>CM062816.1:705573203-706173203 GCA_031772625.1 Pinus tabuliformis | reverse complement strand
CATTTTATGAAATTTTATTTTATGCAATCTAGATATCAGATTACTCAATTTGTTTATGATTGCCTCCTATAGCTAGAGTGAGTCGAAAGGTGAGGGGTCAGAATATGGGTTGATGTAATATGATTTAGTTTACTTTGCTTACAGTTTTTGAATTGCTTTAAGTTCAGTTTTCTTTTTATACAGCAGCAAGGATACTAGGTTTCATAGTCACTAGCTCATTGATTGGTTGTTGCATTCCATTTTGACTGAAGTAGCTGTATATTTACACTTTTGTTTAAGTACTAATTCTATCAATAACATGTTTTGAGATCTTTTGAAGTGCTAAGTTTTGGAAGTTACCATTAGGGACATAGGCCTTGTCTTGAAATCTCTATCCATACTTGTCCTTTAAAAGTATTATTAAGACCTTAGAATAGGATTTCCATTTGCATTAGACACTTTAGGAAACCAACAAAAACAAAACCCCAAAAAAAAAAAAATCTATAAAACAACGAAGTAAGAAAAAGGTTAACTAAGCACATATGGTGCATCACACTTCATCAGTTTACGATACCCGAATTGATAATTTATGTAGAGCAATTTAAGACATTAAATTGACTAGACAGTAAGTTAGTTATTATTTGTTGATATTAAAATTTCAGATGAAGATAAGTGCATCAGTTTGTTATGTTCTCTACCACATTCGTGGGATAGTCTGGATATTGTAATAGGTAGCAATGCAATTGCCTTACAATTTGATGAAATAGTCTCATCCTTGTTGATGGAGGAAATGAGACAGAAAAATATGGAGAGCCAGAATGGTGATGCCTTGTCTGTATAAGGACGATCCTAGAATAGAAAAAAAAATAATTCATGGAGTGGGAGGTCTAAATCTAGAGGGAGATCTAAATCTCCACGAAAACCTGTAAAGGTGGTGTGCTGGAAATGTGGAAATGAAGGGCACTACAAAAGGTACTATAAATCTAAAGCTCCTGATAACGGAAAGGGATCTGATGATGCTCCTTCTGCAGAGTCAAAAATGACCTCAGATTAAGGTGGGGATGTGTACTTGGTTTCTTCAAGTACACATGTAGATCATGAGGCATGGTTGATTGACTCAGGTTCATCCTTTCACTTCACTTCCCATAGAGAGTGGTTATGCGAGTATGAGAAATACGATGGTGGTGATGTCTTCTTAGGGGATGATAGGAAGGCTCGAATCGTTGGTCGCAGAAAAGTAAAGTTGAAGTTGCAAGGTAGAAGGGTTAGAACACTTCTGGGTCTTCTTCATATTCATGCATTGGCCAGAAATATGATTTCTGTAAGCAAGCTGGATGATGCAGGTGTAAAAACAATGTTCGAGAAGGATACCTGCAAGATGGTTCGGGGGGCACTAGTATTGATGCAGGGAGTTCAGATTGGAACTCTGTACAAGCTACAAGGTAGCACTGTTATTGATGGGTGCAACAGTTCTGTGGTTCCTGAAAGTGGAGCATAAAATCTAGTGGTCTTTGGAGAGAAGACCATGTTGTGGCATCAAAGGCTTGGATATATTGGAGAGAAGGGCCTTCGAATACTTCATGGTAAAGGTATGAGTAATAACCCTCTGGATTTTTATTTCTGTGAAAATTGTGTATATGGGAAGCATAATCAGGTGAGTTTCCCCTCTAGTGGTAAGAGGGCGAAACAGATATTAGAGCTTGTGCATAGTGATGTGTTTGGACTTGTGAAGGTTCCATCATTAGGTAAGTCTGTGTACTATGCATCATTTATAGATGACTTTTTAGGGAATACATGGATATATTTCCTTAAGAATAAATCTGAAGTCTTTGACAGGTTTAAATAATTTAAGGCTCTGGTGGAAAACCAGACAGAGAAGAAGATAAAGGTGTTGAGTATAGATAATGGTGGAGAGTTTTGCTGTAAGGAAACTGAAGAATTCTGTAAGAAGTGTGGTATATCATGACATAAGACTACTCCATATACACCTCAGAAAAATGGAGTTGCAGAAATAATGAACAAGACGTTGATGGAAAGGGCAAGAAGCATGCTCACTGGTGTTAGGATAGGATAGGAATTCTGGGCAGAGACGGTGGAGACAGCATGTTACATGGTCAACAGATCACCTTCATCAGCGTTGGAGGATAAGACTCCACAAGAGGTATGGACTGGTAAGAAACCCTCTCTTTCACATCTGAGGGTATTTGGATGTGATGCATATGTACATGTTCCATAGGAGAAACAAACCAAGTTGGATAGTAAATCTAAAAAGTGCATATTTATTGGGTATAAGGATGGTTTAAAGTGTTATAAGCTTTGGAATCCAGTAACAAGGAAGGTTGTGTACAACCGAGATGTGGTGTTCAGAGAGGTGAAATATGTTATTAAACATGAAGTCCAACCAAAGTAATCTGAGAAGATAGAGTTTGAGCTAAAGGAGGAAGAATTGGACTCTACAACAGTGGAGGACTCAGAAGATGAAGAGCCACAAACTTTGGGTGTGAGAAGATTAGTTTGAGAAAGAAGGCAGCCAAAAAGGTATAGTCCATCTGCTTTCTGTTCAAATTTTGCTTTATCTATTACTGATGATGATCCTAGAACTGTGAAGGAAGCAGTAGATTCATAGGATGGAAAACTCTAGAAAGCGGCCATGATTGATGGAATGACATCTTTGCACAAAAATGAGGCTTGGGATCTGGTGAAGTTTCCGGCTGGAATGAAACCCATTGGCAGCAAATGGGTGTTCAAGAAGAAGACAAATGCAGAAGGAAAGGTGGAGAAATACAAATCTCGGTTGGTAGAAAAAGGTTATTCCCAGGTGTCGGGAATTGATTTTGGTGATATTTTTTCTTCTGTTGCCAAGGTAACTTCTATTAGATTACTTTTATCTGTTGTTGTTGCTTTTGATTTTGAGGTAAAACAGATGGATTTGAAGACAACATTT
Source organism: Pinus tabuliformis (assembly GCA_031772625.1). NCBI lineage: Eukaryota > Viridiplantae > Streptophyta > Pinopsida > Pinales > Pinaceae > Pinus > Pinus tabuliformis. The sequence continues at coordinate 706,170,280 of CM062816.1, read as the reverse complement.
CTTCATGGGGATTTGGAAGAGGAGATCTACATGAAGCAACCTGAAGGCTTTGTGGTGAAGGGTAAGAAATAAATGGTATGAAAGTTAAAGAAGTCTCTGTATGGGTTAAAACAATCACCCAAGGATGTGGTATCATAAATTTCATACATTTATACAGGGACTTGGCTTCACCAGAAGCAAAGAAGATCGTTGTGTGTATTTTAAATTAATTGGCGACCGTGTTATTTATCTGGTCTTGTATGTGGATGATATGTTGCTGGTTGGAAATGACAAAGAAATTATCTAGGATTTGAAGACCCATTTTTCCTCCAAATTCGACATGAAATATCTTGGTGCTGCAAACTATATTTTGGGCATGGAAATTAAAAGAGATCGGACAAAGAGGAAGCTCTGGTTAAACCAGAGGAAGTATGTCGAGACAATATTGTAGAGGCTTAATATGCAGGATAGTAAACTGGCGAAGGTTCCTATTCCTGTAGGTGTAAATTTATCTACTGAACAGTGTCCCAAGACACAAGAAGAGGAAGAGGACATGTCTTGTGTTCCATATGCAAGTGTAGTCAGTAGCTTGATGTATGCGATGGTCTGTACTAGACCAGACATTGCACATGCAGTGGGAGTATTGAGTAGGTTTATTTCAAAACCAGTGAAGGAGCACTAGACAACAATGAAGCGGGTTTTCAGGTATTTGCATGGCACTAATGATTATGGTTTGTGCTACCAAGGAAGACCAGGATTGGACTGTGTTGGATATTCGTGGCTTTGTTGATGCAGACTAGGTTGGATATCTGGATCAGAGAAGATCTACAAGTGGGTATATGTTTAACCTATTTGGAGGTTTAGTCAGTTGAATGAGTAAGAAACAATTTGTAGTGGCACTATCAACTACAGAGGCAGAATACATGGCAGCCACTTATGCAAGCAAGGAAGCAGTTTGGTTGTAGAGATTGTGTTCAAGTATGGGGTTAGTACAGGGAGCTATAAGGATAGACTATGACAGCCAAAGTGCAATTTTCTTGGCAAAGAACCCTACATATCATTCAAAGACAAAGCACATTGATGTTCAGTATCAGTTTGTGCGGGATATGATAGAAGATAAAAAGGTGTTGCTGGTAAAGGTGGACACTTTGAAGAATACTGCAGATGCATTGAGAAAATCTGTGAGCTCTGAGAAGTTCTCTCGGTGTAGAGAAACAATGGGTGTTGTAGGGCTGGATATGACTAAGCTCACTTGTGGCCTCCTATGGAAAGAAAACAACAAGTGGGAGAATGTTGGGTTGTGTTATATTCTTTCCATGACTAGCCCACGTAGTTAACTAGGGGATTAGAAGGGGGGGGAGCCCCCCCTTCATTGCGCCAATTGCGTAGCGAGGGGAGTCACAGGGGGTTTAAGGGGCGCAGGTAACCCCACTCTATGGATTCCGAGACAGCGCCCCGGAAAATTTTGGTATTGGACTCTATGTTAGGTTGGGCATAACTACCTATGGTTTTGTGCATGATTTTCACACATGGTTTTGGATGCGATAGTTTTCAGTCCATGGTTTTGGACGCGATGGTTTTCGCTCCATGGTATCGTATGCTTCGGCATGTATAAATATGTATTGTAACATTGAAAGGAACATAATGGAAAATCAAGCTGGTAGTACCAGTTTTGGGATCCATGGGAAAATCTCTGTGTATATGTGATTTATGTGTTATGCTCTCGCATTATTTATTTTCTGTGTTTTAGAATTTGTATGCAAGTAATTTCTGTATGGGGTTAAAACCTATAACAAGGATCTTCATGAATTTAATATTGTATGATAAATTAGAATTTTTAACTATAATTTTAATTTGATGTATAATTTTCTCATCGTCAAATGTCAAAACCAATGAAAAATGGGAAACATGGGTATATCACTAAAATATTATGGACCTTTAACAATTATCATGCAACATTGCATATGGATATCCCAAAGGATCCCAACATGCTATGTTTTGAAATACGATAACATACAACCTTTTCTTCATTAAGCATTATTCATGAGATCATCCATTAAAATGATTTCCTTACAAATTTCATATGATTGCATGTGTGACTTACAAACTGGCTCAAAATTAAACTATATATAGCAAAATCAGACTACATATACAAAAATAAAGCGACTTTATAAGTCATCATATGAAATGAAATGTGTCCCATAAATCAAGAGTTGAACCCAAGGACACTAAACCCAACTAATTTGGCCTTTACCCTCACATCTCATAAATTACATTAACATGTGATAATTATGTAAGATCTAAGAGACATAGACCATGTTTATTCCCATCCCATCAAGAGTAGGTTTACAAAGATGACTTCAAATTAAAAGAGATGTCTACATTATTTCAATCAAATTTAGCATTTTAGTTACATAAAAAATATATACAAATAAGCATAGGACAACTCATCACAGAAGATATAGCTAGGATCGTTAATGGTGTCCTCCTTGTTGCAAGGCTCTTTATGAATTCACCATTATATAATAAATTTAAATTTGAAATACATTTTTCCTTTGATGTATAATTTCTCATGGTAAAAGTCAATAGTGGGTCCTTAGAATTTCCAAATGGAAGGTTATTGCTACACTTGTACTAGGATAGCCCTCACAAAGCTTTTCCCCTTCTTTAATGCAATTTCTTATTGGTTAAAGACCCTATTTGTTTGCTCATAATTCCTATTAATCATAGTTCTTGTTAGTCAAATATTGTATTTCCTTCATCATAGTTCCTGTGATCATGATAGTTTCTATTGGTTAGAGTTCCTATCGGTACATATATAGTAGTATATATATATATATATATATATATATATATATATTATACTATTGGCATGTATATTAACATATATTTTAGATATTCATAGTATGATACTGACATATTAAGTGCTAACATAACACTATTTGGTATTTATACTAGTTTACAGGCTAACATTTATGTCGATATATAAATTGGTTTGTGCAGTAGTATATATATAAACATTATGTTGCTACATATGCTAGTGTGTATACTTAAAACATGCAGTTGATAACTTAAAATTTATATATTTATCCTATATTGAAAACATGTGAATTGCTTGAAATTTGATGGGCGAATTTTCCCAATGAGGACCCATACTAGTATAGTGACATAAAATGTATTCAATATATGTACTACTACATATATCATAGTGTGTATACTAGTTTAGATACCAACATAATATGTGATATTATGAAGTCTTGTGTGCTAGGAAGGTTGTCTTAAGCCATTGGTCGAGGTTAAGGGAGGAAGATAGGGTCCTTAGGTCCTTGAGGAAGCCTTAATGGATCAAGGGCTGTAAATAATGTGACAAACCACATAACATGTATTATATAGGGAATTAGTGTCCTTTAAGTAAGATATGGGAACCATTACGATGTTTTATATATCAAGGATGGCTCTTGAGGCCTTAACTATGGTTAGGGAAGAAATATAATTAATTATACATTGAGAAAAGATTCTTGAGCTAATGGGCCATGATAAATTTCTTTAACTACACCGCAGGACCTCTAAAAAGGATATTTTCCATATGAGTGGGATAGGGGTTTCATTAGGAATTTTGTGTGTATTAGGGTTTGGTATTAGGGCCTTCACCATGGTTGAGGGAGGAAAATAAGGTCCTTCATCCATAAATTAATCTTATGGGAAATAAAATAGTTCTCAAACCACCAAAAAATGGAATTAGGAAGCATCTTTGTCCTTTAATGGGATGTGAGAACCATCAAGAGGTTTTTCACACAAGATATGGCTCTTGAGCCTTTAACCTAGATTAAATTTTTGAGGGCCTCGGTCCTTGAACTAGGCATCAAACCACCATACAAACCCATATTATTGGTATCTTTGTGGGATATGTTCATTATTAGAATATTTTATGTACTTTTTATGGGTATTAGGGCCTTAACTATGGTTGATGATGGAAAGTAGGGATCGTATTATCCAAATTCATCTTCTTGGGCTCATAATATTTCGTCTCTAAATATGGGGATTATTTGAAAGTTTTAAACACAATGGATGGATCTCAATACTCTGACCACTATTATGGGATAACATAAAGGATCTTAGGTCCTAAATGAATCTTTAAAGGCTCATGAGCCATGAACACTTGTTTGAACCCCTATAGTGGCCATTTAAAAGGGATATTTAGCATCTAATTGGGATATGGGTGCCATTAGGAGGTATTGTGCACCAATATATCATGGTAAGGAGAGGAAATAAATGGTCTGAAGTCATATATAATTCTTGTAAGGATCTAATCCATGAAAATGGCCTCAAAGGAAACACATGGGCCCTTACAGACATTATATTTGACTTTTGAGTGGGATATGGGTTCCTATAGGAGGTTTTTCCGTGTACGTAAAGATCCAAGTATTTTGTTCATAATGGTCAATTAAGGAAAGATGGGCCATATGACCTAAATGAGGACTCCAAGGATCGTGGGACAAAAGAAGGTATTGAACCATTACAAATGTTCTTTAAAGGGGATATTTAACCACCAAGTGGGATACATACACCAATAGGATATTTTGTGTCTCAAGGTCTTATCCAGGGTCATATGGAAATCATTATGAGGTTTTCAAAACTAAAAGGTTCTTGAGACACTACTCATGGTCCAATGATAGAAACCAATGTCTTAGGGACTAAAATATACTTTTATGGTTCATGAACCATGCATAATTTTTGAAAGCACCACACAAGCAATTGAATATTTATCATATAAGTATAATGTGGAAACCACTATGAGATTTTCCATGCTATGAATTTTTATTATGGCCCTATCCATGGTCTAAGGAAAATCACTAGTATCTTAGGGACAAACACATAAAATTTTCTTAATAGATGAATATAGTATAATGAATAAAGGATTAAACTATGCCAAATTAGGATACTTTTACAATAAAAACTAGTCTTGATGTTTTAATCTATCTACGTATTGTGCAGGAAGGTGAAAATTCCTACAAATAAGTCATCAATATTTCTAAGGGGTTTGTATGCTAACAACATTTTCAACACTTGGAATTATTGTGTGAAATCCAAAGGTGGCACGTGTGACCATGAACCTTAAAAACATGTTTTATGCCTTAGTGGTTGTCCTTACACCATGGTCAAGGCCCCAATACCAATCCCTAGTATACTAAAACTCTTAATGGTGTCCATATTATACATGTTAGATAAATATTTCATTTACAAGGATTGTGTTGTTATTCCATACCCCATGTATGGTCCATGAACCATAAATGCATCTTTTAGTACCTAAAGCATTGATTTTTACCCTTGGAAAATGGATTGTGTCTTGAGAACCATCTAGTGTAATAAAAACTTTTAATTATTCTCGTATGACCATGATTAAGGCCTTGGAACCCATCCTTGTTAAACAAGATTCTCTAATGGATTATGTATCTAACTTCATGGCCAAAGATCCCCTATAAATGGCACATGTGATCAACACATATTCATAAAATCTTCATAATCGAAAAAGATCCCAACAAAATCAAAGTGGCTCCTACTAAAGGTATTTCTTTATATTTTGGATCTACCACCATCTCTCTTTAGGTGAAAGAATTTGGACAATATTCAATCTTCCTATGTTGATTATTAAGATAGGAATAGTTTCTTACCTCATGTTGGCAACTTTCCTCCCATAATATTTTTTGATCTTCTTCCTTCATCATCAATCTATTCAACATGTCTTAATGCATAGGTAATGTGTAGTTATAATGAAAACCTTATGTAGATCAATGGAGGAATCAACTAGCTCCTTTTCTAGGGGAAATTCTGGGGGCTAATATTTGCAAGTGGGCTAATTTTCCATGTATTTTTGTAAAAAAAGACTCCCTCATTTCCATTTTTTTCTAAAACGGATTCACCCAAATTTTATATTATAGAATTATTTTATAAAATCATTATAAATTTTAATAATTTTACAAAACTATTGTGAAACAATTTATAGTTCGCATATTAGGTATTAGCAAAATTTGCCATGGTTTCTAAATTTTTAGATAAATTTCAGTCCTTAAATTTTTCCTTGTCTTCCTCCATCCTCTCCTCCCATCATGGTTGTCCTATTAATTCTATTGCATATATACTTAAACATTCTCATATGATTGCATTTTTCATTAACCTTGATGAACACCTAAGGCCCTTAATATCAACGCCTTATGTTGTTTTTTGAGATATGTGGATTTGTGTTAGAAAATATAAACCAATTGTTGTAGTATGAAGAAATATGCCAAGCTTACCATTCATGTAAATTTAGATAGAGAATATAAATCCATATTATTTTGTTTAATTCAATTCTATTTACTTTGTATATGATTTAATTAAGTCACAACTTAGGTCAAATTAAATGGTTATTTTATAAATCTAAGTCTACACCATTCATTTTACTTTAAAATTTGTGATAAAATAATTAGAGATTTTTAATATTTTTTACTCTATGATATTTTGATTTTTTACAATTTTTACATAATATTACTTTTTATTATAGTTTTTATGATCCCTTCGTTGTGGATTTTAATTAGGTGATTTATGATTTGTTACAAGTGGATGATATTTGATAATATAGTTTAGAATGTTAATTCTCTTGTAAAAGGTTGTGCAAACATTGTGAGCTCTACGCATCTAGACCTTGCATTTAAATCTCTTCCAGAATCTTTGACATACGATGATTTTAAAGCTCCTCTAAAATCCACCACATATGTCTTATCCCTCTTTGGCTAGTGATGCTAATAATTATTTCTTTGTCAAAAAAATCCATGACAATTTTAATCTTTATGTTTTTGTTTATTTGTTCTTCCAGATTGGATTACCCATAGAATGTCTCTCTTCCTTTTTAGTTGATCTATATTTTCATAGAGATTTTTAATGTAATTCATGATTTCCTCAAATAATTTGCATCTGTCAAAATGATCAATATCAAGAAACAAAAATTATTTAGATAAATTATTATCATACTGGAAGCTGTTCAATGTTGTTAACTTTGCAAAAGTAGTGAGCAACAAAAATTGATGGGAATAAGAGGGGAGCAATTTAGTTCAGACACAACATAACACAAAATTTAGAAATAAGAATACATTGAAAAATGGATAAAATCACAAGATTTTATATTACATTACTATCCTTTCCTTTGATTGGATGGCTCAAACCGAGGAAAAATTACATATATATAGATGATCCAAGAGTCTAGAGTTTTATGTGTGTTATCTGCATGAGTGCACAGTGAAATTTCTAGAAGTTGATGTGTGGTAGATGATCGGCATAGTCGACAATGGGTTTTTGACTTCGAGAAGGTCAACATCAACATTGGCATTTGGCTTCACAGCTAATAGAAATTGCAATTACATACAAAGATTTCATTTACTTCCTGTGCAGTTGTTCTACAACCATTTGACCTGCTTTGCTAGAAAATTTCATCATATGATACAAATATCGCCATACTTTTTATTGAATAATTTTATAGTCCTACAAGCTAGTTAAATCTTCTTCAGATGAATTTTTTTTGTAAATAATAACCAATGATCAACCTGTCCCACTGATTGCATTGTGGAATATTTGAATACACTATTCTACTGGCAAGAAAAGAATGTGGAAATAGGTAATTGGATGTCATAATAATTCCTCCAAAATTAAGATCTCTTGATAGCCATGGAGTATAGTGACAATACAAATATGTTTGGTGATAGGGTAAAATTTTACCAATTTTCCTTCTAAAATAAATGGCATTGTCTATAGAGACCACAATTTTGCCCGGACGCTAAAATTCTCACCAGAATTCGGTGATTTTTTTTTAAGAAATATAATCTTGGGAGTGTTTGAATCATATTTATATGGTGTAAAAGGATTAAGAACCATCATGAACACCTGGGGCATCCAAAATTCTGAAGCCTGACAGCTGTAACCAAATTTCCAAATATTTCTGCCATTTTTTTTCAAAAGATTGCCAAAATTTCTATTATTTTTTAGTTGAAATTGTGGCCTCGTTAAACTACAATAAAATAAAATACAAAACCCACTAAAAAAACGTATATGTTATTAGAATTTTAACTAAACGTTTAAGAGATTATTCCAAAGTGGTTTCCAAAGATAAGAAAAATATCCAAAACATATACTGCAATGTAATGTCCGTAGATGCTTTTGTCATTGAACTAAACATAATCTCTTTATAATAGGTTCCAGGACAAATGGAAGGTGGTGGAGTAAAGCATTTAAATTTTGACTTTCACTCAAATAGATCATCCCATTGAATTTATGAATTAGACTATGTTGCCAACTCATTGTTTCTTACTCATCCATCCAAAAACAATGACGATAGTGCTAACGAAGACAACATCAGGATTAGGGATAGACAAAAAAATGGATGGCCACAATTTGAGAGGAAGAGGAGGTTAAAAGGGGCCTTTTATACCTACAACATACATACGTATATCCACCTGACATAGTATTAAAAACTTGACAACTGGGTGGGGATAGTGGTCATCCTTTATGGACCTCTCGGGGAGAAAAATGTAAGAAGAATAATGGTAAAAACCCTATCATTTTTTTATAAAAATCAAATCATTCAATTATGCAAGAAAAATGATTGTTCACAAGAGGAGACTTCTCTTGTATAACTATGCCATAGAGTGAGTAAATTAATTAAAAACAAACTAGAAAATGCCCCAAAAGGTGTAAAGAGATGTTGATGGGATTGTTAAATTGAAATTTTTTTACTTCGGTTTTCATAATCAAACAACTAATAATTGAAATAATAAATTTAAATTTTGTAATTTATTTAAAAAAATAATATATATATATATATATATATATATATATATATATATATATAACAACATATAACAGACTGTTTTCCACAACAAAAATAACCCTAATATAATGATAAGGCAATAATATAATGAAAAATGTATATCAAGCATTATGTGAGTGTTAGGTCCCTATAATACTAGTGATTACCCCATTACTATTATAGTTGTATCCCTTATTAATATTGTTGTGCCCCTATTGTCCCCATATGTTATTACTGTGCCCCATAGAATCCCTCTATTGTTATTTTTGTGCCTTTATATTATTATTGTTAGGTCGGTTGGGTTATATTGTGACTCCTTAGACTCCTATATATAGAAAGGAGGTTTTTTCATTTGAATCATCAAGGAATCATTCATTTGTGTAATGTAAAGGAGGTTGCCCCCTCGAAGAGGCTGAATTCTAAGGCGTTGTTATATCTTTTCTATCTTTTTGTGAGCTGGTTTCATAACATTTGGTATCAAAGCTTTTGGATTCTAGGGTTTCGCTGCTCCAAATAGGTCATCATGGAATTTTCACTATAACTTTTTTTTCTGCGACATTTCAGAAGTGAAAAAAAACCTGTTTTAGAATAATTCGCACTGAACCTCGGGTCCGAATTTCAGAGCTTTTCGTGGTATATTTGCGGAGATATGATCTGAGGAAGTTGGTATTTTTGCAGACTTCTGAATTACATTCCAAACAGGTGACCTGGGGAAAATCATCATAACTTTCTCTCTCAGCATCAAATTGAAATTTCATAAGAAGGTATGGAAAGAGGACAGACTTCAGTTTCTTTTATATATTTTTCAAAGCCAAAGGTCGAAACAGGGACACGTGGCACGTCATACAAGTTCGCTCTACTCAACTAGTCTATAATCAAGTCACTATGGGAGATTTGGCATAACTCTTCCTTGGAGAATCCAATTTGGATCAGACTGGTGGCATTGGAAAGAGGACACAGAGGGCTATTGCAAATCACAATTTCAAAACTGGATGATCCGAAATTACAGAGATACATCAGAGGCAATATCGAGCTCCTACAAAGTGAAAAAAGGTGTGTAGATTTTTTTAAATTCTTGCTTAAGCTTGGTTTGAAAAATTATTTTGAAGGAATTCAAAGGGCATAGTATAGAATTATTATCAGTAATTGATGCCCTAAGGAAAGAAAATGCAAACACCTAGTAAGCAACCTGAAAGCTCTAGTATGACTCATGAAGAAGAGGAAGAAATGCTACATGATATATCAAAATTAAAAGACCAAGTGCAACAAATGTCACTCTCACAAAAGATAACAGGCGTGGAAGCTAAGATGAATGGCATGGAAGCTAATATGGACAATTTGAAGATAGATTTGAACACAAATTTCAAGACAAGCATGGCAGATTTGAAGGCAGATTTGACAAATTTTCTACAAGAAATACTTACTAATGGTGAAAGGGTAGTAAAGGAAACTCATGATGCGAACAAAAGAAATGTTAATCATGATTTCATAGACTCTAATGTTAGATTGAAGACCCACCATATTCCAAAAATCAATATGAGGAAGTTTGATGGCAAGGATCCCACAACATGGATATTATAGATGGAGCAATTTTTTGATCTCAATAATGTGCAAAACACACAAAAGGTATGTATTGCAACTTTATATTTGGAACCAAATCAGTTTGTATGGTATCAATGGCTTTGCTATTGTAAACAAATTATTACTTGGGAAATTTTTACGAAAGAATTGGCAGCACATTATGAGGATACAAAAAGCAACACTTTTTTTAGCCAATTGATAAGTCTCAAACAAAAGGGTTCAATAATGGAGCACATTGAGGAGTTCCAAAAATTGAACATAAGGGTAAAAAATATTCCAGAGGAGCATAGGATTGATGTGTTCATAGGGAATTTAAAAGATAATATCCAACATGATGTTTGCCTTTGGGAACCTGATTCATTAGAGAAGGCATTCAGGTTAGCAAGAAAAATTGAAAGCAAAATTATGGCAACCAGGAAGCATACCACTCACAACTATAAAGATGGAAGTGTTGTTGCCCCTAGTCTTCCACAACCTATAAGGTTGACACCACAACAATTGGAAGAAAAAAGAGAAAAAGGGCTTTGTTATATTTGTGATAGCAAATACTCTAAAGGTCATAAGTGTGCTGAGAAGAAATTATTCTACATAGATTGTGAAAAGGAAGAAGAAAAGGAGCAAGAAAGGTCAAAAGAAGAGGATATACTCCAGGAACAAAGTCTAGATAAAGAAGAAATGAATCCCACCATATCTTTTAATGCATTGGCTGGAATTACCACTCCTCAAACCATCAAGATAGAAGGACAAATCAAGAAGAAAAAGATAATAGTGTTGATTGATTCAGGAAGTACCCATAATTTTATTCATTGTAAGGTAGCAAAAGAATTGAATTGCTTCCTATATCCAGCACCAGAGTGTCAAGTGATGGTTGCAAATGGAGGAACAATAAATTGCTTTGGAAAGTGCCATAATATCATGCTATCCATGGGAGAATATGTATTGACTAGCCCAATGCTTTCCGTTCCAATGGGAGGTGTTGATGTTGTACTAGGATTCCAATGGCTACAATCCTTTGGTACAATAGCTTTTAATTTTCAAGAACTTTTCATGAAATTTTCTGCAGAAGGAAAGGAAGTTGAATTAATGGGTATTGCAGGGAAACCAGGAAAGATAATTAGCTCTAACGGTATGACAAAGCTTCTAAAAAAGGAACAAAGAGGTGTAATTGCACAATTATGTTCACTAGATGTGTCCACATCGAAATCATCTATTTCTCCAGATCTCCAAAAAGTCTTGGACAATCATTCCAAGGTATTTGAGACTCCTAAATGTCTCCCACCTATTCGTGATCATGATCATGTTATTCATCTGATTCCAGGAAGTGTTCCTCCAAACATCAGGCCGTACAGATATCCCTATGCCCAAAAGAGTGAAATTGAACGTATGGTTGCAGAAATGCTAGAGGCTGGTATAATTCAACCTAGTCAAAGTTCTTTCTCTACTCCAGTAGTATTGGTGCACAAGAAGGATGGATCATGGCATATGTGTCCGGATTATAGGGAGCTCAACAAGCTCACTATTAAAGATAAGTTTCCCATTCCTATCATTGATGAATTACTGGATGAATTGCATGGATCAATTTACTTCACCAAGTTGGATCTTTGTTCAGGATATCATCAAATCAGAATGAAGATTGAAGACATTCAGAAAACAACATTTAGAACTCATGAGGGTCATTATGAATTTTTGGTCATGCCTTTTGGCCTTACCAATGCACCTTCTACATTTCAAGGTTTGATGAATTCCATTTTCAAACCCTTCCTTAGAAAATTTGTTTTAGTATTTTTTGATGATATACTAATCTATAGCAAGTCTTGGAAGGATCATGTTGAACATGTTGAGAGGGTATTATTGTAAGTTTGTTAAGAATTATGGGAGAATAGAAGCACATTTAACAACATTATTGAAGAAAGATGCATTTTCATGGACTCCAGAAGCAACAAAGGCCTTTGAACATCTTAAAGAGGCAATGTGCCAAGCACCGGTCTTAGCTACATCGGACTTCACAAAAACCTTTATTGTGGAATGTGATGCTTCAGGATATGGAATTGGTGCTATTTTAATGCAAGATGAAAGACCCATTTCTTTTGAAAGTCATCCAATCAAGGGAAAGTTTTTACACAAAGCTATTTATGAGAAGGAAATGTTGGAAATACTACATGCACTTAAGAAATGGTGACCCTACCTAATGGGAAGACACTTCAAGGTAAAAACGGATCATGATAGCCTTAAATACTTTTTAGAACAAAGATTATCCTCTGAAGAGCAACAAAAGTGGCTCACAAAGATGTTGGGTTATGACTTTGAAATCATCTACAAAAAAGGGAAGCAAAATGTGGTGGCAGATGCACTCTCAAGAAAGGATGAGGATGTGGAAGCATTGTTGTGCGCCATTTCTATTACCCAACCAGATTGGATAAACAAAGCAAGGGAGGAATGGAATAATGATGAAGAAGTGTGGGCACTTATTTGAAAGTTACAACACGATTCCAGTACATCTGATACCTTTAGTTGTCAAAATGATTCGTTATGGTACAAAGATCGGCTATACCTCTGTAATAATTCCCAACTTAAGCAAAATATTCTTATGGAATTGCACACTTCTCCCTTAGGAGGGCACTCAGGATTTTTAAAAACTTACCATAGGGTTAAGAAGGAATTTTTTTGGGATGGACTTAAATCGGATATTCAAAAGTTTGTGGTGGAATGTTTGGTTTGCCAAAAAAATAAAGTTGAAACATTTAAGACCCCGGTTCTATTACAACCTTTGTCCATTCCAAACCAATGTTGGGAGGAGGTTTCAATGGATTTTATCACAGGTTTACCCAAGTCTGAGGGAAAGAGTGTTATCATGGTGGTAGTTGATAGACTTACCAAGTATGCACACTTTTGTGAATTATCACATCCATTTAAAGCCAATACAGTTTCTACTGCATTTATGGAAACAATTCAAAAGCTACATGGAAACCCAAAGATTATTGTAAGTGACAGAGATCCCATTTTCACTGGAAATTTTTGGACCTAATTATTTTCTTGTCTCGGTACTCAGTTAGCTCATAGCTCATCTTATCATCCTCTATTTGATGGGCAAACTAAGATAGTAAACAAATGTTTGGAAGGATATCTTCGTTGCTTTGTATCTGATAAACAGACACAATGGGTCAAATGGTTGCCTCTGGCTGAATGGTGGTATAACACTTCCTTCCATACAACAACAAAAATGACCCCATTTATGGCACTTTATGGATATCAGCCACCATCCTTAACATCATATTTAAAAGAAAATTCTAATTTTCAAGCAATGGAATATCACATCGAGCATCAACAACAAGTCCTCCAGCTCTTAAAGGATAACCTCGTGTTGGCATAGAATAGAATGAAACAACAGGTAGATCAACATCGCAACAAAAGAAGTTTTGATGTAGGTGATTGGGTATTCATACGGCTACAACCATATAAACAAATGTCCCTCAAGCAAGCTAAGAAGGATAATAAATTATCACCAAAGTATTATGGTCCATACAAGGTGTTGCAAAAGATTGGTACTATGGCATACAAATTGGAGCTTCCTGCAGCTTCTCGAGTGCACCCAATTTTCCATGTTTCATGTTTAAAGAAGGTTATAGGTGACATGCTCCTAGTTTAAACAATATTTCCAGAACTTGATGAGGAAGGAAAAATTATATTGGAACCGAAAGCAGTCACAAAAACAAGAACTCGACAGCGACGAAATCGATCAATTTCGGAGTATCTCATTAAGTGGAAGAATTTATCTGCTAAAGATTCCACATGGGAGGATGAGAATATTATACAGAAGCATCCATAACTACTCAAGCATTGAGGACAACACTTTTTTGAAGGAGAGGGGCATGTTAGGTCCCTATAATACTAGTGATTACCCCATTACTATTGTAGTTGTATCCCTTATTAATATTGTTGTGCCCCTATTGTCCCCATATTGTTATTATTGTGCCCCATAGAATCCCTCTATTGTTATTTTTGTGCCTTTATATTATTATTGTTAGGTCGGGTGGGTTATATTGTGACTCCTTAGACTCCTATATATAGAAAGGAGGTTTTGTCATTTGAATCATCAAGGAATCATTCATTTGTGTAATGTAAAGGAGGTTGCCCCCTCGAAGAGGCTGAATTCTAAGGCGTTGTTATATCTTTTCTATCTTTTTGTGAGCTGGTTTCATAACAGTGAGAAACAAAAACAATATCTCATTGATTGAAAATTGTTTCCAATCCCTACCAAACATATGCAACATTAGATTCCAATCGATCTATTTTTAAAATCAAATAAGAAGTAGTTTATTTTACCCACATTAAGTTTTTCCATGTCCTTCATCGAAACCAAAACAAAGCCAAGGAAGTACATGTTATCCATGTCCTTCTTCAAAACCAAAACAAAGCCAAAGAAGTAGATTTATTAGCAGGGGAGGAAATTGACAAAAAATTGATAATATGGAAGGCTAAGGGTCAATGGTACTCCTTATTTCCAAGCCATCCTTTACTTTTTTTTATCCACATGTCAAGATATTTCATGCTTATGCAAAAAATTGGTATTTTCAATGCCTTTATCCGTTCGATCTTGGCATGTGTGTGGAATTATTTGGTCTCAGCTTGTATGTCAACTTTGGCACTTCTAATTGTGTGCATATGAAATTTGAGAGTAGTAGAGTATGCAAAGAAGATATTTGCAATTCCTTTATCCATTGAATATTTTCTAATTGTGTGCATACGGAATTTGAGAGTAGTAGAGTATGTAGAGAAGATATTTGCAATGGAATTATTTGATCTCAGCTTGTATGTCAACTTTGGCACTTCTAATTGTGTGCATACGAAATTTGAGAGTAGTAAAGTATGCAAAGAAGATATTTGCAATTCCTTTATCCATTGAATATTTTCTAATTGTGTGCATACGGAATTTGAGAGTAGTAGAGTATGTAGAGAAGATATTTGCAACGCCTTTATCCATTGGATCTTTTCTACTTTGAGGAATTATTCAGTCTCACCTTGTATGTCAACTTTGGCACTTCTAATTGTGTGCATACAGAATTTGAGAGTAGTAGAGTATACAAAGAAGAGAACATAGTCCAACAACACACTAAAATGATGGGAGACAACAATTATGGAATGAGTTCAACCATGAAAGGGAATGAAGGCAATGGGAAGTTGCATAATCCTTTGAATTATGTAAACTAATGGAAGATATTGTGATCATTTCTTAAAGGGAAGGGAACATTTGACTTGGATACATTTTCCCAGTCCTTATAGGATTATCTAGAATTCTAAACTCTTTTCTTTTATTAATATAAATGTTCCCCAATTTTAGTTGGTTTTAAAAAAAATAGAACATTGAGTATAACACGTGCATTGATTCTTAATGCAATATATATTACATATATTGGTGCACCCTCAACTAAGATTTAAATGTCTTAATTCAATGGATATAGAATAATAGTTTAGAATAATAGCTAGCATGGCTAGTTGCAGAGTGTTTCTTGAAAAGATAAAAAGATGGCACATCCTCCTGTTAAAGTTAAATTTCCTAATATAATGTATATACAATATTTTCAAAGGAAAAAATAAGAAATTAATGGCACATCCTTCTCCAAGAGTTAAATTTGTTAATTCAATGGATATGGAATAATACTTTGTAGAATAGTCATCGTGGATGGTTGGGAAAGTTTCCTGAAAAACCATAGGATGGCACAGGACATTAAAACAAGAATGGGTAGGGCTAGAATCATAACATAAGAGGTGGTCCAAACCAATCTTTCCAATATTGCTTGGTTTATAATTTTTATGAGAACTTCCTAACATAACCATAACCATTTCAATTAATTTCACCGAGAGAAACAAATATTTACAGTTGTCATGTATGTGCATGTGCACATATAATGTTAGCAAAATAAAATGAAACACCTTAGTTGTAATATACATATAATGTGATAGGTGGAGTTCAAATTCAATATTGATTAAATAATATCTGAGAGAGAAACCATCCATATTTTTGTATTCATTCATCAAGCATTAATGACATTGATGTATAAGATTAAAGTATGGCTAGGTTATCTGCACATTTTCAATGACTAAAATACTAAAACTTGATGCAGGTTTGGAGAGTCTGTAAATACTGTGAGAACCACATTCTGGATCTCGACACATAAAAGGAAAGCCATCAACCAACCCACTTTCAAAGAAACAATACTTCAAGTTTTTTAGAGATCCAAATCAACTCCCTTCATAGATCATGATGATGAATTGCACTTGTTGGCCTGAAACAATACTTCTAGTTTTTTAGAGATCCAAATCCCTTCATAGATCATGATGATGAGTTGCACTTGTTGGCCCAAACATTGACTAGAAAAACATATTGTGATGGATCTGGAAGAATAATATCAAAATTAATCACATCAAAAATACCTAAATGAAGAAGTTCTATCATTGTTAGATCTAAGACTTTTGTGATCCATAATGTAGAAATCAGTCTTTCAGATTAATCACATCATAAGGATTGGGTCGGCATTTTAAACCAACTAATGTGGTTCATCCTTAGGACAAGGTGAGAAACCAATCAATCTAAGAGAATAAATAGCAGGGATGCATCATTGTTCAGGGTTAGCCGTTCAAAAATAGCCATTGGTGAAATAAAATTGTTTAGGAATACGTGATGAAGATTATTAAATAAGCTAATGTTTAGAGATCATTTGTTGGGATTCAACTGCGTTAAGTAAGTCATTCATCTATGACCATTTCCATGAGAGGTAGTCATAACTCACTAATTTCTCATTATTTTTGAATAGTCCACTTAGCACTTAGCTAATATTTAGCTAGAAACTAGTTGTTATGTAATCATTAATTATTTAATATCGAAAATGTAAAGTATTTATCCATTTAAATGATAATATTATCTAAGAATAATTTATTTATATAATAGTATTATTTGGTGTAGACCTATTCAATGTGAATTAGGCAGAAAACTAGAAGACTCACACGGAATAGTACCTCCATGCTAGTTCTCATCATTTCCCAGCTCATAAATTCAGGGTTCTTAACACTCTTGCTACCTGTGCTCTAAGAATCTCTGATGATGACCACCTTGATCAGGAGAAATCTCATCTTCTTGAGGTTTTTGAAAATAATGGGTATAGCAGACCCCATAGCCTCAAGGCCTTTCACAGAGCTAGCAAAGAGCCTAGGGTTAAACACGCTCTTGTTGATCCTATCTCTAAGGTTTATCTCTCATATATCCAAGAAACCATGGATAGGATTGTCCATATTCTTAAGAAGACTAATGTCTCTTCTTCCTTCAAACCTCTCAATACCATTAAAAATTCTCTTAGATCGGTTAAGGACCCTATTGACTCGAAGGACCCAAAAGGGGTCTACCTTGTTCCCTGCTCCTATGGTATTTCCTACATTAGAGAAACAGGAAGGTCTATTAAACAACGAATCAATGAACATGCTGCTGACATCAGACACAATGGCTTCCGCACATCAGCCCTTACAGAATGTTAGCGCTTGAAATTTCACCTCAGGCTGAGAAAGGTAAACCTCAAGGCTACATCAAACCATTCAGCCTCATAGCTAGCCCTACGGGGCAGGAGAAGGCTCTCTCCGGTCAATCTCCGTAAATTTTCAATAGAAAGAGATGACCAATCAAGGTAACACTGATATTAGGCTAGTAAACTGATTTGAAGTTTGATTTGGGGGGTTTTGGGGTTTTTGGTGGCAATTTGAGGAGAGGGCAATTTTGGGTGCGGGGATGGGACATAGTTTCTGCAGGGGGGTCTTTGGGGCGAGGTAGGAGCTTGTATTGATGTCTTTAGCTGAAGTGGATGATCAGGAAGAAAGATAAGAAGGCCAAAGAGAGCAAACAATGGATTTGAATTCTCTTTAGACAGTAGAAAACATAGAAATTAAACAAATTTAAAAGCAGAACATGGCAAGCATGAATTCTAAATTTATCACTTCATTTGTTTAATATGCAGCAGTATAGAAAGGAAATGAATCACATAACAAAGCTTACAATAACATGAAGAGACACACCATCAACACAATGAGTCCACAAGAATCCCAAAGATGACTGCAAAACCCTGGTCTTCCTTAGCCAAAATTGCAGAGATACAAGTGAATAATACAGTGATAACTTCTCCCTCAAGAGTCCAACCATGAAAATGAGCATGAAAGTACATAATATAGATGATCTAACCTCTTCCCCCACCTCTAGGGGTCGAGCTCATCCTTCTAGGAGCTGTTTGAACCACTTCTAAACTAAGCACTACAAAATAGGCAGTCAAAACAACTTGCCTCTAAAAACTTGGAAACCAGTTCATACAGTCAAATTTACTCTTTTACATGAGAGAAACTTCTAGAAGAGTAAAACAAGAGTAAAAGTACCCAAAAAGTGCCACAAGTACAGTCAAAAGGACCACCATCGACCTCAGCAATTCAAACTGGAGCTAAACTGCAAATTCTGGGCTGAACTGGTCAAATCTGGCAAAGTTCCCTCAACGGGTCGCGCACATCCAGCTCAACGGGTCGCGCACTTTGGAGCCCTGTTTGGAGGCCTTCCCGGTGTCAGAATCAGGTGTAGGATAGCTCGTTGGAAAGGTCTCTGAGTCTAATTTCCAACCTAACTAGAATTTTTGAATTTGGAGGTCATTTTCCCAGTCAAAAGTCAATTCTCCCAAGACTACTTCTGCAGCTCAAAAAAGGGGCAGAAAGTCAAAATTTGACTGTATTTTGACCTTTTGGAGGCTCAAAACTCCATGAAAACTCAAGGTAATGGATGGGCATATGTAACTTTGCATGAAAAATCCACCAATGCTGAGTTTCCGCAAAACGGAGCTACGATGACAAAGGGTCTCACCGGGGGTGAGACCTGTTGAGGAGCCAAAACCTGTAAATTGCCCAAAAATGCCAAAAATGAGCCAAAAATTCCAAAATTTTTTGTGCTTGGTGTTGTGAAGAGGCTAATGAGTGTCATGATGAGTGAGAGAAGCCTCGGCCAAGATGCGGAGTGGGTTGGCCTTCTTCTTCCTCTTGAGAGCCTCGGTCAATCTTCTTTGGAACACTTTCATCTTTGCTTTACATACGTGCATCCTAGCCCAATAGTGGCTTTTCATGTTCCTTAGCAGCCTTTTGTCTTGGTTGGCCTTAGCCAACAGCCTCTCCAAGTGGGCATTCTCCTAAATAAGCAAAGACTCCCGGTCAACAGGCAATGGATCACCGGGCCTCCTACGGTTTAGGACTCGATCACTACGAATCCTCCAAATCTCATCAAGAGCCTTCTCCTCCTCCAGCTGTGTGTTCCGCTGCTCTAGATATGTGATGGTCCACTGAGCACCATCAAGTCTCCGCTGCAAAATATCATTCTCGGCCCTGAGCTGCTGGATGATCTCCTTTGCCTCTTGGCTAGGAGAACTGACCTCAAGATCGATCACTGGGTCCTCATGAACCATGGGCTCTTTGCCCCTCTGCAATACCTCTGCTGGTGAAGAAAGCGAGGCCCCTTCCACCTACTGTGGAGATAACACTCGCTGCTCTGAAGATGAAGGCGAGACCCCTTCCACCTGCTGTGGAGATAATACTCACCTAGCTGCTGCAAATAAGGCCCTTGGGCCTTTCTAATAAGTGACCATGGGAGTAGAGCTGACATGTCTGGTGATGGGAGCATCAGGATGCTGAGATGGTCCTCCTTCCTCATGAATAGCCTCCTGATGTGGCTGAGGTGGCACTGTGAAAAACTCACGGGAGATGAACTCCTCCCATGAGATGCCCTGCTGTGTCAACTGATGCAAAACAATGAGCTGAATCAAACCATAGTGACAAAGACTCCTGTACTGTTCGGCCGGGGTCTTCCTCTGCAACATGGGTACCATCCTTTGAATGTTCTAAAACATGAAAACTGGGAGGTTCATCATCCTCACCCGGGTGAAATGCATCAACAGGCGAATGTGATATGAATACACCTGTGAAAATCTGCCCTCACATGTGAAATAATGCATGATGAGTCTCATGAGGGGAGCATACTCACTCCGAAGAAATCTGAATGGGAAAACACCTGTCAACAGTTTCACAAATGATGGCCGGATATAGGGCTCAAAGTGAACAAAATCAAGAAGTCTGCGCTTAGACCACACCTCTCCCACATTCGGTATACCTGTAGCCTCTGAGATCACCTCAGGTGTCAATATGAAATTCACCCCTGCAAGAGTGACATGTCCATCATGGAGGTGTAAGACAAACAAGCGGGCCAACTCTCTATGATGCTGAATCTGAGAGAGCCTCTCACAAAACTGATAGCATGACATGTACTGGAAACAACTCAGTGCCAAAGGACAAGCCTGTAACTCTGCCAATGAAGTAGGCTCCTCCCTCTTATGGTGACCTCCCTTACCCCCTCTACGAGGCCTCCTCTGTTCCTCAATCTCTGTAGATGATGAATGGTCATCACCTTGCTCATAAGTCTCGGTATCTGACATGGTTTTGGAGCAAGGTGGGCAAACTGAAGGACAAATTGAACTGCTGCCTCTGCCTGCAAAAGTACTGAACTCTATGCTGTTTCAAGGGGAAAAACATGAGGGGAATGTTAGGGGAGGGAACTTCTTAACAAGGAATGGGAATATATGATCAAAACAGGGAATTTTTTAAGGGAAACTTTACAAATTGTCATGCATATAGGAACAATTTTAACATTGGGAAATCATTTGCAAAGAACATCTCATATGGGACAAAACATGTATGACAATGAACATGTAAGGGGATACATATAACAATAGGGGCATAGGGACACCATACACCAAATTTGCTTGTATGAGTTCATGTGTGGCATAAGGCAAATTTTGCTCTTTTTGTTCTTTAAGGAGTATATGCACATTAAGGAGTACATCACATTATTTTCACATAAAGGGAAAGTGTTCATGTACAAGGGGATGTGAAGGGTATATAGGGGTTATGTACATGCCTTTTGATATACAGCAACATTCTAATTTCACATGACTCTTTTCTTTATTTTCAAATGTATCTTTTCTTTTTGTTTTATTTTTGCATGTGTATGGTAGAGGGAATTAGGGTTTTGAGTGCTTGTGAGAGGGGTAGGGTTTATAACTTAGGGATGGGGGAAAAAGGCAACATTTTATGTGCAAATGAAATGGGACAGAGATGCAAGCATGACTATGAATGAAAGAGGGGAAAAAGGAAGGGATCAATGGGACAAAAAACACTTGAAACAGTCACAAAACCCTAGCATTTTACAAACATTAGCAACAGCCACATTAATCCATTCATTTGCAAATTTAATAGATAAAACCATTACATACATCATTATTTTCATCACCCATACCATCAACCATGGATTAGGAGCCTACCTCGACCGATCAAGCAAGTTTGAAGAGGAATGAAGGAATTGTTTTGAAGTTTTGATATCGGGCAGATGAACGGGTCGCGCACAGCTCTGGACAGGTTGCGCACAGCTCAACGGGTCATGCCCGTTAGGTTTTTGTACTGCTGGAGACCCCTGGACGGGTCGCGCACCGCCCAACAGGTCGCGCACAAGCCTGGACGGGTCGCGCACCTGCAAACTGCCCGAAACGCTTGTATCTTCGCCTCCTTCGCCTTTCACTCTCTCACAATCTCTCTTGGAAGCTCGAAATGCATAATGAGAGTGTAAGGAGGGAGAATTACCTTTTATAATCTCACTTTTGAAAAAATTTCATCCAAAACCCACTTTATAAAGTCTATTTTGTCACTTTTTAAAAACACTGATTTTCTTGGTTTCCTTTATCCTGAAGTTGACTTTTTGAGTGCTTTCACCTGATTCTTTTTGCAGGGAGATCATCTGAAGGACTGTGGCAAAGGGGACTAGGGTTGTTGCTGCCTTTCTGAAGACAATTTGGAAATTTATTCTCTTTACAAAAATTATCATGACCTTGGCTTTAAAAACAGGGTTTTTTAAATCCAAGGTTAAAAATGAACTATACATGTTCAAAAGAGCATGTTTACCATCCTTCCTCTGGCTTGCTGGTCACTCAAGGACTCTCAGAAACATGACCTTGCTAAGACAACTGATCAAAACCCTAGACCTGGAATTTTGACATTAAGACCAAATAAGAGCAGCTTGACAAACTCAATGACCTGATATGACCTGATCCAGCAAAGCCTAGATGGGTATGAATAGACCAGCTCCTCCATCAGGGTTATGGCATGCCTAACGGGATGCAAATTTTGACACTGATGAGACACCTACCAATGCAAATGCAAAGAGCTTTGATCACTGATGGAGGGCTTTCAAGACGGACACTAACATTGGCTCCAATGGGGATGGTAGCTCCTTGGAGGTGCCAAGAACCTTAGACCTCTGGGAGAGCAGACCAGTGCTTGCAACCATTGGGCGATGGGGTCAAAAACTCAAGCTGAAGTGCATGACTGAAAAATGATGACTTGATAACACAAATTGACTCTCACTCAACTAAAAACTGACTCAACACTTAAACACAACCGACAAACTGAAAATGATGCTCAAAGGGGAGCTTATTCATCACAACCTACTCTAACAGTTTCATACATCACCGGGTCAAGTGAAATGAAACAACCAATGTAACCAAGCAAGTATCTGATCTGCTGTTCGAATTCTCCACAAGTTCTCGCTTATGAATAACAAGAGAGAACTACTGAAAGGCAACTCCCATGACAACTTAGAAACAGATCCGTGGAATGATATGAATTCTCTATCCACCTCCAAAAACACTGCATAAGGATCTTGAAATTCAAGCACACTGGAACTTAGCTCATCGAATGGATTACTTCTCTTTTCCTCATACCATGAATGCAAACTTTGATCTGAGCCTTGTGATGAGACTTCTGCTGAAAATGACAAAGAAACCGGCTGCCGGATCAAATTCATATCAGCACATGTTTCAAGCTCACATGTGGTTAATAGAGAAAGACTTTGACTGCAAACCTCATCCAAAACATCAGCTATTGGATCATGAAAAACTTGAAAAGACTGCTGCAATGTATCCATTGAAAATGTATGACATCCTTCTAGCTGTTCATCTTGTTCTTGAGAGATTTTATGAGAATTCTGCCTTATAAACTGAAATGCTTCGAAACAAAAGGGTATAGAATCTTCCTGCATCATCAAATCATGTATTTCGGCTGCCATACCTTCATCTATAATTTGCCCTTCAAGTTCATTCGGTGGCTGCAAATCTGATGCTACAGGCTGCTCAAGAATTTTGTTATTTGTCTCATCCTCAATATTAACACTGAGAGATTGCTGATTTGTTATAGGCTGTTCATTTGAAGATTTACTATGCAATCTACCCTTCAAAAACTGAAATGCTTCAAAACAGAATGGTACGGAGTCACCTTGAGTCATTAAATCATGTGCGTGCACTTCCAAGTCTTCAGCTGCTACTTGACAATCAATGGCTTTCGGGGGTTGCAAATCTGAATATGAGAAGTCTTGAACAAAATTTTCATTGCTCTCAAGATGGTCCAAATCAAGACTTGTTGACATTTGATTTTTGATTGCATGGTAGTTATCTCTGATGAACTGAAACGAATCAAAACAAAAAGGCAAAGATCCTTCACTTACTTCAAACTTTGTTGCACTTTCCTCGTCAATGTCATAGCTGATATGTGATGGCTGAACATTGTATTCAAGCTGCTGAAAATGAAATTCTTCCTCCCACAAACTAGCTGCTTGTTTGATTGCAAGATTAGCTTCTGTTTGGAGAACATAATCATAATCATACTGATCAAAATGAGGCAAATCATCACTATAAAACACATCATCAAGCATGCAGGTCATATCAACAGTTCTTTCTTCTTCACAATGATCTATAAAACAATCACTATGACAACTGGGATCAGAAACAAAATGTTTTGGGTCAGCAACTTGTTCTTCTTCAATCAACGAGCCATGAGTTTGAACATCATAATCATTCCTTGCGTTGATCTTGTCCATCATCTTTTCCACTGCACTTACCAAAATGTCAAGCTTTACCTCTAGAGATGTTGATTCGGCCAGATCTATGTTTTTCATCTCTTCTTCTTTCAACCTTGCCCGTCGGATCAGCATATGCGCCTTTACACTTACTGCACTGTTTTGCATCTCATGAAGTGTTGCAATATCCATTTCTCTCAGCTGAAACTCCATCTCCAGATCAAAGGCACCCGGATAGTGCAAGAGAGCAGATCTAGAAGAAGGTCTTATATCAACTGGCATTGAATAATAAACTTGGTTGAATCTGGCCGAAAACTGTTGTACTGTCTCCCCTGGAAATCTTTTCAGCTGGTTATATTCTTCTACAATCAAGAAAAGGTTCTGCCCGATCATCCATCTATCGAGAAAAACTTTGACGAACTGCTGGAAATCTGAGATGCTCGCATCAGGCAGGGCTTTGAACCAACTCTTCACTTTGGCTTGCAAAGAAAGAGCAAAAAGCCTAATACTGACATCTTCATCATCAACTTCAAAAAGATCAAGAAAGGACTCAAAATTCTGTACATGTTGCTCAGCGTTGACATTCTTACATTCACCATCAAACATCGGCAAGTATAGATCATAGTTTTTGGGGAAAGCATGAAGAACAGAAGGTAAAACAAGAGTTTTATACCGATCTGGAATTTTACAAGGTATAGGGGTATGTACAGCAGGTATAGAATTAGTTTTGGTCACTTGAGGTTCATCAACTTGAAGATAGCCATCACAAAATTCGGAAAAAGGATCTTGATCAAGCTCAAAGGCATGCAAATATTTGGTATTCACAATCTTCAAAGGGAAAGAATCAGCTGCAGGCCGAGGATCTTTTCTCAAGCATAGTATACTTTGCAAAGCCTTCTTGACATTCTTGGGAAAAGAGAAGAAATAATTTATGACAAAGAACAAAATGTCTTGGATGAAATTCCAACTTGAGTACTTGATCTGTCCATGTTGTCCTTTCATGTTTTTGCTGGTCGGGATCATCCTCCAGTGGAGTCTTTGGATCTGATCTTGAAAATGATTTAGAGTCGCCAAGTGAATGATTTCAGCCTGTCAAGTGTCTGATCGTTGTTCACCATCAACAATCAGATCTAAACTTGATACATGTACTGGGGTAAAGTGTCAATGAAGCGCTACGTTCACAAGCTCACGGAGATTGACTGAAGCAGCGTTTATCTACTAACGTTGATGTAAAACAAGAGCGTTTTCGAAGACTACCTGGCGTAACTTCAGGCTCCGTCTAAGACTTATGAAATAACACGTCAATGAGAAAACGATCAGTTTTTCTCCCCAGTATGGTTGCCAGTATGTTAGCGCTTGAAATTTCACCTCAGGCTGAGAAAGGTAAACCTCAAGGCTACATCAAACCATTCAGCCTCGTAGCTAGCCCTACGGGGCAGGAGAAGGCTCTCTCCGGTCAATCTCGGTAAATTTTCAATAGAAAGAGATGATCAATCAAGGTAACACTGATATTAGGCTAGTAAACTGATTTGAAGGTTGATTTGGGGGTTTTTGGGGTTTTTGGTGGCAATTTGAGGAGAGGGCAATTTTGGGTGCGGGGATGGGACACAGTTTCTGCAGGGGGGTCTTTGGGGCGAGGTAGGAGCTTGTATTGATGTCTTTAGCTGAAGTGGATGATCAGGAAGAAAGATAAGAAGGCCAAAGAGAGCAAACAATGGATTTGAATTCTCTTTAGACAGTAGAAAACATAGAAATTAAACAAATTTGAAAGCAGAGCATGGCAAGCATGAATTCTAACTTTATCACTTCATTTGTTTAATATGCAGCAGTATAGAAAGGAAATGAATCACATAACAAAGCTTACAATAACATGAAGAGACACACCATCAACACAATGAGTCCACAAGAATCCCAAAGATGACTGCAAAACCCTGGTCTTCCTTAGCCAAAATTGCAGAGATACAAGTGAATAATACAGTGATAACTTCTCCCTCAAGAGTCCAACCATGTAAATGAGCATGAAAGTACATAATATAGATGATCTAAACTCTTCCCCCGCCTCTAGGGGTCAAGCTCATCCTTCTAGGAGCTGTTTGAACCACTTCTAAACTAAGCACTACAAAATAGGCAGTCAAAACAACTTGCCTCTAAAAACTTGGAAACCAGTTCATACAGTCAAATTTACTCTTTTACATGAGAGAAACTTCTAGAAGAGTAAAACAAGAGTAAAAGTACCCAAAAAGTGCCACCAGTACAGTCAAAAGGACCACCATCAACCTCAGCAAGTCAAACTGGAGCTAAACTGCAAATTCTGGGCTGAACTGGTCAAATCTGGCAAAGTTCCCTCAACGGGTCACGCACATCCAGCTCAACGGGTCAAGCACTTTGGAGCCCTGTTTGGATGCCTTCCCTGTGTCAGAATCAGGTGAAAAATAGCTCGTTGGAAAGGTCTCTGAGTCTAATTTCCAACTCAACTGGACTTTTTGAATTTGGAGGTCATTTGCCCAGTAAAAAGTCAATTCTCCCAAGACTACTTCTGCAGCTCAAAAAAGGGGCAGAAAGTCAAAATTTGACTGTATTTTGACCTTTTGGAGGCTCAAAGCTCCATGAAAACTCAAGGTAATGGATGGGAATATGTAACTTTGCATGACAAATCCACCAATGCTGAGTTTCCGCAAAACGGAGCTACGATGACAAAGGGTCTCACCGGGGGTGAGACCCGTTAAGGAGCCAAAACCTGTAAATTGCCCAAAAATGCCAAAAATGAGCCAAAACTTCCAAATTTTTTTGTGCTTGGTGCTGTGAAGAGGCTAATGAGTGTCATGATGAGTGAGAGAAGCCTCGGCCAAGATGCGGAGTGGGTTGGCCTTCTTCTTCCTCTTGAGAGCCTCGGTCAATCTTCTTTGGAACACTTTCATCTTTGCTTTACAAACGTGCATCCTAGCCCAATAGTGGTTTTTCATGTTCCTTAGCAGCCTTTTGTCTTGGTTGGCCTTAGCCAACAGCCTCTCCAAGTGGGCATTCTCCTGAATAAGCAAAGACTCCCGGTCAACAGGCAATGGATCACCAGGCCTCCTACGGTTTAGGACTCGATCACTACGAATCCTCCAAATCTCATCAAGAGCCTTCTCCTCCTCCAGTTGTGTGTTCCACTGCTCTAGATATGTGATGGTCCACTGAGCACCATCAAGTCTCCGCTGCAAAATATCATTCTCGGCCCTGAGCTGCTAGATGATCTCCTTTGCCTCTTGGCTAGGAGAACTGACCTCAAGATCGATCACTGGGTCCTCATGAACCATGGGCTCTTTGCCCCTCTGCAATACCTCTGCTATTGAAGAAAGCGAGGCCCCTTCCACCTGCCGTGGAGATAACACTCGCTGCTCTGAAGATGAAGGCGAGACCCCTTCCACCTGCTGTGGAGATAATACTCGCCTAGCTGCTGCAAATAAGGCCCTTGGGCCTTTCTGATAAGTGACCATGGGAGTAGAGCTGACATGTCTGGTGATGGGAGCATCAGGCTGCTGAGATGGTCCTCCTTCCTCATGAAGAGCCTCCTGATGTGGCTGAGGTGGCACTGTGAAAAACTCACGGGAGATGAACTCCTCCCATGAGATGCCCTGCTGTGTCAACTGATGCAAATTATATGAGCTGAATCAAACCATAGTGACAAAGACTCCTGTACTGCTGGGCCGGGGTCTTCCTCTGCAACATGGGTACCATCCTCTGAATGTTCTGAAACAGGAAAACTGGGAGGTTCATCATCCTCACCCGGGTGAAATGCATCAACAGGCGAATGTGATATGAATACACCTGTGAAAATCTGCCCTCACATGTGAAATAATGCATGATGAGTCTCATGAGGGGAGCATACTCACTCCGAAGAAATCTGAATGGGAAAACACCTGTCAACAGTTTCACAAATGATGGCCGGATATAGGGCTCAAAGTGAACAAAATCAAGAAGTTTGCGCTTAGACCACACCTCTCCCACATTCGGTATACCTGTAGCCTCTGAGATCACCTCAGGTGTCAATATGAAATTCACCCCTGCAAGAGTGACATGTCCATCATGGAGGTGTAAGACAAACAAGCGGGCCAACTCTCTATGATGCTGAATCTGAGAGAGCCTCTCACAAAACTGATAGCATGACATGTACTGGAAACAACTCAGTGCCAAAGGACAAGCCTGTAACTCTGCCAATGAAGTAGGCTCCTCCCTCTTATGGTGACCTCCCTTACCCCCTCTACGAGGCCTCCTCTGTTCCTCAATCTCTGTAGATGATGAATGGTCATCACCTTGCTCATAAGTCTCGGTATCTGACATGGTTTTGGAGCAAGGTGGGCAAACTGAAGGACAAATTGAACTACTGCCTCTGCCTGCAAAAGTACTGAACTCTATGCTGTTTCAAGGGGAAAAACATGAGGGGAATGTTAGGGGAGGGAACTTCTTAACAAGGAATGGGAATATATGATCAAAACAGGGAATTTTTCAAGGGAAACTTTACAAATTGTCATGCATATAGGAACAATTTTAACATTGGGAAATCATTTGCAAAGAACATCTCATATGGGACAAAACATGTATGACAATGAACATGTAAGGGGATACATATAACAATAGGGGCATAGGGACACCATACACCAAATTTGCTTGTATGAGTTCATGTGTGGCATAAGGCAAATTTTGCTCTTTTTGTTCTTTAAGGAGTATATGCACATTAAGGAGTACATCACATTATTTTCACATAAAGGGAAAGTGTTCATGTACAAGGGGATGTGAAGGGTATATAGGGGTTATGTACATGCCTTTTGATATACAACAACATTCTAATTTCACATGACTCTTTTCTTTATTTTCAAATGTATCTTTTCTTTTTGTTTTATTTTTGCATGTGTATGGTAGAGGGAATTAGGGTTTTGAGTGCTTGTGAGAGGGGTAGGGTTTATAACTTAGGGATGGGGGAAAAAGGCAACATTTTATGTGCAAATGAAATGGGACAGAGATGCAAGCATGACTATGAATGAAAGAGGGGAAAAAGGAAGGGATCAATGGGACAAAAAACACTTGAAACAGTCACAAAACCCTAGCATTTTACAAACATTAGCAACAGCCACATTAATCCATTCATTTGCAAATTTAAAAGATAAAACCATTACATACATCATTATTTTCATCACCCATACCATCAACCATGGATTAGGAGCCTACCTCGACCGATCAAGCAAGTTTGAAGAGGAATGAAGGAATTGTTTTGAAGTTTTGATATCAGGCAGATGAACGGGTCGCGCACAGCTCTGGACAGGTCGCGCACAGCTCAACGGGTCGCGCCCGTTAGGTTTTTGCACTGCCGGAGACCCCTGGACGGGTCGCGCACCGCCCAACAGGTCGCGCACGAGCCTGGACGGGTCGCGCACCTGCAAACTGCCCAAAACGCTTGTATCTTCGCCTCCTTCGCCTTTCACTCTCTCACAATCTCTCTTGGAAGCTCGAAATGCATAATGAGAGTGTAAGGAGGGAGAATTACCTTTTATAATCTCACTTTTGAAAAAATTTCATCCAAAACCCACTTTATAAAGTCTATTTTGTCACTTTTTAAAAACACTGATTTTCTTGGTTTCCTTTATCCTGAAGTTGACTTTTTGAGTGCTTTCACCTGATTCTTTTTGCAGGGAGATCATCTGAAGGACTGTGGCAAAGGGGACCAGGGTTGTTGCTGCCTTTCTGAAGACAATTTGGAAATTTATTCTCTTTACAAAAATTATCATGACCTTGGCTTTAAAAACAGGGTTTTTAAATCCAAGGTTAAAAATGAACTATACATGATGAAAATTTCAAAAGAGCATGTTTACCATCCTTCCTCTGGCTTGCTGGTCACTCAAGGACTCTCAGAAACATGACCTTGCTAAGACAACTGACCAAAACCCTAGACCTGGAATTTTGACATTAAGACCAAATAAGAGCAACTTGACAAACTCAATGACCTGATATGACCTGATCCAGCAAAGCCTAGAGGGGTATGAATAAACCAGCTCCTCCATCAAGGTTATGGCATGCCTAACGGGATGCAAATTTTGACACTGATGAGACACCTACCAATGCAAATGCAAAGAGCTTTGATCACTGATGGAGGGCTTTCAAGACCGACACTAACACAGAACATGGTAAGAAATCAAAACACCATGTCTGCATTGAAGAATCCAAGGTCATTGCTAAAACTGATCATTTCCAACACAGGAAACTCAGGAAAGCGATTGAGATTGAGAGGCACGCCAAAAACCTTAATCAGGATGATGGCTGGAAATTAAGTAAAAGCTAGATTCCAACTCTCGCTTCATAACTCCTCCTCCATTTCCTCACCTTTATCTTTTTTAACTTCAGATGTTTTCTATCCTAAAATTTATTTTCTTTCAGCTTTCTGATGGTAACTCCTTTATCACTATCTTTGCTTTCTTCCTTTTCAAGGATCCTCTATCGTTTAATGGTCTCATTTAATAATAAATAGTCCTTATATAGGTTTTGGTAATTTTTATAAAATATTTTAAATTAATATCTATATATATATATATTCATTCCTAGCAATGAAGTTTCAACCAAATATTCTTTAATTAGGACACCCCCAACTAATAGAATTATGAATAAGTATTTTAGGTCATAGTATTATAAATTTTGATAATTTATTTATTACATTTTCAACTAAATATT
This sequence comes from Pinus tabuliformis, assembly GCA_031772625.1. NCBI lineage: Eukaryota > Viridiplantae > Streptophyta > Pinopsida > Pinales > Pinaceae > Pinus > Pinus tabuliformis. The sequence continues at coordinate 706,139,219 of CM062816.1, read as the reverse complement.
ATTATATAAATTAATTATTTTTATTATTATTATTAACTAATTTATTATATCAAGAAAATGGCTAGTTTTATACCTAATTCACATTAAATAGGTCTGCCCTAACTAATAATATTATATAAATAAATTATTCTTAGATAATATTATTATTTAAATTGATAAATAATTTACATTTTCGATATTAAATAATCAATTATTACATAAAAATGAGTTTCTAACTAAATATTATCTTATTTAATATTCTTCATCACGTATTCCTATATAATTTTATTTCACCAATGGCTATTTTTGAATGGCTAACCCTGAACAATGATGCATCCCTACTATTTATTCTCTCATATCGATAGGTTTCTCACCTTATCCTAAGGATGAACCACATTAGTTGGTTCGAAACGTCGACCCAATCCTTATGATGTGATTAATCCGAAAGACTGATTTCTACATAAGTTCTAACATTATCGATAATTGTCTCCAAACCCCTTGAAATAGCAAATCACACAAGCCCACATTCTTAGTCGAAATAAATAACCAAACAATTTTTCAATTATCCATTATTCATTCTTCATTTTCTCATTGAAAAATGATATAGAATAGAAAATAATAAGAAAACAACTCAATTCCAATGGTGAATCCAATTAACCATATTAATCTTAACCAGTTCTGAGTTACCATTTCTTGTAATTCGTCAAAAAAATGGATCCCACTTAGCTGCAATTTGTCAAAAATTGGATCCCACTCAGCTACAATGCATAGAACATCAAATGTGCTCTATAAATCATGGCTTTATCTTTTCAATATATCAATATTTAGTCTCCTCTAATTAAAACCCATGGGTTCAAGTTTATCATGATGGAACTATTCCATTACCCTAATCTCTTAGGGGTATTAATCGTTATATGAATTTGTGTTAGACATTGCCAAACATGGAGCTCTGACACACACATTAAAGTTCCTTTTAGAAGAATTATGGACAGGGACATAATTTTTTTGTTCTAGTAGAGGGAATAAAAGTAGTATATGTGCTTAACCCCTACAACTGGATAAGAATGGAACATAGAAATCCTGCACAGTTACATCAAATGATTTTTTCTCTAGATTGTTCAATCACGGAAGTACCATCAGGTATCGTGACCACATCTGAAAGCTTGAGATTCATATCATCGTCAAACAAGATGGCGTTTTCATCAGAATCCTTCAAAGAAATCTCTACACCAAATAATTTTTGTTTTCTTTTCCCTCTAAATGATGCAGCTCTTGCATCGGTATCCTTTGTAGTCTGGACGGACTTCATAGAATGAGGTGAGACACACTCCTGGCAAGAAATATCCACACTAAATAATATTTGTTTTCTTTTCCCTTGAAATGATCCAGCATTTCCATCAGGATACTTTATAGTTAGGGAAGACTTCACAGGAAGAGGTAAGAAACCCTCTTTTGAGGATTCTACTACCTAAAATAAAAAGTTGCATTCATAAAGAGTGTCAAAGAGAAATTATTAACTCTGAAACAAAAATGATTACATTGGGATGTCAATAACTAACAACTGTCGTGAAATTATAAAAGTTCCATTTTAACCATGTGCCTATTAAGCACGACGATAGTAAAACGGTAACAAACACGTCAATTCCAAACTCTCTTTGCTTAATATATCTAGGGTTGGGATGGATATAAGTCAATTTTTTGGAACAAGAGTTCTTTCATCATTCAGTTTATTAGTGTTGTAAACAGGACACATCTCTTCCTTCGTGAGATGAAAGAGCACTTTGGATTTCTAGACACAATTAACATATTTATATTTTCCAAATCCAATGTACCAAAAAATGGCAAAGTTTCATTTCATTTAGTTATAAAATAAAAAGGGGAATATCTATATAATACAAACAATAATATAACATGATAACGCTTAGCATAACATCGCACCTGAATAAATATGCACATCAAAATCCTCATCCACTAGAGAACCCTTCTTTTGAAGTTATATTATACAATTCTCAAATATATTACACCCAAGAATATATATCCATTGTGGACTTTAAAGGCCTGTAACAACCAAAGGTTCATATCTACTCTAGCACTACAATGTCATTCCAAGATAAATGCATATAAAAGGACAAATAAGAAACATATATCCCATTGACCTCCAAGTTGACTTCATTTCTGCCTCCTAAATCAATCCCCCCAATTCTCACTAGATGGGTATGTTGGGGTCATGGCAATGTACCCGAATTATGTAATCACAAAACCTTAGTAAAGTGAGTCCCTCATGATCCAGGTGGATATTGGTGGCCATCTTCCTATTTCACTTGGACACTGAACACTATTTCCTTTCAGTTTCCTAATTTCTAGCATAAAATACTATTTTTGTAGTTTTTGGGTCCTGAACTTTCGAAGCAATTTTGAGGCCCTAAACAACATTATTGTGGAAAAAGGTCATACCTATACTATTAGGTAGCAATCTGTAGTTGAAATTTATTTTCCTCGGATAGATGTTTCTAACAAGGTATCATATGCGCCAAATGAAGATTGTATGCCAAAGTTATGACCCCAAGAAGTTGATGTATCAACTAATTCAATGAGGCCCACAAACTTTTGGTACTTCATCTCCCAGGGTTAGTTTTTTTTAGGTTTATGGTTTTCCATTATTTCTTAATGATAAAAAGGCTAGTGAGCCTCATTGTAACATCGTTTAGGAGGAATGTAGTTAGCACATATCATCTCATAAATAAGCTACCATTGCCTGAGCTAGTTTGTTTCTCTTATGTATGTAAATTTTTTTCAGCAATTGTTATTTATTCATTGAAGTTATGTTTCAATTCATCTCTATTTTTTTTTGAATTTGTATACCGCTTCATTCCTTCATAAATACGGATTTGCGGTATCATAGTGGTCTTCTCTTTCTCTATTTTTTTATGCATGTCCCCAACGAGGTCAGGGTATAAGGATTTGGGACTTGAACTGATTGAACCCTCGCAAGAATGACCTCTCCAACCTCCTATGGCAGAAGAAAATAAAGACTATGGAGCAAGATACCCTTTCAAAATGTTTCTCAAAGAAGCCCTCGAGCGACAAAGGAATGAGATGATGGACAAAATTTCCTAGATCCTTCAGTGGGTATCAATGGGTGAAGCATCTTCATCCAGCAGTCACTTCAGAGGCATCACCCCCTTTAAGATACAAGTTAACTTTGACATTCCTATATTTGAAGGCCAAATAGACGCAGATGCCCTGGATAGATGGTTAAATCTACTAGAAGGATATTTTTCGGTCCATAATTTTTTCAATAGGGAAAATATTACTTTTGCACTCCTCAAAGCCACCCCCCATATCAAGGACTAGTGGGAAATTTTCTAAACAGAGGGACAAGGAGGAACCCTCACTATTTTCATCCGCACCCTCTAGGAATTCTTTCCGAGATGCCTTCAAGGAACAATATTACCTTGTCGGAAGCTATGAAGATAAGTACATAAAGTGGACCACACTACTGAAGAGAAGGGACCAAGATGTACCAAACAAGGTTACTTGGGAATGGGAGCAAAAACATGGAGCATGAACAGAAGCAAGTGTGGGAGTGACATTTTCAGAAGCTCTCTGTTTGGGAGTGAATCGGGGAGTGAATTTTTATATAATATATATATTTTTTATATTTTGATGCATATATGCCAACGAAAGCATGTAGAATGATGAATTAGATATAAAAATCATAAAAACATAGATTGAACCATATAACATCAATCATCTAGAAGTTATAATATTCATCAACCACGTCCACAAGTTAGTAACATACAACATATTGAGTCTCATGATTCATCAATATCAAAGTTTCAAGCTTTCAAAATTCAACATATAACATTTATCATCATTGATCACCAAAGTTGTACTTTTAAGCTAAGTGTAATCATTACAATTACAAAGAATATCTAACATGAAATGAAACAACTTTCAACTTTCATGAAGCATCATATTCATAATCCATTACCAATGAGTTATAATTTCCAACTTCAAACTTCAAACTAAAATAGTCATATATTGTTTACAAAAAATATCATAATAAATATGAAAGAGTCAAGAGTTATTAATACTGCTAGAAACTAGAAAAGACAAGTAAATCTATTATCTATTGCTAATTCTTGGGCCTCTTGCCATGAGAAATGTCTAATTCCTGAGCAGGTCGTGGTATTTTTGGTCTTCTAGGAGTCTCCTCCCGCATAGTCGCACGAACAGAACCAAAAGGCAGATGCCCTCCACATGAGATGTAGATGGAGGCAACAACAACAAAAGAACAATAGTTGGAACTCAAGCAATGACACTGCTACTGGATGGTGGGGATGGCATGGTTGTTGTTTCTATTGAGAAATGGCAACCAGAAATTTCAGTTTAATTTGTCCTTGAATTAAACTTAGAATTAAAATTGAATTCTATTCTCATAGAAACTCTTAAATAGTTAATTAAGTTTAATTGACTTAATTAGTTTCCTAATTCAAGCTTTGGTGATCCATAATGAATTAAGAAAATCCTTTCGGTAGAAATAACATAAGACTTAATTAGCTTAGGAATTTTGAGTTGGAAGTATTTTTGTAGTCATGTATGTGTGATCCCTAAATTTTAGGGGTCAAGGATGAGTTTATTTGAGTTATAATTAGATAACTCAGTTTGACTGAGTTATAGATAGTTAAACTAGTTCTAACTGTTGGAGGAACTAGTAGACGTCTAATAGTGAGTTGGTGCACTGGTGCATCCTCAGTGCTACTCCAACTAACAGAAGATTCACTCATGAGAAACTCATGTATGTCAGTTCAGAGAAAGACCTAGTTGAGTCTAGAGTGAAGGGACAATGTACTATCAGTTGTATGATTTTCTGAGTTGTACAGATCATGCATTCAATCAGAGAAGGACCTAGTTTTGGATTGTGCACTCATGGAGGAAGGATTTCCAAATTAAATATGGGTTGGTCCTCACAATAATTTCACAAGGAAATATGGGCTTGGCAGGCATCAGAATTGTCGAAGTGTTGGCTAGAGCAGGCTTGTGAGGCGTAGAGTTGATCATACTTGTGCAGGAATTGTTCTAGTCAGAACAAGATTTGTATTTTCACTCATATTTTTTATTAATGCATTATATATAGTTGGGGTTTTGAGCAATGGATTTCCCCAGATAAATATTGTGTTATGTGTCACTGATTATCTTCCTTTTGTTGATTATTTTTCATCGATCATTGGTTTTCGCTTTTGAGAGTAGAGTAGATTCTTGTCTTGTGTTTTAGTACATTACATGACCTATGAATCTACAGGAAAATATACTTGGTATCAGAGCTTAAGACAGTATACTAGATGATATTTCAGAGTTTATACTTTGGAGTTACAAGTGAAATTCTAATTTGCAATTCATACTTCAGGATCAGAAAATGGATTTCTACAGTTTGAGGCTCTAGTTTGCCTTGGAAGGAAGCTCGAATTATATATCATGGAAAGATAGGATAGAGGCAGTGTTGGAGGATAATGACCTCAAGCAATTCATTGATCAAGATATTCCTAAGACATCAACATCAGATGCTTATAATTTGGCCGAATGGAAGAAGTGTGTGCTGAAGGCGAGGCAGATAATTCTTGAGGGAGTTCGAGACCACATTGTATCGAGTCTCCATGGAAAGGAAACTATGTATGCTATGTGGAAAGCATTAACGAGACTATTTCAGAATAGCAGTGACTATAGGAAGTTGGCACTAAAAGACAAACTTTGAAAAATCAAGATGGAGAAAGGAAATACCATTCCAAAATACTTGACCAAGTTCACTCACTGTTGTGATGAGCTTGTAAGTGTTGGAATAACCATTTCCAAGGATGATATGGTGAGCCAAGCTCTTCTAGGCCTTCCCAAGTGTTGAAATAGTTATCAGGACTCTGTCAATGGGATGGAGAAGTTACCATATTGGGAATGACTGTGGTCAGATTTGATGTAGGAGGAGATCAGAAGGAACACTAGAGATGGCTCCTCATTGAAGACTGATGATGAGGAAAATTGTGCCTTAAGAGGTAAGGCAAAGAAGGGGAAAGGCGAGGCATCCCATTCTAAATCAGATTCTTGTAATGGAGGAAAGAAGAAAGACATGTTGAAAGTTAAGTGATTTCATTATCATGAGCTGGGAAATTTTGCTACAAATTGTCCGCTCAAGAAATCCAGGAAGAATTCCTCATGAGGAGTAGTGGGTCAGGCTCTTGCCTCTCAATTCGAATTGGACTTTACTCTCATTGCATGCATGGTGTCATCAATGATGGGTATTGTATGGCACCTATACAGTGGAGCTTCATTCCACATGACTGGTGAGAAGGAGTTGTTCAGTGACCTGGAGGAGAAGGATCTCCAGATGCATATCGAGATGGGTGATGACCGGAGGTATAGTGCTACTGGAATGGGCATAGTTACTTTTCAGAGGGATCAGGGTGCTCCTCTCACCTTGAGAGATGTTATGTATGTTCCTTAGTTGAAGAGGAACTTAGTATTGGTCGTCATGTTGGAGGATAGAGGCTATGATGTGTTCTTTAGCAAAGGAAAGGTGTTCCTTCGACACATAGTCACAAGTCAAGTAAAGAAGATAGGGATTTGAGTGAAGAATCTCTATAAGTTGGAGGTAAAGGATTGTGTTTCTTTGAGCAAGAAAGAAGAGATGGTGCAGATCTAAGACATTGGCGAGTTGTGGCATAGGTGATTGGGTCACTTTCATCATGGGGCTTTGAAAATTGAGCAACATATTTCTATCGGTCTTCCCAAAGGTACGTTAGAGAAAGTTGATACATGCAAGGGGTGCACTTTGGGAAAATACACCAAGGCTTCCTTTCACAATAGACATATTTGAGCAAAGGTGATTCTAGATCGAGTCCATTCAGATGTGTGTAGACCATTCTCGATAGAATCCATGACCAAACACATGTATTATGTTATATTTGTTGACAATTTTTCTCGTAAATGCTGGCTCTTTTTCATGGAGAAGAAGTATCAAACTTTTGAAATTTTTTGTGAATTTAAAGCATTGGTAGAGAAAGAGCCTAGAAAGAAGGTTAAATCTACAAGGAGTGATAATGGTGGTGATTATGTCTCAAATGTGTTTAAGAAGTTCTGTGCGGTAGAAAGGATTAATCAGGAGTTGACGACACCCCATAACCCACAACAGAATGGGGTGGTCGAAAGGAAGAACATAAGTATTGTAGGGGAAACACGGACGATGTTGCATGATCAAGGCATGCTGCTGCACTTGTGGGTTGAGGCATACAACATAGTTGTTTATTTACAGAATAGAAGCTCATATCAGATTCTTGGGATGAAAACATCAAAGGAGGCTTTCTCCAGTAAGAGACTAGATGTCGGTCACTTCAGGATTTTTGGGTCATCAGTATATTTCCATTTGACCAAAGATGCACAAAAAAATCTTGAGCCAACAACAGAGTTGGGGATATTTTTGGGGTACACTGATACACCTCACAAATATTAGGTGTATCTACTGACCAGTAGGATGACAGTGGTTCGCAGGGATGTCAAATTCAATGAGGAGAAGGCCATGCAATTTTCATGTGAGAGGGAGCTTCAACTACATGCTATTGGGAGAGATTTTAGCTCCAAATATTGAGTATCCTTAGATTAATGTGGAGTAGCCACATGCAAAGGATGCAGGAGTGGAGGCAACCGCTCATGCAAAGTCTTCCAAAGGTGGGAGAAAGCGAACTAGAGAGGCTGACAGGTTATCGCATGATGTGAGAGAGAGTGTGGGAGCACCCACATCACAATAAAAGCAGAGGATGTCACCTGAGAGGTACACTAGAGAAATGGATATTACGAGTGGATGTGTTGAGATATAGTCATCTTCCTTTGAGGAGGTAGTGCAACAACCAGTTTGGATTGATTCCATGGTGGAGGAGTATGACTCCATATTTCATAATAGTGTTTGGGATGTGGTCCCGAGACCAGAAGATAAGTCATTAGTGAGCTCCTGATGGCTTTACAAGGTAAATCAAGTTGCAAATGGTATTGTAGAGAAGCATAACGCCAGGTTTTTGGCTCGTGGCTTTTCACAGGTAGAGGGGATTGACTATGATGAGACCTTTGCTCCTGTTGAAAGGTACTCATCGATCAGATCCATATTGTAACAATCAACGCAGATGGGTTGGAAGATACATCATATGGATGTAAAGACAACCTTCCTTAATTGCATGATTGAGGAAGAGTGTACATAGAGTAGCCTAAAGTTTTTGAGACCTTCAACCATGAGTCGCATGTGTGCCGACTCAAGAGAGCATTGTATGGGATGAAGCAAGCACCTCGTGCTTGGTACACCAGAATTGATAGCTTCTTCACTGGGTTGGGCTTCACCAAAAGTGAAGCGGATGCTAACCTGTATCTCATAGTGGTGGAAGGTTAATTGTTGATCATTGTGTTATATGTCGATGATTTCATTCTAACAGGTGATGATCACTTGATCAATTCTTGCAAGGAGGATGTTGCAAGAGAGTTTGAAATGAAGGACATGAGGCTCATGCATTACTTTATGGGTATGGAAGTATGGCAAGGTGATGGGGAACTGCTTTTGTTTTAGGGCAGGTATGCCAATGAGATACTCAGGAGGTTCCACATGGAAAGCAGTAAATCCATAGAGACACCTCTAGCGGGAAAATGGAGGAAGGAGGATGCTACTTCGGGTGAAGTAGTGGAAGCTACTGTTTACAGATAGCTTGTGAGTTCACTCATATATTTGGTGAACACATGACCATATATGTGTTATGTAATTAACTATGTTATTCAAGCGATGGTTAGGCCTACCAAGCTGTATTGGAAGGCAACAAAGCATGTGTTGAGATACCTCATAGGCACTACTCAGTTGAATTGTCATACATATGGACAAAGGGGGTGAAGCTTCAAGGCTTCACTGATACAGATTGGGTAGGGAGTCCATACGACAAGAAGAGCACATCAGGATGGATCTTCAGTATTGGGTCAGTAACAATTTCTTGTTATAGCAGAAAACAAATATTGGTTACACTCAGTTCTATAGAGGAAGAGTACATGGCTCCAAGTCAGGAAACATGTGAGGCCATCTCAATGAGCAACATTCTACTTGGTTTGTTTGGTCATCAAATGGATCCAACTGTGATTTACTGCAATAACCAGAGTTGTATCGAACTCTCTAAAATTCCAATTTTTCATGATCGGTCCAAGCATATTGATATCCAATATCATCATCTTTGAGATTGTGTATTGAGGTGGATTATGTTGTTGGAGTACATTCCCACAGGGGAGCAAGATGCTAACATTTTGACAAAGGCATTGTCAACATGTAAATTCGAGTTTCACAGAGATAGGATCAGGGTAGCTAATAATCCCATTCTTGTTGAGAGGGAGTTTTGAGAAATGGCAAAAAGAAATTATAGTTAAATTTGTCCTTGAATTAAAATGAGAATTAAAATCAAATTCTATTCTCAAAGAAACCAATGTAAATAGTTAATTAAGTTCAATTGACTTAATTATCTTAGGAATTTCGAGTTGGAATTCTTTTTGTAGTCATGTATGTGTGATCCCTAAATTTTAAGGGTCCAGGATGATTTTATTTGAGTTGTAATTAGATAACTCAGTTTAAATGAGTTATAAACAGTTAAACTAGTTCTAACTATTAGAGAGACTAGTAGAGGTCTAGTAGTTAGTTGGTGCACTGGTACATCCTCAGTGCTACTCCAACTAACTGAAGATTCACTCATGAGAAACTCATGCATGTCAGTTTAGAGAAAGAACCATTTGAGTCTAAAGTGCAGGGACAGTGTACTATCAGTTGTATGATTTTCTAAGTTGTACAGATCATTGATTAAATCAGAGAAGGACCTAGTTTTTTATTGTGAAGTTATGGAGGAAGGATTTCCCAATTAAATATGGATTGATCCTCACAGGAATTGTGCAAGGAAATAGGGGCTTGACAAGTAGAAGAATTGGCTAAGTGTTGGATAGAGCAGGCTTTTGAGGTAGAGAGTTGATCATACTTGTGCAGGAATTGTTCTAGTGAGAACAAACTTTGTATTTTCACTCACATTTCTTATTAATGCAATATATATAGTCAAGGTTTTGAGCAGTGGCTTTCCCCATAGAAATATTTTGTTATGTTTCATTGATTATCTTCCTCTTGTTGATTATTGTTTTCATCGATCATTGGTTTCCGCTGTTCAAAGTAGAGTAGATTATTGTCTTGTGTTTTAGTACATTACATGAGCTTTGAATCTACAGGAAAATCTATGATTGCTTCATCATCATCTCTCAAAATTTCTACTTCCAATTCTTCAAGATGTATAGTGCCATCCTCCAAATTATCTTCCGCTGGGTGGTTGTCCCAAATTTTATATGTTGGATACTCATAAGCCTGATCACAATGATGACTCAACAACCTCAAGTTGTATTGTACATAAACCAAGCTTTTTGTTTGGTTTTCATTGAGTCTATCTCTTCTCACATATGTATGAAGTTGTAGGTGCTCCAAAACCTCTCTGTATAAGAAGCATTTACAACCTGTGAGAGAACATTTTTTCCAATTTTCGCAAAATTCCCATGCTTCCATATGATTCCCACCATATGATAGCATCAAATCTATCTTTATCTTCCATTGCATGAAAATAACCAAAAAAACTAGTGTAGCTGAAGTATCTGCCTAATTCAAGACACAAATTATCACACTCCTCCCTATCAAGGACTAGCTTGTCTAATACTTTCATATATCCCTCTTGTACCTCTAGATTTGTCTGGGGTTTGTCCCTAACCCCACCCCAAAGTGCAGGTTGGCCCAACCAAGATGGAGTGTACTCTTTTGGCATAAGGATATATTCTAAGGCATGTAGTGGAACATTAAGTTTATTCTGCCATGCACACAAACAATTGCGAATCATTTTATACAAGTTGGGATCATCTTCTTGAACAATATCTTTTATTTGCCCCAACATGGTATTCATCTGCTCATACACCTCCCCAATCATTGGTTTATCTATATCTGAAAAATCAATCATGCTATAAATGGGCTTTTTGAATTGCAATACTTGCCTCACGCGTGCCAAAAATAGACCATCAAGAGTGGTATCCTCCACCTTGTCAAAACCTTTCTTGTTAGCTGCATTTGTAGCCTTGTCCTTTAATACCTTCTAGTGTAGACTTGATACCATGCTAGCCAATGAATCTCTTACCTTCAAAAGGTTCCTAAAGGTGAGGTAATATCTAGTAAATCTAGTCTTCGCAATATTCAACGGCTACAATCTTGAGTGACCACGGAGAAGCCCATGGGTATTGCTATGATTTATAACAAATTTTATCATTTGTTTGTCTCTCTTGTACAAATTACCAATTCATTTCTATTGTTGGTTTTTGTTCTTAATAATATCATCAAAAGATTCATTGTGTGAACCAAACACACAAACCAAAATATGTCGGGGTATTTATCCTCAATAATTTCTCTCGCTGCCTTACAATTAGCAGCATTATCAGTGATGAATTCGATGGCATTGTATGGCCCAATACGTTCAATTGTTTCAAGTAATGGTTCTACAATGTCGATGTCAGTCTTGAACTTCTCTGAGTAATCATATACTGAAAGGAAGACGGCACCATTAACAGACACAACAAGAACACTTATCAATGGCTTGCCTTTTACATTTTTGCATCCATAAAATATAATGAACACCCCATGCTCAGTCCAATAATTTTTCATTCTACTCAAAGAATGTGATATTTTTTCCTTTTCATGATCAAGTCCAACAGTTCTAGCCTTTTCATACCTGGGGTTCTTGTATCCTTTGGGGGCATAATTTATGCGAGAAACCATTTCATGCCAATAAGGGGAGCGAATAACATTGAATGGTATCCCACATGCACACATAAACTGATAAATTTTTGAATCCACATCATTCCTACACCCTTCGTCAAGGAAATCTGATATGGTTCTACACCTTAAAGATATGCTTGTTCCTACGCCTCCATATCCAGTGCCATGGGAGGGTACTGAAGGATTTCTTTGTGCATGTGATTTTGAGCTATGTTCAATGAAACCCTTTGATTTTTTAGATTTTCATTGGGCTTCCTCCTCTTCCCTTATGTATTTGGATCTTTTTCTTGTTGACACACTTACACAAGTTTTTATTCCTATTGGTTTATCTCCATCCCATGGCCTTTTCCCATAGAGGTGCCTTTTGGCACGGGTGTATGAACCTGTGTAAATTTTGTTGCAATGGTTGCATGTAAATTTAGTGGTTCCACCCCCTTTCCCTACTTCAGACCTAGTAACATATTTCCACAATGGGGTTTGGTCTTGTTTAGTTTTTGGGGCCTCATCATGTCCACTCTCTTCCTCCTCACCAAGGTACTCCTCTCCAAGGTTTTCATCAAATCCACTATAACCCACTTCATCATGATCAACCCTCCTTCTTCTACTCTTCAATGCCATAATAAGCAAAAAAGGAACCAACAAGAATAAATTTCCAAGCCATATAGCCATGATGTTTGAAGTTTTGAGTCTGCAAAAAAATGGAGGAATGGGAAATAGAGATTTAATTTATTTATTTATCAATGAACATAAAAAACAAAAAATTATATATTAGAGTGTAGATCCTAACTCTTTGGGCTTCAATCCCAAGCTCCAATCTCCCTTGCAAGCTCCTAAAGCTCCTCCAAGTTCCTCTCTCTTGCTCTCTCCAAGCTCCTCTCTCTTGCTCTCCCCAAGCTCCTCTCTCTTGCTCTCTCTAAGCTCCAAACTCTCTCTTTCTCTCTCCAACTTAGAAAAATGGGTGAATAATGGGAGGGAGAGGGTATTTTTAACCTTTTCCCCCTCCCCTTGCCTCCCCTTCCCTCCCTTTGCTCTCCCTCTCCATCAGTCAGTCATCGCCTTCCTCTCTCTGCCACGCAGCCTTTTTTGCTGCCTATGGGAGTGTTTTTTAAGAGGGCATCCCGTCAGGAGTGATTGCTTCCCGATCGCTCCCCCTCTTAAAAAATTCTCCTAGAGCGAAGACAAGCGGTTAAGGAGTGATCGCTCCTGACTGCTCCCCTAATCACTCCCTCAAAAATTCGGAGCAATGTTTTTTTAAAGGGAGTGCACTCCTGAAATTCACTCCCTTTGGGAGTGAGCTCTCAAGGTATCTCCCAAGAGAAGCGTGAATTGGGAGTGGATTCGGGGAGGAGGGTGCTCTCCCGCAACCCTGGTACCAAAGTTCAAAAACATTTTCCATACCCTATGCACAATGTTGGGTATCAAGGATTCTGAGCGGAATCTAATACTCAAGTACCATGGTTTTATGCACATATACATCTAGGAAGTAATGGAGTTCTTGGACATCTCATCACTTGGCACAATGTATCGATATGTTGTGAGCATCAAGAAAAAATTTAAAAATAATAAGTGAGACTGTGGATCTTCTAATCTAAACTAGGTAAAAGGCACCTCCAAACCGCAAAACAAAGGATAGAGCCAAGGTTGAATGACCCAGGACAACCCATCAAATTCATAATCAAAGAATAGCTCCACGAAGACAAAAAAGGATACTGGAAAGTGGTGTGAGTTCCACAAGAGCCCCACAGACAACACAAATGAGTGTCATGCTAAGAAATCACTAGCGGTCGAGCTAAAAGATTTAGAGTTAGATGCATGTTCCGACTCTAAGCCAAAACATGACAAGGGGAATGATAAGGGGGAGCAGATTATTGATGCAGAACCTAGTGCCACCATTTCCATCACCCAGGTCCAAAAGATTGAGCCCAAAGATCCAGAGGAGGGGGAGCGTCTCTTCCACTCACATATGTGGGTGAAGGGTTCTCCACTTGTCGAAAATGGGAGCCAAAAGAACCTCATATCAGTAGAGGTCGTTAAGAATTTCGGCATGTAGACCACAACATAGTTGTAGCCATACACCATTGATGGCTTCACCAAGGACAAGATATTTGTGTTAGCCAGTAGTGTTTCCTTCCCTACAACATCAAGCCCTTCACGGATGAGGTATTGTATGATATCTCTCCTCTTGAATTTTGTGATGTTTTATTAGGTAAACCATACTTGTGGAAGAATCATGCTATGTATGAGTCCATACCTCGTACTATTATTATTACTTTGGGAAGAAAATTATATAGGATACCGAAGGTAGCCTTGCCTACCACCATTTCCTTGATCTCTTCTAAGTAGTGTAGTAAGATTATCTCCCAGACTAACAAATTTGTTTTCATTCTGATTTTCTCTCAAAGTAAGGGGAAGATCATCGCCATATCCATGGCCCCAAAAAGGGTTACCCGTGCAACAGAAGCAAGTTGACAATGTCATGGAGGAGTATAGGGACATCTTCTCCTCACCCACATGGGTACACTTATGTAACATCCCTTGTGAAAATTTCATGTAATAAAAGTTAAAAGCAATAACTACGGATGAATGGGACACTTATTCCACGCTGAATGTTGGGTAGGACATCCTAGGGGGTGTTCATTTGGTTTTTATGGTTAAGGGAATTGGCAAAGGCAATGGCTAAGGCATTAAAGAGGCAAAATGGCATTTTGGCACAATTATTTATGAAAATAATGGAAATTAGGAGAAAAAGGAGGTGAAAGGTCATAGGTTGCATGTGAGGAGGAAAATGAAGAAAATGGAGGCCTCATTCATAAAAAGGATTTTGAGGATAAGTTGGTAAACCTTTCTCACTTATCTTTAGAGCTCTTTCATTATTCTCTCTCTCTCTCATATTCTTGGACACTTAGAGTTTTCATGGAGCACTTTGGCATTGGAACAAGAAAGGCAAAGAAGGAAAGAGGAAGAAAATATCAAGCAGGGGAAGTCGGGATCAAGTAGCTACAACAAGCTTCATTGCACGTATCGACTTGCAGGTGTATTTTCCTTGCTACATTTGTCATGCATGGGATTGCATGTGTTTATTTTCTACAATGGCATGGGTTTTTCCAGGTGTGACCATATTTTCAGCCTAGCCTTGCCATTTCCTGATAGGTTTGATGAGATGGGTTCTTTCATACGATTTGTGTGGGATGGCCAAATTTGATTCGAAGCCAAGTGTGGTGGATCTCTGAATTGACAAACACATGGTGGTAGTGGTCCCTAAACCAGATTGAGGATGCACAAAGCCACTAGCCTAGTAGCCCCTAAACTAGACTATGGGTTGCAGTAAAGCTAGATTGTGTGCCTCGGTGGGCTTAGGAATCCTTGTGAGTGAATGGAGGGATATAGGTAAAGCCAAGAGGTGGATTTTTTCTCTGTCGGGCCTAGTGATTCCGAGATGGAATGAATGGTAAAACTTGGAGAGCATGTCTCAGTGTAGGGCCTAGTGACCCCTGAATCAAACTGAGGATGCATGATAAATCCTGAGAGACTAGGAGGCATTCAAATTCATCGCGGTGTAGGCAGAGAAATCCAGTGGCATCCACATTTATTGGAGTCTTTGATGTGTTCTATGAGTCCCACATTTATGCTTGGAATATGGCACAGGGGTAATTGGCTAAAGACAGACTTGGCTCAACCAATCTATGGTCGGGTGGAACGTGGTAGTCCCATCACCAGTTGGTTCATTGCATTGATTAATGAGAAATCCATTCCATTGATTTTCATGTGTAAATGTACTAGTGTATATATGGATTTTGATGGCTGATATGTTTATTTTATTTATGTTCATATTATGTTGGTTATATGTACATTTTATGGCAGTATCTATGTTTGGCTCTCAGCATTTTTTTACTTGTATTTGAATGAATATTGTATCTATGACCTAATAAGTGATAGGGAAGTAAAAGACATAAGGAAGAAATGGTTCATGGTGATTCTCAGATAAGTATGATATCCCTGCACTTAATTATGTTGTTTACACCTATAGTTTACATGTTGACAATATGTTTAATGAAATGCTTGTCATGGTTGGTAGGGGTCTGGTTAAGGTCTTGATAAACTGTTTACTTTTGCATCATTGTTTTTGTGTGCTTTAGTTGATTATGAGCTTTCATTCCATTCTGGGTAGTGGCATGGGCTCTGGACCTGAAAAAATGGTTTAAATCTTGAGGTTGTTGGCATATAACTGACGGGTTTGATCCACAGTGGTTGGCAGGGAGGACTATGAGAGTGACTTTAGGTCTCTAGTGGCCCCCTTGCCCATAACATGAGAGCAACTATGGCCTTAGAGGTCTAGAACAACAGTGGGACCCAGGGACAGGCTGTTTGAGTGGTTGACTTGTCTCTAGAGGGTTTTGTTCATGATGTTGGATGATTGTGTGTGATGTTCCATTGATTCCACTTCCTTAAGGTTACCTAGGAGGCCAAATTTGGTCGCAATAGCCTCTCATCTCATGTTTACCCCGGTTGGCATGGTTAGGTGGGTGGATGTGGGAGGAGGGTGTTACAGAGTGGTACTAGAGCATGGTTCAACTCTCAGACTAGATGGGTTGAATGTGTTAGTCATGCATGCATGTCAGTTTCATGTGTGTCTCTTACACTTATATACTTGTTTCAACTTCTTGATGTTGGATTAGGGTTGTAGTATGGCTATCATGGAGAATTTGATGTTAATTTCATGAAGAGTATTTGATATGAGTATGTGACTAACTGTATATGGTTATTTTTCTCTTACATGTTTATTTTATGTCACCTACTTACATCCTTGTATGTTAGGTTACATTTTGAATATCTTGATTACATGCATCAGTCTTGTAGATTGATTGCAAGAATTGGTCAATTATGTTTGACTACATGTGGTTATGCATATTTGTAGTTGGTTAGGCATTGCTTATGCATATTGTCAGTTTCATGTAACAATGTGTACAATGGAGTAATGGTTGTTTTCATGCATGAGGTCATAGCATGCATTGTTGATATGGCCTTGCATTGATGATTGGATCCTAGTTAGAGTGATGTTTATGTGTTGATACATTTACTTGTGAATGTCTATATGTTGTTATGATTATGTTATACATGTATTGTGCTGATTTGGTGATATCACAGACAAGGTATCCTCCCCGAGCTAAACTAAGGTACTTTGGTTTATTATGATTTGGTTTATCTAACATAGTATGCATTGCAGGAAAGGAAAGATCAAATGGCTAGCAATGGGGTATACTTTTGATTTGGTTTATACTTTGAGAAGCTTGAAGGAAGAGATAAGGATTTGTAAGGTGGATAATGACCGGATCATACAGGCACAAGAGAAGCAGGCAGAGGTGAATGTTATACTTCTTCAGAGTTTGACAAAACTGTAGCGACAAGGGTCTCTTCGGATCATCCATGCACATGAGGATGGGACTAATGGAGCATATGGCAGTAGATCTGCTGGTAGACACAGGTCAGATAGATCTAACACAGTGAGAGATGGCAGGTTGTTGGACACTCTAGAAAGGAGGGATGACGAGTACAAGAATTATTCCAGTTCTGGTTCTGATAGAAATAATGATCGTCATCGCTATCATCCTTACAGGAGGAATGATAGGGGATACTTTCTGGATGAATTCAAGAAAGAAAAACCACCTACTTTTGATGGAGATGTGAAGAAGCCAGAATATGCATAGACTTGGATACTTGGGATGAAAAAATTCTTTGAGTTGCATGAGTACACAAATAACATGAAGGCTAGAATAACTATCTTCATCTTGAAAGGTAAAGAAAACATCTGGTGGTAAGATGTTAAGCAGGTTAGAGACATCAAGAAAGATGACTTGAGTTGATGGGAATTCAAGAGGATTTTCAGGAAGAAGTACTTGTCAGAAAGGTGCTATGACAGTAAGGTTAAATAATTCTATGAGTTAAAGATGGGATCAATGAAAAAAGAAGAGTATATGACCAATCTTCTGGAGCTATTGAGGTATGTACCGTATCTTACTAATCAGAAGGCTAAAGTTTATATATTTGTTAGTGGTTTTCCATTAGCATTTAGAGATCGGATTGAGTATGATGAGCCTTGGTCACTTGAGGAATTTATCTTACAATTGAAGCGTTGCTATGAGCAATCAAAGCGTAAGAATGAATCTCAGCATGGATGGAAAGGAAAGGAGAAAGGTAAAGGTAAATGGTAGCCTAAGAGGACAAGGCCTCAACATGCAGATTGGAAAGAAAATGTGGCTCCACAAAAGAGATTTAATGCAGCTAGACAGGGACATGGGTCACAACAGCAAAATAAACAACATAGAGGTGAGGGCACTGGTCGGTTCGAGTGTTCGACATGTGATGAGGAACACATTAAGAGAGATGTCCGTAGCATCAGGGTGGAAGGCCTAAGATATATAGTGCACAAGAGGTACAGACTATTGGGGATTTTGGTCAGAGCATTCCACGTATCTATGTAGCAGTGGATAGTGAGCAAGCAAAACACCAGGAATCAATCACTGAGATGGATGGTAAGCTTTGTGATTAAGTTATTTCTATTTTGATTGACCCTGGATCTAATTATCGCTATGTTATTCTTGACTTGGTGGATAAGTGTGGTTTGAGTAAGGAATTGCATGTAGAGTCTTGGTTAGTGCAGTTTGATATAGGTACGAAGAAGCGAGTGCATCATTGGGTAAGAAATTGCACATTTGATTTAAATGGTATGCCTACAACAACATATTCTAATGTGTTACCATTGGGATCATACAGTATGTTTTTGTGCATGGATTAGTTGTATCTACATAAAACCAAGGTAGACTACTATGACAAAGCTATTGAGTGTTTTGATGACAATGGAGAACCAAGAGTATTGAAAGGTAAGAAGAAAACCACATTAGTTAGGATGGTGAAGCCATGCAAGCAAAGCATAGCCACAGCAAGGGGTGCAAGCTATTTACAATACAAATTTCTAGTGATAAGGAAAAGGAAACTGAGGATGCGGATGTGTTGAGTAAATATCTAGTTTTGCAGTAGTTTCAAAATGTATTTCCTGAGGACATTACGTAGTTTCCACCTCATAGGGAGGTACAATTTTTGATTGAGTTAGTACCAAGGGTAGCTCCAGCGTCAAAATCACCTTATAGGAGGAGCACACCTAAATTGGTTGAGTTAAAGTTGCAGTTGAAGGAAATGTTGGAAAAATGATACATTAGGCCAAGTGTATCACCTTGGGGTGCACCGGTCTTATTTGTGAGGAAGAAAGTTGGTACTCTCAACTTATGCATTGATTACAAGCAGTTGAAAAAAGTGACTATCAAAAACAAATATCCTTTGCCGAGGATTGATGACTTGTTCGATCAGCTGAAGGGAGTAACAGTGTTCTTGAAGATTGACTTGAGATCCAGATACCATCAGGTACACATCAAAGAGGAGGACATTTACAAGACTGCATTCAAGACCAAGTATGGGCATTATGAGTTTGTTGTTGTTCCATTTGGCTTAACTAATGCTCCAGCTACATTTATGTGTTTGATGAATAGTGTGTTGCGTCCATATTTGGATAAGTTTGTTATTGTGTTCATTAATGATATACTGATATATTTTAAAAATGAGGAAGAGCATTCCTAGAATTTAGAAACAATATTGATATTGTTGAGGGAGCATCAATTGTATGCTAAGCTCAGCAAGTCTAGTTTCTTTCAGACTAAGGTGCACTACTTGGGACAAGTTGTCTCCAAGGAAGGAATTACAGTAGATCCAGAAACGATAAGGGCTATCATGGAGTGGGTATCTCCTAAGAATGTGGATGAGGTAAGATCTTTCATGGGTCTGGCAAGCTATTACAAGAGGTTCATCGGGAACTTCTCACAGATTGCTTATCCTATTAGATCCTTGCATAGGAAAGGTAAGAAGTTCGAATGGACTGAGGAGTGTGAGGCTAGCTTTGAGCAGCTTAAGCAGTTGTTGACACATGCACCAGTACTACAGATTATAGATCCGTATAAGGAATTTGTGGTATGCACATATGCTTGCAAGAGAGGGCTTGCTAGAGTCCTTATGCAAGATGGATAGGTGGTATGTTATGAGTCCCGGAAACTAAACGAGCACGAGCAGAACTACCCGACACATGATCTTGAGCTAGTAGCGATTATACATGCATTGAAGATGTGGAGACACTATCTTCTTGGTAGGTGGTTTGTGCTTATGAGTGATCACATTGGGTTGAGGTATTTGTTTGACCAACCAAATCTGAATGTCAAGCAGGCTATATGGTTGGCCACGATCAGTGCATTCGATTTTGAGATCAGGTAAATCAAAGGTAAAGAGAACAAGGTGGCATAAGCTCTCACTAGATGGGTACATGTACATCACTTGGTAGTTGTGAGCTCCTATGGGACAAACTTACAAGATAGGATCTTCTAGGTAGGATGTCAGGTATATGAAGATTGTGCACAGGTTGCAACAGGGTGATAGTACAGGTATAGGTGTAGGTTCACAAGGCATGAACTATAATCTTACAGCAGATGTATTGGTAAGGGTCCGAGACAAGATATATGTACCAGATAGCAGTGAGATCAAGAAGGTGATATTCAGGGAGTTTCATATGAAACCATATTCAGGTCACCAAGGCTATTAGAAGGCATTGACTACAGTGAAGAGATATTACTATTGGCTAAATGTTAAGAGGGATGTAGTAGAGTTTGTGGCTAGATGTTTTGATTGTCAGCGAGTGAAGGAAGACTATAAACATCCAGTTGGACTGTTGCAGTCAATTACGATTCCATAATGGAAATAGGATATCATTTCCATGGACTTCATCACAGGGTTGACGAAGAAAGTGAAGCAGCATGATTCCATCATGGTCATTGTCGACAGGTTAACAAAGGTTTCACTCTTCATTCTGGTTCTATGTTCTCAGCTAGTGATGTGGAATAGTTGTTCATCAGAGATGTGGTTAGACTACATGGTGTTTGGAAGAATATTGTTTCAAACAAGGATGCGAAGTTCAATTCCAAGTTTTGGAAGGAGTTATTTACAAGTTTGGGCACAAAGTTTTCCTTCAGCATAGCTTATCAACCGTATATAGATGGAAAGACAGAGAGGGTCAATAGGATATTGGAGGACATGTTGAGAATGTATGTGATGCATCAAGAACAGAAGTGGGAAGAGTAACTCCCCTTGGTCAAGTTTGCATACAACAATGGTTATCAGGAGTAATTGAGGATGAGTCCTTTTGAGGCATTGTATGGGTGGAGTTGTAACAATCCTATAAGTTGGAGTGATCCAGTTAGCAGAGTATTGATTGGACCAGATATATCTGTAGACATGAAACATGAGATGTAGGTGACCAAGAAGAATCTAAAGGCAACATAGGATAGGCATAAGAGTTATGTAGATAGGAACAATTTGTTCAAGGAGTTCCAAGTTGGGGAATAGGTGTACTTGTGCATCAAACCGCAGAATAGCTCCTTGCAGATTGGCTCATGTGCCAAGCTGGCACCACCGTTTTGTGGACCATTCAATATTATTGAGAGGACTGGGCCAGTAGCCTATCAACTTGCATTGCCTTCGACAACGAAATTCCATGATGTTTTCCATGTCTCGTTGCTTAAGAAGTATGTTAAAGATTTTGATCATGTGATTGGTTGGTCTGTATTGCAAGTGGAACTAGATGGAGAATTCCAATCGGAGCCTTAATGTATATTGCAGAAAATGGTGCTCATGCTCTGGAACCGAGCAATTGAGCAAGTTAAAGTGCAATGGAAGCACTTCGGACCCGAAGAAGCTACATGGGAGATGGTGGATCAGATGTGGGTCATGTATCCTTCCTTGTTTACTGGTTGAGGCAACACAACTTGCCATGGTGGTTTAGTATTTTCTTATGGTGGTTTGGTATTTTCTTATGGTGGTTTAGTATATGCTTTATGGTGGTTCGATATATGCCTTATGATGGTTTTATATATGCTATATGATGTTTTGATATGTGCTTAGATATGATGAATAATATATGTTTGATATATATTTTAGTATATGATTTGGCATATGTTTTAGTATGTATCTTTTTGATGATGTTGCTATATGTACACCCGTAAATGTAAATACCATAACGAGCTGTGCTATAAATCTCCACTATGTGGTATGGGTGTCATGTCATTATGGTTATGTTGTCATGTTATTATGCTATCATGTGGTTATGTTATCATGATGTTATGATTTCATGTGGATTGGCACTCAGCAGGATGATCATTGTAAATATTGTAATGAGTTGTATTATAAAGCTCCACTATGCGGTATGTTATCATTTTGTCATGATGTTTTGTTCTGTTGAGGGCCCTGAGGTCGGGTCAACAACAAGGGAGATACCCACCCGGTCCGGAACCTGGTTAGCGGCTCCTTGCCCGTTTGGAGTAGCAGGTCCGACTAGGGATAATGGGACCAATTTCCCGATGTATGGGATGTGTATGTGTGTGTATGTGGAATTTTGGTAGGTTACTTCTAAGAAACGTTCTAAAGACTACTGTAAATCTATCTTACAAACTTGAGCCTAAATTACCATAATCAAATGAAAACAACATACAGAATTTACATTAACCCGGGATGTTTCTTTTTGTCATGCGATCTAGAGAATTTCTAACAGCAGCTGGTAATAAAGATCATTCAACTGATATCAGAATATAAATCAATAAAGATAAACCATTCTGCATAAGAAGTTAGACAGAGCGGTTGTGAATAACACATCGCATAATCAAATCATTCGCAAATTAAACATGAATAGACAAATCCACCGTACAGAAGTGCCAAATGATAACTTATATATTCATACATTAACATGCAAACAATATCAGCTGTATATCGTTTTAAGAATATAAGCAGAAATTAATCAAGAGATAAAAGTACCATTGATGACTAATTCTTACCCATAGACTTTAAACAATAACGATCTACCTCTACTTGCTTCTAACATCTACCAAGAGTACAGAAGTGCAACATCAGTAGCAGACATAAGAATGCAAACATAAATAAATCACGATCCTTCCATTCATCAAAACCTCCTCTGAGGGTGCAGAAGTGCATGTTCTGAGGACAAGTTTTTGACAAATATCTGGACCCTTCTCCAATGCAATGAGAAGGGTTGGAATACTACTATCTAATCCTAATAATAGTATTATTACAAAATTTTAGGATACGGCTCTCAAATGACCGTCCTTTTTCTAATTCTGTAAAACAAAAAGAAAAACAACTTTCTAAATTGAAATTACTTCTTAATCTGGTCTCTGAAATTGCAGTTTTCAAGCATGGGCTTGAGAAGAGTCGATTGGCCGACTTTTGTGCTTAACTGGGCTGTGAAAACGGCATCCATAAGAGTTGGCGCTACTTTCTCGGCTGCGTTCATGATACACCTTACTGTCATGCATTGGCTGTGGGGCTTAACTAAGTAAGTCCAGTAACTTTCCCAGTTTAGCCTCGATAATGCCCGGATTGTCTCCCCATTTGCCTGTGCTTTTTGCTTCCATTCAGCCCCCAGTTGCGATGCGATTGGTAGGTACCCCGGAGTGGATTCTGAAACTAAGTTGGCCCTGTGTAAATTTTCATTTACACAGTCGATAAGTATGTTCGCCTGTGTAGCCGCTGACTCTGCTGTCTGCTCCGCTTGTGTGATTTGCTCGTCCCACTTGTTAAAGAGCAGTTCTTTATGATTTTCATTAATCTTGGGTGCCCCTGCTCTTTTCCCTTCCTCGTCATTTTGCCAAGCCAGATACTATGTTACTCTTTTGTTGGCATGGTCATAGTCGTTCCGCAATTCCACCACCTGGCCGGTGATCTTGTCGCTTATTTCACAAAACTCCCTCCACTGTGATATTTTGTGCACCATTTCCTCCTGTTGCTGTGACAAGTTCAAGCCGATGGACTCTGAAATAAACTCTGTCAGCTTGGGTTCATCCTTATGCATTTCTTGCACCGTCTGCAGCTGTTTTTCTTTTTCTTCAATACTTCTTTGGTGGCTCACCTGCATCTGGCGAAAGCTTTCTTGTAACTCTTCAAGCGGCTTGGAGGCTTCAGCGTTCTCATTGGCTTGTCGCAACTGTTGTTGCAGCAGTTGTATTTGACTTTCACGTTCTTTTAGAAGATGTTGAACTTCAGAGGCCTTGTCGATAGTTGCAGAAGCATATGCTCCCGCAATTTGAGACAATTTCGTGAGATTTTCTGTTGGATTGTTATTCGGGTCTTTCCACAAGACATCTAGGTGTTCAACATTCTGAGCCAGTGCATTTTCAAGCTTCCTTTTCTTTCTTTGTCTCCTCACAACTACCTTGTGCTGTGGACTGTAAAATACGTCCAGTGGAGGGATTTCTTCTACGCCGAGTAGAAGTTCTGAGGATGGAGCGATAGGGAGATGCTCCGTCTCTACGGTACCACTGACTATGGTTGAGAAGACCTCTTGCACCACCTGAGTATCGCTCACAGGTGTTTGCAGGACTTGGCCTTCAAGATTTATCAGTTCATTGAAGGTCTCCCATTCTTTATCTAGTTTTGTTGTAACCAGAGGTGCTTTAGTGACGGGAGGGGGAATTCCTCTTGGTGGCGAGACGGCAACTTGCTGCTGAGCCATCGAACTTGACTAAGCCGTGTCTTTGATTGTTTCTTCGTTCTTGTCTTCTTTGTGGACAGACTCTTCAGGATCTGGAGATATTTCTTTTACGGCACTGGAATCAGATTTGGAGGCGTTGGAGTGTTCACTGAGGCTGACGCTCGGAGTTGGTTCTCTGGTGGCCACTCGCAGTCTTCCCAGAGGAATGTTAGCCAGCCTTCTTTCTCTATACGACTTGAATTTCCAGAGGTTGTCTGGGGACAACCTTGACTGAGCTTCTTGCAAAACTTCTTTGATCGAGTTCTTACTCTGAAAGATGTCGTCAAACGGATCTTTCTGTCCAGAGAACACACTTATCCTGACGCTAGTTGTAAATTCTTGGGCGACTTTATTTGGGTCGAATGGCCTTGGTGGGAGTTTAAATAGTTGGAGACACGTCACATTCTCCACCTCACCAAAAGCGTGTCCCACATCGAATAAAGATAAGGCCCCACATGTGACGGGGAATGGAGGCCAAATGGCCTTCTTTTTGTTCTTTAGGTCCTTAGTTAAACCACCTTCAGAACAAGTCTGATAAGCGATCTCTCGGGCCAACAATTTATCTGGGATGTACAAGGGTAGGACATGAGGAGGCACTGTGCTTCCAAAAACTCGAATGTAGGTAAACCATTCTTCTCCAAACCATCTTGCTACGGAGGTGATGTCGTTTTGTGCTTCGGGAGAGCATCTCGGAGGGTCTTTATCATATATCATTCTATGGATGGGCAGTATGAGCCCGTGGCAAATCTAGTAAAAATGGGGGGCAAACTGAGAATCCCACAAGACTTTATGGTAGACATGAATGGGCAATGGGTCCTGGGTAGTCCATTGCCAGCCCATAGTGGGGAATTTAGACACATAACAGATAGAGTCCATTATGTAGGCAGACATATAAAAAGGGGGATAAAACCTTTGGGAGAAGGATCTTTTAGAACGATAGTAGAGAATGGCCGTGTATAGAGTGTCAGAAAGGATTTTGGCCCAATCTATTACCTCGGAGTTAGTCGCAGCATCAATTAACGGTAACCATTCAGATGGAAATTTATTAATATCAGGCTTACCGAATAGCCTACAGAGCATGGTTGCAGCAAAACAATACGGAGAAGTAAGGGAACCGGTGCTATACATACCGTTCTTATCTTTCTTCAGTGGTTCATCCCTTTTCGACCATTCTTTGGTAGTGTCTGATAGGTACGGATTCTCTGCTGCGAACTTCCTAACAAAATCTGCATTGTAGATCGTTTGAGGTTCGGGAAGGTGATACATGAGCTTCAGGTCTTGAGCCGCGAACGATCCTATGAGCCCATGTCCTTTGACTTTGAATTGCCTATGATGCAGCTCTGCGTCATCTAAAACCCACTTGATCATGTCCGTATACGGTAGGATCTTTGGCCTTGATGCTATTCTGTGGAGGAAAGAGCACGCTAGATCTTCCAGGGATGCTTCTGAAGAGTGTGGTGCATCTGCGACAACAGCAGTTGCCTTGATTATTCTAGGGTTCTCTTCCTCCAACAGTCTATACATGCCTTCCCATGTAGAAATTCCTGCATCTTTATTGCATGCGGTATCTGTGTAAAGGAGCGCCATCTCCTTGGTCTTTTCTCTTGTTTCTGAGCTCTGAGCTTTGTTCTTCTTCCCCATCTTGCTTATCGTTTCTGTTTGATTTTTGCCTTCGCACTTCGCTCCTGCAGGTTATGAGAGAAATGGAAAGATTGATCAAAAAGGTGATGGGAGAGTTTTGAATGCAAGAGATAAATCAGATACGCCACCTTACGTGAAGTAAATCCGCATTAAGGCACGCGTCTTTATGCCACTTAATAACTGACAACTAATTCATTACTAACATTAAAAGCGCAATAATTTCCAAGTCAGGTTATAGTAAGTGGATTTTCTTTGGGTGGTGTGCCCGAAGGAGTCGTATCAAGGTGCTTTTATGACTTGCCAACGCATCCTGCATGTCGCGCGATCGCAATATCGCATATCGCAGCATCGCAACATCGCGGATCGCAATGGTTCAATGTTTGCTAACGTACC
Source organism: Pinus tabuliformis (assembly GCA_031772625.1). Taxonomy (NCBI): domain Eukaryota; kingdom Viridiplantae; phylum Streptophyta; class Pinopsida; order Pinales; family Pinaceae; genus Pinus; species Pinus tabuliformis. Next base: position 706,112,724 of record CM062816.1, on the reverse strand, counting down.
CCGCCTCATTTCTGCGATGTGCGATCGCGCCATCGCAATATCGCAAATCAGCGGACTCGTAAGCTTTTGTCTATGGATGTTAACGTATTGCGATGCGACGTGGTTTATTAATGCCGAGATGATGTGCATATTGGCCTTTAGAAGGGAAATGCGGGCGTTTCTTACCCTTTTGTGCTGCGACCTTGAAGATTTGCTTTTATGAACACAGGTTTAGGCTTAAGTTGTCCAAGAAACCTTTCCTAAGCTGATGCTTGCAATTTCAAAAAGAAATCTTTATTATTATTATTTTTCTTTTTTGACATGTAACTAAGGGTCCCCATTCATTCTAGCATCGTGGTCGATACTAGTCTGAACAAAGGGGGGGGGTTGTTGCTGGCCACAACATGTTCTAAGAAGATATTTCCTTGTAAAGACTACATTGAGTTGTGTTATAAATCTCCCCTGGAAGTATGTCCTATTGCAGCTGGTTGTTGAGGTATATGTGCGATTAAACACTGAGGGCGATGTCCCCCAAGGGGGAGGGTTCTGTAACAACCCTCGTGAAAATTTCATGTAATAAAATTTAAAAACAATAACCACAGATGAATGGGACACTTATTCCAAGTTGAATGTTGGGCAGGACATCCTAGGGGGTGGTCATTTGGTTGTTTATGGCTAAGGAAATGACCATGGCAATAAAGAATAAAAATGGCATTTTGGCACAATTATTTATTAAAATAATTGAAATTAGGAGAAAAGGAGGTGAAAGGTCACATGTTGCATCAAAGGAGGAAAATGATGGAAAATGAAAAAAATGGAAGCTTCATTCATAAAAAGGCTTCTGTTGGTAAAACTTTTGTCAATTTATATTTGGAGCTCTTTCATTATTCTCTCTCTCTCTCTCTCATACTCTTGGACACTTAGAGTTTTCTTGGAGCACTTTGGCATTGGAACAAGAAAGCCAAAGATGGTAAGAGGAAGAAAATATCAAGCAGGGAAAGGCAGGATCAAGCAGCTACTACAGGCTTCATTGCAGGTGTCGACTTGAATGTGTATTTTCCTTGCTATATTTGGCATGCATGGGATTTCATGTGTCTATTTTCTACCATGGCCTAGTTTTTTCCAGGTGTGATAATATTCTCTGCCTAGCCTTGTCATTTCCTCATAGCTTTGGTGAGATGGGTTCTCTCATATGATTTGTATGGGAAGGTCGTATTGGATTCAAAGCCGAGTGGGGTGGAACTTCGAATTGAAAAACACATGGTGGTAGTGGTCCCTAAACTAGACTGAGGATGCATGAAGCCACTATCCTAGTAGCCCTTGAACTGGACTGTGGATTGTGGTAAAGCTAGATTGTGTGCGTTGGTGGGCTTAGGAATCCTTGTCGGTGAATGGCGAGATATATGGTAAAGTCAAGAGGTGGATTTTCTCTCTGTTGGGCCTAGTGATTCTGTGATTGAATGTATGGTAAATCCTAGAGAGTATGTCTCAGTGTGGGGCCTAGTGATCCCTGGATCAGACTATGGATGCACGGTAAATCCTGAGAGACTAGGAGGCACTCAAATTCCTTACAATGTAGGCGAAGAACTCTAGTGGAATCCACATTGATTGGTGTTTTTGATGTGTTCTATGAGTCCCATTTTCTTACTTGGAATATGGCATGAGGGTGATTGGTTGAAGACAAATTTGGCTCATTCAATCTATGGTCGAGTTGAACGTGGTAGTCCCATCACTGGTTGGTTTATTTCATTGATTAATGAGAAATTCATTCCAATGATTTTCATGTGTAAATGTACTGGTGTATATATGGATTTTGATGGTTGATATGTTTATTGTATTTATGTTTCTATTATGTTGGTTATATGTACATTTTATGGTAGCACCTATGTTTGGCTCTCAGCATGCTTTTACTTGTATTTGAATGGATATTATATCTATGACCTAATAAGTTATAGGGAAGAAAAATGCATGAGGAAACAATGGTTCATGGCGATTCTCAAATAATTATGAGATCCCTACACTTAATTCTATTGTTTACACCTATAGATTACACGTTGACAATATGTTTGATGAAATGCCTGTCATGGTTGGTAGTGGTCCACTTAAGGTCTTGATCACCTATTTACTTTTTCATTATTGTTTCCCTATACTTTACTTGATTCTAATATTTCATTCCATTTTGGGCAGTGGCCTAGGATTCGGACCTTAAAAAGTGTCTTAAATCTCAGGGTCACTGACACAAAACTAGTAAGTTTGGTCCATAGTCGCTGACAGGCAGGCCTATGAGAGCGACTTTAGGTCTCTGGTTTCCCCCTTGCCCATAGCATGAGAGTGACTATGGCCTCAGAGGTCCATAGCAACAATGGGACCCAGGGACAAGCTGTCTAAGTGGCTGAATTATCTCCTGAGGGTTCTGTTGATGATGTTGGATAATTGTGTGTGGTGTTCTGTCGATTCCACTTCCTTAAGGTTACTTAGGCGGTCAAATCTGATCATAGTATCCTATCGTCTCATCTTTACCTCGGTTGGCGTGGTTACTTGGGTGGATGTGATAGGAGGGTGTTACAACTAACACTGTCAATTCAATCATTTGATCGATTTGAATCCTATGGCACCTCTACCCAATGGGCTAATATACTACCACTCCCTTCTGAAAAATGATGAAATCAAGTGACATATCTAGGAGTTGATACAAAAAGGTCACATCTTACCAAGGTCCTCACCTTGTGGGAGCCTAATTTTACTTGTACAGAAGAAGGATGCGAACTGAAGACTCTGCATTGATTATCGGGCACTGAATAAGATCACTACCAAGAACAAATACATGATCGCCCAAATTGATGACCTTCTAGACCAAATCAAGGGGGCCAAGTACTTCAACAAGATTGATTTGAATTTTGGCTATCACCGAGTTCCTATAAAACCTACAGACGTATGGAAGATCGCCTTCAAATCTAAGGAGAGCCTCTTTGAGTGGTTGGTCATGCCCTTCGAGTTCAAAAATGCCCCTGCAATTTTTATGAGGCTGATGGATGACATCTTGTAGCCTTTCACCAACTCGTTTGTGGTTGTATATCTGTATGGCATCCTCATCTTCAACAAGATTTGCGAAAATCACTTGCAACATATTCAACAGGCCCATTAAACCCTACGACAACACAAACTATGTGTCAATTTGGAGAAATGATACTTTGACATGAACTAGGTTCGATATCTAGGCTACAAAATTGATCAGCAAGGTGTGCATGCAGATCCAACTAACATCTAAGTCATTCAGGATTGGCCAGCCCACACAACTCTCACAGAGCTTTGTAGCTTTTTGGGCCTTGCTAATTTTTATTGAAAGTTTGTGTTGTTATTCTCTCATATCACTTGGCCTTTAAGTCAAGTTACTAAGAGCCACAGGAAAGTAAAGTGTTTTTGGTATGAGGCACAACATAAGGCATTTGTTGAGTTGAATCATCGTCTTTTCTCTGTGCTAATAGTCACATTTCCAAACCTGAAACAACCATTTGAAATTGAGACAAATGCCTCTAACTATGTTATTGGTGCAGTTCTCACCCAGCAAGGGCATTTAATGGCCTATCATAGTGAGACACTCTCGGATACTATTCAGAAATACCCCACCTATGATAAGGAAATGCACTCCATCGTGTAGGATTACCGACAGTGGAAACATTACATTCTGGGGAAGGAGACGATCATCCACACAGATCACCGACCTCTTTAGTTAATACAGATACGGAGAAAGTTGCAGAACGAGCGCTATTATAAATGGTCAACAATAATGTTGCAGATTTCCTTAGTCGACCACCAGTTTTGGTACTCATCATTATTCTCAACTCTCATGGGCATGAGACTTCTGGATGGCCGCAACTATACAGAAATGATCCAAAATTTTCCACCACCTGTTAGTTTTTGTAGCATTAGAGGCATTTTATTCTTGAAACTATGTGGAGAGGATAAAATAGGATTTCTCCATAACCTAGAAATTGTTTATGGAAATTCCACCTAGAAGTGTCTTAATTAGATTATTAACCTATTTTTTAATATTTCCTACGTCTAAACTTAGGAAATTTGGTTAATTAATCATTATTAATCGAGATAAGGTGGGAATCATCTAGAAACTCACATGGATCGACTCCGATATGATCTTAGCCATCGATTAAGATTTAATCTTGGTCATTTGAGGTCCAAAAGAATATTATAAGAAGAATTCGATGGGAATATGGAGAACATAGACACAAAAATTGATTTCCTTGGAGAGTTCAATTTTCTAGAGACCTAGAGGTTGCCGAAATAGTTCAAACTTCAAAAAGCAAGAAAAGACAGAGAGGGGGAGGGACAGTGAAGCCGGAGGAATAATTTTCCAGATCTGATGAGTACCTTGCAAAGAGGCTAAAATTTCTCCAGGAGGTTGCATAGAGGCAATGCAAAAGCTTCAGAGAGCAGTTTGATTTGCTGAAGGAAGAAGACATTTTAATTTGTAGAGGCCAGGTAGGGGTTCTAGAGTGCTAAAGAAGAATTTTCCCAATCAATAATAGGCAGGAAAGTTAGATTGGTAGTCAATTTAGGCAGCACATGTGGCAGGCATCTCTAGAGTGACGCAAAGTTTACGCAGGCCTAGTTGGATGGCTAGCCTTTTAAAGGCAGTGGAGTGTCAGGATTTCTTGGAGTGAGGGTAATTTCCCTCAGGTATATCTTGTCAGTATTTTCGCTACAGGATTACCAATTTTTGACATCCATATTGTACTCACATTATTTCACTGTTGCATAATAATAAAAACCCTCAGTTGTTGCATCATTTTTCCCAAGTTGGGTTTTTCCGAAGACATTTGTCCAAAAATAATTGTGTCATTTTTTTTATGTGTGTGCTATAATGTTTCTCGGTTTCCAGTGCTACTATTTTCCATAGTTTTTATTTGTGAAGATTACAGTGTGATTAATTCGTTGTTGTCATAGGAATAAACTGCTAAATTAATTAACAGTTAGAAGAATTAATTCCAGTTGCTACCCTAGAATTTCATACTTGAAATTTTCACATGATATCAGAGTGTAATTGATCAGATGGAGATACTCAGAAGCAGAGGCATAAATTCATTGCTCATAGGGAGCATCATGATGAATTACTAAGGTCAGCATAGAGCCTCAATCAGGCAGTATGATTTGCTTGAGCAAGTTCTACTTTTCAGTGCAGGTGGGCAGAAAAAATCGTCTTTCCAATTCGAGTGATTCTATCAAGAAAAAGGGTAGTTGTAGCTCATAATGTTGCTAAGAATATTCCTTGCTTGGATACTGAAAGGTAATGCAACAACAGAATCAACATCAGGTGGAAGATAAAGGCACACATAGAGGGAAAATTTCTCTCAGGGGGGATCTCGAGTTTTAGATATCTGGCCTTTTTAGTTGAATATTGGAAAGAGATGTGACCATATGTTTCTCACTCTAGAAGGGAGTGTGAGTAGTAGATTCAACATCTAAGCACATGGAAATAAGGAGATTTTAGACTAGATTTAGATATTTCCACAATTGGGCTTAAATATCAGGACGGGTTGGAGGGAGCCTCCAACTTTTTCATCTGGAAGGCTAGGATGTCCTTCCTATTGGATGAACATGGCCTGAAAGCCTATATGGACAATGTGGTAGTAGTACCCCAAGATGAAGATTAATTGAAGGAGTACAAGAAGGAAATGGTGAAGGTAAAGAAGTTGATCCTGGATGCAGTCTGGGACCATATAGTCGCGCATGTATCTGGAAAGAACTCGCCAAGGAAATGTGAGATGCTATCAACCAGCTATATCAAAATTATTCCAAGCAGCAGAAGATGTTCCTATAGGAGAAGATAAGAAGCATCAAGATGCATAAGGGTTAAGGCATAGATCTCTTCCTCACCAAAATTCAAGAGGTATGATATCATCTTACACGTTGGGGAGGCACCTCAACCAACAAATCCTATATGGTTGGCACTGAAAAGTATCTTAGAGAAGTGGAAGTTGTTTTTCCAAAGTATCTTGGGCAGAGATACATTGCCTATATGGGATAGGATGTGTTTTAACTTATAATGGGAAGAGTTGAGGCATGCTCTATTGGTGCCTTCGTTTTGAATTTTCAAGTTTTGAAAGAGTCAAGGTGGAGAATAGGTGGCGAGAGAAATGGTTGAGTTGTAGAGATGATAGCCAGAGAGGGAAGCAAGAACATACATTAGAAGGGCAGTTGCGGCAAGGTGTTGAGAGCAAGCAGGAATAGTCGTGCGGACAAGGAGGAGAGTGGAAAGCAGTTGAGGGAAAAGATATACAAATAGAACTCGCGGTGGGAACAATGCAAGAGAAGATAAAATAAAAAGACAGCACGGAGAGGGGGTTGTTATCTAGCAAAGGTCAGGAGCATAGAAGAACAGGGTCCCAAGGACCTTAGCAGTTTCAGAGTGGCCAGAGGTCTAAGGCATCATGTGGCTATGGTATTTTATGTATTTGTTAAAGTCTTTATGCCTTATGTATATTGTAATGACTCTTCCTTTAAGTTAATATGAATGAATGAATGAACCAGTTTGCATGGCATTATGATCAAGTGTATTTTTCTGATTTACGGACCTCATCAAAATTTTAAATTAATGGGCTTTTCCTGGATTAATATGGTAACTGTAATAGTATGATGTTATGATGAATTATTTCTTTATGATACTGGTGATTTAATGTCTGGATCACCCTTTATATCCCTTTAACCCTTCTTAATTCTGGTCGCGGCACGCCTCGGGTGAGACTCCTTGCCCCTTAGGTAAGGTGAAAATGTCGGTGTTTTCCTACACTACAATAAATCCTTGTTGGCCCCTTGTCCCTGAACCCAGGGTCTTTTCCCTGATGACAATTTTGTGCCAAAAAATGGTTCCGTTGCTAGGACCCAAAATCACAAGGAGAGGTTTGGAATATGGTGTCAAGGATATTTAAGAGGAGATACAGGACTAGTTGGATAATTGGGTAGATCAATTCGTGTCAAAGTAGGATACCCTTTGAAGCCAATCTATTGTTGAGGTGAATGAAGAAATCTTGTACTCAGAGGTTGTGAGCGATCACTACAAGATATTCTGGTGTAAATTTCCAGAAGAATTGTACAACTGGTTAAGGAGATTAAAAGTGAAAAAACCAGCCAGAAGGACCTACACTAGCACGTCGTGACTGGGTTCCCGTAGACCTCATGATGCTCCAATGCTTGGATAGTGAGCTGACGAGGGCAGTAGATTTCTAGGTACAAACTACCATAGAGGGGTACATAGTCATGTTTGCAATAGAGAGCTACCAGTCTTTCTCGAAAGTGAATGTGGTGTTCAAATCGGGGTTGAGAGGGAAACTAGTGAACGAGGTACCCTTTTGGATTAAGATGTTGATGGTGGAGGAAGGGTTGATACCTTTACACAGAGTAAGTATGGTAGCGTAAAACCCCAGTACTGGGGGAAGGATCTAAGGGGAGAATGTTACCATTTGGTGAAACCTAGATGCTGCTGAAGGAATGGGTATAAAACAATCACAAAGGGCTAGAGATATTAGGGTGCAAAGGAGAGTGATAATAGCATAAAAGTGGCAGGAAAGAGCGGTATAGGTGGTGAAGGAGATACGTATAGGACCCCACCGCATAGGAGTGGTGACAGAGAGCTTGAAAGAGGGAAATAAGATGGAAAAGGATGCAGAGCAAGAGAGGGATGTTGATAGGACAGATGGGAGCCAGGAGAATGACAGGAACCCTCCCTCCCAGGTTGCGGGTAAGATACCGGAAGGAAGCAATCACATCATTTACGAGGAAGAGAAGGAATATGAGATGTGCGATGTGATGAGGAGTTTTTTCACATATGATGATATGTCACATGAAATTCAATAGCAGAATCCCCAAAGTTCAGGTAGTGTTCACCCCGACCTTCCCCTAGTGCTTTACAAAAACCCTGATAAAATTGTTGCTAAGTTGTTTAAAGTGATACGAGTACATAGTGAATGATAGATATAAGATGAGATTTAATACATCTAATAGCAGTGGGCCTAGTAATATTAGTAACCTAGGATTGCAAGGATCTCAGCAACCCGGAAACCAAGGATTCATGCTCCTACCACATACTCGAACCAACTTGTTAGGATCCTTTACTAGATATATAAAGTTCTATGGTAGAGGTAATGGAGATGTGGGACAACATTAGTACCTATGTGAAGCTATATGGAGAGCCCAGAAAACACCAGACAACGTGAAGTCGATTGAGTTCTAGACTACGTTGAGGGAGAGAACTCTAAGGCAGTTTATCAAATGGGCAGAGCTGAATCAGAATCCCTATGTGGATGACATCAAGAAAGGCTTTGTGCAAGAGTTAAAAGTACTACAAATAGATCAACAAGGACTGTCAGAACTATGGGAGATCAATCAGAAGGAAGGAGATACTACTTGGGAATTAATGCATAGGTTCAAAGATGAAATCAACAAGTTAAGCTATACAATAGATCCTAATCACCAGAGGGATTGGTTCATTAAAGCACTCCTACCCCTTACTAGGACACCATTGATGCAACTGAAAATTGAAACCATTCAAGATGCCCTAGAGCAAGAAACGCACATAGAGGCCATTGAAGGATAACCCCATGGGTATCTGGGGGGATGGGATCACAAGATCCATCAATCATGGGCCTCCAAAATCAGATCATCGGTCTAACAGAGAAACTAAAATATTTACATTCAGTTCGACTAGTGAGACCTAATATATGGTGCACTCACTGCCTGATAGAAGACCGTGTAGCTACTGAATGCCCAAGAATAAGAGGCACAAATAGTTCAATAGGTATTGCAAGGTCATTAGGGGACCCACCAATAGCAGGTGTTGCGGCGATGGGATTGTGAGTATTCCCCGGCCAAAATTCACAAGACTACTATGAAGTTTTTAGAAAAGATGGACATTTTCCATGAGTATGTCCAATATTACAAAAGTACTCCAATCTACCCAACAACAATTACTATGAGTTTTGTGCATCCACGACTCACCACACTAATCAGTGCTAAGCATGAGACATCTTAGTAGAATGGTTGGACACGTCATCATTTAGAATTAATGAAACTAGTCATGGAGGATGGGGAGGAGGTATGAGAGGAGGAAGAACAGGGGGTAGAGGACCCATAAGGTGCTACAATTGCGATCAGGAGGGACATGTCACCAGAGACTACCCACTCCCAAGAAGGCCTTGGTGCTCACAGTGTTGAGTCAATGCACATGCCACAAAAGATTGTCCTGATTTAATTGCAAGATGGGAAGAAAGGACCAGATAGTGGGGAACTAATTTGATCAATGCAGAACCATGGAACGCTGACACTCTTCCAGTAATTAATATAAAATGGTTATCTGAGGGGGTAAGAATATAGGGGATGATTTGGGTGTGGTAGACTAGCCTTCAATTGTTCAGGTGGCATCCCCAAGGTGGTCATACGACCCCACCCAACAAAAGAAAAACTATCAGGAAGTAGCCAAGCTATTCGATAATTTAACATAAACAAAAAGGGACAAGAGGCAGGACTCAGGCATAGTTGTAAGCTCTCAACCAATTCAAGAATGGTTTAGGTTATTCCTACAAATTGTTGATAATGAACAGATGCTAGGGGAGTTGTGCAGAAGTCTGAAAGCAGTGTTTCCGAAGGAAGAAGAGAAAGGATAAACAATATCCGAAAATCTACCTTAAAGGCATTCGAGGAGGATCCGGAGGAACAAGAAAAGAACTGGTAGGGAATTCTAGATTGATGCTCAAGTTGCAGGGTTTCAGATTAAAGATACAATGCTAGATCTGAGATCTGATGTAAATATCTTACCCAGAAAAACATGGGAAGCACTGGGAAAGCTGCAACTAAAGTATTCACCAATTCAATTACGATGGAAAACCAATATTGCATCTTACCCATTGGAAGGCTAGAAGACATAGAAGTAGATGTAGCAGGGGTAAAGACTCATGCCAAATTTGAAGTAATAGATATAATGGGTGATAAGGACCCTTACCCAACACTCCTTGGTATCGAATGGGCATATGAGAACTATGCCATCATTGATCTAAAGAAGGAGTTGATGATTTTTGAAGTAGAAGGGATGTGGTTAATACAACTGCTAGATCCATATCAATGGCCAAGGTTCACCGAACTTGTAGATGATTAGGATGAGTCGGGGATGCTAGATCATTTGTACAGGTTAACTGCAGGAAAGAGAGAAGTCTACATCAATCCCACAGTAGGAGGATTGATCAATTGGAGAAGCATACAAAGTTCAGAAGCTTACTCAGAAGTTGCTTGGGATGCTTGGCAACAAGGAGGATACGAGGTTGATACCATACATTGTGCCAAGATATGCCGAGTAAACAAGATTGGGACAAAGGTAAGTAATTACCCAACTTTTCATGGCATAGAATCAACAGATACTTTTTTGAATAAGTTGGATAGAACTATAAGGTAAATCCACAAGGTACCGTTATTGGACATTGCATTACAAGCCACCCCAACAAGATGGTGGGGAGAACATTGCAACACCCTGTGTGAATGGGAAAAAACCAAGTGGGCCATGAGGGAAATATTTAGACAGGAAGAAGACCACCTGCAGGAGATGGTGAAGTATAGGGTAAACTCTGATCCCAGGAAACATCTAGAAAACTGCACAGAGAGATGGAGAAAAGAGCGAGTCCTAACGGAACTTTGGGTGCACATGTTCATATATACCTTGGGTACAATTCCCCAAGCATGGTATATACAGTAGGAACTTCGAAGACAAACTGGAGACTGGGATGATATGGCTAACCAATTCAGTATCAGTTTCTCATTTAGAGATAGTGACCGATGTCTAACTGAAACCCTGTATGCCATTAAAATAATATTGTTTACACTAGGATAGTTATGGGAAAGGTGCATTGATGAGAGATTCCTACAGTATTTCTAAGAAGCAGGGTATCCAAAATTCATGTCTTGGAGCAATGTTAACATGGATCCAGAGGAGGATGATTTGGAAGGAGTCAGACACCTGACATTTCAAGAAACTAAAGGATAGCGAGATATTCAAGAGGGCCCTTCAACGGACGCCCCTCATTTTCTCCTAGTAAATTTGCGAAAGAAAAGCATTGGCTCAGAAGATAAAGCTAAGATGGCGTCCATTGGGGACTATTGGGACGAGCAAACAACTAAGGAAATCTTTGATTTGTTGTGCGAATATGAAGACTTATTTCCAGCCTCCATTTCCAAATTAAAAGGAATAAAAGGGGACATTGGGGAAATGAATTTTATGTTGAAGCCAAATGCACGACTAGTAAAGCATAGACCATACAGATTCAACCCAAGGGTAAAAGAGAAAGTCGAGAAAGAGATTGATCAGATGTTAGAAGCATGACTTATATTGCCAATAAACGAAGCAGAATGGATCAACCGGATTGTAATAAAAAATAAGAAGGATGCCATGGAAATTAGGGTCTATGTAGATTACAGCAGCTTAAACAATGCACGTGTACATGACCCATTTCCAACACCCTTTAGTGATGAGGTCCTAGATAACGTTGTGGGGAATGAAGCCTACTGTTTCACCGATGGATTCTCAGGGTATCACCAAGTTCGCATAGTGGAAGAAGACAAGAAGAAACAACATTCACCATAGAATGGGGGTCTTATGCATATCATGTCATGCAATTTGGTCTGAAGAATGCACCTGTTGTTTTCTCCCAGATTGTCATAGCTTCCTTCAGAGATTACATCCACCGATTCTTAGAAGTATACATGGACGATTGGAGAGTATATAATGTGCTAAAGAAAGATACCAGTCTCCTTCAAGTGATGTTTGAGTGGTGTAGACAGCTGCAAATCTCTTTAAATCTAAAAAAATGCATCTTTGCAGTTCCATTTGGAACATTACTGGGCCATATTGTTTGCAAGGATGGCGTTTGTGTAAATCCCGCAAAAGTTGTGGTAATTTTAAATATGGATCCACTGAATAATGTGAAGCAACTGTGATCAGCATTAGGCCACATAGGATATTACCTCCAATTCATCTGAAACTATGCCTCGACTATTACTCCCATGGAGAGACTACTAAAGAAAATGGAAGCCTTCAGTTGGACGAATGTCTGTCAAGTAGAGCTGAATAAATTAAAGGAAAATTTGGTGAGCTCTCTTATCCTAGTATATCCAAACTAGAATAAATAGTTCCATGTACACATTGACGCATCAGGAATTGCACTAGGAGCAGTATTGGTGCAACCCAGAGAAAGGAACCTAGACCACCCAATTTACTTCGCCAGTAGGAAACTGTCAATAGCAGAGAAGAACTACACCATAATGAAAAGAGAAGCATTGACCATGGTCTACTCCTTACAAAAAATCAAGCACTATCTATTGGAAGCACCATTCAAGTTCTTCACGGACCATTCAGCTTTGAAATATTTGGTAAACAAGCCAATCCTAGAAGGAAGGATTTTTCGATGGTTGTTACTGTTCCAAAAATTCACATTTGAGGTTGTTATCAAACCGGGAAGGTTAAATGTGGGGCTAGACCACCTGTCAAGGTTGGATTCAGGAGAGAATGAAGGACCACTAGACGACCAACTGTTAGATGTTGATTTGTTCCGAATAGGTTCCATACCAGATTATCTGGAGGAGATTGATGTTTTACTAGCAACAAGACACTGCCCAGAAGGATACACAGCGACGCAGAAAAGACACTTGATAGTAAGAGCAACAGATTATCAACTAATTGCAAGAAATTTATACAAATTGGGACTTGATCAAGTTTCGTGCACTACCTCCTTCAACACGAGAGGCAAGACGTGTTGTGGGAATGCCATGCTGGGGTTGTGGGGGGCCATGTCGGGGGAAAAGCTACTGCAAGGAAAATATTACAAGCCGGGTTGTGGTGGCCTACCCTCCACAAGGACGCTAAGGAGTATGCAAAGAGATGTGATGTTTGACAGAGAGTTGGAAATCCATTGCATCAAGATGAATTTCCTTTACATCCAGTACACACAGTACAAATTTTCGAGAAATGGGCAATAGACTTTATCAGCACAATTATGCTGCCAACACATCATTCCCATGCCAGATACATCATCACAACTACAGAGTACCTCACTTGGTGGGTAGATGTAGCACCGGTAAAGGACTATACATCCGATACATCAACAAGATTCATCTTCGAAAGCATAATATCCAGATTTGGATGTCTGAAGAGCCTAACTAGTGATCAAGGGGATCATTTCATAAATGAAACCGTCGCCTCTCTCCTGAAGAATTTTCTAATCCAACATCACAAGAATAGCCCTTACCATCCTCAAGCCAATGGAACAATTGAAGCCTTCAATAAGATACTCAATAAGGGCCTAACAAAGATTGTATTAATAAATCGAGATGACTAGGATGAGTGGGTTCCAGCCACATTGTGGGCTTACAGAATAATGGTAAAGCGAATACAAAAGCAAAAACCGTTTTAACTGGTATATGGGCGAGAAGAAATAGTACCAGTAGCATTCATTGTCCCAAGCATTTTCATTTCTCAGGCCACTAAAATGACAAACAGTTCATCCTTAAAAGAGAGGTTGGAAGAATTAATGGAGTTGGATGAATCAAGATTTTTAGTTGAATTCCTCCAATTAGTCGAACAATGAAGACAGAAGGCTTGGCATGATAGGAACATTAAGAATAAAGCTTTCATGGTGGGAGATCATGTTCTATTATAAGACAAAAAATATCAGAAATTCCCAGGAAAACTACAAACACATTGGTTGGGGCCATTCATGGTTGTGAAGATCAAATACTCTAGTGCGGTAAAGCTAGCGCAACTAGATGAGATAATGTTACCAGGATAGGTGAATGACGCACACCTGAAACCTTTCCACAAGTCTAAAGTTGTGTCATAAAAATGAAAGGGTCTTGAAGACGAACCCGCAAGTAGGTTTAGAGTCAATAATAAATAGTCAATTTCATACTCAGTTACAGAGTCAGTTGAATGGTTAGTTACATAGTCAGTTACATAGTCATTTGACTAGTCAGTTGCATAGTCAGTTACATAGTCAGTTGAATAGTAGTTGCATAGTTAGTTACATTCTGATTTCGTTTTCTTTTTCCTAGTAAATAAATAGTGTGTGTTAGTTGGGTGGCAGCAACAATTCCATGACACTGCAACCCACTTATGGTCGGGGGGGAATGGTCAAACCTTCTACGAGTCTTATCCATTGTACTACTGATATTTTACAAAATAAGTAAGCAATAATACACTCACCAGACAAATTTCCGTAAAATATTTTCCCATTGGGGAAGAAATTAGCTACTAAGTGTCTTCCATTATGGAAAATTTATTAACCATGCACCCCACTCTATCCTTTCCCATGCTACGTCATCCCAGTCAGATCCAAATCAGCCGATTGCGGAGTAACACGATTAAGCCTGCATAGGGAACGTTGTTATATTAGTTAGTTAGCGATTCTAGTCAGAAATTTCGTGTCAAATTTGATCTACTTAATCTGCATGGATACGCAATAAGTTACAGAGTTTCAAACATAGGTGATAGAAGACCTCAAAATTCAGTCTGAGAACCAGCAATAGCAAAGACCCAAAAACTATAAACCTCCGGTAACAATATTCTATCAGAGGCGCAACAACATGACAAAGGAAATTATATCAGTCCCAAAGGATTGATTGGAGGAACGAATTGTAGTTTTAGAAACTCTATATGGCAAGTATGACAAGGCAACAATAGTGAACAACAATCTCTCAGATTGTTTCCAATTCCTAGCTTTGAAGCGAGAAGCATATACATAGGAGGTTCCCAAGGGAGATGGCACCATGACCACAAAAGTTAAAGTTGAATTCAGAGGCCTCCAGCGATCAACATTGATTAATCTTAGAATTCTACCGATTTTTGGTACGCAATTGGCTGCAATGAAATGTACTAAGCTCCTCACCAACAGAATGCATGGCAGATCACTGTGGTTGGACAAAGAATACCCAATTCATGTCGAAAATATCCAGCGATTGACAAGACTCTCAGTAGCAGGAAATGCAGTGTCTTCCACCGTGTTACAAGGAAGAACAAAACGAGCAAAGAAATAAGGTGACAAATATTACTATGAAAAGTAGAAGACCAAGCGTGGAGGAAAAGGCACAAATATTGAACTCATCAGCAAGGAAGAGATAAAATTCTCCTGCTATATCATAGCATGGAAGACGATGAGACACTTTTCCCGGAATGAGTGTACTCTGGACGCAATCTCAGTTACAAAACACTACTGTGAAGGGGAGTTGCTTAACTGGTCAACCTTCCTGCTAAATGAACTCTTCGAAGCTTGTGAAGACATATATAAGAGAAGCACCAATTTTATATTTGGATATATACTCATGAAACTAGAAATGCGGAAATGGTGTCCATCGAAAGGAAAGGACCTGATTCAAATTAGAGAAGACCAACCTATAACCTTGAGGTATGACCTATGGAGAACCTCAGGAGATCCTAGTAGCAAAGAAGTCAATGAAGTGGCCTTCAGCAATTGGTACGCAACGATGCTGACTACAATAAGAGTGGCAGAGCGCATACCTAGAGCGTTATTGGATGAGTTTTCGAAGGATGTCTAGTTTGGGGTTACCCACGGGCATACCTATATAACACCAAGATGTGTTCATCTAGAAACATTCCAAATGAGGCCACAAAAGTTTACTTTAACAGAAGCAAAAGTCAACGCCGAAGTTGGTTCATGGCCAGGGGTTGCATGTGAGATTACAAAGGGAAAATATAGGTACATATTTGCAGGCATGCAACCCCAACCATCAACAGGGGAAGCACCAGGAAGCAGCAGGAAGAGAGCAACAGAGGATGATCTAGATCCCATGTTTACTCAAATGGAAAAACAAATGTCTTCCCTCAAACAAACAATTGCAAGTTTCACAGAACCCTCAGGTAAGAGCACACAATCCATACCTTTTCAAGGATCTACATTATTTAATCCAATTATCACCACACCTTTATCTATAGCAATTCCTCACGTTGACCTTCATGCATAACCCAAGCCAACAATTCCTAAGATGAAACAGAAAAGAGGAACCAAAAATCCAACTACTAAAAAGTCG
This sequence comes from Pinus tabuliformis, assembly GCA_031772625.1. Lineage (NCBI taxonomy): Eukaryota > Viridiplantae > Streptophyta > Pinopsida > Pinales > Pinaceae > Pinus > Pinus tabuliformis. The sequence continues at coordinate 706,096,653 of CM062816.1, read as the reverse complement.
AAGAAAACCCCTATAGTTCAAATTGTCGAACTCACTAGCGAGGCAGCCCAATTAGTATCCACTTCAACCATAGTCGAAGAGAATCCTCCATCCACATCCACAGTTTCAACAAGGTCACGAGATCCATTTCCACAAACAACCTCCACCTCCGCAATCCTGTCTGAATCTATTCCCCCTAGTATATGTGTGGCAATAGAAGAGATGGAAGTAGACTCCACGTAGTAGTACAATGAGTCCCTCCAAGGAAATGGAACTCACAAATCCTCACTGATATCCCTACTTCTAGAGTCGTGCCCACTACCAGGTGAATAACTGATCGCATCCATGCCACAGTCTACGGGAACTGAACCTTACAAGACTATTTTCCCAATAAATTTCCCTCTAATCCCAAACCCTTTTATCATTCCACCCATTCCTCAGTTCACCATAGCTTCACAGCGAACCACCTCACCCCCATCCAACTTAGAAAAATCCATTTCTAGCGGCCTACCCATTCAGAGTAACTTCCCATATCCAAACACCGTGCAGGAAAATACTGTGAAACATTGGTCATCATCGCAGTTGTTTGGATTTATCCAACAAGATGCACAATGAGCAGAGAAAATACACGATGACCTCATCCAAGAGCATGAGTAGCAGAAAAGGAAATTGCAAGCAGTCATAGAGGAAAGGGATAAACTCAGACAGGCAAACAAGGATATCCAAGCACAAGTAGATCAAGTCACAAATAAGTTTTGGGCCCTTTGGCGGACAGTCTCAAACCTTGTCATTGACGCTCCCGAAGAATTTACATCTTCCACATTAGTCAACTGCTATGAACACATTTAGGCAGCGTGTTCAAGCTTGATAGCCACAAACACAAAGCTGAAGAAGAAGTTGGAAACAATCATATAAATGTTGCCTGATCCAACTGAGAGTTATGCCCAGTCAATCGATGAAAAGATCAACATCGTCTCCTCCACAAAATAGTCCCTTGTTGAATCCCTTGTAGACAATTATGCCCTAATGGAGAAAGTGCATGACTGATCGGGAAACCTGGCTTAAAAGAATCAACCTGTCTATGCCCTTCGCAAGCAGACACAAAAATACATTACAGATAGAAAAACATGGACAGACTCAGTTCGGTTGCAAAATATTGAGGAAGAAATCGCCTCCACTGATGTACAAGTCCAAGAAATAGAGGAAGAGTCTCCAAAGACCAAAAAGAAAATAAGTGACCTCCGACCACTAGTCTACCTACATGTTCTTTCTCTGTGAAAGGTCTACAACAACAATGAAGCACATTGGAACATGTTACAAAGTTGCAGGCCGAGTCAGCCAACCTCTAGCACGGCAGACAAATTCATCAAGCAAGCTAACTCAATAACGAATGCATGGCAAGCAACGCTCGATGATTACAACAACTTCATAAAAGAAACGACAAAGGTTGTCTCGGAATTGGGGCCTTCATTTCGAAAAGAAGGCCAGCATGTGGTAGAAGCAATTGAAGCAATAGCCCCGCAGAAGGAAGGACTGGTGCAACAGCAGGCAGAAACATCCGCGAAACTAGAAATAGGACCCACAATGCTTGAGACAAATTGACTTGGGGACACGTAAAAGAACTGTGGTCAGGGCCTGTTGGGGCCTTTGTTTTGAATTTTGAAGTTTTGAAAGAATCAAGGTGGAGAACAGGAGGGGGGAGCAACAGTCGATTTGTGGAGATGACAGCTGGGGAGGGAAGAAAGAACATGCAGTATATGGCTAGTTGCGGCAAGTTGTTGAGAGCAAGCAGGAACAGTCGAGTGGAAAAGGAGGAGAGCGGAAAGTAGTCGAGGGCAAAGACAGCTGAACAGAACTAGCAATGGGAATAACAGAAGAGAAGATAAAAGAAGAAGACAACACGAAGAGGGGGTTGGTATCTAGTAGGGGTTAGGAGCATAGAAGAATAGGGTGCCGAGGACCTGAGCAGTTGCAGAGTGGCCAAAGCTAGACTTGGCCAGAGGTCTAAGGCATCCTGTGGCTATGGTATTTTATGTATTTGTTAAAGGATTTACGTCTAATGTATATTGTAATGAGTCTTCCTTTAAGTTAATATGAATGAATGAATGAACCAATTTGCATGGCATTATGATCAAGTGTATTGTTCTGAATTACGGACCTGATCAAAATTTTAGATTAATGACCTTTTCCTGGATGAATATGGTAACTGTAACACGATATGATGTTGTGATGAATGATTTCTTTAGGATACTGATAATTTAATGTCTAGATTTCCCTTGATAAACCTCTAAACCTTCTTAATTCTGGTTATGGGATGCCTCAGGTGAGACTCCTTTCCCCTTGGGTAAGATGAAAACATCAGCGTTGTCCTAGACCACAACGGATCCTTGTTGGCCCCTTGTGCCTCAACCCAGGGTCTTTTCCCTGATGATAGTTTTGTGCCAACATGCTTTGTTGAAGAGTTCCATTAGTAGTAGAAGAAAGGGCATGAAGGGTGAGAAGGAAGAGGGGAATGTGGCCCTAGCATCGAAGGGTCCCAATCAAGGACATGGGGAAAAGAAGAAGATGAATAACCTATCTAAGGTTAAGTGCTTCAAGTGTGGTGCGTTTGGCCATTATAGTACTTAGTTTCCTCTTAGGAAGAAGGACAAGTAATAGAAGCAAGACCAGGTGGTAGTGTACATTGAGATAGACAAATTTCCCCCTAGGTTGGACGAATATTTCACTATCTTTGCAGTGATACCTCCAGGAGAAAGGTGGGGCGATATGGAGTTATAGTCAAAAATTTGTAGAGGTATGGGAAGGGTCCATTAAGGTGTCCTCCTCATTGATAATTACCTTGTTGTAGTGGCCCATAGTATTCATTAAGAGGATGGATAGGTTTCAGTACATGTAGTCAATTCCGGAGTGACAATTGCACACTAGTAGCAGTTAGGTGTTGAGGGGCATAGTGCATTTACTATAGGGGTTAAACGGGAGGTTTTGGTGGAAATACCCTCAAGGATCTTCTTGGGATCCTTGGAAGACAGATCAGATTACCAGCAGCTGGCACAAAGTGACATGTACACATCCATATGAATGAAATGATAATCAAAGCAGAAGGGAAGAGTTTTACCTCAGATCTTGATGTAGTGTTGCCCGAGAACCTAATGTAGGGGAGTGGAAGACCTCTTAGATAGCTCCTAGATCAATACCTGCACATAGACAAGACGAGAAGTAATACTACAGCATATAAGCTTGATAATCAAAACAATAATATATAATGATATCTAACAACATGTATCTAAGCTAATCAACCTATGGTATTGCATAAACATGTAAATGAATCATAACATAAAAACCATGGAGTAGACAACACAACTACAAGTCTATATTAATGATAGGAAAGAGTGATTACAACCATCTATTGAATCAAGCTTCCCTTACTCCTCTAGATCTCCTCTCTCTCTCCCTTCTTAAACTCTCGGTGATCCAATATGTCCCATACAAAGTTTCTATAGTAAGTAGGAAATCCTTCTAGTTCTTTCAACCCCTTTCACAATGTCCCAAGCCTCAAATATATGGAATGAGAGGCTAATCCTTGCCAACTCTTTCATGATTTCCCTTTGGAAAAAGTTGGGATGTTTCCATGCTTTATTTCTCTTTCCCTTTTCATTAGACTCCATTAGGAATAAAAATATCCTCAAACAAGTCGAAGATGGATATTTCCTACTTTTCGGGTTGACATATGAGTAAATAGTGGGATATTATTCAGTCAACCCACTCTTTTACCTCTGAAAACTCACCAAAGATGACTAACACTACCCCTAAGGCAACACAGAGAGTTACCCTAGGGACTAACGCCCATGGTTCATGCCTGAGGAGCATTATAACTCTTCTTTATGGTTCCTAGGGAGCGTTACCCTAGCAAACAGGACTATGAACTTGGTCAATCTTTCAGTCAAACTGTCTTTCTCCTCTGAGCTGATGAGGAGGTCATTTTCCTGTATAACATATGCCCCCTAAAGTGTGATATCAGAGATGAAGACAATGGCTGAAATACTTTAGAATTTCCATGTTGGAAAAAAGAGAGAGAGGATTAGAGCTTTGGGACTACAAGAAACCTAATACAACCACATATGTTAAAATCTAAAATCATGTCCTAAGTCGGGCATTCCCATGCTCAGTAGCTATGTCAGAGTGATTTCTCAACAAAGAGATATGACGATTGTGTCCACCGATAAGCACAATGTGGAACTTGTGTCATAATAGGATCATCCTGACTAGCTCTCTCCAAAAAAAAAAATATACACAGCTTGGGAGAGGAAACAAGGCCGAGTGATTTAAGCCTCTACCCAAGGTCTTGATCACCACTTCATCTTAACAACATATTTTAACACATGTGAATAAATGCATTGAGGTTGAACATGTGTGAAATCGTTTGATTACCATTCAATAATGAAAATTATTAACAGACGCGAGGATGGCCACCGATAATGATGATGGTCTCCAAGATGCGCAGTACAATCTAACGAGTGTGAATAATGATGTTGTCATCGAACACTTGTAGAATCATTCAATCGAGAGCCAATAATGAAAACCCCCAATCAAACACAAGGTAACCTACCACTAATGTCTGCAAGTTCTAAGGCACTAATATGTTTCTGGATCTTCTTCCTAGATAGAGTGTTGAAGTCGATAGGAAGAGACCTGTCAAAAGGTAGGAAATAATGTGTCCTACATCAGTTGACACGAAACGAGACAAGAATGATTGTTTTTTGAAGATAAATTTTGAGCAATGGGTCAAATCGACAAAGGGCATGATGGAAGTATATGATTGACGGTTGATATAGGAAATAGAGGATAAAGGGATCCCTTGAACAATAGAAGGCACGACACAAAGGTTTAACCAGGCAGCTCTAGACTCATGAACACCAAAGAGTGTTAGGATACAAGGATGCAGGAACATCAGAGTATATAGGCTAAACTCATAGGATGGTAAGGTTCTTTTGAGAGGCCGAAAAAGGAGGTTTTGCTGAGGGAGTGCCATGTTCAAGGGAACGAATGCTGCCAAAAAATATTTCCAAATATAGACATAAAGCAATTGTGTTGTCCAATTTTTCCCCATCTGATTAAATTTAACGAGTCAAGACGGGTAAACTTGGTGGTCTTTTCATATTTAGAGAGTCTGAAAAGATCATAAAGAGCAACTCTAGGGGGGTCCCTTTGTCATAGTTGTTAACTAGGTGCGACAAAGGTTTAATAGTATACCCGACATAGTTCCTTTTCCGTAAGTTAGTCTATTGAGTTCGGATAAAGTGATTAACCTATGCTCAATAGAAGTTTTCCTCATCTTTTTACGAGTACGAGGGGATGGAGTAAACTCAATATTCTTCGTGAAATTTTAATGAGTCACATGAAGACAAACTCCATAGATCTGCATCAAATTTTAACGAGTCAAATGAAGAAAACTCAAGGTATCTTTTTCAATTTAATGAGCAAGGAAAAAGAGATAAAATAACTTCTCATGCCTTCTTCGTAGATTTAACGAGCCTGAAGAAGGGAAAAACTCAGGTATTTTTCATTTTAAGAGAAAGAAAGAGTCCCAAAAAAGAAAGTGCTCATATCGTCGTCATAGGATTTTTACGAGCCTGATGAAAACTCAGGGATTTTTCAGTTCAAGAGCGATAAAATATCCCATAAAAGAAAGCGCTCATATTGAATCAAACATGGTCGTTTCTACAATTCAACAGTGAAATTTCTTCATCAGAGCATAAGTAATGTTAGAGTCGGTCTAGTTATCCCTCCGTCAGAGATCAAAGCTCTTTTGCATTTCATGATTAGGTGTCCCATCAGTTTTGATCAGTTGCATTTCGTTAGGCATGCCATAACTCTGATGGAGCGGGTTGTGTCACTCATTCCCCTCATGCTTGGCACTGCCGGTTCAGGCCTGTTTATTAAAATAAGTCTTCAAAGGTCATTTACAATCATGTTTTAAATTTTGAGGTCTTAGGTCTAGGGTTGAGTCAATTTTGTCTTGAAAAGTCTTAGAAGACCAGCAGGCTAGAGGGATGTCTTTGATAGATCATCACTTCAATAATTTTCATCATTGTACAGCTGAATTAGGACTTCTCTTCAAAACTCTGTTTTGAAGATAAGTCGCCATCTCATTTTTGTAAAAATTGTCAAAATTTTCAGTTCTTCAATCGTTCAAGTGCAGCCTTGGTCTCCTTTGCCAGAGCATATCAGAGCTATCCCTGCAAAAAATTATCAGAGAAAATCATTATTTCAACCAATTTTAAAAGGGGAAACCAAAAAGGTCAGAGCCTATTAATTTTGAAAAAGTGTCAACAACCAAACATAATAAAATGGGTTTTGGGTTAAGCAATAATCAACAAGGAGTCTATATGAAGATATTTCTCCTAATTTGCAACCCATTCCAAATTCCAAGAGCAAAGAGCATTGTTCTCAGGCGATTTTGTGAGTTTGTGAGCAAATTGGGTCGTTTCCAGGGCGCGCGGAGCATAAGGTTGGGCGTGTGGCGCATCAGTGGCGCGCGGCGCGTCAGGCGAAAAATTCCAGTGCTATCTTACACGTGCGCGGCGTATCAGGAGCGTGCGGTGCATTGAAGTTTATGCCCAGACTTTGTCCAAAACACACTCAAACACCTCTTCTCACCCATCAAATCACAGGTAGGCTTTTATCCATGGCTCATTCTTGGTTTTGAAAGGTTTATGTAAAGAAATTATGCTATATTTGCCATGAAAAAACCAAGAGTAAAAACCCTCCTTGTCCATTAATTTGCTGTAAGGATTTAAATGCCAAGATTGCTGTAGGGTTTTCAAAAATAAATGTTGCCAAGGTTTTCCTATTTCCTTTGTTTCCCATCCTCTATATTCACCAATATTTTCCCCAATAATTCCTCATAGAACCCTACACTATCCTCCCTCAAATCCTAACCCCTCCCTTATACTACAAACATATATTCCCTACCTCATCCCAAACCCTAAAACTTCAAGATTTCCATGCCCCTTCCCTTACCTAAATTCCTTGTTTTATTTCCATTTTCCCCATTTCCCTAATGTTTTCCCTTTCTTAACAATTCCCTTGTATATTTCTGTCCCCTTGGTCACAGCATTTTGAGAAAAAGAAAAAGTCTACAGTCAATTTTGCACACAGTTGTATATCGGCATATATATATTCCAGCTACCTTGTTTTTTAAAAAAATGTCAGAGACCGAGTCAATATATGAGCAGGATTATGATAGTGACTCTACATCGGAGGTAAATGTACCTAATGTGCCACGGAGGTATCACAAAGGTGGCAAAAGTGGACAACATGTTAGGGAGGAGCCTACCTCTTTGGCTCAATTGCAAGCCTGTCCGCTTGCAATGGACTGTTTTCGGTATCAATCATGTTTTGAATACTGTGAGCGGATCTCACAAATCCAGCATCATCGGAAACTAGTCCGTTTATTTGTTCTACATTTGCAGGATGGTCATGTAAACCTTGCCGAAGTGAATTTCACCTTGTCACCCGAGACTATTTCTCAGGCCACTGGGATACCAAATGTAGGGGAGGAATGGAGTAAACGCCAGCAGTTAGACAGATTCTACTATGAGCCATATATCAAGCCTGGGTATATAAGACATTTGAGTGCAGTTTTTCCTTTCAAATTCCTAAAGGATGAGTATGCACCATTGATGAAACTCATCATCCGATATTTCAGTTGCGAGGGCAGATTCTCACGACTCTATGCGTACCATGTTCATTTGTTGATGCATTTCACAAGGGTATGTATGATGAACATTCCGTTTTTCATGTATCACAACATAGAAAGGATGGTGCCTTTAGTACAAAGGAAGAGCCCAACACATCAGCATAAGAGCATCTATCATTATGCATTGATTAAAATTGTAGTGATGCATCAGTTGGCACAGCTGGGGATTACTTGGGAAGATTTCATCTCCCGTGATTACTTTGCAGCATTACAGCCACCTCCCGAGATAGTTCATGATGAGGGAGGACCTTCACACCAGCCAGACATTCCCGAGACTGAGCATATAAGTGCTCCTCCATATGTGACATACCAGCGAGGCTACAGGGCCTTATTTGCATCTACACGACGAGTACTATCTCCACCCAGGGTGGAAGGGGTCTCGTTGACTTCATCAGCACAGCGAGTGTTATCTCCACCTCGTGTGGAAGGGGCCTCGCTTTCGACAGCAGCACCGCAGGTACAGGATAAGGGCAAGAAGCCCAAGCATGAGGAGAGGCCTTCAGGTGAGCCATCAGGTTTTGTTACTATTCATGATGATGAGACAGCTTCAGAATCAGAGAAGACCCAATATATCAGGTATCTAGAGCAGCGGAATAAACAGCTTGAGGACCAGCACGTGATCATAGAGCTACAGAACATCTGTGAGAATCGCCAAGCTGCCCAACATAGAGAAATTGAGTTCACCTCTCTAGAGCAACAGGTAAATGAGCATCGAGAGGCTAATCTCAAGAGGGTCAACATCTACTTGGAGGAACAGCTGAAAAAGGCCAATAGAGACAATGCATTATTGAAACACATGGCTATGCATTACAAGGTTCGGAACCTAGTTTGCAAGGCACGAATTAGGAGTCTTAAGGCAAAATTGAAGAAAGCGGTCAAGAAGCAAAAAAGACAAAAGGAGCTTGATCGTCTTCGGATTTTGGCCGAAGCCTCTTTGGCTGGGCATAGTACTTGATTGGGGACCCCTAGCCCAAATTTCAAGGAATTTGGAAGAAATTTTGTCAATTTTGAATTTTTGGCTCTAAAAACAGGTTTTTTAGCTCAACGCGTAGCGCGCAGCACGCGACCCATAAGATTGAGAGGTCCAAATCACAAATGGTTTGCATTTCTAGATTTTTCATGATGAAATATACCTTCTCAGCTATTTCCAAGGCATTTCATCAAGGTTTGGGTCCCCAAAAGGTCAAAAAACATGCAAAAAATGACCTCACTGCCCCTTTTTGGACACACAGGAAGCAGCCTTGGGAGAATGTACTTTTGGAGGGGCAAATGAACATAAAATTGGAAAATTCCACTTCGGTTAGAAATTAGACATCCAGGGATTTCCAACAAGCCAACCTGAGCTCAATTTGGATGCCGGGAAGTGTGCCAAATGTAGGTGGAAAGGCGCACGGCGCATGAGGGTTTTTTGGCACAATTTTCATCTTCAGCTCAAGAAACGTAGCCAGTTTTACCGGTTTTGACTTGTGATGGGATTTTTCACCCTTCTTGATGTAATTAATGGAACTTTATGTTGAATTGACACTTATTTACCTATTCTAGATGATTCATTCATAAAATAGCAAAAATTTAATGAATGAATTGGTTTCCTAGCTTATAGAGGCAAGTTGTTTTGACTACCTAGATTGTAGTGCTTTGTTTAGAATTGGTTGAAACAGCTCCTAGGATGATGAGCTCGACCCCTAGAGGCAAGGGAATGTGTTAGCTTGCCTATATTATGTATTTTATTAGTCATTTTCAGGGTTGGACTCTTGGGAATAGCGGGATACACTATTGTACATATTTTATCTGCATTTTTGGCAAAGGATAGACCAGGGTTTTGCAGCACTATTTGGGATTCATGTGGCCTTATGTGTTGATGGTGTGTTTCTCTCAGTACTTGTAAGTTGTGTATGTGTACCACTTTCCTTATTTAATCTTCTGCAATTAAACAAATAAAGTGTTAAGGTAGAATCCATAAATTTGCTATGCTCTGCCTTTAAATTTGTTTAATTTTCCATGTTTTCTTCAGTTTAAGGAGAATCCTTGAGACTTCCTTGCTCTCCTTAGCTCCTCACCTGTCAGGTCTATTCATTCAATCACTTTAAATGCATCAAAACAATCACCAATCTTGCCCCAAATAGACCTCTGCAAAAGTTGTGCCTCATCCCCGCACCCAAAATTACCTTTCCCTTGAATTCAACAAAACTTCAAAAAATCAATTCCATAGTCCTTGTACTTCATACCTAGCCTAAAATTATTCATCAATTCAGTCATCTCGAGCCTCTTTGATTACCTTTTGCCGAGATTGACCGGAGAGAGCCCTCTGTTGTCCTCGTAGGGCTAGCTACGAGGCTGAGCATGGTTTGATGTTGCCTTGAGTTTTGCCTTCCTCAGCCTGAGGCAGATTCGAGCGCTAACATAGTGGCAACCATACTGGGGAAGATGGTTTGCTGTTGATGTGACATTCGACTTGTAGATTGTCTTGTCCCAGTACATGAAATCAAATTGCAGATCTGATGCTAATGGTGGATAGCAGTCAGACACTTATGAAGGCTGAGACATTCACCGGGCGTCTCCAACGCGATCCAGACATTCCAGTGCTCGTTGATCCATTTATGCAATGGTAAACCCTGCACTGTGTGAAGTTGTAAAAGAAGTAAGAAATCAGTTAGCAGATTCTAAAATTAATGAAGAATTTTTCAGTGCCTTGCTTCAATGTTTGAAATCTCCAAAGTTCCCTCTTGAAGCTAAAACTAGTGTTTGTGAGTTAGTTGTTGAAAGAGTTGAGAAGGAGATTCAATGTTTAGATGAGCAGATCCAGTCATATGATTTCCAAGACCCTAAAAAGTTCTTGGAAATCCTTTCTCCTTCGAAACAAGAAATCATAGAATTGCCTATAGATGTTTGCATTGACAGTGTGCAGTTGGAGGTATGTATTGTGGAGTTGGGGAAACCAACAAAGTCTGGCTTCCGCGATCCAATGGCAACATACATGGAAATGTTTTTCAGTTTGATTGATAGATCAGGCTATTTTCTACGTGACCAGGATCATTACGGGCATGAAGGGCTGCCAGCAATTACATCTGTGTCCTTGCGGAAGCCTTCTCAAGCGGCATCATTCTCAGGTTTACTTGAATGGTTGATCTGGCATTTTAGTATTACCTGATCAGGGTAGATTTTGTAAATAAATAAGTAGCCGAAAGGCAGCATTTTGTTCCAGTTTTAGTACAGTTTTAGTTAGAAGTTTGCCGAGTCAGTTTTTCAATCATTTCAGTCAAGTTTCAGTCCATAAATGAGTTGGAAATCTTGTGTTGGTTGTTGGAATAATGACTCCATCACCCAATGGATGAAGGCACTGTCTAGCTCTTACAGAGATCTGCGGTTCTTGGCATCTCCAAGGAGCTACCATCCCCATTGGAGCCAATGTTAGAGTCGGTCTAGTTATCCCTCCGTCAAAGATCAAAGCTCTTTTCCATTTCATGATTAGGTGTCCCATCAGTTTTGATCAGTTGCATTTCGTTAGGCATGCCATAACTCTGATGGAGCGGGTTGTGTCACTCATTCCCCTCGTGCTTGGCACTGCTGGTTCAGGCCTGTTTATTAAAATAAGTCTTCAAAGGTCATTTACAATCATGTTTTAAATTTTGAGGTCTTAGGTCTAGGGTTGAGTCAATTTTGTCTTGAAAAGTCTTAGAAGACCAGCAGGCCAGAGGGATGTCTTTGATAGATCATCACTTCAATAATTTTCATCATTGTACAGCTGAATTAGGACTTCTCTTCAAAACTCTATTTTGAAGATAAGTCGCCATCTCATTTTTGTAAAAATTGTCAAAATTTTTAGTTCTTCAATCGTTCAAGTGCAGCCTTGGTCTCCTTTGCCAGAGCATATCAGAGCTATCCCTGCAAAAAATTATCAGAGAAAATCATTATTTCAACCAATTTTAAAAGGGGAAACCAAAAAGGTCAGAGCCTATTAATTTTGAAAAAGTGTCAACAACCAAACATAAGAAAATGGGTTTTGGGTTAAGCAAAAATCAACAAGGAGTCTATATGAAGATATTTCTCCTCATTTGCAGCCCATTCCACATTCCAAGAGCAAATAGCATTGTTCTCAGGCGATTTTGTGAGTTTGTGAGAAAATTGGGCTGTTTCCAGGGCGCGCGGCGCATCAGTGGCTCGCGGCGCGTCAGGCGACAAATTCCAGTGCTATCTTACACGCACGCGGCGCATCAGGAGCGCACGGCGCGTTGGGTGAGGCGCGCGGTGCATTGAAGTTTATGCCCAGACTTTGTCCAAAACACACTCAAACACCTCTTCTCACACATCAAATCACAGGTAGGCTTTTATCCACGGCTCATTCTTGGTTTTGAAAGGTTTATGTAAAGAAATTATGCTATATTTTCCATGAAAAAACCAAGTGTAAAAACCCTCCTTGTCCATTAATTTGCTATAAGGATTTAAATGCCAAGATTGTTGTAGGGTTTTCAAAAATAAATGTTGCCAAGTTTTTCCTATTTCCTTTGTTTCCCATCCCCTATATTCACCAATATTTTCCCCAATAATTCCTCATAGAACCCTACACTATCCTCCCTCAAATCCTAACCCCTCCCTTCTAATACAAACATATATTCCCTACCTCATCCCAAACCCTAAAACTTCAAGATTTCCATGCCCCTTCCCTTCCCTAAATTCCTTGTTTTATTTCCATTTTCCCCATTTCCCTAATGTTTTCCCTTTCTTAACAATTCCCTTGTATATTTGTGTCCCCTTGGTCACAGCATTTTGAGAAAAAGAAAAAGTCTACAGTCAATTTTGCACACAGTTGTATATCAGCATATATATATTCCAGCTACCTTGTTTTTAAAGAACATGTCAGAGACCGAGTCAATATATGAGCAGGATTATGATAGTGACTCTACATCGGAGGTAAATGTACCTAATGTGCCACGGAGGTATCACAAAGGTGGAAAAAGTGGACAGCATGTTAGGGAGGAGCCTACCTCTTTGGCTCAATTGCAAGCCTGTCCACTTGCAATGGACTGTTTTCGGTATCAATCATGTTTTGAATATTGTGAGCGGATCTCACAAATCCAGCATCATCGGGAACTAGTCCGTGTATTTGTTCTACATTTGCAGGATGGTCATGTAAACCTTGCCGTAGTGAATTTCACCTTGTCACCCGAGACTTTTGCTCAGGCCACTGGGATACCAAATGTAGGGGAGGAATGGAGTAAATGCCAGCAGTTAGACAAATTCTACTATGAGCCATATATCAAGCCTGGGTATATAAGACATTTGAGTGCAGTTTTTCCTTTCAGATTCCTAAAAGATGAGTATGCACCATTGATGAAACTCATCATCTGATATTTCAGTTGCGAGGGCAGATTATCACGTCTCTATGCGTACCATGTTCGTTTTTTGATGCATTTCACAAGGGTACGTATGATGAACATTCCATTTTTCATGTGTCGCAACATAGAAAGGATGGTGCCTTTAGTACAAAGGAAGAGCCCAGCACATCAGCATAAGAGCATTTATCATTATGCATTGATTAAAATCGTAGTGATGCATCAGTTGGCACAGCAGGGCATTACATGGGAAGATTTCATCTCCCGTGATTACTTTGCAGCATTACAGCCACCTCCGGAGATAGTTCATGATGAGGGAGGACCTTCACACCAGCCAGAAATTCTCGAGACTGAGCATATAAGTGCTCCTCCATATGTGACATACCAGCGAGGCTACAGGGCCTTATTTGCATCTACACGGCGAGTACTATCTCCACCCGGGGTGGAAGGGGTCTCGTTGACTTCATCAGCACAGCAAGTGTTATCTCCACCTCATGTGGAAGGGGCCTCACTTTCGACAGCAGCACCGCAGGTACAGGATAAGGGCAAGAAGCCCAAGCATGAGGATAGGCCTTCAGGTGAGCCATCAGGTTTTGTTACTATTCATGATGATGAGACAACTTCAGAATCGGAGAAGACCCAATATATCAGGTATCTAGAGCAGCGGAATAAACAGCTTGAGGACCAGCACGTGATCATAGAGCTACAAAACATTCGTGAGAATCACCAAGCTGCCCAACATAGAGAAATTGAGTTCACCTCTCTAGAGCAACAGGTAAATGAGGATCGAGAGGCTAATCTCGAGAGGGTCAACATCTACTTGGACGAACAGCTGAAAATTTTCAATAGAGACAAATGCATTATTGAAACACATGGCTATGCATTACAAGGTCCGGAACCTAGTTTGCAAGGCGCGAATTAGGAGTCTTAAGGCAAAATTGAAGAAAGCGGTCAAGAAGCAAAAAAGACAAAAGGAGCTTGATCGTCTTCGGATTTTGGCCGAAGCCTCTTTGGCTGGGCATAGTACTTGATTGGGGACTGGTGGGCTCCAGTATTGTAGCAATAATGCTACAACTCCTGGAGCTTCCTATCTCTAATTTTATCAACCCGGTAGTTCGTAACAAACTTGGAAGCGACTGTGCTGTATGCACAAGTACTAGCTCTTGTCGCAGCTGTCACTTGGTCAGTTGGCACAAGTCCGCTAGGGCTCAATCCAACTTCTATATGCTCTCAGAAGAAGCTTTCTAAATGATGGACGAAGGCTATCTCAAAGGAAATTAATCTACTTTGCAAGAATGAACTGAAAGCCAACCAAAACATGGAAATCCTAGTAAACCCTAATCTAACTAGCTTAATCTCTATGATGCAATGGTGGGAGTGCAAATGTCTAAGAATGATGCCATTACTTCTAGTGAGATGAGATGCATGAATTTAAACTACTTTCATTGAAAAGAACTCATTTTTGTATTTTTGCTCAAGTGGGTGGAGTTATTGTGATTGTGCTTCTTACTAGGTCTTGGTTGTGCAGGGGTAGTTCAAAGGGAAGAATGCTTGGGAAAGGTCAGGAGGGCTAGGAGAGGTTCCAGGGGATCCCTAACATCATTCCACAGGAGTCCACAACGTTCAAATGCTCAGCAAACGAGTTTGCATGCTTCTACAGGATGTCTGCAGGGGATCCTACAGGAAGCTCGGGATTTCTACAGGAAGTCTGCTAACTTCTACAGGATGTTCGACAGTTGGAGTTTTGGGTGATGGAGGAGTGGAGGAGTTGTATGGATGGATGGGTAAGGTGAAGGAGGAGTTTGAGATGGCTCAGGGACAAAGAGACAATATGGGGAAAGAGTGGGTACAGTTGGTTGGTGGATAGAAGGGTGGAAGCAAGGAAAAACCAAAGATGGAGCTACGTGAGAAGTAGAAGGGTTGGAAGGTTAACGAGCTGAACAGAGGTCGAGCAAGTGGCTTTAGGCGTGGTTTAGAAGAAGAAGAACACAATCAAGTGATGCTTTGTAGTGTAAAAGAAACAAATCCTCTATGTCTTGCAGAAAACCAAGAATTCCATCAACCTATTCTAACTGTGTTATTAAATCAACGAACAACAATGTAAATTGTGGAGAAAAACCGTGCATGGTGTTGGAACGAAGAAGTAGTGCTCAAGATCAGAATGCCTGGATGGATCTACAAGTGAAATGACTGTGTTGCAGCTTGCATGAACGTATAAGACTGCGTTTTTTGGTGGTTGGTACAGCCCACACCCCCGATCTCTAAACAGATATGGCAGCGAGAGCACTATCAACCCTTTTTGGAGCTCTAATGAGTGCTGATCCTCCTACTCTAAGCTAAGCAACTAAAAGAACTTTAATCATAAACTAATCCTATTCAATCACATTAAAGAAATTAAATCAATAGACTGTGTGTTTTCAAATGCATGTCAAAGCAAAGAAATAAAGTGCTGAAAGGAAAAGCAAGTAACAATACAAGGAAAAGGAGGTCTATTCCTCTCAGGTTGGGCCCTAACCTGAGAGCTATAGCTACCTTAAAAGCTCAGAATTGAATCCAAAGCTACCTGCTTTTATTAAATAATCATGAGTCTAACATCATGCCAAAACTGGCTTACAAAAAGCAAAAACCGAGCTGTAGCTCGTGCTTAGAAATTGCAACAGTAGTTCAAAAGTTCAAAAAGCTCCTATCAAAGGCTACGGCCTTCATATTTATACATGATGAAGATCAAGCTGGCTTCCTCAATTCGTGGAGCTTGGTTGTCCAACTGAAAGTTAAACTGTTGTTCCTGTAGAATCCGTTGGCTGCCTTTAAGCTCGGTGGGGAGAGCTGTTGGAGCTCGGAGTTAAGGTGGAAATCACGAGGAAGGTCATCAAGACTGTGGGCAACCTCCCTATAAACCCGCAATGCCACCTTGGCTACCTCCTTGTCTCCATTTGGGTGTTCTTTGCTCCCTTTAATGCCAAAAAACCTGAAATAATCATGTATTAGCCACATAGATATAATGCTTGCCCTTCTTCCTACAAATAACACGAATATACTAAGAAATGAATGCATAAGTGTTAAAAGATGAAGGGTTGACCAAGGTAAGTAGGCCAAATGAGCCCAAATTGTTACCAAAAATTGGGGCTCATCAGGGACCCCCAGCCCAAATTTCAAGGAATTTGGAAGAAATTTTGTCAATTTTGAATTTTTGGCTCTAAAAACAGGTTTTTTGGCTCAACGCGTAGCGCGCAGCGCGCGACCCATAAGATTGAGAGGTCCAAATCACAAATGGTTTTCATTTTTGGATTTGACATGATGAAATATACCTGTTCAGCTATTTCCAAGGCATTTCATCAAGGTTTGGGTCCCCAAAAGGTCAAAAAACATGCAAAAAATGACCTCACTGCCCCTTTTTGGACACACAGGAAGCAACCTTGGGAGAATGTACTTTTGGAGGGGAAAATGGACATCGAATTGGAAAATTCCACTTGGGTCTGAAAGTAGACATCTAGGGATTTCCAACAAGCCAACCTAAGCTCAATTTGGATGTCGGGAAGTGCCCCAAATTCAGGTGGAAAGGCGCGCGGCACATAGGGCTCAGGCGCGCAGCGCATCAGGGTTTTTTGGCACAATTTTCATCTTCAGCTCAGGAAACGTAGCCAGTTTGACCAGCTTTGACTTGTGATGGGATTTTTCACCCTTCTTGATGTAATTAATGGAACTTTATGTTGACCTCACACTTATTTACCTATTCTAGATGATTCATTCATAAAATGGCAAAAATTTAATGAATGAATTGGTTTCCTAGCTTATAGAGGCAAGTTGTTTTGAATGCCTAGATTGTAGTGCTTTGTTTAGAATTGGTTGAAACAGCTCCTAGGATGATGAGCTCAACCCCTAGAGGCAAGGGAATGTGGTAGCTTGCCTATATTATGTATTTTATTAGTCATTTTCAGGGTTGGACTCTTGGGAATAGCTGGATACACTATTGTACATATTTTATCTGCATTTTTGGCAAAGGATAGACCAGGGTTTGGCAGCACTATTTGGGATTCATGTGGCCTTATGTGTTGATGGTGTGTTTCTCTCAGTACTTGTAAGTTGTGTATGTGTACCACTTTCCTTATTTAATCTTCTGCAATTAAACAAATGAAGTGTTAAGGTAGAAATCATAAATTTGCTATGCTCTGCCTTTAAATTTGTTTAATTTTCCATGTTTTCTTCAGTTTAAGGAGAATCCTTGAGACTTCCTTGCTCTCCTTAGCTTCTCACCTGTCAGGTCTATTCATTCAATCACTTTAAAGGCATCAAAACAATCGCCTATCTTGCCCCAAGTAGACCTCTGCAAAAGCTGTGCCTCATCCCCGCACCCAAAATTTCCTTTCCCTTGAATTCAACAAAACTTCAAAAAATCAATTCCATAGTCCTTGTACTTCATACCTAGCCTAAAATTAGTCATCAATTCAGTCATCTCGAGCCCCTTTGATTACCTTTTGCCGAGATTGACCGGAGAGAGCCCTCTCCTATCCTAGTAGGGCTAGCTACGAGGCTTAGCATGGTTTGATGTTGCCTTGAGTTTTGCCTTCCTCAGCCTGAGGCAGATTCGAGCGCAAGCAAGTAATATTGACAATATATCGAAATGGCATATGATAAACTACATAGTAATAAAAAACTTCTATTTCAATGGCTAACTAAGGCGATTCATACCTCTAGAGTGACTATAAGAAGGTTTTGGGAGCCTTAATTTTCACCATTTGAGTTCTGTGAGAGTGTTCTGGAGTGAAAGAGGAGCAGATCTTCCCCGAGTGATTGCGAGAAATCCATGCAACCATTCGACGTGTAGTTTGTTCTAGGTAGATGGTCTAACCTTTATCTTTTATTATATTACCTTTTTCAGCTACATTAGGGGTGAAATTTTTGAGTTTGGGGAAGCCCTAGTTAGTTGTATGCACCTAACGCTCCCTACTAGGTCTGGAGGGGCATTAAATGCCCTTCACGACCTGCAGGGGTGTGTTAGCATGACCTGTGGTCCCTAGGGGGGAGTGTTAGGCTACTTGGGCACATTTTCAAACCCCAATGCTTGATTTCTTTGTGATTTTTCCATCATTTTGACTGCTTTTTGGGTGATTTTGTGTAGGTTTAGAGCCATCATCATGAGTCTTTGGAGAGAAAGATCTCATGACAGTGAAGAACTACAGATGCTAAATGATCCAGCATGCATACTTTCTTTGTGAAGATGTGGCTTGATGAAGTATGCAAGGCTTGACCTGATGCAGGGGCAAGAAGAACTTCTGAGTTGGATAATCCAACGGTGGGATGAACACCACGTGGTGTTCCAGATCGGGGATCACGAGCTCTTGATCAAAAGAGATGACATATACTTTCTGACAGGTTTATCATGTAGAGGGGCATGAGTAAACTTGACTGGGGATAGGATAGATCCACAGACCACCCTCGAGTTGGTCTAGACTCATTGTAGACTTGGCATTGGCCTAGTTAGCAAGAAGGTCCCCATTGAGCAGATCAGGACAAGGCCCATGAGGGCCATTTTGTGGATGATCGTACGCTTGGAGGGGTCCAAGAGTCCACATGTAGCTACAAAGGCTCAACTATTACTAGCTATTGACTGCTTACAACCTCAATCAACTGGTGTGAGGGAGTTCTTCGCCAGTTGAAGGTAGAGTTGACAGACTGTAATACTCATACCCAAAGGGAATTTGGGTATGGTACTCTCATTGTGTCCTTCTTACTTGAGAGAGTGCCCGTGATGAGGCCACGAATGAGCTTGGGTCAGGTTGATCCCAGGGAGCCAAGGCAAGGGCGATGGGCTTCTCTAGTTCCTTGTACTAGAGGGGGACCAATCTAACACTTCTTCGAAGATGATTTCTTCGAGTGGCTTAGCAGCCAAATTCTGATGATTAATGACTATGCCTTTGAAGGCATGGACTTTACAGGAGATCCAAAGTTGATGCTGCCACCTGGCACTCAATGGGGGCCTCAAGGTAAGAAGGTTGTTTAGAGTACTTAAAGCATTTTTTAACTTTTTAATGTTTATGTAATGTTTTTATTTTATGGATGAAGAAGTACTAACATGAAGTGTTTTCTTGACACATATGTGGCACCAGTGCAACCTGTGGGCATGCCCCTCCAAGCGAGATGGGGGGACTGGCTACCTGGGGCTAGCACGGGTGCAGAAGCCACTGAAGATGGAGATGATGCGCAGAGTCTTCGCGAGGTTCTGAGGAACCTAGAAGGTCTGAGCATGGGTGTTCCTCCTCTTCCCATGAGGGAGATTCGCACCCATATGCAGCGACACACAATGGGTGTGCCTGAGCAGTTTTTGGTTCCTCTTAGGAGGTTAGCTATAGTTTTTCTAAGTTTTCATGAGAAGTAGACTCTTAGCAGTAGCATGGTGTAGCCAGTGGGTGTCATAGCAAGGCTTAGTAGAGCCATTTTGTACTTAAAACACCCAGGTTTGGGAATTTTTCGAATGTGATAATGATTTGTCAATTGCATAATGACTAGATGAGAGTCTAACTTGACCACCAGATTGGAGATGTCCCGATATGATGCTTCATTGAGAAGTGAAATTACAGACATATACTCAACAATATTGTTGGTGGTAGTGCCAAGAAAGACTCCCCCAGAACAAAGTAGTTCTGACTCAGGTGTGTAAATGACCCAAGAAACTGATGCAATGTGTTGTGTGTGATGACTGGTACCATCCATGTATCCTACGTATGGTAAGGGTGATGAAGACATCTGCACAATGAGAGACATGTATGAGAAAAATACTCAAAAAATTAAAAAAATCCAGTCACACCAAAAATAAGGAAAACTTATAAATACATAAAATTTCAAAGCACATGCCTAGTGCAATACTAGGCATAATACTTTTTCAGATAGAGCCCATTTCAAGGCTCTGCGAGTGGGATTCCTTCATAGTCTTGAAGTTCATATGGACCTTTTGAGAGGGCCTTGGTGATGACATATGGACTGATCCACAATGGTTGAAGCATTCCTATTATAGACATTTTTGTGCCTTACAGCATAAGCATGAAATGTCCATAATCTAAGGGATCCAAAGTCCCTAAACATGTTGTTCCTACCCCTAGAGGAACAAGGCTAACAAACCACAGCAATTCACAGAAGTTCTCCACCAGAAACTGCTCAGAAACAAGTCAATTCAGGATCAATTCAAAGGCTCCACTAGTTGTCTGCGCTGAAATGCAAAGTCTGCACTGGCTACCTGCACTGCAACGCAGGTAGAAGCACTACCAGGGTGCGCTAAGCGGGAATTGACAAATGGCAAGTTCATTCAACAAGGTGTCATGACCCTGGAAGCTTCCAGAATCTTCCTCAATGACACTTGCCTCAGTGAATTCGACTAGTGATGAGTAAGAGGTTCTCAACCTCCAAGTGGAAGCAAGAACCTCCAAGTGGAATCAAGAACTGACAGAGGGAGAGGACACTAGTCAGATTTCAAGCTGACTCATCCTCTCTCCAAACATCTATATATGGATCTCTCCTCCATGAGATCCAGAGGCTGGAATTTTGTTATTGCAAAGAATTGCTGTTGGTTTGAGACTGGAATCATTGGGTGCTTAATGCTTTGAAGGGAGGTGAAGATAGGAATTCCATTTGCTGGGAAGGAGATGTTGGATTGGAGCCTTCTTGGTTGTATCTCTTCCTGAACCTTGTTATTCATCAATAAAGCTATCTTGGTTTCTCCTATATACTGATGTATCTTTGATGTATGATTGCATTAGTATGTTTATTTTATTTCTAATCCTGAACTAGTTATGAATATGAATCCATGTCTTTGTGTAGTGTTCTCTTCTTGTGATCTTGCAGGAACCTGTTGAAGCTGGGCGAGCGAGAAGGCAAGTAGCTGGGAACTCTCAAAGAGAAGAGAAACTGGATCGTGGGACAAACGGAAGACACCGGTTAGTCCATCCATCTCTCTTTATTCTTAATTCATAAAGGAAGAATACTAGAATAGTTGTGTATGTTTGTTGCTAAGGCACTGTCACACCTTAGGTGGATAGGATCGTCCTGCATAGGCATTTTTCCCCACAACAATTCCTGCCCCCAAGAGGTCGTGTTTTTTATCATAGAGAAGAATAAGATCACCCTCTTGGCAAGAATGAGGCTTGACATTTTTGTCATATTAGGTTTTGACCCAACGCTTATGGGCTTCAAGTGCCAGTGCGGCATCTTGATGGGTCTCGTCCATCTGATTGAGATATAGTAAGCGCTCTTCTTCGACAGTGTTGTCAGGCAAGAGTTCAACAATGAGTTTCAGTGAAGGAATCTGGCACTCGATAGGTAGTACCAATTCCAGGCCATAAGCAAGTTGGAATGGTGTAAATCCTGTAGCGGTTTTAACTGAAGTTTGGTACACCCAAAATGCATGATATAACATACGATGGCAGTGGGTTTTGTGGTTACCTACTAACTGATGGATCATGGTTTTTAGGACGTCGTTAACGGCTTCCACTTGGCCATTAACCTGGGGGTAGTAGGAGGAATATTGTTCCTGCTTAAAATTGAGCAACGATGTTAAGTCAAACATCATGTGATTCTGAAAGTGAGAACCATGATCTGTAACGATTGTGCGGGGCACACCAAAATGTTAGATCACCTGATTGAACAAGAATAATGCCACGATTTCTCCATCGGCCCGGAAAGTAGGAATGGCTTCGGCCCATTTCATAAAGTAGTCCACAGGGACAATAATGTAGTTGTGTCCATCAGAGGATGTAGGGTTGCATGTGACGAATTCAACATCCCATTTGGCAAAGGGGCTGACAGAGATAATCGAGTGTAGGGCGGCCGAGGGTGTGCACATTTTCTTTGTAAATATTTGACAAGGGTGACACTGTTGGATTGCCTTCATACAATCTTTGAACAATGTTGGATAGTAGTATCATGCACGTAGAATTTTCTGGGCAGTAGACATGCCAAAAATATGACTGCCACATGCCCCAGCATGGCAGTCATTTAAAACATGTTCCACCTCTTCATGAGTGAGGCAATGTCGAAGAACTATGTCAGTACCACGATGATATAAAGTATCGTTCAACACTAAATAGTGTCGAGCTTGGTGGCGGATGTGACGACGATCACTTGACGATAGATCAGGGCAGATTCATTGCTCTTGGAGGTAGACTAGAATTTCACCATACCAAGGGTTAGTTGAGTCGATCAAATAGATAGATTCATCTAGGAGAGGATCATGGGCTATCTCATTTGGATCGACAATGGAAAGATCCGACAATGGTTCTGTGAAGACTAAGGATTTTTTTGCCTTGGTAGTGGAAAAAACCAAATCAAATTGTTGGAGGATAACAATCCATTTGGAATATTTTCCTTCGATGACTTGACGAGACAGAATATGTCTCATGGGATTCTCTAAAGCGATGACGCTAGTTTGTCACAACAATATATAGTGTCAGAATCGATTGACAACAAAGACAACTGCCAAGGACAACTTTTCCACATGTGAATATCGAAGTTCGGGCCCAGACAAGCCTTTTGAGAGATAATAGATCACATGCTCACTAAGATCATCATGAGCTTGAACCAACACCATTCCAATAGAGGATGGCGAGGCTGCCAAGTAGAGGAGAGAGTTGCATGAATAGTTGGGAGCACTAAGTAGTGGGGCATATATAATTTCTTCTTTCAAGGCATCAAATGATCGTTGGGCTTAATCATCCCACAAGTATGTTACTCCCTTCTTCAGTAGATGCATAAAGCCTTTCGTCAGCTCGGCATAGTTTACGATGAATCGTCGTAAGAAGTTTGCTTTCCCTTGCAAACTTTGGAGCTATAAAATGGATTGTGGTTCGAGCAATTGAGTAATTTCCTTTACCTTATTGGGATCAACCCTAATCCCATGTTTGGAGACAATGAAACCAGGTAGGCATCCAGACTCGACAAAGAAAACACATTTGTGTGGATTCAGACGTATGTTATAGAACTTGCACCTAAGAAAAATTTCTTGTAGATGAACTAGGTGTTGGGTTCGCTTCTTGGAATGGGTTGGAAGGTCATCCAAGTAAGCTCGAACAATGTGTGCGATATCATGGAATGTGTAGTCCATGGCCCATTTAAATGTTGCTCCAACATTCTTTAGACTGAATGGGATTTTTCTATATGAAAATATTCCCCAAGGGAAAATGAAGGTGGTTTTGTGTTGGTCTGCTGGTTTTATGGTGATCTGGTTATAGCCTAAGAAACCATCCATAAATGAGAAGGATTCACAACTGGCACAACCATCGATTATTTGATCAATGAACGGTGTCGGATAATTATCCTTTGGACACGCAATGATCAAATATCGGTAGTCAACACAGACTCCGATGATACCTTTTTTTTTATCTACAAGAACCAAATTGGAAACCCATTCCATTAAAGGAACGAGGTAAACGAAACCAAAACGTAATAATTTTTCCACCTTATTCTTGATGGCTACAGTTTTGCAGGGGTGGACTGGTCAGAGTCTTTGGCGGACAAGCTTGGCATTGTCATAAACCTTGATCTCATGCTTGATGATAGATGGATCTATGCTGGGAATTTCCTCATAAGACCAAGTGAATACATCGCAAAATTCCTTGAAAAGGAAGGTGAAGCTTGCAATTTCCTCAGGATTGCAATCGGCTCCAATCTGTATATTTTCCACGATGCCTGTCTTGACTGAGATATCAATGAGCATTGTCTTTGAAAGATTTCCCATGTTCCCTTCCGAATCCAAAGTTTGGACGGTTGTATAACTCAAGGGAACGATCTCAGGTGTTTCAAAGGATAGGATTTGTATAGGTGTTGCGTCTGAATCAGATATTGAAACACGATGGTGAGAGTTTTTCCAAGGTCACTCCTCTAAACACATGATCTCTCGAATAGCTTCGTCTGAAGGTAGGACTTGATTGAGGAGATCGTTAGAGGGAGAATTTGTGGGAGAGGAGGTGGTACTGTTAGCCGTGACCAAAGTGACAGGAGAATCAAATGCAAATTGAATGGCTTGATAGGCCAATTCGACTGGTGACAGTGGCATTTGTTCTCCATAAGAGGCAATGTTTGAAGGCGTTGGGAGGATCCAGGGATCGGTTGGGTCTTGAGGAATAGTGGAGACCATAGAAATTGTTTGTGGAACCACGAGTGGTGGGAGAAGAAAATAACCCATCAAGGAAGAACCCTTCAAAATACCGATACCGATACTGACATAAGAGTCAGGTATGCCACCCACTAATGGTACAGTGCCACTAGGTAATGGGGAGTAATCTAGGTGCAAAAGGACAGCTGGTCCACCATGACTATCCTTCCATCCAATGGAAATAGGATGATGTGAAAGACAGTAGACACGATGGAATTCATGGCATAAGTCCAACTGCAACCCAAAAGTAGATTATAGTTGAGTTTTCGATCCACGACTTCAATGTCCACCGTTACCATTTTCCCACTCAAAGTGATGGGGTAGTTGGCAAGGTAACCTTTTGGGATGAATGTATGGTCATTGAAATATTTAAGGGAATTTGACGGTGGAGAGAGGGTTGGAGAACCCAAGGTGAGCCAACATGAAGTAGACATGATGCAGGTCAAAGCGCCTTCGTCAATGACAATTCTATGTACCCCTCGTCCTTTCGAAAAAATTTGCACCTGAAATGCAAGTTGGTGGGAAAGGGGAGGTTTACATTTCTCCATGTTGAATATTGCTAGCATGGAATCCTGAGGGTCAACCACACCAATAGCCGAAAGCAGAGATTTCCTTTGTGCTAGACAAGTTTGCAATACTTCGAGTGCATACATAGTTGATGGTGCTTGCGCCAAATATTCTACAATACTGTAGTTCTAGGTAGCACGTGCAGATGTATTATGTGTTGTGCGACGAAGTGCCCCTTTTTGGGGGTGAATTACAAGATCAACAACCGACATTTCGATATGAAGATCGTTGGGTGGCGGTGGGTTTGAACTTGAGGTAGCGTCCTGAGCGTTAGCAACTAGACCTCCATAAGCTCTGACTCTCATTTGAAGATCGATCATTTCAAAAGTGTAAACAGTGGATGGTCCTTCACTAGCTGAAGGATGATGTGAACCGCCATTTCCCCCTTGCGAGGGTTGAGTTGAATTCACAATAAGATGCTACTACTGCTGAGCAGGGAAAGGGTTGTGTAGGACCGTGGGGGTCCAGACAGTGTCTTTTTTAGCAAGAAGATCTGTGCATTCTTGGAGGTGCAGACAACGATGTGTCATGGTCTTCCACACATATTTTTCAATGGAAATTGGCAGCTTTGTCCTTTCCCCTTTCAAGTGGTGCAACAACTTTCTGCTTTGGGTTGGATTGCTTGGTTGGCTGCTCTTCAGAAGGAGCGATCTATTTCTTAATCTTCTTATTCTTACCGTCGTGGTTTTTATAAAGACTGCACATAGTTTATCGTAATGGTAGGAAGAGAAGCTAATTGGGTAGTGGGATCAATAGACAACTGGGCAATGTGTCTACTAAGTTGTTTTATAGCAGACCCAGAGGTAATATTGATAATACCATCAGTGTGCACATCAGGTTGCTGAGTAGCGGGAGCATTGGAAGTTTTGGGGGCATTGGGGATTACGTCGTATAATGTGCTAGACTGTGAATAAATCAAATCTAAGTGTTGGGCACAACGAATGGATTGGTCTTCAGTGACTGAACCACCTAAGGCAACGTCCTTGGCAATTTGGGGAAGAAGAGATTTACAGAACCAATCTGCTAATAGATAATCCGGAAGGGGCACTTTGACTAGCCTCTGCCTATGTCTCCATTCATGAATGTGATCAGAGATGTGGGTGGAGGTGTCTTGGCGTAAAGTAGTAAGGAGTTTCATCCCAGTTTCATAGTGGATGGGTAACTCAAAGTGCTTTAAAAAATCCATTTCCAAGGTGCCAAAGGTATTAAATAATGTGCGTGGTAATTCAATGTACCACTTGGAGGCATTACCAGTAAGGGTGAGGGGGAGGAGTCGAAGCCAGATACTATCATCCACCATGGAGTTTGATACACACCATAGATGATAGGTGGTGATATGTGTACCCGGATCCTCCCCTTGTTTTCCTTCAAACTTCGGGATGTCGGTAGGAATTTTGTGCGGGATTGGAGGCCAATGTAAGTTATGGTAGATGGGGTCATGGTTTAGTTTGTACAGATCAGGGATGTCGAGTGTTGCCAAAAAAGGCAAAGTGTTTGGTGCCCCTGATTATGACCAGGGTGATGATGAATGACTTGAGGGTCCTTGCAGTCCGCCCATCATATTGTTCCCAACATTATACATAGGATTTGCTGAATAATAATTTCCTTGAGGAACAGTCATATATTGTTGTTGTCCATATGGGTTGTTAGGCTGGGGGATATAAGCTTGATTTCCCCCAAGATAATAATTGCCCCCTTGACTCAATTTAGGTTGGGAATGGGGTGCCCAAATGGATTGAGCGAGACTGGGTTGAGGGATCTTTCCAGCCACATAGTTGGCCGTCAGCACTTGACTGACATATGGAGGATTCATGTCAATTAATGACTGTCCAGTTTTTCCTACCAACAGAGGGGAAACTGTAATGCCCCCTACCAGTATGTGCATGTTGGGAATGATGCCCCCTGGCATTTGAACCTGGGGGTTTGAACTAAACAAAGGATTCCAACCAAAGGGGTTGCTGAAGGGACCCATGCTAACAATGCTATTTGGAGCGCTTGCCAAAGGTCTAGGAGAAGACACAAAAGGGGAAGAAATCGGTATATATTGGGTTCCGCTCATATTGGGTGTAACTAAGTTTCTCGGACTTGGCACAGTTTGGATAGCAGGGTTCATGATCATTGGTGTAGTATTGACTATCGACTGGGGAAGTGAGGATGGACCAAAATTGTCCACAAAAGCCCACGACCCATTAGTCATCGACGAAATGGTGGGTGTAGGTATAGTGGAAGACATGGTAGGTATAGGTGCAACTTGAATCAATAGCGGTCCCAATGGATCAGTGATAGGAGGATTATAAGGAGGTACAAAACCTTCAGTGAAGAAATCTTTCAGCAATATTGAGTCTTGGGATGTATTGACTGATTCAGTGTTAGATACTAGAGATTGATTACCTAAAGATGGGTAATTCGGCTCACCGAGGCTCGGCGGATCCTCCACAGTCAGTGGAGGAAGACCTTGTTGTCGTCTAGATTGACGATGAGGGTCATATGTAGCCATGGTGACTGATATATTTTATCAAAAAAAATTATAGTGATATTGATTATAGTCTCAGTGATAACAAACTGGCACCTAAAAAATAAAAAATACTCTAAAAAGTCAATCAGAAAGCAAGGGATATGACTCTGTCTGATAACCACTATTTGTTGGATATGAAACCTAGTATCACAATGGATAAAAGAGAGGTTTTTCCAAATGTACAATTACAATTACTCTTGAGCGTCGCCCGAACCTGAGATTAAGCGGCCAAGTACTCTTGTGAAGATGAGCACCCTCCCAAAAACTGAAGACATAGTAGGTTCGTCTGTTTAGGTACCAGGGCAGCCCGCCCCAGTTAGCTTGTGTTCATCCCTAAAAATTATGGCCACTATGGTTACCTCAAATCACAGACACTACCAGGGGGACATGGTCGCAGATAGTACGATGTGTGGGCAGGATACCTGAGTCCCCGACTCAACTTCAATACCCCCGAAGGGATCCATGATACACAGAATACCCAAAGGAGATGTAATCAAAGGCAGGCTACCTTCTTTCACATTCCAATGTTGTCTCACATTTAGCTCCGCTTTGACTAGAGTGGTCCTAGATAGTATGAGTGTAAGAGGATTTTCCCTCTTTAACGACACTAGTCTCGATTTTATGATCTTGGGCAGTTAACTCACAACTGCCTAACCCAAGATCCTAGCCTAGACTAATATGTGTGTTTACTCAAAAAAGAGTTGTTGATTGATTTTATTATGAGATAAATTTTGAATGTACTTTGTTAATGTCTTCAGAAGGGGTGTTGACGTATGGAGTTTTATGGGGCTCTGACACAAACCATGCAGAAAATGATTTTAATTTCACTTCGATGAATGAGTTATTTCTACAAGGAGGGGATCATTTATACATCAATCTATACCATGCATCCAGTATAGTAAAACACAAGAACAACTTGTAGACATGCAATGCTCTCTAACAACTTTAAAACCAAATAAATGCATAATCTAACCAACTAAGCAGAAAAACTGTAAAGGAATTGTATTTTCTTTTTCTTCAAAAACATAAGCAATTAAGCTATTTTCCTAAAAAAGAAAAAATGCTAAGGAAACAAGCAACCAAACAAACATGCACAATTGTAGATCCTTGATCAGACTATAGGCAGCTTCCCCAACCTAGGAGTTCACAGAACTGGTTGTTTATCAAGATTTGGTTGGCTAACACACTTCAGAAGAGGACACAAAGAGTTAGTGACTACACTAAGGCTCTGTCTACAAGCCAGCAGAGTGTTATAAATATATGGTTGCACTTCTGGGGTGTGTTAGGGGGGAAGAAGCTCAAAAAAGGAGTCTTTTGGGATCAGAACAAAAGCTGAGCATAGTGAGGAGGGTGTTGAATAGTCCTGAATGGTCAAAAAGGGAACCAAGAAGTACAAGAGGGCCTGGAAGAAAGAGAGATCCGGGAACTTGGTAGGAGAAAACGGGAACTAAGTATAGTCCCCAGCAGAGTCACCAATTCTGCTATAGGGATTAATGCACGAGTGGTTGTGGTGGAAATACCCTCAAGGATCTTGAGATCCTTAGAAAATAGATCAGATTAGTTGCAGCTAGCACAAAGAGACATGTACATATCCATATCAATGAAATGATAATCAAAGCAGGAGGGAAGAGTTTTACCTCAGATCTTGATGTAGTGTTGCTGGAGAACCCAATGTAGCGGAGTGGAAGACCTCTCAGCTAGCTCCTAGATCAATACCTACACATAGACAAGACGAGAAGTAATACTACAACATATAACCTTGATAATCAAAACAATAATACATAAGGATATCTAACAACATGTATCTAAGCTACTCATAACCTATGGTATTGCATAAACATGTAAATGAATCATAACATAAACACATGGAGTAGACAACACAACTGCAAATCTATATTAATGATAGGAAAGAGTGATTACAACCATTAGTTGAATCAAGCTTCCCTTACTCCTCCAACTCCTCTCTCTCTCTCCCTTCTTAACCTCTTGGTGAACCAATATGTCTCATACAAAGTTTTGACAGTAAGTAGGAAATCCTTCCAGTTCTTTTGACCCCTTTCACAATTCCCCAAGCCTCAAATATATAGAATGAGACGCTAATCCTTGCCAACTCTTTCATGAGTTCCCTTTGGCAAAAGTTGGGATGTTTCCATGTTTTATTGCTCTTTCCCTTTTCATTAGACTCCATTAGGAATAGCAATATCTTCAAACAGGTCGAAGATGGATGTTTCCTGCTTTTTGAGCTGACATATGAGTAAATAATGGGATATTATTCAGTCAACCCACTCCTTTGACCTACGAAAACTCACCAAATTTGACAAACACTGCCCCTAAGGCAACACAAAGAGTTACCCTAGGGACTAACGCCCATATTTCATGTTTGAGGAGCATTATAACTCTTCTTACTGGTTCCTGGGGAGCATTACCCTAGAAAATAAGACTGTGAACTTGGTCAATCTTTCAGTCAAACTGTCTTTCTCCTCTGAGCTGATGAGTAGGTCATTTCCTTGTATAACAACAGTGTTTGCAGTAGTCCGAACTGGTATAGTGCAGAGTTGGAAGCAACACAGATTCTTCAGTGGATAGTGCAGATGCTAGTAGCAGTCAAGACTCAGGAGACAGATGCAACAAACACAATTGATTTAGTATTTAGGATGCTTCTCAGTTGCAGCAACAACAGATGAGAGGGAGTTGCAGTGCAGACATAGAGTAGGCAACAATATAGTGGTGTCAGCAGCAATTCAGATGCAACATCAAATTTGTACAGTGTTTGGTGGGAAGTGGAAGTCAGTCACAGTGGCCAAACATCATTAGCGTGACAGAGGGTGATACAGAGATAGGGTGTTGTAGCAGTGGTGCGACACTATAACACCTTTTTCGCTAAGAGGGAGTGTTAGTTTTTGTAGCATCGGAGGTGTTCTAGTATCAAAACTTTGTGGAGAGGCTAAAACAAAAGATTTCTCCATAACCTAGAAATCATTTCTGGAAATTCCACCTAGAAGTGTCCTAATTAGATTATTAACCTATTTTTTAATATTTCCTAAGTCTAAAGGAAATATGGTTAATTAATCAGTATTAATTGAGATAAGGTGTGAATCATCTACAAACTCACACGAATCGACTCTGATATGATCTTAGCCATCGATTAAGATTTAATCTTGGTCATTGGAGGTCCAATAGAAGATTATAAGAAGAATTTGATGGATAGATGGAGAACATACACATATAGATCGATTTCCTTGGAGAGTTTGATTTTCTAGAGAGCCAAGAATTGTTGAAAGAGTTTGAGCTTCAGAAAGGAGCATAGACAGAGAGGGGCATGGTCAATGATGCCGGAGGAATATTTTTCCAGATCTAGTGAGTACTTGCAGAGAGGCCGAATTTTCTCTAGGAGGTTGCACAGAGGTAGCACAAAAGCTTCAAAGGGAAGTTTTATTTGCTGAAGGAAAAATACGTTTCATTTCCAGAGGCTAGGAAGGGGTTCCAGAGTGCCAAAGAATCATTTTCCTAGTCGGCAGTAGGCATGATGGATAGATTGGAAGTCGATTCAGACAACATGTGTGGAAGGAAGCTACAAAGTGATGCAGAGTCTGCGCAGGCCTAGTTGGACGTCTAGCTTTTTAGAGGCAGTCAAGTGTCGAGACTGCTCAGAGTGAGGGTAATTTCCCTCATATATTTCTTTTCAGTATTTTCTCTACAAGATTGCTAGTTTTCGATATCCAGATTGTACTTATATTATTTCACCGTTGCATAATAATAAAAACCCTCAACTGTTGCACCAGTTTTCCCAAGTTGGGTTTTTCTGGGGACATTTGTCCACAAATAATTGTGTCAATTTTTAGGTGTGTGTGCTAGAATATTTCTCAGTTTCCAATGCTATTATTTTCGTAGCGTTTATTTGTGAAGATTTCAGTGTGATTAATTCATTGTTTCCATAGCAATAAACTGATAAATTAATTAACAATTAGAAGAATTAATTCCATTTGCTGCAATAGAATTTCGAACTTGAAATTTTCACATGGTATCAGAGCGTGATTGATCAAATGGGGAAGCTCAAAAGCAGAGGAAAAAATTCGTTGTTTAGAGGGAGAAGTAGGACGAATTTCTAAGGGAAGCGCAAAGCCTCAAAAAGGTAGTGTGAGTTTCTTGAGCAAGTTTGATTTTTCAGTGCGGGTGAGCAGAAAAATTCAACTTACCAATTCAAGTGATTCCAACAGGTAGAAGGGCAGTTGTAGCTCAAATTTTCATTGAGAAGATTCTGTGCTTGGATGCTAAGCAAAATCAGCGTCAGGTGGAAGAGAAAGGCACACACAGAGGGAAAATTTCTCTCAGGGGATCTTGATTTTTAGAGATATGATTTTTTCAGTTGTAGATTGGCAGGAGCTGTGAGCAGATTTTTCTCACTCCAAAAGGAAGTGCAAGTAGCAGATTCAGCAGATGAGTAGAGGGAAAGAGGGATATTTTCGACTATATTTAGAGATGGCCACATTTGGGCTTAGAGATCAGGATAGGTTGGAGGGAGCCTCCAACTTTGTCATCTAGAATGCTAGGATGTCCTTCCTATTGGATGAACATAGCCTGAAAGCCTATGTGGAAAATGTGGTAGCAATACCCCAAGATGCATATCAGCTGAAGGAGTATAGGAAGGCGAAGCGGTTGATCCTGGATGGAGTTTGGGACCGTATAGTCTCGCATGTATATGGAAATAATACTGCCAAGAAAATGTGGGATGCTCTCGACCAACTATATCAGAGTTCTTCTAAACAGTGAAAAATGTTCCTGCAGGAGAAGTTGAGAAGCATCAAGATGAAAAAGTGTGAAGGCATAGATCCTTTCCTCACCAGAATTCAAGAGGTCCAATATTATCTTGTACTCATTGGGGAGGCACCTCAACCAACAGAGCTTGTACGATTGGCACTGAACAATGTCTCAGAGGAGTGGCAGGTGTTTGTCCAAAGTATCTTGGGTAGAGACACATTACCTAGATGGGACAGGATGTGGTCTGACTTACAACAGGAAGAGTTAAGGCATGCTCTGTTGAGGAGTACCATCAGTGGTAGAAGCAACAAGGGCATGAAGGGTGAGAAGGAAGAGGAGAATGTGACCCTAGCACCGAAGGGTCCCAATCAAGGATAGGGGGAAAAGAAGAAGAAGAAGAACCTATCTAAGGTCAATTGCTTCAGGTGTGGAAAGTTTGGCCATTATAATACCTAATGCCCTCCCAAGAAGAAGGAAAAGCAAGAGATGTAGGACCTATTATCACTCCAAGAAACTCTCCTAGATTGTAGCTCGGAGATGCCTGGTAAAATATAATTTTCAATATTGTTCTAGGAACTATTGGAATGGATGATGGTTTGGTTCAAGCCAGATAACCACTTCAACTCTGTTTTCACTCCAGACACGCATGAACACCCTCAGCCTACAAGGCTTTAGACCACTAATGCTCAATAGTTTGCAGATTAAGTGAATAAATGGAGAATACTAACTACACTAATAGATGCATACATAATATATGATGGCTAGATGCAGCCAGTAAATGAAGCTTGCAAATCTAATCTATCAACGCGGAGATAAGATGACAGTTAACTAGTGTTGGGTACAGAAGAAACATGGACGACCTATTCAATAGCAAATCCAATTCACCAATGTAGGGATAAGATGACAGCTATCTAGCATTAAACATAGGAGAAAGCATGAATAAACCTATCCAGGTGCAAGTTTAGAACAGAGGGGAAATGGACATTGAACATATAACAACAAAAGAAGCTTGTATTACTGAAAATGAAGATGAGACGCTACAAGGAACAGAGTATCTACAGTCTCCAGAACTTGAAACGAACAACAACCACCCTAATTACATCTTCCTTTTTGCTATTTATAATTTTCCTTTACAATGATCCTTAGCCGTTTAGGGTTGGGGATGTCTTTAATTGACCACCTAATGGCATTAACTATCTGATTGCGTTCCAGGACGTGATTTCCTTCCATCACGACAACATTAATCAATTTTGGTACTGTTGTCCTACTAGGTGGTTGGCTTGATTGTGGCAGTGGAGCTCCATGACTATTTAATTCCACTTTCTGGATCGTGCTATGTCCTTCTTTCTTTGGCCATGCTTTCTGTTAATTTGATTCAATGGTATGACTGTCATCAGACTAACAGAGTCAACCACCTTCCCCTTCAGGTAACAAATAGGGAGTGGAGTATGAAGTGCATGGGTGGACGGACGTGCCAAATCAGACGGACAAAGAGG
The DNA here is from genome assembly GCA_031772625.1 of Pinus tabuliformis. NCBI lineage: Eukaryota > Viridiplantae > Streptophyta > Pinopsida > Pinales > Pinaceae > Pinus > Pinus tabuliformis. Next base: position 706,063,109 of record CM062816.1, on the reverse strand, counting down.
TGATAGAGAGGTGGAGGATGATCGGGAGCGGTCGTGAATGAGGGCCGTTGGATCGAGGGGAATGCATGGTGGAGATCGTGTGTGGGAGGCTTGAGGTCATGGTGGGAGCGGAACATGTCCGGGCCGTTAGATCTTAGGTGAGCAGATCAGACAGTTATTGGGTGGAGGAGGTGCGTGGACGATAACACCCGGGGGTGGTTGGGCTAGGGCGGTTATGGTTTCTATCAGAAGGGTATCGGGCGGTAAGTGGTAAATGGCGGATTCCGCCTGATTCCATTCAGTGGATGACACGTTGCAACAGAAGAGAGAGAAAAACCGCCTTTATCGAGCGGGTACTCTTCTCGCTAGTTGCCCGTGTGATATGAGAAATAGCCATCAGATCTGGCGGGGGTGATCTGACGATGGGGAACGATCGGGCAGGTTTCGTTGATCAGGTGAGACGTGGGCCATTGGATCAGCGGGGAAAATCAATGGTGGAGGGACACGATGGTACGAGATGTCTTTGGGAAATGTGTGGAGGGCACGCATGGGTGGAAAAGTAAGGTTTTTTGGGGTTTTTGGGTTAATTTACTTAGGCTTAAGGTGAAAAGAGGATCCCGTGGGGATGGTTAGGAAATAAGCGGAATGAAAGGTAAGTGGAAGGGTGAGGAAAGTGGGGTGATGGCCCGTGTGGGGCCCTATCCGAGACAAAGAAACAGATCATCTCCCTCTTTTAGCCTCCAGCATGGTAGCACTGCACTTCAGTGCTAACAGGACCATGCGACAACATCCACAAAGATAGAAAAGTTTCCAACCAAGATGGAGGAATATTTTGATGTGTTTGTAGCCATACCTCTAAGAGAGAGGTAGGGCGATATGGAGTTATAGTCCCAGAGTTGTAAAGGTTTGGGTAGGGTCCATTGAGGTGTCCTCCTCTTGGATCATTACCTTTCTACGGTGGCCCATAATATTCATTAGAAGGATGGATCAGCGTCAGTAGATAGAGTCAGTTCTGGAGTGACAGTTGCAGACTAGTAGCAGTCAGGTGCTAAGGAGCATAGTGCAGTGTTGGTAGCAGTGCAGAGTTGGTAGCAACATAGATTATTCAGTGGAAAGTGTAGAGGCTAGTAGCAGTCAAGACTCAAGAGACAAAAGCAGAAAACACAGTTGATTCAATATTTAGGATGCTTCTTAGTTGTAGTTGCAAAAACAACATATGAGAGGGAGTTGTAGTGTAGATGCAGAGTTGGTAGCAGTATAGAAGTGTCAGCAGTAGCACAAATGCAACATCAGGTTTGCGCAGTGGTTGGTTCCCCAGTAGCATTCATTCATAGTGGTCAGACATAATTAGCGTGACAGAGGGTGATACAGAGACAGGTTGTTGTAGCAGTGGTGCAGCACTAGAACACCTTCCACACTAAGAGGGAATGTTATTTTTTGTAGCATTATATGTATTCTAGTCTCGAAACTTGTGGAGAGGCTAAAACATAGGAGTTATCCATAACCCAAAAATTATTTCTGGAAATTCCACCTAGAAGTGTCTTAAGTAGATTATTAACCTATTTTTTAATATTTCCTAAGTCTAAACTTAGGAAATCTGGTTAATTAATTAGTATTAATTGAGATAAGGTGTGAATCATCTATAAACTCACACGGATTGACTCTGATATGATCTTAGCCATCGATTAAGATTTAATCTTTCCCGTTGGAGGTCCAACAGAAGATTATAAGAAGAAGTAGATGGGTAGATGGAGAACATACACACAAATATCGATTTCCTTGGAGAGTTAAATTTTCCAGAGAGCCAACAGTTTCCGAAAGAGTTCAAGCTTCAGAAAGGAAGAAAATATAGAGAGGGGTAAGGACAGTGAAGTCAGAGGAAGATTTTTCCAAATCTGATGAGTACTTTACAGAGAGGCCGAAATTTCTCCATGAGGCAGTGTAGAAGCTTCAAAGGGCAGTTCGATTTTCTAAAGGAAGAAGATGTTTTCATTTCTAGAGGCCATGAAGGGGTTCTAGAGTGACATAGAAGAATTTTCCCAGTTAGTAATAGGAAGGGAAACTAGATTGGTAGTTGATTCAGGAAGCACGTGTGGCAGGAAACTCTAGAGTGACATAGAGCTTGTGTAGGCCTATTTGGACGACTAGATTTTTAGAGGCATTCAAGTGTCGGGATTGCTCAAAGTGGGGGTAATTTCCCTAAGATATTTCTTGTCAATGTTTTCTATACAGGATTGTCAGTTTTCAGCATCCAGATTGTACTCATATTATTTCACTGCTGCATAATAATAAAAACCCTCAGTTGTTGCACCGATTTTCCCAAGTTGGGTTTTTCTGGGGACATTTGTCCAAATTAATTGTGTCAATTTTTATGTGTGTGTTCTAGAATATTTCTCAGTTTCCAACACTATTATTTTCCATAGTTTTTATTTGTCAAGATTGCAGTGTGATTAATTTGTTTTTTCCGTAGCAATAAACTGCTAAATTAATTAACATATAAAAGAATTAATTCTAGTTGTTGTAATATATTTTCATACTTGAAATTTTCACACCACCTAGTAGATATTGATGGATGGCAAGCAATTACCAGACTTCCACCTCCAGGATGCATTGTTATGCTACCTAGGGCACCTTTTTGTTCCTTAAAGAGAGCATGCCAATCTGATTTGAGAGACACACTACAGTTGGGTTGTAGAACACTTTGTTTTGGAGAAAACCGTGGCAATACTGCAAAAGTATTTTTATTGGCTAAAACTTCGACTATATGTTGGAAAATATATCAGATCCTGCACTTCTTGTGTCATTTCCAAGCCAACCATTAAGAATAAAGGTTTTTACACTCCTCTACCTACTCCTATCCAAATGTGGGAATCCATCTCCATGGACTATATGTTTGGCCTTCCTTCTACCAAGCATGGTAACGATTGTTTATTTGTGGTCCTTGATAAATTTTCTAAGATGGCTATATTGATGGCTTGCACGAAGAGAATCACAACAAAAAACACTACCAAACTCTTCTTTGAATGAGTGTGGGTACATTTTGGGATTCCATGGAACATTATATCATATCGGGATAGCAGGTTCCTGAGTGCATTCTGGTCAAGCCTATGGTCGTTGTTGGACACTAATCTCACCAAGTCAACTGCATTCCATCCTCAGACTGATGGCTAGATAAAGGTTTTCAATAGGATGATAGTGCATATACTACGATGTACAATGCCAAGAATCCACAAAAAATGGATGAGAGTCTTCCCTATGTGCAACACATCTATAACAAAGCTCTCCATAGCTCGAATAGCCACAACCCCTTTCAAGTGGGCATGGAATTTCAACCATTGTGTCCTATTGATGTTGCAATACCTCTTGCAACTACACAGGAATAATCTACACATGTTTAGTCTAAAGCTAATAAAGCCACCAAGTTTATTGAACACATCCAACACATCTGTCAATAGGTTCATGATATCCTAGATAAATCCAATTCCAAGTACAAACAACATCATGATCAACATCGGATGCCACATAAGTTTCAAGTGGGTGAAAAAGTTTGGTTGCATTTGTAGAAGGAACGCCTTACCAGAGCCCATCAAATAAATTTGACCACTCCGATATGGGCCTTACACCTTCACCAGGATGTGTATGACAATGCTTTCGATCTCAACATTCCCCCATTCCTTGGCCTGCACCCAGTGTTCAATGTGGATTACCTTCATCTGTACTTTCCACCATTGTTGGACACATCAGACATTGTTGAGCAGCTGACACTAACAAAGCTTAACCCAGATTGCATTAAATAGGCCATGATTGATCAGATCATGGAAACACAAATTAAGAACACTCGTCAATAGAGGATCCAACTCATGCACCAAGGCAAGTGGCTCACCATAGACTAAGTTCAGCAAAAGTTTCCCTGTCTCATGGAGGCACTGAACGTAATGGGGAACATTGCTACCTAAGGGAGGAGTACTGATCCGGGTGGATATTGGTGGCCACTTGTCTATTCCACTTGTACCCCCAATACTATTTCCTTTTAGTTTCCAAACTTCTAGTAGAATTTACTATTTTTGGCAGTTTTTGAGTCCTAAAATTATGGATCTATTTTGAGGCCCTAAACGATTCAATTTTGGAAAACAGCAAATTCATAGCCTATGGTAGGGGGTTTTGCTAAAAGTTGTTGTTCTCGAATATATATTTCTAACAAGGTATCATATGTGCCAAATGGAAATTGTATGCTAAAGTTACAACCCCAGAAAGTTGATGTACCAACTAACACCAACAAGGCCCACAAAATTTTGGCGCTTCATCTCTTAGGGTTAGGCTTTTGGATGTTTAGGATTTTCCATTATTTCTTAATGATAATTGTAACATAGTTAAGAATGCATGTAGTTGTCACATCTCTTCTCAGAGATAAGCTACCATCACTCGAGCTAGTTTGTTTCTCTTATGTATGTAAATAGTTTTTAGTAGTTGTTATTTATTAATTGAAGTTTTGTTTCATTGTATCTCTGTGTTTTGGTTTTAATTTGTATTTAATTTCATTCCTCCATAAATTAGGATCACTTGGAGCTAATTGAGCTCCATCACAGATAGTAACATCTTTAATAAAACAAAAATTAAGCTTTCCCGGTGATTGACTGCCCATTTTTCCTACTGGGGATTACAAAGAAGAAAGTTAACTTCTTTAGCTACATTAACAATAAGGGGACTTCCAAAATCATAAGGCTATGTTGCATCATCAAAATTGCAATGTACATTGAAATTATAGCAAAAAAGATAGAATATAAAAGCTTTTGATAGAGACATTGTTGATGTATCAAAATAACTTTACCTGGTGTGTTAGCCCTTCTATATAGATGTGTTGTAGATTGCATGAATCACAAGGATGGGCTATTGTTAAGAAATCTACACTTTCTGTGTTATGAAACCATCTCACAAAAAGATAGATCAATGCCTTAAAATTCAGCCTCTTCGAGGGTGAAACCTCCTTTACATTACACAAATGAATGATTCTTTGATGATTCAAATGACAAAACCTCCTTTCTATAATAGGAGTCTAAGGAGTCACAATATAACCCAGCCGACCAAACAATAATAATATAAAGGCACAAAAATAACAATAGAGGGATTCTATGGGGCATAGTAATAACAATATGGGGACAATAGGGGCACAACAATATCAATAAGGGATACAACTACAATAGTAATGGGGTAATCACTAGTATTATAGGGACCTAACATGCCCCTATCCTTCAAAAAGGTGTTGTCCTCTATGCTTGAGTAGTTATGGATGCTTCTATACAAAATTCTCATCCTCCCATGTGGAATCTTCAGCGGATAAGTTCTTCCACTTGATGAGATACTCTGAAATTGATCGATTTCATAGCTGTCGAGTTCTTGTTTCTATGACTGCTTCCGGTTCCAATATAATTTTTCCTTCCTCGTCAAGTTTTGGCAATATTGTTTTAACTAGGAGCTTTTCGCCTATAACCTTCTTTAAACACGAAAGAAGGAAAACTAGGTGCAATTGAGAAGCTGCAGGAAGCTCCAATTTGTATGCCATAGTACCAATCTATTGCAACACCTTGTATGGACCATAATACTTTGGTGATAATTTATTATCCTTCTTAGCTTGCTTGAAGGAAATTTGTTTATATGGTTGTAGTCGTAGGAATACCCAATCACCTACATCAAAACCTCTTTCGTTGCAATGTTGATATGCCTGCTGTTTCATTCTATTTTGCGCCAACACGAGGTTATCCTTTAAGAGTTGGAGGACTTGTTGTTGATGCTCGATGTGATGTTCCACTGCTTGAACCTTAGAATTTTCTCTTAAATATGATGTGATGGATGGTGGCTGATATCCATAAAGTGCCATAAGTGGGGTCATTTTTGTTTCTATATGGAAGGAAGTGTTATACCACCATTCAACCAGAGGCAACCATTTGACCCATTGTGTCTGTTTGTCAGATACAAAGCAACGAAGATATCCTTCCAAACATTTGTTTACTATATCATTTTGCCCATTAGATTGAGGATGATAAGATGAGCTATGAGCTAACTGAGTACCAAGACAAGAAAATAATTCTGTCCAAAAATTTCCAGTGAAAATGGGATCTCTGTCACTTACAATAATCTTTGGGTTTCCATGTAGCTTTTGTCTTGTTTCCATAAATGCAGTAGAAACTGTACTGGCTTTAAATGGATGTGATAATGCACAAAAGTGTGCATACTTGGTAAGTCTGTCAACTACCACCATGATGACACTCTTTCCGTCAGACTTGGGAAAACCTGTGATAAAATCCATTGAAACCTCCTCCCAACGTTGGCTTTGAATGGATAAAGGTTGTAATAGACCCGGGTCTTAATTGTTTCAACTTTATTTTGTTGGCAAACCAAACATTCCGCCACAAAATTTTGAATATCCGATTTAAGGCCATCCCAAAAAAATTCCTTCTTAACCATGTGGTAAGTTTTTTAAAATCCTGAGTGCCCTCCTAAGGGAGAAGTGTGCAATTCCATAAGAATATTTTGTTTGAGTTGGGAATTCTTACAGAGGTATAAGCAATCTTTGTACCATAACAAATCATTTTGCCAGCTAAATGTATCACATGTACTGGATTCTTGTTGTAACTTTCGAATAAGTTCCCACACTTCTTCATCATTCATCCATTCCTCCCTTGCTTCATTTATCCAATCTGGTTGGATAATAGAAATGGCACACAACAATGCTTCCACATCCTCATCCTTTCTTAAGAGTGCATTGCCACCACATTTTGCTTCCCTTTTTTATAGATGATTTCAAAGTCATAACCCAACATCTTGGTGACCCACTTTTGTTGCTATTCAGAGGATAATATTTGTTCTAAAAAGTATTTAAGGCTATCATGATCCATTTTTACCTTGAAGTGTCTTCCCATTAGGTAGGGTTGCCATTTCTTAAGTGCATGTAGTATTGCCAACATTTCCTTCTCATAAATATATTTGTGTAAAAACTTTCCCTTGATTGGACGACTTTCAAAAGCAATGGGTCTTTCATCTTGCATTAAAACAACACCGATTCCATTTCCACAATAAAGGTTTTTGTGAAGTCCAGTGTAGCTAAGACCGGTGCTTGGCACATTGCCTCTTTAAGATGTTCGAAGGCCTTTGTTGCTTCTAGAGTCCATGAAAATGCATCTTTCTTCAATAATTTTGTTAGAGGTGCTGCTATTCTCCCATAATTCTTAACAAACTTGCGATAATACCCTCTCAACCCGAGAAATCCTCGTAGATGCTTTATGGATGTGGGGATTTTCCATTCCTTAATGGCTTTAATTTTGCTAGGGTCTACCTTAACTCCTTCATGAGATATAATATGACCCAGATATTCCATCTCTTGTACTCCAAAGAAACATTTGGATCTTTTTGCATATAATTGTTTCTCCTCCAATAGTTGTAACACCCTGTCAACATGTTCAACATGATCCTTCCAAGACTTGTTGTAGATTAGTATATCATCAAAAAATACTAACAAAAATTTTCTAAGGAAGGGTTTGAAAATGGAATTCATCAAACCTTGAAATGTAGAAGGTGCATTGGTAAGGCCAAAAGGCATGACCAAAAATTCATAATGACCCTCATGAGTTCTAAATGTTATTTTTAGAATGTCTTCAGTATTCATTCTGATTTGATGATATCATGAACGAAGATCCAACTTGGTGAAGTAAATTGATCCATGCAATTCATCTAGTAATTCATCAATGACGGGAATGGGAAACTTATCTTTAATAGTGAGCTTTTTAATCTCCCTATAATCCGGACACATGCACCATGATCCATCCTTCTTGTGCACCAATACTACTAGAGCAAAGAAAGAACTTTGACTAGGTTGAATTATACCCGCCTCTAGCATTTCTGCAACCATACATTCAATTTCACTCTTTTGGGCATAGGGATATTTGTACAGCCTGATGTTTGGAGGAACACTTCCTAGAATCAGATGAATAGCATGATCATGATCACGAATAGGTGTGAGACCTTTGGGAGTCTCACATACCTTGGAATGATTGTCCAAGACTTTTTGGAGATCTGGAGAAATAGATGATTTCGATGTGGAAACATCTAGCGAACATAATTATGCAATTACACCTCTTTGTTCCTTTTTTAGAAGCTTTTTCATACCATTAGAGCTGATTATCTTTCCCGGTTTCCCCGCAATACCCCTTAATTCAAATTCCTTTCCTTCCACAAAAAATTTCATGAAAAGTTCTTGAAAATTAAAAGCTATTGTACCCAAGGATTGTAGCCATTTGACTCCTAGTACAACATCAGCACCTCCCATTGGAATGGAAAGCATTGGGCTAGTAAATACATATTCTCCCATGGATAGCTTGATATTATGGCACTTTCCAGAGCAATTTATCGTTCCTCCATTTGCAACCATCACTTGACACTTTGGTGCAAGATATAGGAAGCAATTCAATTCTTTTGCTATCTTACAATGAATAAATTGTGGGTACTTCCTGAATCAATCAACACTAATACCTTTTTCTTCTTGATTTTTCCTTCTATCTTGATGGTTTGAGGAGTGGTAATTCCATCCAATGAATTACAAGATATGGTCGGATTCATTTCTTCTTTATCTAGGCTTTTTTCTTGGATTATATCCTCTTCTTTTGACCTTTCTTGCTCCTTTCTTCTTCCTCTTCACAATCTATGTAGAATAATTTCTTCTCAGCACACTTATGACCTTTAGTGTATTTGTTATCACGACTATAAAAAAGCCCTTTTTCTCTTTTTTCTTCCAATTGTTGTGGTGTCAACCTTATAGGTTGTGGAAGGCTAGGGGCAACAACACTTCCATCTTTATAGCTATGAGTGGTATGCTTCCTAGTTGCCATAATTTTGCTTTCCATTTTTCTTGCTAACCTGAATGCCTTCTCTAATGAATCAGGTTCCCAAAGGTGAACATCATGTTGGATATTATCCTTTAAAGTCCCTATGAACACGTCAATCCTATGCTCCTCTGGAATATTTTTTACCCTTATGTTCAATTTTTGGAACTCCTCAATGTGCTCCATTATTGAACCCTTTTGTTTGAGACTTATCAATTGGCTAAAAAAATGTTGCTTTTTGTAACCTCATAATGTGCTGTCAATTCTTCTGTAAAAACTGCCCAAGTGATAATTTGTTTACAAGAGAAAAGCCATTGATACCATACAAATTGATTTGGTTCCAAATATAAAGTTTCAATATGTACCTTTTATGTGTTTTGCACATTATTAAGATCGAAAAATTGCTCCATCTGTAATATTCATTATGTGGGATCCTTGCCATCAAACTTCCTCATATCGATTTTTGGAATATGGTGGGTCTTCGATCCAACATTAGAGTCTATGAAATCATGACTAACATTTCTTTTGTTCTCGTCATGAGTTTCCTTTACTACCCTTTCACCATTAGTAAGTATTTCTTGTAGAAAATTTGTCAAATCTGTCTTCAAATCTACCATGTCTGTCTTCAAATCTATCTTCAAATCATCCATCTTATCTTCCACATCATTCATCTTAGCTTCTACACCTTTATTTAAACCATCCATCTTAGATTCTGTTACTTTTTGTGCGAGTGACATTTGTTGCACTTGGTCTCGTAATTTTGATATGTCATGTTGCATTTCTTCCTCTTCTTCATAAGTCATGCTAGAGCTTTCGGGTTGCTTACTAGGTGTTTGCATTTCTTTCCTTGGGGCATCAATTACTGATAATAATTCTCTACTATGCCCTTAGAATTCCTTTAAAATAATTTTTCAAACCAAGCTTAAGCAAAAATTTTAAAAAATCTACACGCCTTTTTTCACTTTGTAGGAGCTCGATATTGCCTCTGATGTATCTCTGTAATTTCGGATCATCCAGTTCTAAAATTGTGACCTGCAGTAGCCCTCTATGTCCTATTTCCAATGCCACTATTCTGATTGAATTTAGATTCTCCAAGGCAAATTTATGCACAATCTCCCAATATGACCTGATTATAGACCTTTTCCGAAGAGCGAACTTGTAGGAAGTGCCACATGTCACTGTTTCGACCTTAGGATCTGAAAAATATACACAATAAACTATAGTCTGTCCTCTTTCTGTAACTTCTTACGAAATTTCAATCTGATGCCCAAAACAAAAGTTATTACTATTTTCCCCAGGTCACCTGTTTGGAATGTAATGCGGGAGTCTGCAACAATGCCAACTTCCTCAGATCATATCTCTACAAATGTAGCGTGAAAAGCTCTGAAATTTGGACCTGTGGTTCATAACGATTTCGGCCCAAATGGGTTTTTTTTTAGCGTCTGAAACATCACAGAAAAAAGTTATAGCGCAAATTCCACGATGACATGTTTGGAGCAGCGAAACCCTAGAATTCAAAGCTCTGATACCAAATGTTATGAAACCAGCTCATAAAAAGATAGAAAAGATAGATCAACGCCTTAGAATTCAGCCTCTTCGAGGGGAAAACCTCCTTTACATTACACAAATGAATGATTCTTTGATGATTCAAATGACAAAACCTCCTTTCTATATATAGGAGTCTAAGGAGTCACAATATAACCCAGCCGACCTAACAATAATAATATAAAGGCACAAAAATAACAATAGAGGGATTCTATGGGGCACAGTAATAACAATATGGGGACAATAGGGGCACAAAAATATTAATAAGGGATACAACTACAATAGTAATGGGGTAATCACTAGTATTATAGGGACCTAACATTCTACACTACCAAGCTCTTTGTATTGATCTAATGACCCCAAACGAGGTGTGATACTTCAGGCACAGATGTACAAGGCGATTCAGTTGACTTGGGGGTCTCTCCATATACCTTAATAAAAACATATTCAAAGAATAATCACTTCATGTGATCAATGTGAAAGTACAACATTGTGATAAAAAAGAAACTTTTGAATTGTGTCACATATCTTCTTTAGTAGGTATCCCCTACAGTAAAACAAAGGTAAAAAATCCACATGGACCTGAAAAAATATTTAATTAGGTCATCACTGAACAACCCATTTCAAGAAGGTGCATAACACGTTCTTGAAAGGCTATGCTCACAGTCACAAGTGTATAGCTCTGGGCCTCGATTTCTAAAAAAACATCAACTGAGGATTGATAGGCTCTCCTACCTCTCATGCAAAACAAAAAGAAACTATCTATTCATTAAATGCATGGTAGTGGACAGCCAAGAAATCTTGAGGAAAAGAAATGCAAGACATCAAAATAAATCTCACTTCTAATCTCAATCCTCAAACCAAATCACATTTCTAGCATATGCATTTTTTAAAAGTGGTCAGTTCCCATGTGCTTCTCATACCTAAATTACTTTAGGGTTTAGAAGTTTTGGTGGTGATTGTGGTGATTATTCCAAATGAAAGTCCAAGCCTTGATTAGAGAAGTGTTGATTTGAATCATATCTATTATATAGGGATTAAGAAGGTAATCTTGTAGAAAAGAGAGGAAGAGGGTAAATTTTAGAGGACTCTTTGTTAATCCAGAGGCATGATACAAAAGACACACTGATATATTTTGGGAGTATTGAATAAGGGGTTCTATCACTCAAAACCCCTCAACTGCTTTCAAGTAATTCCACATCTCCATCTCATGACCACTTAATTTCTTATTATTGGCATTAAGCATAGAATCCTCTGAATTATTAGATGATCAATTTCTAAGGGGCCTGACTATTAGAAAATGTAACTATGTTCGGTCTTCAATAATGTACTTGAGTCATTATGTAATGTACTTGTCAAAAGAATAAAGAATTTTTTTATTATTATTGTCACACTAACTTATTATAGCATGGGTTTCATTCTTGGTTCATCATTATATTAGTCAAAGTCCCCATTGTGGACTCCTAGGATTAATATTGAGTTTATAGAGTCATTGTATATTTGAAGAGACCCTTCTTCGGCTTTCAGATCATGTAAAAGGGTTTTGTACCAAGTCAAATATGAATTATGGGTCCTCCACATCATGTCAGCCTAAGGAAGATCAAGTCGGCCTAAAGACCCCCATTCGAACCACAAGAATCCTATATATTGAAGGAGGTCGAAGTCGTTTGGAGCACTCACTCTCAAGGAAGTTCAATATCCCTAGAAGAGTTGAAGAAGTGTGAATTCTGTTTTCGGGAGGACGAAAGAAGTGTGAGTTTGGGGGAATCTCTAGAGAAGAAGAAAATCAAGCTTTGGTCTCTCTCTCTCTCTCTGTTTCGTGGTCTGGGTTGGGAGATTGAAGTCTCCTAAGGTTTTGCTACTGCCAGAAGATGCATGTTGCTGGAAGCTATTGCCTAGTCGAAGTTTCTGGAAGGGGTCGAAGATATGGAAGGCTGATATGGTGTGGAGGGAAAGTTTGGTCTTGGTCTAGGGTGAATATTCTCAAAGACTACTATTGAAAGGAATAATTATCTTGACTGGGTTTTCCCCTCGAGGGGGGTTTTTCCCTGGCATGTGCCTATATCTTGTGTCTCTTATTTTGTGATCTTCATATATGTATAATTTCTTGATGAAAGATGAGATAATAAAGAAGTAAAAGAAGCTAACACTCTCCAAAGTAATTATCAAGAAAGGAGAATCAAACCCTAACATAATATCTTTGATTTTCCAACATGGTATCGAAGCTAAGGTCAAGAGAAGTCGAATATCACTTTGTTGGCATGGATTCTCCCTCTATGGTGAACTACCTAATATTGGGTTACAACATTGCTAGAATATAGATCAAGAACATCATCTATTACTTATTCAAAAAGGTCAAGAGTCAAGGATTCTTGGTTTCCCTTACAAGTTCTCTTACTGATGACAATGCATGGATCATTGATAGTGGAGCATCGAGACATATGACTGGTGAAAGCAAGCAACTTCACACTCTATCAAAGGAGTCATCCTCTCATGCAGTGGAATTGGGTGACAAAAAAAGATATGTTGTTAGAGGCCTGGGATATACATCATTGAAGCTGGATAATGGATCGAAGTTGCATCTTAACAACATTCTCTATGTTCCAGGTTTGAAAAAGAATTTACTTTCTATTTCTTGTTTAGAAGATAAATGGGAAAGGATTGATTTTGTTGATGGAAAAGTATTGGTTTGGGGAAATAACTCTAGTATTGACAAAGCTAGGGTTATTGGAGTTCGAGAAGGAAGTCTTTACAGGGTTATCACTCCATCTCCTCAAGATTTGGTTCATATGGAAATAAGTCCCATTGAACTATGGCATCGAAGATATGGTCATCTCCATTATAGGGTCATCCCTACTCTTAGTCGACTGGTTCATGGTATTCTTGATATGAAGTTAGATCATAAAGGTGTGTGCAAGGGATGCTCTTTGGGGAACCATACTAGAAAGCCATTTCATCATAGTGAATCTAGATCTAAAGAAATATTAGATCTCATCCATTCTGATGTATACGGGCCCATGTCTGACAAGTCACTTGGAGGTGATATCTACTATGTAACATTCATTGATGACCATTCAAGGAAGACATGGCTCTATCTACTCAAAACTAAAGATGAAGTATTTGATAAGTTCAAGGAGTTCAAGGTTGAGGTGGAAACCCTAACCAAGAAAAAGATAAAAACTCTGAGATCTGACAATGGTGGGGAATACACCTCTAAAGAGTTGATTGCATATTGTAAGGATGTAGGTATTACGAGGGAGCTCATTGTTCCCTAATATCCCGAACAAAATGGATTGGCTGAAAGGAAGAATAGGTCAATTGAAGAAGGCATTCAAACTATGCTCCTTGATCAAGATCAACCGAAGTTCTTATGGGGTGAAGCAACAATTACTGTTGTGGATGTTCAAAATATAAGTCCTCATAAGAGTCTTTATAATACTACACCCGAAGAAGTATTCACAGGAAAGAAACCGAGTGTGGATCATCTCCACATATTTGTAAGTCTAGCATATATTCATGTTTCGAAAGACAAGCGAAAGAAGTTGGAATCGACAAGCATCAAGGGAATATTCGTTGGTTATAATATTTCCTCAAAAGCATACAGAATTTATATAAAGGTAGGAAGACAAATTGAAGTAAGCAAGGATGTCATATTTGATGAGAATCAAGCCTACAAGAAATCAAAGGACATTCCTATTGATTCTGATGACGAAGAAGTTCCCATATTTGAAGAAGATGAAATTCATCATGAAGATCCTTCTAATGTTGAAGAAGAAGGACCAAGTGAGCCTATTCAATCAGTGGTTATCCCAACCACAAGGAAGAGGCCAAATTGGTTGAAAGCTACATTAGAATATGATGGAGGACATGAAGCTGCTAAAGGGTCCTCCAGGGAAAGTAAGAAACCGAAAATATATTCTGGTTATGATGCATATATGATAAAATTGATTGAAGCCGAGGCATCTACATTCAAGGAAGTTGAGCATGAAGAGGTTTGGAAGAAAGCTATGCAATAAGAATATCAATCCATCATGAAGAATGGGGTTTGGGAAATCGTTCCTAGACCTAGTGACAAATCGGTTGTCACAACGAAATGGATCTATAAGATCAAACATGTTGTTGATGGAAGTATAGACAAATACAAAGCAAGGTTCGTAGCAAGGGGTTTCTCTCAAAAGGAAGGCATTGATTATGAAGAAACCTTTGCACCTACAACAAGGTACACTACCATTAGATCGTTGGTTTCATTGGTTGCTACAATGGGGTGGAATATCCATCAAATGGATGTTAAGACCTCATTTCTAAATGGGACCATTGATGAGGAAGTGTACATCGAACAACCTAAAGGTTTTGAAGTGAACAACTGGGAATCTCATGTTTGCAGACTCAAGAAGGCCCTATATGGCTTGAAGCAAGCACCAAGGGCATGATATGAAAGAATGGATGCATATCTTCTCAAAATTGGGTTCATGAAGAGTATTGTTGATCTGAATCTATACATCAAAGTCGTAAATAATGAGCCTATCATTATTCTACTATATGTGGATGATCTATTCATCACTAGTGAAGAGCAAAGAATATAAGAATGCAAGAAGATGTTGGTCGCTGAATTTGAGATGAAGGATCTAGGATTGATGCACTACTACCTAGGTCTAGAAGTATGGATGAAACCTGGGGAGATATACTTGGGGCAAGGAAAGTACATCATCAAGTTATTACAGAAATTTGGGATGATGGGCTCCAAGCCGATGATTACTCCTATGATCACCAACCTTGAGAAACTGAGGAGTTCCAACTCTAGTCTCATGGATCCTACCTCATATCGACAATTGGTGGGTTCCCTGATGAATCTGGTAAATAATAGGCTAGATATATGTTTTGTAGTGAACATTCTTCATCAATTTCAGTTGGAGCCTCGTCATGATAACTGGATAGCTGCCAAAGATATATTGAGGTATCTTCGTGGCACCATACATCACTGCCTAAAGTATGATAGTAAGGAAGTCAATTTAATTGGCTTCACAGACTCTGATTGGGGTGGCAGTGAGACCGATGGACGAAGCACTACCGAAGGATGCTTTAGTCTAGGAGCTGTTATGATCTCATGGATGAGTAGGAAGCAATATCCCGTTTCATTGAGTAGTGCCGAGGAAGAATATGTGGTTTCATGTGAAGTAGGAAAAGAGGTTGTCTCATTAAGGAATCTTCTGACAGATTTGTTTGAGAAGTGTTTGGGTCCTACTGTGATTAATTGTGACAATCAAAGTTGTATCAAGATGTCTAGAGATCTCGTGTTTCATTCAAGGACAAAACATATCTATAATAAGTTCCACTTTATTAGGAACTTGGTGCAAGATGGGATCGTTAAGTTAGAGTATGTTCTGACAGATGAACGGGTAGTAGACATACTGACAATGGCTCTTCCTAATAAGAAGTTCGAATATCTAAGAAACCTGTTGGGTTTGGTAGATATTAGTGATTGTATTGATGATAAGGAAATGGAAGAGATTTATTGAGGCTTTGCGAGTGAAGCATTTCCTGGGGAGACATCTAGCTGACACTATGTGTTGATGTCTGAAATCCTAGAATTGAAAAGGTGGTGTTGTTTATTGAGCTCTGTTTTGGATACACACCTGTATGTTTGGGTTGGTGGTTAGCAAGTAAGCCTGATGGTACCTAGAGGGGCTAAAATCTTGAGTCCACCTTAGTCCCACTTGGATAGATTTCCCTGGTTAGGAATCTAGTCCATGGCATTGTGGTGCCTAAATTATTGAGTGACCGGTTGGATAGATTGCCCTGGTCAAGAATCTAGTCCATGGCATTGCGGTGCCTAAATTGTTGAGTGACTGGTTGGATAGATTTCCCTGGTTAGGAATCTAGTCCATGGCATTGTGTTGCCTAAAATTTCTTCATGTTTTCATATAGTTTGAGATATTCCATTGTATATGTACATTATGAATACCTCCCTAGTTAAGAGGGAGTGTTAGAAAATGTAACTATGTTCATTCTTCAATAATGTACTTGAGTCATTATGTAATGTACTTGTAAAAAAAATAAAGAAAAGAATTGTTATTATTGTCACAATGACTTATTAAAGCATAAGTTTCATGCTTGGGTCATCAATATATTATTCAAAGTCCCCATTGTGGAATCCTAGGATTAATATTGAGTTTATAGAGTCATTATATATTCGAAGAGACCCTTCTTGGGCTTTCGGATCATGTAAAAAGGTTTTATATCAAGTCAAATATGAATTATGTGTCCTCCACATCATGTCGGCCTAAAGACCCCCATTCGACCCACAAGAAGCCTATATATTGAAGGAGGTCAAATTCATTTGGAGCACTCACTCTCAAGGAAGTTTGATATCCCTAGAAGAGCTGGAGAAGTGCAAAGTTTGTTGTCAGGAGGATGAAAGAAGTGTGAGTTTGGGGGAATCTCTAGAGAAGAAGAAAATCAAGCTTTTGGTGTCTCTCTCTGTTTCGTGGTCTGGGTTGGGAGATCGAAATCTCCTAAGGTTTTGTTGTTGCTAGAAGCTACATGTTGTTGGAAGTTGTTGCCTAGTCGAAGTTGTTGGAAGGGGTCGAAGATCTGGAAGGTTGACATGGTGTGGAGGGAAAGTTTGGTCTTGGTCTAGGGTGACGAGTCTCAAAGATTACTATTGAAAAGAAGAATTATCTTGACTAGGTTTTCCCCTCGAGGGTGGTTTTTCCCTGGCATGTGCCTATATCTTGTGTCTCTTGTTTTGTGATCTTCATATATGTATAATTGCTTGATGAAAGCTAAGATAATAAAATTTAAAAGAAACCAACACTCTCACAAGTAATTATCAAGAAAGGAGAATCAAACCATAACATAATATCTTTGATTTTCCAACACTGGAACCTATCTCATTATTGGAACTGTGCAAGGCATGATTAATTTTTAAGGGGCTTGACATCTATCTCGTTATTGGAACCGTGCAAGGCATGGACACATTTCTGACAAAAACAAAAGAGTAGTATACTAAAAGTAAAGGTTGTTGTTGCTGTAACTCCAATCGTTGTGATAATCCCTTTTGAGGTAAAGGAACTCTTCATACCTATGGGAGCAAGAGGAGGTTAATGGGCACTGGTAGGATCTAGTTTTAATATGTTGGTGTGTTGGATGAGGTATGATTTGCAGGAGGAGGAGGAGGAAGGACCTATGTGGGAGGAAAAAATGTCTCAAGATTTTGTGCTGAGATTATCTGTTGGGAGAAGGTCATTTCGGTGAGACATAAAATGTTGAAAAATGGCCATATCATCATTTGATTCATCTCTTGGGCCTACTTTTCTCAGGATTGCCAAATATTCGTTCCCGTGATTTTGCACTTGAAAAGTTTCATCTTCGAAAATCCTCCTCATAGATGTAGAAGCTCCAACTCTACTTCTCTAATTTTAAGCCTTTTTTAGTGCTACAGCCACTTCAAATTTGATTGTTCACTTCCAAATCTGACTCTTTCTCCATCACATTTGAATTTTTTGAATGGTAATTCAACCACTACATGCTCGTATTTGATTTATTTGAATAGTTTACTATATTTTTAAGGAAAACAATGAATGCTAATGCTTACATGCATTTTTCTCGAGTCCATAAGGAGATGGAGAGATCATATACACATGCATTTTTCTCAATCCCATAAGGAGATGGAGAAAGAAAAAAAAATACTAACAAGTCCATGTAGGGACATGCACCCTGAAATCTACTTCTGGATGGGTAAAATTGTTTTATCTTGGATGGGCCATTAAACAAGTAGATGTGCTTAGTTGGTCATTTAAAAGGTAAAATCCACAACATCCTGTGACCATGAAATCGGAATTACTTAGAAGTTTCTACCAAGAAAATATCACAATGACCCAATATCACATGGAATCACTCAAGTCTTATTAAATGAGAGGCTAGTCTTTTATTTTGATAGTTATAGCGCATGTCAATAATTCTCAGTATGGTATTCATTAAAAAGGAGTATTATTCTAAATAAACATCCCCAGGGAGTATTTACTATTAATAATCTAGTTGAAGAGACTAATTTCATAGCACAATTTGAAAGTAGTTGCATAAATCCCAACTTTCCAAGTTATCGTTTCTGTTTATAACCTCATTGAAATCTCAACATTAGTACCATCTGAATCCAAGAACCTAGTATTCAAGAATTTAAATTCTGAAAATATGTGTTGATACAATAGGCACAACATTTCCCTTGATTAACATTTATGATAAAGAAACATCTTGATAGAGTTTCTCCTATCATGGAGTCATTCACATTCTGTTTCTGCTGAATAGTTACAACAAGAAGAGTCATCTGGTAACAATTTAAAGATGGGAAAAGAAGAAAAACTCAAAGGATACTATGATAAATATTCAAAAACATTTTTACAAAACAGAGTTAGGGTTTAGCTTACTTCCAACTTCTTTGAAATCCAATTTCATGGAGACCGACCAGAACATTAAAAACGTGAACAAATTTCCTTAGCTATAATATATACTACAATCACACTAAGCTATAAATCAATACTATTCATTGATTAAAACAAGTTACAAAATTGAATACTTTATATCCTTGCAAAGGATAACATTCCCTGAAATGCCTTGGACTAAACCTAATTTTATATTTAGATAATGGGAAAAGATAGGAAAAAATACTAGCATCATGTTGAGACCAATGCAAATTCTAAAACAACCCTTGAGTAGTTCATTACCTGCACACAGTCAAGAATAGATTGTGATTTCTTTGCATTAAGAAGATTTATGAACTAAAGGAAATCTTGGTTGCTTTATCACAAGGATATGGATATAAAAAAAAAATAAAAAAAAATTGATGCATGCATATTCATGTTAAACATTTACCAATTTGTGACCAAAGAAAATAAAAGTATTTATAAAAGAAAAATACCACCATGTTTGTCCAAGAATTATATTGAAATCACCAATCTCTACAAAGTCAAGAAACTTTCAAATACCTGCTTTGAAAATGAATAGTCCACAGAAAAGACATTTTAGCTTTTGAATTGTGTTCGCAATGTTTCCTTTGCAAAACCACCTTGACAAAACATTGTGGTCTTATGGAGTTGTTTTTCACATGATAAAGATGAGGGGATTATTTCATAATAACCCTTTTGAAGTCAACTTTGTTTTTTGGAAAGACCACCACAATGCTCTTTGCATCATAATCTGTCACTTTAAGAATAAAATACATGTTATAACAAGTTGCTTTAGTGGATAAGCAACATTAAGCTATGATATTGTGCACAGTCCTTTCCCTTTACTTCTATAAAAAAATCTTGAATTATGTTACAAAATGGTGTTTTCATTGTGAAAATGGTGTTGGAGGACATCATCACCATTTCTTGTCCGAAAACACAATTCACAATGAAGCATGCAAAGGAAAATTCTCAATATTGCAGTGATATTCCACTACTTAATTCAAAGATTCAGTTACTTTCTTACAAAGCATGGAATAATGAAGGTGGCCTTCTATGTACAAACCTATGGTCATTTTAACAATGAATGGATAATTAACGAATCCTTCATAGTAGAAATACTTGCATGGAGGACTTCCAAATCAAGTTCTTCCAGTGTTGTGATCAATCTTGCAATAGGATGATTATGTTTAGTACATTGAATTCTTATTATCACCTCTCGGTCAACAATGCGAACTTCTAAATTCAAGCCAAGGAATTTCCCCTCGTTAAAACCTTTAAGGTCAACGCATGAAAGATATGTTGTTTCTTTACCTACCAACTTCAAAGAATTCATCAATAATTCCTTCTTTATGGTGTCAATTTAAACCTACAATTTAACCCTCTCGGACTCCAAATCTTGTTGTTTGGAACAAAGTGCTTTGATATAAGCAGCGACATCACCGAGTAGAGAAGCTTTGTCCAATTTTGACACATTACAAACCATGGTAGGAAGCTCATAAAATTTTTGGTTCGATTTCTCATGCCTTTGTCGCTCAGCCTCAATGTGATTCATAGGCTCTTCACGACCATTTGCATGCTTTCTCCCACGTTTTTGTTGCTTTCTCTTGACCACAACAAACATTGAATCTTTAATTAAGGCAAAGGGTTCTACATCAAACATCTCTGAATCAATGTTAGAGTGCAAGCCTCCTAGAGCAATTGGATCAGGTGGATTATATGGTAAACCAATGGTATCCTCTTTTATTGTTGGCTTTATCAAGTTCTTTTCATTACCTTTAAAACCCAATGTGCGGGTTTGTGGTTCTGCACCGTTTACTGTTTCTGTAATATGGATGGTGGGCGCTTCAAGGGCTTCAGTCTCATAAGTTAGAGTATGCAAAAATGATTTGTCATTTTTAAACACTAAAGAATTTTTTTCATCGAACACAAATGCTTTTTGTTTGCTTGTCACAGATAACACAAATGCTTTTAGTTTGCTTCTCACATATAACACAGATGCCTTTTGTTTGCTTGTCACATATAATAATGCAGTGGAGGCCCACGAAATGTTCTCTACAACTGAAGGAATATGTCTCAGCAAAGCAGACACTTGAGAGTTTTCCTGTTAAACAAAATAAGATGAAAACAATTTCTTGTTATGCTAATGTCAGTGTTGATGTCAAATTCATTAGGACATAGCTAATCCTTTGTAAACCTATCAGTTTGTGATGGTGATATTTAAATACAATAGTTCTTGAATGACATAACAAGATTGTAAAAGTTTGTGACAATTTTTTAAAAACTAAATTCCCCAAATGACTAAAAAAGAGACAAACATTATATCAGACACAATGTCAATCATACTTGTGTAAAATGGAAAATGTTGTCAATGAAGAGCAACACATCCTGGCCTTCAGCATCTCAAAAATGCTCTGCAACAGTCAATCCTGTAAGCCCAACACGTGCACGAGCACCAAGTGGTTCATTAATTTGACCATATATAAGAGCACACTTGCTTTCACCCTATATAACAAGAAAAGCATTAATTAGTAGCCAATCCTCTAATTATGCGTGCAAAGAACAACTCTTCAACAAATAAATGGGTGAATTAAGAGCCTGCGTTGAAGGTTTTCAAAGATGGTGATTCATTCATGACAAATGTCATACAAGAATGTATAACAACCGACATCACACACACAACCTCATCTCCCTTTCCTACACAACATGGCAGAACATCCAAGGAATAATATGACCACTAGGGTTTAAGGGTGAGGAAGTGGGAGTTATACCCATCATAAATTAATCCACCTCTCACCAAACTAAACTTGACCCAGTTCACATCCAACCCCCTAAACCCCAATAGAACAAGTAGAGAGAGTCCTTTGTCACGGCGAGGTCGGTGCCCATCTTGTAATGCTCACCCATATCCAAGTATGCCTAGTGGGTGAGGCTCGCAAAGCAGCCAAAGACATATTATCCTCCTCTTCATCCTCATTGTCCTCGTCTTCTTGTCGCACGGGGCTTGAGAAGTCTCAATTTATTTTTTTAGGCCATGGGACTCTTCTATTTCAACCATTGTTAACAGGTCTCGTAAGCCTCTTATAACGTAAGTGCAAAGCATGCGAAATGGGCACACCCTTTTGTTGTTACTATTGTTAAGAAGAAGAACCTTTTGCTTTAGAAAATTGGTCCTTTGTAAGTGCAAGCATGAGCCGGAAGGGGGGAATTTGTACTCAGAGGGTTGTTTCCAGAGATATTTCCAATAGTGGTTTCTGGCATTCGGTGGCTTTGAGCAGGTCATGTTGTAGCCTTGCTGCAACACTCAGTGTTCACGTATAATATCTGCATTGATACTTAAACCAACAAATTCTCCGGTCATCATGCTCATGAGCTAGCATCCATGTGTCAAGTTATTATTGAAAGAAAGAAAACGAAAATAAGTGTCTTTAATTTGGTAGTACAACCCCACAAAAAAATGCCTATTAACATAATTAATGCAAATTTAAAATACATAATATTTTTTAAATATAATTTAAATTTTATAATATTTAAAAATTATATTATAAAAATTATCTTACTTTCTAATATATATTATTAAACATATAAATCAATTAGAAATTAATTATTTTAAAATACACTTCAAAAATGTTCTCATTATTTTTTTTTTTTCAAATAGTGCTATCCTAACTCATAATATTTCTATTTAAAGTAATGTATGGCAAGAGACTTAACTCAGAATGTTAATATTTAACTTAGAATATTTCTATTTAAAGTAATGTATTGCAAGAGACATAACTCAGAATGCTATTTAATATAATATGTGTTGCAAAAGACATTTTGATTTTTTATTTAAATTATTCTCGACAATGCAAAAATGGTTCTTAATCAGCTTTAATTTCCATGCAAAAAATTCTAAATCAGCTTTAATTTCCAGAAACAAAGTTGTACACATTTTAAAAATGGCTTGAAAACGCAAACACAAATAGTTTGTGTGCAATGAGATCAAAGTTCTGCTAAAAAACATCAATATGCCTTCAGTTTAAAATATCAATATAATGTAACGTTAGTAATACATATTAACGTCTTATGTCCTAAGGAAGAGGATAATACAATGAAACAAATCAGACGCCACTGAAGGAGATTAGGGACATGACGTAAATATGTCTCACTATTTTACACACCTAATTAATAAAACAAATCTTGCCTACATGGGCTTCTTATTACATGCCTTTAACCCTCTATGCAACCTGCAGTGAGCACTGTGGCCACTTACCCATATTCTAATTATGAAGTGCTTTCATATTTTACTACCTTTCTTCGCTTGCTGCCTCCTCAGGGTATCCTTCCATGCTTTCTTCGCTTGCTACTTCCTCCTAATTAGCTTCCTCTTCAGAATTCTTTCCTTCCATGCTCTCTTCGCTTTCTCTTCCACGAAGCGTTCTCCCAGTCGTTGGCGCAGCTGCTCGACTACTCCCTCACTCCATTGCAGTTCCGAACATCCATACACCTCAAGTAACTCCAATGAGCTCAAATGCTCCACATTGGGCAACATCTGTAATTTGGAACACTCACACAAGAGAAGACGTTTGAGGGCCGTCAGGTTCCCAACCGAGTCCGGGAGCATCTGCAGACTGGAGCAGTTATGCAGTGCAAGCCTTCGGAGGCCCGTCAGGTTCCCAACCGAGTCCGGGAGCATCTGCAGGCTGGAGCATTTATACAGTGTAAGGCTTTGGAGGCCCGTCAGGTTCCCAACCGAGTCCGGGAGCATCTGCAGACTGGAGCACTCTCGCAAGTAAAGGCTTTGGAGGCCCGTCAGGTTCCCAAACGAGTCCGGGAGCATCTGCAGACTGGAGCACCAGCCCAGCTGAAGGCTTTGGAGGCTCGTCAGGTTCCCAACCGAGTCCGGGAGCATCTGCAGACTGGAGCACTCGTCCAGGTCAAGGCTTTGGAGGCCCGTCAGGTTCCCAACCGAGTCCGGGAGCATCTGCAGACTTGAGCACATATACAGTGTAAGGCTTTGGAGACCCGTCAGGTTCCCAACCGAGTCCGGGAGCATCTGCAGACTGGAGCAGTGACTGAGATCAACCGTTTCAAGGCCCGTCAGGTTCCCAACGGAGTCCGGAAGCATCTGCAGACTGGAGCACCAGCCCAGGCAAAGGCTTTGGAGGCCCGTCAGGTTCCCAATTGACTGTGGCACCAACTTCATTTTATAACAATGGTTGAACCTGACATGTTTCAGGGAATGCATATTACAAAATTCCTTTGGCAAACTTTCATGATCACTATTGGACAGCACAAATTCTTCCAGGTGCTTCAGCTTGCCAATGGACTCTGGAACCTCTGAAAGAGGACCATCAATATACAATTTCTTCAACTGCAAAGGTGCCTGCAATATTTACATACGGTTGGTTTGACAGTCTGGAATTCTTAACTTCAAACAACCTTTTACAAATTGAAGAAAAAAGTAAAGCGACGTGTAAATAAATCAACAAAGCTACCTGAGATTCATCTTGCCACAGTGTTTTCAATTTTCTCCCCTCTATATGTAACAATATTAAATTCTTTATTGGAAGCGAGAAAGGTAACGAGGAGGTCGGACAGTTTTTCCAGTGGAGATACATTAGTTTCGGTCGCTCTCTACTGCTGAATACGCGTTCAACAAAATAACCTTCAGCCCTAAGGATCCGCAAGTCACTTAGGTTGCAAATGCCAGAAAGGTTTTCCAAAGATTGATCAGGGACATTTCTATTAACCATGCTAATTCCACGCACCTGAAACAATTGACCATATTAGAGGGTTTTAAGAAATTAAAACTTCAAAATACGGATAACACAACGTTATTTAGAAAGTCGGCCGAAAGCTTCAAAATACTCACAGAAGATTGTTCAGCCACATTATAAAGATTGTCCTCAGTCAGTTGCCAAAGTCGACGCGGATATTTTGAATCCTTCGCCAGATATCTGCCAAGATCTCTAATGTGGTCGTGCATTCTCAACCACTTTCCGTCCTGCACGTCCACCAAGCACCTGTTTTCCAGCTTCCAAAAACCCAGCCGTCCCGACCAGCCAGATTCGTTCCATATTGTTATGGCAGTATCCTTATCTTCCCCTATGAAGAAACAGGCGATGTCTAAGAATATCTGCTTCTCCTGTTCATCCAGAGCATCATAACTAATCTGAAGTGTTCTCTGTATATCGCTGGGAAGTATTTCGGAAGTCTTGTGCAATTGTTCATTCCAGTACTCTAAATCATCTTCTCCACGAAGAAGCGCCCCAAGTACTTTAAGAGATAATGGCAATCCGTTGCATACCTCCAAAAACTTTTGAACCACTTCCACAAATCCTACTACAGGATGGGGCTGACCGAAAGCGTGCAAGCAAAAGAGCTCTTCCGAGTGTTCTGGACTGAGGCCTTGCATGGTGTAAATGGATGACTCCATAATCCCCGAGCTTTTAAGCACATCTCTATTGCGAGACGTAACTAAAATCAAACTCTTTGGATGAATGACATCTTTAAGCGGAAAAAGTAATGCATCCAGCTGATCAATATGATCCACATCATCTAAAACTAAAACAACAGGGGCCTGCTGAGAGGATGATAGATGCATTTTGATCTTGGATTTGCCTTCATCAACATTCTTTATTTGTACATTTCGTACACCCAAATCCTCAAGAAGGCTACTCTGCAGGGAATCTAAAGATTTGGATCTGATATCAAATAAAAAGCATTTTTTATTGTCTTTTGCACGGGCACTGTTGAAAATTTCTTTGGCGACAGTCGTTTTTCCGATGCCGCCAAGACCCACAATTGCCACAATGTGAGGCTCCCCCTTCGCGGCTGCAATGACATTATCCAAGCCTTTTACATTTGGGCCCAGGCCAGTTGGATATTTAGCTACATCCAGAGGGGGCCTGCGAACCTCTTGCAAAACTTTTTGGACGACCTCCTCCACGAGCTGCCCCTCGTCGGCACTGAATAATATTAATTCACAATAAAATGACTAGTAAGAATGATATTGCTGTTAATCCAGCAGATAAAAAACTAGGAAGTGGAGGCGCACTTACCCGTTACACGCGTTGAGCTCAAAACCGCTTATTTCTGCGACAGATAAAAGGGCATCCTTCCATCTCTTAATAGTGTTGGAGTCATGCCGTGGCTTCTTTGCAAGCATCCGCAGGGCTCGAGCATACCCTCCACTTTCGTCCCGCACACATAGAAAGACACACTGGAGGATGCTCAGGAGTCGAGCATACACCCCATCTCTGGCCTGCGTCCGCTTTAGTTCCCCAGGGCTGACATGATAGAAAATGGGGATAATCGTAGCGCCCGACCTCAACATCAATACGAGTTCGTCGAGGCACCAGCTTGATTCGGCATATCTCGGAGAGAATATGGCGAGATGGACCGAGGCTGTTCGAATAGCCCCTTCGATTTGAGGAGTGATCTTCTCTCCTCCTTGCAATACTTGCTGGTCTAAAAATGCTGCTACTCCTAGGGCTTTAAGACGATGATAAATATGGCTGGCGAGACCTTTCTTCACATCCGGTCCGCGGTGATTAATGAAAACCTGATAGACATAGCTGTTGGTATTGTCGAGTGAGTGGGATGTGGAGGAGGATGCGCAGGATGTAGCGTCACGAGCTGGGGTCAAGCTAACCTGTGCCATTGGAGCTAAGAAGCAGATCGAAGATGTTTTGCAGAGATAGAGAAAGCGCGCTCCACTTCAATATTTTTGTGTGAATGATCTCACAAACAAAGTGAGATTGAAAACAATCTGGTGGATTTCTGAGTTCAACCGTTCATTGAACAAACGAAGTCGCAATTGAACGAAATTAATAATCTTTTTCTCTTATTATTAAATTATTATTTTCAACTAAATTCAGGGACTGAACTAATGCGAACGGTACAAGTATGAAGTTCCCGGAATTTCCACCTGTCACTGCATTATCGAGGATTGCCGACCAGTGAGCAGAGTTCCATATCTTCCCCAGCAGAAATCGCTGTACTCCACATGTGATTGTTTTAGTTGGGACCCATTCTTAACGCAACACAACTTAAGAATTAGTGTGAGTCAACCGTGAACATTATGCACACTGCAGGTTAGGAATTAAGTTGGTGTCAATGGGTGAATATCATTTATTCGGGTATCACGTATACGTGAATAATGAGTAAACATTATAGAATTATTTATTAATAGAGCCACTATATAATTTAATGGTTGTTGATAAGCATTCATAATGTATATTTAATGTTACCAAAATTAAGAAATCATAAATTATTTAAATAATAATATTAAATATTTTATAATGTAATTATTCATACTCATATTAATATTAATAATAATTTAACATTAAATATTACTAACAGCTCTTTATACATATATAATTGCTTTTGTTGGACTCTATCAATTTTTTTTTTAATTTTAGATGGTTGGTTTAATTTTAGATGGTTGGTTTCCACTGACATAAAAAGATCGTGGAAATCTACGTCTATCACAAGAAGGTGGAATCGAATCCAATGCCCGAGCATTCCTGGCTGTTGCCGTCCTGCATTTTACGTTGGCCTTCTCTACCGCTTTAGCTTTGGCAATTAAAAATAGTTGGAATCCGGCTTTTTTATTTCAAAACCAATTATTCAGCACTATTAAAAGCGAATTATTTAAATATTTTATAATGCAAATATGCATCTTACTGACAGCTGTTTACATTAAATATTTTAATAATTTAGCATTAAATATTACTGACAGCTGTTTACAGATTTATAATTGCTTTGGTTAGGACTACATCAATTTTTTTATTTAAAGTGGGTGGATTCCAGTCACATAAAAAGATAGCGGAAGTCGATGTCCATTGCAAGAAAGTGGAACGCGTTATAAAATAAGATGAGTGGGAATCGAATCCAATGCCCGAGCATTTCTTGGTGTTGTCGTCCCGCATTAATATTAATAATAATTTAGCATTAAATACTAATGACAGCTGTTTACACATTTATAATTGCTCTGGTTAGGACACCATCAAATTTTTTTTATTTAAAGGGGGTGGTTTCCAGTCACATAAAAAGATAGCGGAAGTCGATGTCCATTGCAAGAAAGTGGAACGCTTATAAAATAACATGAGTGGGAATCGAATCCAATGCCCGAGCATTTCTTGGTGTTGTCGTCCCGCATTAATATTAATAATAATTTAGCATTAAATATTAATGACAGCTGTTTACACATTTATAATTGCTCTGGTTAGGACTCCATCAAATTTTTTTATTTAAAGTGGGTGGTTTCCAGTCACATATAAAGAGAGTGGAAGTCGATGTCCATCGCAAGAAAGTGGAACGCCATATAAAATAACATGAGTGGGAATCGAATCCAGTGCCCGAGCATTTCCCGCATTTTACGTTGCCGTTGACTACAGCTTTGGCTTTTATGGTTAAAAATGGTTAAAATCTTATTTTTATATTTAAAAAAATGGATAGTAGAAGTGTTTGAATGGTGTTTTTTATTTAAAAATGAATTAGTATGGTTAGTGATTTCTGGAATCACATATTATCAAAGTTCGTGTAATCTTCAAAATTTCTTATGACTTGATAATTGTAATAAGGTTTTCTAAAAATTTTGGGTTATAAGAAAGTTTTGGTCAATTAATTCTCATATTTAATGTAATATGGTTTTATGTTTTATCCATATTTATGTGTCAAATAGTTTTTTTAACATACAAATGATAAGGAACAACTTTCTATATATTTAATGTAACATGTTTATAATGTAACATGTTTATGGTTATATTCATTTTTGTAAGAATCATGATGGTGTATATTATTTGTATTAAACTAAAAAAAATGAGATAATAACATACAAATTATTATTTGTAGGTGTCTTAAGGGTTTTCTAAGGCGTAGTCTATTGATGATACATTTCGGATTAATCATCGATCCGATGTGTCGTATTTTCGACATTTCTGGTGTTTAGTATTTGTGTCAATGTCGTATTCATGATCTCATTTCCATCTATCTATTAGGCATCCAAACACCGTTTTTGTTTGCACCACTCTCGTTGCCTCGATGTTTGCACTAGCCAAGTGTCTGACGTC
Organism: Pinus tabuliformis; assembly: GCA_031772625.1. NCBI lineage: Eukaryota > Viridiplantae > Streptophyta > Pinopsida > Pinales > Pinaceae > Pinus > Pinus tabuliformis. The sequence goes on along the minus strand of CM062816.1, from coordinate 706,034,210 downwards.
CCATCCCATACCATCATATACAAATTTTGAATTTTGTAATAACAAGGTTGCCCAGACTACAACTCTTAATTCTCTGCAGACCCACCGTCCCATGGTTATTCCTATAGAGCTCCACCCTTCATGGCCTAGATACCCATTGATGGGTGTGAGACGATCTGCACATGTAACACCCAACTCCAAACCATCTGCCCCTAGTCATGGGTACCAGTCTTGAACCCCATGGGAAGGGCACATTAGGGATTGTCCACAAACTACAAACCATGTAGCTACCAAAGAAACTTAGGAGCCTACTCACCTCCAAGCCAAGAGCCAACTCACAAGCTCACTCTCTCAATAGAAATGCCTCGTAGAATGACACAAGTACCACCAAGGCCACCCTCTTCTTTTCTAGCCATTCAAGTAGATCAAAGCCCTCGCTATTGTTGATGATGGATGATGGGATACCAAAATGTCTAAGAAGTAGACAAGTCATTGAACATGGAATGATAAGGACTCGATGAGGGGTAGTGCGCTTGGTTGCCTACTATCCCTTTCAATTGCTCAATGAAAAAGAGAAGCAAATGGAGAGAGGCAGAAAAAGTTCAAAGAATCTGAAACACTAATTATATCTGCACAACCAAACATCGAATCCCAACGATGGTGTAAGATAAGCTTTTAAAAGGCCTGAAGGGTTTACAAAGTAGTCCCAATTTGCAAGTCCATGCACGTTTAGCATGAAAAAGTCTTATATGCCATCATGTTTGAATTGTGCAACTTTTCGTGCCACTAGTGTTTCTTTTCTAAATTGAATTTTTTCAAGATTTTTGTTGCAGAGTTTCTTGCAATATCCATTATAAAACGCTAGTTATTTATGAATTAGTCTTCTATGTGACATTGGAGAAAGCTAAGGTTTTGATTCGACCTAAGTACCTGGTAAAGCTTGATGCATGTGATCATATTTCTCGTACGTCTTTTGGATTTTATGAGCAATACATATTGAATTTGAATATGTGTCGGCTTGATGAATGTGATACATACCCACACCTTGTACGAATACACTAGTACCCACACCTATGTTAAACCTATTTGAAAATTATAAATAAATCGCCTAGCTACATACCCACACCTTGCATGAATTCACTAGTATCCTAAGTTTAAAATGTTAGATGATTAAATAAATGGTTAAGCTTGATTAATGACTAATTTTGGTTAGCGTTTAATTAATCTTAAAATCTTGGCCTATAATTATTAAGTTATATTGGTATATAACTATTAATATTAACATATTAGATTCTTGTGAATCTATTACTGATATAAATTAATATTATTTCATTTCCCAAAGTTTGACAAGTTGCCTCTAAATTTATTTTAAGATTAGATATATGGGGGAAAGTCAAGGTCACTAAATTAAAAGGATGGAGGGGTATTCATGGCCTTATTGGTAGGTATTTGAGGTGAATGAGTGGGGGATACATAAAGGGAGCGATGATGAGAGGACAAGGGAGATCTTTGGTCTTTATTTTTTTTGGCATTGGAGGAAATAATTGGACGAGAAAGGAAGGAAGGAGAATTAAGGAACCGATTTTGGTTGTGATATTGATTTTCGTTGTGGTTGGAGAGTATTTGATATTTTTTTTAGACACACTATGACATCTTTTATTGGACTTTCGTTCAGAGGGCTAGGGAACCTATGAAGGTTCCATGGGCTAGGAAGTCAGATAAACATTCCTAGTTGGCAGGATGGTGTTGGCCACCCAACAAACTCCCCTTACATTTTTAGAATGAAATTGGCCCCTCTTTCTATTTTTTCTTTTTATGTTTTTAAACTTGTTGTTTTCTCGTAGTGATCTGGAATGATGACTCATTTTATTTTATTTTATTTTCGAGTAGATTTTTTATTTTTGTGTAATGATTATGGTAATTTGGTTTTAAACTTTGACATAATCCTCTTTTCATTGGCTCTATGATTCTAATGGTGACATTGAAGGAAATTACTAAGGCGTATACTAAATCTTAATATCAATTGGTTGATCTATGTATTTTGTTGCCTAGATAAACTTATGCAACATCATACTCATGAAGTTATAGGCATCACACTCCTTTTATTTTTTATGAGCAAACTTGATAACATTAGAGATCTATTTGGTAAAGTCCACATATATTACTCTTACACATTTACTTTGCTCTAGTTATGGATTGAATTTATACTTATGACATGGTATTTATATATGTTATATGGTTTTGGAATATGAAAGATTTAGGTATTTATTTTGGACTTTATTAGGATATTTTACAATGCATTTAATACTCCATGTTCTATCATAAATGTATAACCTTGACTTATTTAAATTCACCTAGCGCTATTAATCTTGATACATATCTTGTGGTGGTTGTTATTACAGCCAAAGGTGGTATAACCTAACATTATGAACAACAATTCTTTTCATAATTATATATGTAATGGGGTAAATCTTTATACACATATGTGATGAATAGGCCATAATTCATATAGTTAACACTTGACAGTAATAGGTCATGTATATCCATGCGACAGGGTATGGTGTCAAATGAATGAGAGGTTTATGTGATGATATGGACTTACTCGTCCAAGTTGGAAACTGTATGTTTTAACACCTGGATATTTTTCATATGATCGAAATGCCTCAAGCCTTGTCATTTATTATTCATATGAATTGATATCAGTTTAGTCCAGTACTACTAGTCCTATCTGCTAGTGTGTTATCTTGAACTTATGGTTCTATTCCCACATACTCTGTATTCGAGTCTTGACTCTTTGCTCGTGCTTGGCCATTCAAGATTAGGGTTTGGCTTCATGAAACCCTACCCATCTTGTGTGCTCTTTCTAGTGCATGAAAGTACCTCTGTATTCCACCTCCCATCTTACAATGACCCCTATGGTTAGAATAGGTCCTCTCGAAAATGAAATTGTTAAAGCCTATGATGGGTACCTCCCTCTATGCTAGGAAGCTGAATGATGGAATTTTATTGAGGCATTTTAGGGCCATAATGAGGATGTAGTTAAGGATTTTTCCTCCACTTAAAATTGTTGTAATCCATAATTGGATATATTGAAATATTGGCTGATGAAAGATTTATAGCTGAGGCAACTAACCGTTCCATTGAGGGTGAAAATGTGTCAAAGAACTGCTTGGTACAAAATATCCCCTGGCAATAATTTCTAGCCTCGAAGGCTACCACCTACAATGTAAAAGGTATGTATGTTCACTTCCTCCAAAATAAATGCAAGGATTTAATTTACTTCATTAGGAAATTAGTTACCTATGAGGGTTGATAAGACCTTGAGTTTCTATATCACATACATCTTTTGGTGGTGTTTATGGGTTTTTTGTTAAACCTTCCATTTTATCTACATAAAAACCTTTCAAAAATGGATAATTTTTATCAAAGGGATCACAAAATCCCTAAGCGCTCCCTGTTCCACCATGGGTTAATATGCATACTTGTTAAACATCATTTGGATAAGTTTGTGGACTCCTAGGGCTTGTTTCTTCTCCGTAATGGTTTTGAAAACCCTCATGCCAATGAAATAGAAGCAATCCCTCCTAGGGTTTCACTTAATTCTCGAGAAGATACTTTAGAACCCTCTCTATCTCACGATTGTGATAATTCGAGCCCTGGTAACCTTTGTCATTTAGATGAATCAGATTTATGTGAGGAAACAATGGGTAAAACTCCTAGTTCTGCACCTTCTCACATAACCCGTAACATGGAAAAGAAAGTAGGGTTTCAACATGTTGAGTTGCAACCTAAGTTTAAGCATGATTTCGAGCCCAGTTTGTTGGACTACACTGGCCATTTTCGACCTGCACACAAGAAATAAAATAGTAAGATGAGTTTGAACCTTTAGTCTCCAATTAAAAGTAAACAAATGGATCATAAAATAGCCCAGTCCCAATGAAATAGAGGTAAACAGGTCCCTGTCACAAATGCTTATGTTGATGTCGACTCTTTTGAGGAACCTATGCTAAAATTTCGGCCTACACTTAAATTTCTGAGCCTACTGTGGACCCTGTGATCGATCATTCCAAAGTCACTTATTGGTAAGATGATGATCTCAAGCTCCCCTCTTCGATCTTAAGAGTCGTTCACGCTTTTATCTTTATATAGCATGTGTCATCTTTGGGCATGGGGATTATCGCTTTTCATGCAAAGGGAAGTTTGTTTTTCTTCAAGGGGAAATCCTTGTGAGAATGGGTTCTCCTCATCACATATACATGTTTCACACTCATTCCACGCACTCTTACACAAGTGTCACCTTTATCCTCCCAGAGTCTATCATCGGACCCAGACTTGTCGTAAGCTACCGTAAAGGTTGTTGCATTAAGCGAAGTATGTTTTTATATGTTATGGATGATCTATGTTGTGTCACTAAGTGTTCAAGTGTGTGATCATAGTCATGTTCTATCATTGTTCACATCAGTTCCACTGATCTCACACTTAAATAAATTCCAAAGTTTCCCTAGCAACCTAGCCTCGTCCAACTTTCTTGAACTGTGCACTTCGCATCTGCAACCCTCAAGATTTCTCCCTTGCCTACTGGAACTGCATAATGCGTAGAAAGCCCAACCTCCCTTGGCATTCAAAACTGCGCAGTGGTTTCCTCTGGTGTTCTTCCCTCAGCGATAACCCACTATCTCCAAAAACTACGCAGTTTTGTCCTTCAGGCATCTCAGCTGCCCAGTCTGCCTTGCATCCTGAAATTGTGCAGATGTGTCCTCCCAGGTCCTCATCCTACAGAAACCACTGCCCACTGAAAGTGTGTAGATGTGTCCTCCCAAGGCCTTATCTCGCAACAGTCACTGCCTTCTTAAACTGTGGAATTGTGTCTCTCAGTGGCCACGAAGAAGGATGACATGCTAGGTGACTCTCAAGGAGATAAGGAGAAAGATAAGTAGACCAAGGAACCTAAAGTATGAGAGAAGATCAGGATCACATGAAGAATCCATCTGATGCGCAACCCTTTGGAGGGTAGGTATGGAAAACAAAGCACATCTTTTGAAATATGCCTCTTATTGTAGCTTGAAGGATCACTTATCATTGTCATATCATTATGTCTTCAATGACATGCATGGTAACAAGCACTAACAATAATTCCATGTGTTTCCCCTAAGTGTCTTGCTCTCTTTCACTTGTTGGATCAATTGTCATCTTTTGGCATGTTTAGTTTTTATGTCATGTTTGCGAGCCTTTCTGGTGACCTTGAAGGTTGGTCTTTGTGTATACAAGTTGTCTTAACCATGTAAACATTTGTCCCATTCATACACAAAGTTTAAGCACTCTCGCACAAGTGTCATCACGGTCGTCCTAAGGTCTATCTCAAGTGTCGCACTTGTCACTTTTAGTTCTAGACAATCTGACAGAGGGAAATGATTTGTCTTGTTGTCTGATGGTCTATGTTGTCGTGTCGTCGAAGTATGCTAAGTGTCTGATCAGAATGTCAAGTTACTCAAAAGGTCACTTACCTCCCACACTTAGCCATTTTCTTGAAAATCCTTCAGACCGGACAAATCCACTTCACTGGACCCCAACTGAGCTGCACTGCACAGTCTCAACCCTCAGTGATGCTGCTATGCTACCTATAATGACACATTGCATAGAGACTATCCTCCAGGACAGTTTCACTACTTCCTTCCCTGACCCTGCCTTTCCTCCTAGAATTGTGCAAAGGTGTCCCCTTGTTTCCTCCCTCAGTCAGGACTCACTGCTCCCAAAAACTACACAAAATCGTCCTATCTGGTCCCTCTACTTCCCTGTCCTATCTTCCCTCAGAAAACTGAGCAGACCTACCTCCTCGGGTCTCACCTTGCAACTGCCACTGGTGATCTCAACTACGCAATCCTGCCTCCTAGTGGCCTCTACAAAACTTTTCCCGACAGTGAAGATTTTGCTCAGGAGTTCCTCAGCCCAAGCCTGAGTTGTGCTCTGTGCAGTCTCAGTGACCAGTCTCCCTCCCTGTCACCTAGAACTACACAATGCGTAGTTGATGGGCCCTCTTCCCAGCTTGTCATTCGTCCTGGGCCCAGTCCATGGATAACAATGCATCATCTTAGACTAGGAGGTTTTGGATTTGATTTCGTCCCGTCATGAGTGAATTGCAAGAACATGTACATTGTTAGATCAAGTCTCTAAATTATACAATGCCACTATCTTTGTGTTAATAAAATAATTAGGAATAATAAATTGTTTTACAATATAGTTGGGAAACTTATTATCATATAACATAATATTATATAAAAATAATAAATAATTATGTATAAACATTTAAAAATGAAAGCACAATAAATCTATTTTAACATTGAGAAAAACAAAAATCTTAAAATATATATATTTTTAATCATTTAATATAAAGTAATTAATATATAACATAAAATAAAATAAAATAAAATAATTTAAATTTGATATAAATCTTTATAAAATATACATTATGAATCCATAAAAATACAATATGTGATCATTTGTATGTTTATAAAAAAATGTTCTATGCTACACTAACCCTTAGCATGGTTGGATTTTTTTCTAGGGAGTTTCAAATAAGTGACATTTACACCAATGCCTATTTGCCTAGGGAGTTTGGAACTCGTGATATTTACACCACAGAGTGCGCACAAAACACATGTCACCGTCTATTCTATGTTGGCGAGATTTTTTTCCAGGGAGTGTGACATTTACATCGAGTGCCTTAATAGAACACCCTATCACAGTTTATTCTATGTCTGGTGGGCTTGTCACTCAAGTTAAAAAAAAAAATTCTAGGAAAATTCGCATAAAAAATTATAACCAACATTGGTCAATGCTAAATTAATAGTGGTTAAGAGTCAAATCTTGCTTTGGCATGATCTAATATATTGAGATGTGAAGTGGATAAATTATTTCTTTTCTTAGGTACAAGGACTTACAAAATTTTTGAGTTTTGATGGATAGTAACCACTAGTAAGTCTAGACATAAACAATTTTACTCCTACATAAAGAACACATAAATAATAGTTGGAAGTAACTCTTGTATGCAAAGATTTACTTAAATTATGGCGAGAAGTAACACATGATAAATGTTATTAATCTAAGTATGAGTTCTTTTTGGATTGTTTGCATCCAATGCTTAAGAATAAAAAATTATTACACTAATATCTAAATGTCATGGCATGAATATTGTAACTATATCCAAAATTATGGCATAAAATATGCCATGAATATTGTAACTATATCCAAAATTATGGCATAAAATATGTGACGCATTTATTCACATGACATTGTATTGTGCAAAGACTACAATAATACCTTTAAGTTATGGTTCAATCAAATGTGTAAAAATATTTTTTTTAATAATATTGAAAACTAGATATTTATTTCTCAAAGTTAACCATTATAAGTTGCATTGGTCAATGATAAACTAATAGTGCTCAAGAGGAAAATCGATTGCTAGAGTCGTGCCTTGGTAGGGACTAATAATCATTGTATCTTTATTTATGTTTTAATACATATGTTAGTTTAATAATAAGTTTATGTTAGTTTAATAAATGGTTTTAAAAGTATTTAAAAGTGGGTTATAAAGAATTTGCTAAGAAAAAAAAGAGATAAACTATTGAATTATGGTGGAAAATATTATGAAACTAAAATGTTCAACAAAGTTGTTTTTTTTTTTCTTTTTTTTTGAATTATGTAGTTGATATTAAACAACATGGCTCTTAAATGGGTCATCCTTCATAAAAATGAACTTTTTTGGTCTTTGAGAGACAAAGAAATCATAATACATGACAAAAAATGTTTTTTTTTTTCACTCATTTAGTCACATATTTGATACATATTTATAGTTGGAAGTAGATCAAACTAATTCCAAATATAAATATCGAGATTGAGATATTCTCTTAACTGAATCCCAAACTAACTCTAAACTTATCATGTAAGAATTATCTCTAAGTCCCTCCCTTAATGCTTACATTACAAATAAGAATCATAAATTAGAGTTCACATATACGTCACATCTATTTGATATGGTCTTCACTTGCACTTCTACACACTTTGAAATTTCACAGACCACACTCTTTCTCCACCACAATGTTTGAGCTTCCCACTTGACTCATTTAAGGTAAAACTATCTCTGACCATCATTAGCGAACTTGTAAGATCAACAATATTGGCATGCTTGACTCATTGGGGCTTTTGCGGTAAAAGTTTTTAAGTAATGAACCACTCTGTGGACCTACCTCCATCTGTCGGATATTTCACTTTCAGTTATTCGTCAATTTTTAGGAAGGCAGTCTGGATACTGAATGTGTGTAGAAGTTTATCAAAAAACTTGAATTTACTAACACACAAGGATCTCATACTATAACCTATAATTGGTGCTCTTGAAGCCCAAAGCACAACAAGGCCCATCAACATACTACAAACTCACTTAACAAGGTCAACGATGTGTTCTCTCGGCACCAAAGAATGTTGAGAACCATTAACTTAATTATGTTTCTTTGTTCATTAATTGTTCTTTTACAATATAACACACGCAATCCATACTATATTCATATCACCACTAATAGCTCTAAAACAAAGCAATCACTTAAGCCCAAAATTTTGCAGTCACTTAACTCTCTATGCGTGGATGCAATCGTGATAAAATATTTTTTTAAAATTATCAACCATATGTTTCTTTCCAAAAAGATGAAGCAGCCACTTTCTCTGAAACACTAGTCTAAGTGTGGCTTGCAATATTCCATCGCTACATGTAAAAGAAAATACTGCAACTAAGCTTGAAATGGAATGAAAAATTTCCCTGCTCAAATAAACAAGACTACAAAAGGGCTAGTAATGGAGCACAATTACATTGCATTCAACGATTGCATGTATTTCTTTGACCAATTGTCGTGACTTGAGACCAGGTATGAGGACTGTATTTTGGTTTCAACAAGACATAGAGTCAATTTCTCAAGACTTTGCAGGAACAACCGACAATGCTCTATGATCCTATCACCATCAACTCTCCGAAGTAAGCTTCACAACGAATCCCATAGAAGGCACTGTCAAGCTCGTCGAACACTATGTTTTCCCTGCAATTGATTCCTGTATGAAATATTTGTTTGTTGGGAACACAAGGATGTGGACACAAGCTACAACAAACAAGATCTAATGCAAAGATCTCATCCCCACAGAAGAAAAAAAAATGAGACTTCCCGCTTTATAACCAGGCATTGCAACGCTACAGGGAGATGCATAAGCATGATCTATCTATCATTAAATTTTCCAGAGCATAAGCCCCAAGAGACCCACCCACAACACAAATGAGTGTTGCACTAAGTAGTCATTAGTGGCTGAGCTAAGATCTTCAGATTCAGATGCATGTTCCAACTTTGAGCCAGAAACTAATAAGGGGAATGAAAAGGTGAAGCAGATTATTGATGTAGAACCTAGTGCCAGCGTTTCCACCACTAAGGTCAAGAATATTGAGCCCAAAGATCTAGAGGAGGGTGAGTCTCTCTTCCACTCATATATGTGGCTGAAGTTGCGTATATATAGAAATTGAGCATATATGGAGGTTGTGCATATACACATCTTCCATGTATATGTGTATCTTCTATATGTGCATATACAGAAGCTACACATATAAAAAAGTTGTGCACAACTTCAAACTATATATATACGTTGTCTCCGTATATGCGCAACTTTCATATATGCACATATACGAAAATTGTGTATATATGAAAGATATGCGCATATATGGAAGTTGTGAATATATGAAAGATATGCGATACAAAAGATGTGTATATATAGAATTTGTGTAACTTCCGTATATGCACATATTCCATATATGTGCATGTCTTTCATATATACACAACTTCAATATATGCGCATATCTTTCATATATGTCTTTCTTTTGTATATGTGCATATCTTCGGTATATGCTCATATTTGGAGGTTGCACATATATAGTAGATGTGCATATACGAAATTTACACATATATGGAAGTTATGCGGATATACGAAACTTGCGCATATAAAAAATATATGCACATTTACTAAAGTTATGCATATACAAAAGATATGTGCATATACGGAAGCTATGTATATCTGGATATTGTCGTATATGCATATTACGAAAGTTTCACACAACTTTTGTATATGTGTAGCCATGGTATGTGAATATACAGAGGATATGTGAATATACATAAGTTGTGCATATATAGAAGATATACACATATACGGAAGATATTCACTTCTTCCATATATGTGCATCATCGTTTATGTGCAACTTCCATATATGTGCATATGAAAAAGTTGTGCACAACTTCAACCTCCATATATACACACCTTTTATATATGTGTGATCCGAATTGGATCATTATGTTTTTTTTCATCCATATCGATGCATTTGGAGTGGAAAAAGTGGAGGAATCAGCTCACGAGACCGTTTTTACGGCAGGACCCAGTTTGGCAAAACGAGGTTTGAAACCTTCTGGGAGCGTTTTGAGGCATTAAATGATGTTTTTTGGGGGGTAAAACTTTACTACTTAATTGTAACACCTTTTCATGATATTCTACACACAAAAATATTTCCAACAATGCAAGAATCGCGTCAATCAGAGTCCGTATGCAAAAGTTATTCCACTCAGAAGTTGATCTTCCTATTTTCACACCTCTAGTTTGGGAGGATGCCTTCTCAGCCCCCATTATTCATGGAAAAGGGGATATCCACGTGTTTGTGATGTAAAAGAATCTAGAAGAGTATATTTTTTAACTCTAGATAAGATTTGATGTAGTCAAACTTAACTGCTAGTAGGCTATCGGGTTGTGTTATAACCGAGCCATTAGGAGGAAGAGGAATTCCATTCTTTCGAGAGAATTTTGTTCCATAGTTGAGAAAAGTTAGTCAGGAGGCTTAGGAGGTAGAGCACACAGAGAGGATTTTTGTACTGTAGTAGCCCACAGGCCACATACATTACTTCTTTGTATCTGCAGCCATATTTCCAGACACAGAAAGAGAGCGAAGTGGCCTCACCTTCCAGCTGGGTTTTCTCCCGAAAGGGTTTCCTAGAGAGCATATCTTGTGTATTATGTGTGTGTGAGATTATTTTGTTCTCTATTTTTCATCTTGATTTACTTTTACATGCATGAACTAATTACAATTAATTTTACAGATCTAGAAATTAAATGAAATTGTAATAGTGTAGAATCCTATATTATTAATATAATATTATCAGATCTGTTGTGACGAACTGTCCAGTGGAATATCCATGACAGTTTATGGATAATTTGGTATCAGAGCAGGTTTATTTGGGTATTTTGTGGAGATTGCAGGTATCTAGATCGGCGAGGCCGAAAATCGTAAAACTCTAATCATTGGCAATGAATATGTAAACGATCCTCGTGATCCTGCATAGGTGAGGTTTTCGCGGCTCAAAGAACAAGTCGTAGATATAAACTACAATGTAAACCTTCTCATGGCAGCCCTAAGCAATAATCTAGGGATATTTGGAGAAGAAGGGGGTTCGAATGTAGAGGAAAAATCAGAAGGGGGATCGGGAGATCGAGAAGACGCAGATAACCAGCTGAAGAAAGAACCCGGAAAAGATCAACCCAGTTCAAGTGTCGTGAATCAATCCTTGTTTAAAGTGGAAGAAAAAGTCGATATCAAGCCATACCACAACAAGATTAACAGTTTGAAGCTGAACCAATGGTTGTAGCAACTGGAAGTTTATTTTAGTGTCCATTAAATCAAGGAAGGGTAGAAGATCTCATTCGCGTGGCTAAAATTGGAGGGCCATGCATTGACTTGGTGGGAGAGCCACACAGAAACCTTGAGGTTAGAGGGAGAACCTCCAGTGACTAAGTGGGAGGATTTCAAAACCCTCATTAATTCACAGTTTTATCCCATTGGGTACGTGGAAGACTAATGGATCTGGTGGCATTACTTCAGGCAAAAGCGACGCTAAAACATGCAAGAGTACACCACATAATTCAGAGAGATGGCTATAATGCTGGGTATTTCTCCAAGAACCTAGATGTACTCCTAAAGTATTTAAGGGGTCTGCACTACCATCTGCATGAGCAAGTGATGTTGTTCAAGCCAAAAACAGTGGATGAGGCTTGTGCACAGGCACGGTATGTGGAGAAAATAGGCTTGAAAAGAGCACAATCAAGTGGATCAAAGCACAAGGAGCAACAAGATGCTTCTAAGGAGGGGAAGAAGAAGAAAAAAGGGGGAAAAGATAAAAAGACAGCAGCCACAGCACACTAGTGCAAAGTTCATAGCAACCACTACAACATTGATGGCCATACATAGGATAAGTGTTGAAATTTGCATCTAGAGCTAAACCTGAAGAACAAGAAGAAAGATAATAAGAAGAAGAATCTCATGGCCACTGATTCGAGCAACCAATTTGAAAGAAACTCAGACATGGATGAGAAGATCTTTTGTACATCAGTGCAGAAGGAGGGGAATCTGGGTAGCCTTTAGCAACAAGAAGAGAAAGAAATGACCAAAATCTTCCATCTAAAGATACAGGTCAAGAAGACGAAGATTGAAGCTCTGTTTCACTCAAAATCGCAGGAAAATATCATTGCAGCAGATCTAGTCAAGAAGTTGGGGCTGTAATTTTGTGATCATCCAAAGCCATATCCACTGGGATGGGTACATAAGGATGCAAAGCTAAAAGTAACAAAACACTGTAAAAATAAATTTTCTATCAATGTTGATTTCATTAATGAAGTAGATCTGGATGTGATTCCCCTTTATGTATTTGGAGTCGTGTTTGGGAGTCCATAAATGTACATGCTTGATGCAATATTCACAAGGAGAGCTAACCAGCACCTGCTCATCAAGGATGGAAAATCAATCATCATCAACACGCATAAAGGAAAGTCAAAAATTTCATTGGTAAGTGCCAACCAAGCTAAGAAATTGATTAGTTCTAGCAAGAAGTATGTTTTATTGTTTTTAAGAGAACATCAGTCTGTAGAGGAGTCAATAAGAGGCAAGGCATCCCTAGAGGGGTGTACTAAGAAACAAAAAAAATAATTGGAGGAGTTTTACAGGCATACAAGGACGTGTTCTGAGAGCCTAAAGGTCTACCCCCTAAGATAGAAGTGGAGCACACAATCCAGCTATTGCCAGACTCCCCATTGCCAAATATTGGGTTGTACAAGAAATCTATTAAAGAAGAAAGTGAGGTGAAGAAACAATTGCAGCAGCTGCTAGAACAGGGTGTCATTTGATTGAGTATATCACCATGTGGGTCACCCATCATAATTGTGCCAAAAAAGGATTGGAATTGGTGGATGTATATAGATTATAGGGTGTTGAATAAAATCACGCTCAAGAATAGATACCCCCTACCCAGGATATACATGTTTATGGTATATTAGGACAATAGGCATCATTTGTGGTGGTAAATATATTGTACAAGTCATCGAATGTTATATACATGTTTATAAATGTATTTATATACATGTATATGTCATAAGATTGTTAGAATGTTGATCTTATGTTGGCATGGTTTTTTTCTATTTAAAATGTGCAAATGTGTTTAATATCATATGATGGAAACCTAAAATGTATATGTACATCTATATAAACTAAATGCTATATGTGTTCATGCTATGGAATATGAAAAAATTAGGTGGCATTAAAGATAGGATCCAGGAATAATATGAAAAATGCAACTATACATACTTCTGGAATTGTCGAGGGTCCTTAAATGCCTAAATTTCCTTTAAGCACAGATCATTGATCTAGGTCTAGCTCTCAATTTTAATCCACAAACCCTAGGGCTTTCTCATCTAAGAATTCTAGTCTTCTAGGGTTTACAAACCATAAGCCTTTCAAATTTTATTAACACCCTTGTAAATCAAACAAACTTTTCATGTCCTAATTTTAATTTTTTGCTTCATAGGTGAAGAACCCTTTCTCCTCTAGTTCAATATGTAACATCAAGGATGAAGAAATGGCACCCTATCACCAACAAAGTATCTCATAACCCCAATATTAAAATACTAACAACATATGCAAGGAATCTTCTACATATTTGGAAAGGGCCCTTGCAATGGTCGTATTTATCAACAAATAAACACATGTTTATGTCAACATTCATATTTTTGTCGTGGGAATCACTTGTTGGTTCTCTTGACCACTTACAACCTTGGCATAAATTCAAGAATATAACCTTTTCAAGTGAATCATAACAATTTTGGTCGCTAATTCCTTGACTTTTGACATGCAACAATGATGCTCATTCTCCTATTAAATCCCCAAAGGGATGGGAACTCCCGTGAAACCCCGATAAAAACATCCATGATTTGCTTCCTACTGTGGTGTCATAGGTCGTTGTCTCCTCCATAATTTGGGGGTCAGTTCACACCCCACACTCCACACCATTCCTTTTTTTCTATGGCTTCCGACTAGTTCCAAGCACGACCTTGTAGGTTTCATCATAGGTTGGGGTCAAGCTTCTCATTTTTCTCTTCGTAGTTGTTACTGATTTGGAGCAGGCCTGACCACTTGAATAGGCCCCGCCTGAGTCGAGGTCAGGCTAGTTTGCTTCTCTCCGGTGTTCTTTTACATTGCGGGTAACCCTGCTAGTTCCGACTCCCTCTAAGTTAGCAGACGATTCTGGAACAACATACTCTATGTCTACCTTTCCTTCTACATTAGGGTTTTAATCTTCTAGATTCTAGAATCAGGCTCTTCAAGAACCCAAATATAAAAGCAGGAGTCTTGAACATGCAAACAATATTAAATCCATGTGGATTTCTCCCTTAACAAAACAAAACAACCATAAACACACTAAGAACAAACAAACATCTAGTACAAACGCACAAGCTATATATTAAAAAAGAAAAAAAATGATTACATATATATGGCCTCTCATCCTGATGCCATTCAGCTTGACCCAAAATTGTCTGTCCCTTTCTGGCCTAATATTACATCGAATATGACTTCCCCCGGCATAGTTTGGAAGAAACTCTTATAAAAACGAGATGGAAACTTAACTTCCTAGGGAAGAATTTTTCCACAATAGCCTTTAAGAGGCTTCTAAACATTTACAGTTACATAAAAAAAAGGGAATTTCGTGTCCTCCTCAATGGCTGCAATGATACATTTGGAATCTACTAGAATCAAATTCGATTGGGGTCGAGTCGATGCTCCAACATCAACGATAATTAGAGAACTTTTTTTAATTAGGAGTAAGCATCACTTACATGCACATGTTTATAATGTCGAAAATTTGGTGAATGGACACATGATCACATGACCACTTTGTTATCTATGCACACATGACCACTATGCTATCTTGCAATATTTGTGCTTAGTTTATTTAAAAGTTACATTTTGGCACACCATAAGAAAAGTAAGACACTTTAAAAACAACCCTAACTTAAACCAAGTAAATTCCCCATAGGGGTCACAAAATAATTGATAGTTCAGGTTATGACCAGGAGTGTAGGAAACCCAAAATCCATCATGGTTATTTACATTGAAACATATAAGTAGTCCTTTTTAGGGAAATTAAAATCTTCTTGTTGTAGCGGCTACAACAACCCTCCAAAATTTTGCCTTAGCCTGTTTTGGAGCCTCCCCTACCAACCTTACACAACACTTTGTCTTGCTTCGTCAAGTACTCAAGATTCAGTGTTTTCCTCGCACAAAGGCAGCCTATCGATCATAGTCGATCCATTCCCCTCACAGACTACTTATCGGGACTTGGTCCAGCTGCAGGCTAAGCAGCATCCCCTTGAAAATTGTGCATTCCTTGAGGTAAACCAACCTTCCCTCCAGGAATTGTGCAATCCTCTCGAACATCCTGTTGGTCTCTAGGATTGCGCAACGCTACCAGCCAACCCTCCCAGTAGGATTTGCACAATTTTTCCAAGCAGCAGGCTGTTCAACCTAGGATTTGTGCAAATCTGGGCAACAATCAGCTGCTCTAACTAGAAATTGCGCAATCCCCTTAGGCAGTCATCTCAACTTACAGTTAGGAATGCACATTTTTCCCAAGCAGTTGAGCACTAGCATGCATGGACAGTCTAGTAGACTAGTTCCACCCGGGACCGAAGAAATTTGACTTGCATCCATGCATGACTTGATCTTCCCAGAATAGAAAGAGACAACATGAAAAAGGCATCCCATGATTCAAGGAGCTATTTTTAGCAGACGGGGGTTACATGCTAAGTTGTTTTAGAAGTTCCCCTCCAAGTGTCGCTTTTTCCTATATTTGTGGCATGCGCGTCTTGAGACCAAACTTATTTATTCGACGCATCAGAGCTCATTCACTCACATCGATCTCGAGCTTTGACATCCCACAACACATCTAGGACTCTTCGACACATTCAGCTCAACTATTCATGAGTAAGTGTCCTCAACATGTCTTTTTTAGCATTTCTGTCACTTTTTGTGTATTCGCTTGTGTGAGTGTTGGTTGCTTGATTTCTTTGAATGCCTATTGTCATTTACATAAATTCTAGCTTTTCCTAGCTCTGTTTCAATTTTCGTGGCTATCTCACTATTGTTGCATGCATGAAACTGTTTTGCATGGACATTCGCCCAACCGGTGAACAGCCTCACCCACATGCATGTTGATCTGTTTGTTGAATCTTCCATTCATGTTATTCATGCATTGTTTATCACTTTTTCTATCACTTAGTGTCACCATGCATTTCATTGACTCACTTGCTTTCAGTTGCCCATCGACGAGTCAGGCCAACCTTGGCCCAGGCTCTGCCCCCACCAAGACTACATTGCGCAATCTGGGGAAGGAAGGCTCACCTTCCTCTCCAGATTTGCGCATTCTTTCCCAACACTGGCCTCCTGGACTGAATTGCGCATTTCTGGAGGTCAATGGCTACTTGGCCCAAAAATTTGCACAAATTTGTCCCTGGACCAACAGTCTTTCCCAGCTGGAATTGCACATTGCACAATCCCAGCAGCCAGCTGCCCAACTAGATTGCGTATTTCACAGATCCAATAGCCAGTCCAACCTCCCAGACAACCCCGACTTCCTTTTGCACAAATATGACAGCCAGTCACTCAGCCTCCCAGTGAAATTTGCACAATCTTGCTCATCAGTTTCCCAGGTATGTGTTGTGTCCTTCCCTAGATTTCCTTTTTACACTAACATATTTCTTGCCATGCATGCTGCTTGTTTCCAGATCTTTCAGGTGTTCGTCTGTCTCAATGGCTTCCAAGAGAGCAAGATCCTAGGACACTGACAGTATTGTAGCTGGAACAACAGTTGAACAGGTGTCCTCTAGCATGCCAATCTACGAAGATACGAAGTTGTATCTAGACAAGGACATCAAACTGAAGTGGCAAGAGGTGAATGAAACATTCGTAGGTACTTTTGGGGAAGACCTTGAAGACTGTCAAGTGTACATGAACATTCATAAGCCTGGCCTGTACTGTATTGTATGCAGATACCCTGTGTTCCCATTTGCGAATATGATTCACTGGATCGTCTCTCACACTGACCCCGAGACGATGACCTTGAGCAGTTTCAGTGGGATGAAGCTTGCAACCTTATGGGAATGAGACTATGATGAGATGTATCAGATGAACGAGCCCATGACTGTCATGACTCCTCCATTCAGCTTGCCCAGCAACAGCGGTAACTCCAGAGACATTTTGAAGGATTGGGTAAAGGATCCAGCTCACTTCAAGATGACACCCAATCAGGTCTATAAGACAAAGATATTGAGGAAGGCATAATAATACTTGGTCATATTCGCATGTCAAATGAGTGGCCAAGAAAGCACTGAGACCTTCCCTCAGAGTTGGGTGGTTGCGCTGGACGAACTGGCTAGAGAAGGAAGACCATGCAACTGGTCCGGCATACTGGCTCATCAACTGCAGGAGCAAGTCACGAAGGCTCGACAGTCGCCCGAACGCATGCATGCAGAGATCTACATGTCTGCCTACATTCTAGATGCAGTCTGTGTCCAACATGAATTCCTAGGCATGGATTGGGCATGGTCACCGACGGAGACTATTGTGAACACGTATTTCAAGTTATTGTCTAAGTGCAGCTTCAGAGAAGTGATCATACAACTATCCGACCACTTTGTCACCCTAGTGTATAGGTTGATATTCGAACAAGATCCACCCTGCATGTCAGAGGAAGAGATGAAGGCATTGTTAGGCATTGTAGATTGGTATGCCTCACCAACCGGCACATTCATCCGAGTGGTCAGTGCAGAGAATCCTCCGCATGTTCTGCCAAAGTTTTCTTTGGATATGCTTATCATGCATGAAGTAGCGTATCATATCTCAACAGGATTGACAGCAAGACTGCAGTGGAAGAAGAAGGCACCTTGGCCCACTCTTCTGTTGCAGATTGGGTTACATGAGATCAAGAGCATCACACATGTGGATATCGAAGCAGAACAAATGAAGAAGTATCTGTTCGACCTCCGAAGCTTCAACCCGTATGACCCACATTGCATTGTGAAGGATCACTGCTTGAGAGTTCAGTTCAACTGGATCCATGGGGCATTTCATTGGGCTGAGGAAGACTCATGGAGGTACTTCTACAATTCCTCTAGGCCCAATGAACAGGTCGTTTTCATCGTAGAGTGGTTAGCACAGAAGCATGAAGCAGCATCATGGAGAACACCAACATTAGCAGCAACAGAAGAGGCAACATAGCCCAACATACCTGTGCGTGACAAAGGGAAGAGGAAGATTGTCGACCGCATGGAGGAGGAACAAAACTACAAGTTTCAAGCACAGCCACTTATAGAAAAAGCAACTAAGGCTATTCAGGCAAAGAGGCAGTAGCGCGACAGGCGTATCGCGCGAAGGCAGAGGGAGAAGAAGAGAATGGAAGAAGCATAGAAGGAGTTGCATGAGCTGAGAGAGAAACTCTAAAGAGAACAAGAGCTATGCCAATAGGAGAGTGAAGCGCAGTAGCAGCAAACACCGTAGGGGGTGCATCATGCACAGACAAACAAAGCAGTGCCTATATAGGTAGTTGATTCTTCTGAACAACTGGCATCAGGCGAACAGGGTGAGCCCTCGTAGGGGCAAGACTTTTCTCATGAGATAGAATAGGCTCTTAAACAGTTGGATGTGGACATGGAGCAGCAGGTGTTGGAACATGATACCGACCTCATGCCTCACCACAAAGAGGTTGACTCTCCCACTTCAATTCATCTAGATGATGAGCAAGTCTCGAATGACCAAGGAGGCACTGAGATCCTTGGTGGTCAGCCAGAAATAGAGATGCGCAACAACTCCTTTGATGAATCTCAACATAGAGTTGTGCAGCTTGATAGAGTACCAACTCCGGAGGACCGAACATCCCCTACGCAAGTTGAAGAACAAGTGATCGTGACCAATGTGCACAAGGACCTAGCTGCTTTGGTCGATGCAACTAGAGTGTATGCCGAATCCACTATCTCCAGATTGTTTCCTCATAGCTAAGAATGAGCGAATGGCGAAGGAAATTTAAGTGGCCAAGCAAGGAGGAGACTTGGTGACAATGTCCACCCGAGCCGAACTAAAGAAGGCAATACTAGATGAAGTATTGTCCTTGGACATATTCATGCAAGCATTGTACTCCAAGTTTGGTACCGTACATCAAGTAGTCGTTCATATTCACGGATGGTAGCATTGATGTGTGAGAAGAGCTTGCATCTTGAAGAACATACATGCTATCATTGACAACATGTAGGCATGGATGATGAAGTACAAGGGAGCCCCGCTTCATTTGCCCAAGATGATGAGGGCTAATGCGGTTGAGCTGCAAGCATGTATCGAGAGTCAGATCTAGAACTATGAGGACCTACCACAACTCATCACTGGCATACAGGCTTCCCATGCACGAGTATTCAAGAGCATGGAGGTTGTGGTGCACACACATGCGATTCCATCACTTGGGACTGTTAGGGTCCCACCCTAACCCCCTTATTTATGTAATAGGATCGAGTCATAGTTATAGTTAAGTAAAGAGTCAATAAAGCCCATATTAATAATTGTAAGTGGTTAACCCGCATTTAATGAAGGGACCACAGTTAGTTGCAAATGGGCCATGGTATTAGATAGATGGTATTAATAAGAACCATGGTATTTCCCCATGGTATTACATGTATGAATCCTATATAAAGGATAGAGACTCCCCTCGAGGAGCATCGTGTCTTATTTTGTAATCGAGCTCAGCTCTATTGGAGGTTGCCCCCTCGAAGAGGCAAGTGAACATTGCTTTCTAAATAATAAAATAATTTTTGTTATTTCTCATTGTTCTATGTTCAGGGTATATTTATTCACATATTTGGTATTTTGGTATTGTCTTGCAAGTTAAGAGCATAAAAAATGGTATAAGAGCACTTTCTAGGGCTGGTGGGATCTCCAATTTTTAGCAATTTTTTTTTTTTTTGGCTAGAGACGTGTTCCAACATCTTTAAACCACGGGATCTGTCATTGAGCGCATAAACCTGCGGATTTGGGGAGGCATGCATGCAAGAAATACAAGAGGTGGTCACGCTTGTTGGACTCCCTTATAACCCCTGTGGGTACCCCTTCGAGTAGTAGTGCATTAGACAGAACCACGCACAAACTGTCTTCAAAGTATCCTCTGGGTAAATCGGAAGCCCCCTAGCTCCCTTGAAACCTCGCCGTTGGCCGTCTTGCTGCTACAGTACACCAAGAACAACACTCGGATAGATTACTTGTGCGTACGATAGGGTAATCAGGTTGTACAGCTAAGGGTACGGTTGATTCTCCTTGGTTAGTGCCCTAAAAAATTGGGCCGAGTACTACTGTCAGACCCTTATGTATATTGTGATCTATAGCACCTGACACTCCTGGAGACCATAGTTCCCTTCTCTATCTCTGGATCATGCATAATCTTTTCCAGATCAGATCTCGCAAGTGGGGTTTTGTCGCAGCAGTAGTAATCAGTTCCACCGTTCAGATCTATCAGAATAGCCATTCGGATCTATTAGATCCATTAGATCCGCAGCAGCAATCAGTTCCACCATTCAGATCTATCAGATCAGCCATTCAGATCTCTCAGACCCATCAGATCCGCCATCCAGATCTAAGTAGTTGTGTGGGTTCCTATACCTAGGCGTGATTTTCACAGGACTTTTGGTAGCATTGACATTTCTAGGATTCGGCTACTATAGTATTCCTAAGCAAGGAGTAAAACTCCGTTCGGAGTAAAAAAAAAAAGAGTTTGAGACCCCCCCGGGGCGCTTATTGGTGACTTAGCCCATCAGAATCAGGACGACGAGCTGAGCAAGGTGGTACCATTCAATTGTTAGAGCCAAAAAATTCGGGCGGTCCCAAAATTTCTAGTACATTGGATCGGTGCATGGTAGAAACTAGAGCTCAAGCTATGGCGAATGAGAGGATCGACAAACTTGAAACAACATTGAATGAGCTCATGTCGCTGATGCAGAACTTAAATACAACACTCTCTAAGGGCAAGGTGGAGGCACGCGAGGACACATATATTGGCAATGAAAACAATGAGGGT
The DNA here is from genome assembly GCA_031772625.1 of Pinus tabuliformis. Classification (NCBI taxonomy): domain Eukaryota; kingdom Viridiplantae; phylum Streptophyta; class Pinopsida; order Pinales; family Pinaceae; genus Pinus; species Pinus tabuliformis. The sequence goes on along the minus strand of CM062816.1, from coordinate 706,012,734 downwards.
GAGTCTAGCCAGTCGCTTCACCTCTTGGGCACCCACCAACAATCCCATCCGCGACCACCCAAGCTGGACATGTACAAATTTTATGGCTCTCACCCGGCCGCATGGATAGCACAAATGGAGCAATATTTCAATCTGAATTACATCCTAGATAATGCGACTCAGCTTAGTGTGGGTATCATGTACTTGGACAATGAAAGATGGCAATGGTGGCAATGGCATCAACGTTGCTATGGAAAGCCCTTGATGTGGGAGACATTCTCAAAAGATCTTATGGATCGCTTTGACCAGGAATCTTACTTTTTGGGTTGTCTCGCTAAGCTTCAATAGACAGGAACAGTGAATGAATATATTGCAGCCTTTGAAGCCTTAGCTTTCCGCACTGGAGGTCTACACAATGAGTTTTACGTGGAATGTTCTGTCAGTGGTCTCAAAGAAGCCATACAAGCCTACGTCTGACTGCACCACCCTAGCTCATGGTTGGATGCTTGCAGGATAGCTTGTGAAGTCGAACGTGCATTAGCGGCCCAGTCCAATCGCCCAAATTTCATCACCAAGGGTCGCCCCCCACAGGCTCAAAGCACTGCCCAAACACTCAAGGTTCAAAAGGTGTCACCAGAAAAAATAGCAGAAAGAAGAAAGCAAGGCTTATGTTACTACTGTGATGAGAAATACTCCCCTGGGCATAAATGCAAGGAGCCCAAATTCTTTCAAATTGATGTTACTGATCACAGTCCATCGAAGGAAGCCCCACCACTTGAGGAACCAAAGGAGGAAGAAGAGAACAACCAGTAGAACAATGTACCTGAAGAACCAGTTATCTCGCTGCATGCTTTGGCAGGGATTTCTTTGCCTCAAACTCTCAAAATCAGATGTTTTATTAAGCATCACCCAGTAGTAGTCTTGATTGATAGTGGAAGTACACATAATTTTATCCATCAAAGAGTCGCAGAAGCAGTGCATTGTTTTGTCCGAGCAGTTTCTAACTTCCAGGTCCAAATTGCTGATGGGGGAACAATGAAATGTGAAGGCCACTGTGAAAATGTCAAACTTCAAATGGGGGATTATCAGTTAAACACCCAAATGTTTGCCATACACATGGGAGGGTGTGATATTGTCCTCAGTGTTGAATGGCTTCGCACACTTGGCCCAATCACAATGGATTTCCAGGAGTTATATATGAGCTTTAAGCAGAACAACCACACACATACCCTCCGCGGACTCCAGCCGAGAGGTCCCTCTATCATCAGCTCACATCGGATGGAAAAATTGTTAAGAAAGGGCCACCATTGAGTCATAGCTCAATTTAATGCCATCCAAGCCTTCAAACCCAATTCTCTTCATATTCATCCTGAGATGCAACAGATCTTAAACAACCATCTGCCAGTCTTTGACAAGCCTCATGAGCTTCCACCCTCGAGAGAGGAACATGATCATAGCATTACTTTGGTCCCAGGGGCCCAACCACCAAATGTGCACCCATATAGATATCCGTTTGCCCAAAAGAATGAAATAGAAAAAATAATCAAGGAACTCTTGGAAGCAGGCATCATTCGTCCCAACATTAGTCCTTATTCATCGCCAGTGGTCATGGTGCTCAAGAAAGATGGGGAATGGCGTATATGTCCAGACTGTAGGGCCCTTAATAAGTCGACAATCAAAGATAAATTTCCCATCCCGGTTGTCAATGATTTGCCGTATGAACTAAATGGGGCTCAATTCTTTACTAAGCTCGACCTTCGCTCAGGCTACCACCAAATTCTCATGAAAGAAGTAGACATTCCAAAGACTGCTTTCCAAACTCATGAAGGCCATTATGAGTTCCTGTTGATGCCATTCGGTCTTTGTAATGCCCCATCCACCTTTCAGAGCCTTATGAACCACTTGCTCAAACCATATCTCAGAAAATTTGTCCTGGTTTTCTTTGATGACATCCTCATCTACAGTTGCACCTAGGCCGCACATCTTCAGCATGTAGATCTGCTCTTGTAACTAATCCGCAAGCATAAATTATTTGTCAAGATGTCCAAGTGTTCTTTTTACATGGAAGAAGTTGAGTATTTGGGCCACATTGTGGGGCATGAAGGTTTCAGGGTGGACCCCAAAAAGATCCAGGCAATGCCGGAGTGGCCTCAACCTAAGACCTTGAAGAGCTTGAGAGGAATTTTGGGTCTCACAAGCTACTATCGAAAATTTGTCTACAATTATGGTTGCATTGCTAGGCCCCTCACTCATTTCCTCAAGAAAAATTCATTCCTCTGGAATGATGAAGCACAACAAGCCTTTACAGCTCTCAAACGTGCCATGTGTTCCACTCCAGTCTTAGCGCTACCCGACTTCACCAAATCTTTTGTGATAGAATGTGATGCTTCAGGTACGAGTATTGGGGTGGTCTTAATGTAGGAAGGTTGACCCTTGGCCTTCATGAGCCAACAATTAAGTGGGAAGAATCTGGGACAATCTACCTATGAGAAGGAGATGATGGCCATCTTACATGCAATAGATACATGGCGACCATACTTATTGGGGCATCGTTTCCAAATCCGCACAGACCATCAAAGCCTTAAATATTTTTTGGAGCAACACCTATCCTCACCACAACAAAATAAATGGCTCACCAAAATGTTGGGATATGATTATGAGATAATTTACAAGAAAGGGCGCGAAAATATTGTAGCAGATGCATTATCCCACCAATTTGAGGAGGAAAGTACCCTGCTCGCAATTTCCCTTCCCATTCCAGAATGGATTGAAGAGGCTCGCAAGGAATGGTTTTCACATCCCTGGCTCTCCCAACTCATTAATCAATTGCAGACAGATCCAAATTCCACAGTAGGCTACTAGTGGCAGGATGAGATTCTTCGCTACAAGGATAGAGTCATAATATCACCAATATCCACCCTCAAAAGCCGCATTTTGGCAGAGTTGCAATCATCGCTCACTGCAGGACCATCAGGCTTTCAGAAGACATATGCTCGCACTCGAAGATGTTTTTTTTGGATAGGCATGAAAATGGACATTCTTACTTTTGTAGCTGAATGTGACGTCTATTAGCACCACTAAGGAGAAATAGTCAAATCCACAGGCACATTACAGCCATTGCCCATCCTAGCCTCAATCTGGACAGAGGTTTCTATGGATTTCATTACGGGTCTTCCAAAGTTAGGAAACAAGTCAGTCATCATGGTGGTTGTGGACAGACTTTCTAAGTATGCTCATTTTTGCACCCTACCCCACCCTTTTACACCGACTTTGGTCACTCAATATTTCATGGATCAAATCTTCATATTGCATGGCATGCCCACTTCCATTGTGTCTAATCATGACCCGGTCTTCACCAGTAACTTTTGGCAGGAACTCTTTCGGCTACAAGGTACCCAACTACAACTAAGTACTTCCTAGCATCCACAAACTGAGGGTTAAACTAAAGCAATCAACAAATGTCTGGAAACCTACCTTAGGTTTTTCACTTCAGAAAAGCAACATCTCTGGGTATAGTGGTTACCTCTAGCTGAATGGTGGTATAACACCAACTATCATGCCACTACCAAAATGACTCCATATGAAGCAGTTTATGGTCAACTCCCTCCTTCTCCTACTTCTTATATCAAGGGATGCTCAAAGGTACAAGCAGTGGATCAACTCCTACAGAACCGCACAACCATGCTGGCCCACCTTAGAGAGAATCTTCATCAAGCTCAAAACCGCATGAAGCAACAGGTAGATCAACATCGTTCAGAACGCCAATTTCAAGAAGGGGATTAGGTATTTTTGAGGCTACAACCATATAAGAAAACATCACTCAAAGACAAGGGTTGTCAAAAACTATCTCCAAAATTCTACGGACCGTATCAAGTACTTCAGCGCATTAGAGAAGTTGCCTACAAGCTAGCTTTTCCACCCACTGCAAAAATTCATCCAGTTTTCCATGTCTCATGCCTCAAGAAAGTGATTGGGAACAATTGTAGAATTCAAACCAGTCTACCTAAACTGGATAAAGAAGGGTCAATGTGGCTCCAACCTGAACAGGTTCTTGATACACGAGAAAGGCACTTGCATGGCCACATGATCAAGGAAGTCCTCGTCAAGTGGAAAGACACCTCTCCGGAAGATGCAACCTGGGAACCAGCCACTATTCTTCAGCAGTTTCAACCTTGAGGACAAGGCTATTCTTATGGGGGAGGGCATGTTAGGGTCCCACCCTAACCCCCTTATTTATGTAATAGGATCGAGTCATAGTTATAGTTAAGTAAAGAGTCAATAAAGCCCATATTAATAATTGTAAGTGGTTAACCCGCATTTAATGAAGGGACCACAGTTAGTTGCAAATGGGCCATGGTATTAGATAGATGGTATTAATAAGAACCATGGTATTGCATGTATGAATCCTATATAAAGGATAGAGACTCCCCTCGAGGAGCATCGTGTCTTATTTTGTAATCGAGCTCTGCTCTATTGGAGGTTGCCCCCTTGAAGAGGCAAGTGAACATTGCTTTCTGAATAATAAAATACTTGCTATTATTTCTCATTGTTCTATGTTCTGGGTATATTTCTGCGCATATTTAGTATTCTAGTATCATCTTGCAGGTTAAGAGCATAACAGGGACTCTCACCCAAGCTAAGACCAAGAAGCAGTTCCAACAATAGCTTGACTCGTACTTCTATGAGTTGATGCACGTCGCCACCATTCCAGACTTGCCTATCAGTGCAGACATCATGCGCAAGTATGTTGCTGATCTGCTCACATTGAGGACAATGATGCACATTCTTTCATATGAGTTGGATAGAGGATCCCGAGCAGTGTACCCGGAGGCCATGGAGGCAAGGTTCAGGTTCCAGACGGATGTCACAACGGAACACACAGACACTATCAGAGACTACCAATCTTGGCACCAATATGTTACTGTTGATTAGCATGAGGATGTCGAGAAGTTAGACTTCTATAGATGTCTAAGTTAGAGTGGTGTCTAGTTTGGCTTGTTCAAGCCATTGTTTACATGGGTACGTGTGCATTGTAATGTTGAGTCATGTCAAGTGTAAGTCAAGTGTCAAGAGTGAATGTAACAGTCATAGAGTAGGTGAAGAGTCATGACGGTAGTCGAACGGTGACAAAGGGGAATGTCAAGTGTCACCCCACCCTTTGCTATAAATAGTCCCTCATAACTCATTGTAGAGGCTTCTGGTCAGCCAAGCTTCTATTAAGACTATCTTGAAGAAGGCTTGGACAGTATTGCAATGCGCCTTGGCTTCTCCACTGTACGGAGCTAGTACATCTCTTTGGAGGAGCAGGCGGATGTGGCTGTAACGTTCCATTGTTGGGGCTAGCAGGTTTACATGGTGTATTGTATGATTGTGACTTACACTTCTTTAATAATAAGAGCCAACACCTTTCATTCATATGTTGTTATTGTAGTTGGACTGTTCTGGTTTCCTTAATGATATGTGTTGTTTAACTTACGTACTTGTATATGAACTGATTTGTATGCAATTATATGAATCTTGTTGTTAATGTGTTGCATATGTTGTTAATGATGTCACCATCCGTGTCGAATTCTCTGTCGGACATCAGATAGACCTTTCTCATGAACCTTGCTATATTAACCATCACACCCGTCTCAAACTGATATGTGAGTGTTGTTTGTGTTATCTTACCTTGTATGTTGTGAATTTTGCATCGAGTGGACTGCTCCGCCGGAAGCTCTGCATGTCCTTTGTGTGGTGTGTTCCTAGCCGAGTTGGGATTGATCCCTTTTAACTTGGAATCCACCTTCACCTTCCTCTCCCTTCAAAGTGTTGGAACCTCTCATACACATTCCTTGAATCTTTGCATCAGTTACACCCTTGCTACTGACAAAGTTATCTTACTTGCCTCTGTGCGACATCGCAATCAAGGCATTACCTTACGACCCACTGCTGGGACTCCTACACTAAACGATCTGAGGTCTAATTGGGACTTCTTACCGAGGAGATCCCCTTGGCATGTTGGCGGGCCTAGCACCATCAACATTTCTGGCGCTAGAAGGAGGGCCTGATGACAAGAAGTGTCCTCTCATCCAATTTTGAACCTTTTCATATCTTTCATGAAGTATTTCATTCTTCTTCCCCTGAGGTGTTTTTCGAATTGTGAAGATGTCTCCATCTTGGGGAAGCTTTTCAATCTCTTGTCCACTCACATGTATTATGGTGAAGGCGAAGTGGCCTGGCCTGAGCACTTACGTAACTTTCTTTCCATGATTTATGAGGAATATGAGTTTACTGATGAATAGGCCGGCTTATTGCTCGCATACACACTTCGCGAATCTCCGTTTCATTGGGTGCTCAACCTACTGGCTGACACCGTGAACTCATGTGAGCACTTTTATGATCTTATTGAACACACGTTCTATCATTTTGATCCAGACCATCTTGATCGGAAACTGTTACAACAATGGAGAGATCCACATGAATCCATTATTGATTTTTGGCAGCGCATCTGTGACTTGCAGTTTCAAGCTCCGAGGAGCCAGATGAAGTTCGCTTATCTTTGGGACTGGTTCTAGTACTGTCTTAAGAAATCTGCCCACCCCAAGAGGAAGCTTGATGTCAAGCCTCGTTCAAGCTTCTTCGTTGATGGAACTGCGCAATCCCATGTGGGAGCAGGAATTTTCTCAACGGATTGTCAGCCTCCCTCTCATTCAAAAGTTCCACCATCGCCCAATGATGCTGAGGATCCTATTCGCACATATGTTCACCCTTCACACCCTCCTATCGTCACTCCACTCAATTTTCATGTAGAGTTGGTTGTGAGTCCTTCGAGTTCTCATATGCATTCTTTTCTTCGACCTCCGTCTTCACACTCAGGTGTTCCTCAAGATGATGCTGTCTTGTGTTTGTCCATCCTAGACTCTTCACTTGTTGTGAACAAGGAACAACCCACTGACGTAGTTGGTGTTGCACAACCAACATGCATTTTCATTCCTGAAGAGTATGAGTGGGATATTGAACATCAACACTCGGCGAAGGATGACTCCCTTCCATCTGAGCCCCCTCCGTTCTTTCCTAGCTTATTTGGTGAACCTGCCATCCATGATTTTTCATGTATGTCTTCATCCATGGATGGTGTTTGGTCAATTTAGTGTCCTAAATTGCTCTACATAAATTATCAATCTGGGTATCGTAAACTGATGAAGTGTAGTGCACTGTATGTGCTAGATGGCCCTTCTTACTTCAGTGTTTTTGAGTTTTATGTTGTTTTATGGTTTTGATCCTTTAATCCCTAATGATTTACAATGCACTTAACAAAGTCTACTTCTGCTAAAAATCCAAAGAAGGGAAATGAGGACTAAAAGTGTTTTAGACGAGATTTGGAAGTGAAGTTTAATCAAGAAAATGAAAACAAAGTTTCTATTTCTGCTCTTATTATTGTTTCCAAATCATGAACTAAAAGAACTTAAGAGTGAAATTGCAATTATTATTTAATCAATTACAAAACCAAAGCTAAATGAAATATCAGAACTGAAAGTGAAATTGCAGCTATCTATGATGGAAATAAAACTAAAATGAAATACTGAAACTAAAAATGAGATTACAACTACTGTTTAGTCTATTGTAGAATCAAAACTTAATGAAAAACTGAAAATGAAATTGCAAAAAACTAATGAAAGACTAAGACTGGAAATGAAATTGCAACTAATCTACTATAGAAGCTAAATGAAGTGCTTAGTTACTCCGCTTCACAATTTTGGGAGAACAACCTCCTTGTGATAACATTTTGAGGAATTATGTACTTCAGCATTTTAAGAGAAAATAAATACAAAAATGCAGAAAAGACTCATTCATATATGAAGTATTCAACCACTTGGTTTAAGATGAACCATCAACCAGAAGGGATTTTTAGAAACATTCACTTACAATATGAGTCACTAAACTAGTAATAAAATGACAAAACAATAAAGGCACTAATCAGTTTTAATTAAAAACCTAAAGACTAATGAACAGCAAATGAAATAAATTACTCTACACTACTGAACTCAACTTCAAGCTACTGATAAAAATCTAAGAAGAAAGTAAACCAAAAGAATTATTCTGTACTGAAATAAGCTATTCTGCATTAGTAGGAAAATGTAAAAGACTGCATTATGAACAAGGTTAGAAAATGGTTATAAACATCATGGAAAAACACAGTGAATTTACAGTTCAACTATGAAAGACAAAACAAAAATGAAATGTAACCTTAGCCAGCGCAAGGGCCCTCTGCAACTGCTCAGGTTATATGTAGTTATTCAACACTCCAACAAACGCTTTCAGATATCCATGAAACGTACAGTCTTCATATTAAAAACAGAGAATGAGTTCTCAAAATTACAAAGCGCTAATCTAAACTTAACAAATGAGCAAATTCGAACTTGTTTTGCGTTCTTCACACAGGAATTTATAGAGAAATTATACAACTGTTTTATGGAGAAAAATAAGCTACAACAAAACGCATAGGCAAAAAATCACACGGAATTCTCTTCTTTGGTTGCTGGAGACATAAATCTAAGGTGATGGTTGTTGGACTCAGTTTTCACAGATGGCTGATGAAGTCCGTGGCCTCGGGAAGTTGTTTCAGATCCCATCAATGTGAAACGTGTACAACACAGAGTCTTGTTTTCCTTAGGTCTCTATGTTTGACTTCCCTTTGACCGGAGTCTTCCTTGTTTACCTAGGCTAGGTGAATAGGACACGATCCATACCATGATGTTTTCCAAGCTGCCCATGTAGTTATTTCCTCCTCCTGACACTTGGAACCTGTAAAAGCATGGAAGTAGCTACGGAATAACTAATTAGCTGCAAAATGGGATGTGTTCTGTAGCTAAAAGACAAAAACTCATTCAAATAGCAAACATAAAAGTATAACATGTAAATCACTAAAATGTTCTCCTTAAGGCAATGTATAATGGTTATTGATGATAGGAATGCATTTCTTCATAGAGAAACAAAGAAGGAGAAATGAGAAAAGTTGCTACGGAAAGAGCAATTTTGAAACTCAACATACCCCCACTACAAGACTATTTCATGTCCCCATGCAATCAAAATTGTGAACTTCCTCCTCCTACTGCATTTGTTTTGATACTTCAGCCAAAACATCCAACTTCGTCTTCTTGCTTTTCTTTGCACCAACTTCCATCCTTGGCTTCCTCATGAGAAATATTTACTTGAGGTTAATAAGTGCCCTGTTTAGCTTCTTATTCTTCCTTTTTAGTTTTCTATTCTTCTTGTTCCATAAACCCAAGTGAAGCATAGTGTTGTCATGGATAATTTTATCCAACTTATTCTATTCTTTTAAGGCTTCATTTTCTCTTTGGATGTGCCTATTCAGAACTTCTAGTTCATAGATCTCAGGTTTAAGGGAGCTAGTTAAAGTTTTTTGTGAGGTGGAAGGCTATTCTAGATTAGCTGAAGTCCTTGGGTCTGCTGATGTACTCTTTTTCTCCAAAGAATCTATGTAGTCATAGATTTGATGTTGGATTGGAACAATGCCAGGAGAAACTCTTCTTGGGCTGCCCTCAAAGTTCTGTGGAGGAGAGTTCTGTGGAGGAGAGTTCTGTGGGCTTTGCTCATATGGAATATTGTCAGGAGACTGAGCTGGAGTTTCTCCCTCTAAATCTATAAACTAGGTCTCTTTTGATTTTGCTTTCTTCACTTTGCCCTGGAGTCTAGAACTCCTCCTCAAGTTTTGGGAGCCTATGATCTCTTCTTCTGTAACATGTTTCCTCTTTCCTTTCTCCTTATCTTTCTTGATTTGTTCTCTGATTTTGATTAGTCTCTCAGAAATCAGTTGTTCATCCTCCTTAGGTGATGAAGGTTCAAGAATATCCTTGTGTATTTCTTCAACCTTTTCTTTCATTTTTCTCCTCTACTTAGTCTGCTTTCTGATCTCTGTTAATTTCTCAGAGATTGGTTCTTCTTCATCGTTTTTCTGTGTTGAAGTTTCAGGGGTGCTTTGAATGGTGAGACTGGTCTTCCTTCTCCTACTTCTTTTAACAGGACTTCCCTCAAACAAATCTGGAGCATCTTGGAAGAAATTCCTTACCAAAAAGTCCTCCCATGTATCCCCTACACTTCTTAAATGAAATTCAACTAAAATCTTCACTAGTCCATGGTGATATAGAGTGGTTTCTATTGATTCAACTTTCTTCTGAACATTAGTTGCCATTCTTCTCAAACTATTCAACAGGAAAAATGGAAGATTGAGGGTTCCATTCTCTAGAAAATTCATTAACAGTCGTATATGATACACATACATAGAACCAAACCTCCCTTCGCATGTAATAAACTTTTGCAGAATTAACAACATGCTACTCCATTTGTTTTTAAGTGCAGAGATTGGAATCCCTTTTCTAAAAATTGAAGTGTCCATACCTGGATTTTTAAGAATGACCTTCCAAGATTCATCATGAAACTCTTTGTTCTTAAACCACCTTTCTCCTAGCCTTGGGAGTTCTGTTGCTTCAGCTATAAAGGACTTGGTAACTGCAAATTTGATGTCACCTATTTCCACTTCCATTCCATCAAATGACCTAGAAAAGGATTTAGTGATTTCCTTATGGTAACCGTTGAATTTTTCAACAAAACACAACTAACCAACCTTCTGTAACATTCCCTCAGCTGCGGATGACCCTCCATGTATTTAACCCCTACGTGTTCTGTTCTAACAATAAGCCCCATCACCTCTGTTCTCAGCTACTCTTCAAACTTTCTCTCACTGTCTGAGAAATGGAATGATTGCGTAAAGAGCATTATGTATATGAAAATGGAGCAACTGGGTATGTGGAAACAGAACGACTATGGATATGGAAATGGGATGACAGAGTATATGGAAGCAGGATGACTATGAATAAGAAATAAAACGACTGTATATATGGAATATGGAAACAGAGTAGCTATATACGTAAATTGTGTGGAAAACAAAATGGCTGTATGCACAAAGTCTTTGAAAACAGAGTGACTGTATGCACAAAGTGGCTGCGTAACTATGAGAGAAAAACTTAGTGTAATAAATGAACAATTAGGGTTTGAAGAGTCGTATACAGATAGGTCATGTCATTAATCTAACCGTTATTAGGTGTAGCTATAGAAGTCCGGTTAAGTACGAGTCATGGAGTTTAAAACGGAGATTAGTTATGAAGGCATCATTGGACTGTTTGGCATTGAAGACGAAAGGTGTGGCGGAGTCATCGTGGCAATCAAATCACATAATGATTGATCAAGGAGACATGTGATCATACAAGTTATACAAACTTATGTTTTTGTATTGATTTTTGAAATAAGTTTTTGTTATTTACCTTTGGAACCTTACCTTCCGCTTGCTAATATCTTGATGTTTGCTTCCACGGGTTCTTTAGGCATGATTGGTATTCAAAGTTGTTTTCTCTTCAATTACCTGCATATAAGATTTTATTATGAACTGGCCTCTTTGTGATTGGACTGATGATCAAATTGTTGCTGCAGAATTAGATTAGCTGTAGAACATGATCAACTACGAAACAGGACCAACTGCAGAACATGGAAACAGCTGCAGAATGTAAAACAGAGAGTAAAATATGGCTTATGAATAGATGAAATGGAAATGGTTGTGTGAGTGAAAATATAAAAAAATGATAAATGAAAAATGGAGATGAAAGAAATGCTGGAAAAGGAAAAAATTATTGGTGGAATATAGCAATGGAGTGAAACCGTAAAAGTAAAACAGGGTGAAATGAAATGAGACAATGAATTTTTCAGAATGCTGAATGATTGTGGCTTTTTGTCACCACTTTTTTCAGAAAAGGAAATGAAAAATATAGGGTGTCAGACTCTTCTGGTTTTCACCCTATATTTTCTGTATAAGCATGTCAATCAGTGATTGGTTTTCAACCTTATACAATTTATTATTATTATTATTATTTTATTTTTTTTAGATAGGAAAAACAAAGACTAAGTTGGTGGAGAAGAAGGATTCTTCTTCACCAACTTCATTTTAGAATTGTTTTGAAAGATCTTGATGAACTCCTCCTTTGAGATTGGTTTTTGATAAATTTTCAATCTATGACCATTCACAAGGAGAGGAGTTTGACTTTCATATATTGTTCTGATCCTTACTACTCCATTATTGAAAACTTTTTCATTCTCATATGGTCCAAGCCAATGAGTTTGAAACTTCCCTTGAAAATATTTAAACTTTGAGTCAAATAATAGTGCCCAATCTCCCTCTTGAAACTCCTTGTCCTTGATGTATTTGTCATGCCATTTAGCCCTCTGTTGTTGGACTAAACCAGTCCTTTGAACAGCTTCTTGTTTGATTTCATCAAGTTCATTTAATTGCTCCACTCTATGCTTTTGAGATTTTGATAAATCCATCCCCAACTGGACTGCATTCTTGAAAGTTTTGACTTGGAACTCTATAGGGAACAAGATTTGTTTCCCATAAACAAGTTCATAGGGTGTATGTCCCGTTGTACTCCTCCATGTAGTTCTATAGGCCCATAAGGATTTAGGAAGCCTTTCTACCCAATCTCTTCTATGTAGATGCACAGTCTTGGTGAGGATTCCTTCAATCACTTTATTTATAGACTCCACTTGACCATTTGCTTGTGGATGGTAGGGAGTAGATTTCCTATGCTTGATCTTTTACTCCTCCATAAGCCTTTCCATCATGTTGGATGTGAATTGAGATCCCTGATCTGTCACAATTTCTCTTGGAACACCAAAGCGAGTAAAGATGTCCTAAAAAAGAAAACTAACTACAGATTTTTCGTTAGCAAAAAGTAATGCTTTGGCTTCTACCCATTTGGTGACATAATCAGTGCATACCAATATATACTTTTTCTACTTAGATGGAGGATTAATTGGTCCAATAAATTCTAAAGCCCATTTTTCAAAGGGTTCGATAAGTACCTAAGTTTGTAATGGCATTTCATTTGAGGGAGCAGGTTTCCCTACCCTTTGGCAGCTATCACACCTTCTGACATATTCTTTGGCATCTTTGAAGATGGATGGCCAATAATATCCCAAAGAAATGATTTTATAGGTTTTCCTCTTGTCAGCAAAGTGTCCACCACACGGCTCATCATGACATGCTTTGAGAATATCAGGAATTTCATCTTCCTTGACACACCTTCTGATCATAAGATCTGGTCCTGTTTTATACAATTCATTAGTGATCCATGAATATCTTGCACTTTCTTGAATAATCTTTCTTTTTTCTTAAACAAATGTGAAGGTAACTTCCCTGTAACCAATTAATTAGCAACATCTGCAAACCAAGGAGTTTGAGTGGTTACTGCAAAAAGATATTCATCAGGAAACTTATCTTCAACCAGAGAATCTTTATTGATATTCTGAATCCTGGACAAGAAATCAACAGTTGTGTTTTGTTTTCCAGGTCTATCTCGCACAGTAATGTTGAATTCTTGCAAAAGTAAAAGCCATCTTGTAACTCTGCCATTAGTAATAGGTTTATTCATAAAATATCTAATTTCAGAGTGATCTGTATGAACAAAGGTTTCATAGTCTGTTATATAATGTCTGAACTTATTAATTGCATGAACAATGGCTAAGAATTCTTTTTTAGTCACAGTATACAACTCAGTGGGGTCAAATTTTTACTTGTATAGTAAATGGCATAAGGAATCAAATATTTTTATCCCAATACAGCTCCCAGAGCTGTATCTGAAGCATCTGTAGAAATATGGAAAGGAAGTTTCCAATTTGGTCCTCTTAAAATAGGTGCTTCAGAAATTTTTGCTTTCAAGGTTTCAAATGCTAGTTGGCAATCAGGATTCCAACTGAATTCACAATCTTTTGTAAGCAATTTGAAGAGTGGAGATGCTATTTTAGTGAAGTTTTCTATAAATCTTCTATAGTATCCTGTAAATCCTAGAAAACTTCTAACATCCTTTTGGCAACCTGTAATTGATAACTTAGAGATGACTTCAACTTTAGATTTGTCAACTTTAATCCTATCTCCTGAAATGTGATGGCCTAAAACAATACCTTCTGTAAACATCATAAAGCATTTTACATGGCTTAGTGAAAGGTTTGTTTCTTTACATCTTTTAAGGAATTTTTCCAATTTTTCCAAAGCTTCTTCAAATGTGTTTCCATAGACTGTTAAATCATCCATATATACCTCTACACAATCATGTATTAGATCAGAAAAAAATTCTAGTACTGCCCTTTGAAATGTTGCAGGCACATTACTTAACCCAAAAGGAAGCACTCGGTAGGCAAAAGTTCCCCATGGACAAGTAAATGTGGGTTTATCATGATCCTCAGGTGCTACCTAAATTTGATTATAACCACTAAAACCATTCAAGAATGAGAAATACTTCTTACCTGCTAATGTGTCTAACACCTGATCTATAAAGGGCAAAGGAAAGTGATCTTTCAGGGTTGCTTTATTCAATTCTCAATAATCAATGCACACCCTCCATTTACCATTCTTTTTAGGCACAATTACCAAAGGAGAAACCCATTGGCTATCTGAAATTGGGTAAATGAAGTTTACATTGAGTAATTTTTGGAGCTCTTCTTTCACAATTTCCCTAAGATTTGGATTCATCCATCTCTGAGGTTTTCGGATTGGTCTACTGTTTTCCTCAATATAGATATGATGGATACAAGTCTTAGGATCAATGCCTTTCATGTCGATGTACTCCCATGAAAATGCAGCAGAATGTTTTTGTAATGTTTTGGTTAGCTTTTCTTGTTGTAGTTTCTCTAAATTTTTGTTTATGTTCAACGTCTTACCTGGAAAAATTTCAATTGTAGAGCTACCAAACTCTTACATAGAATAGAGAGACATCTGCCTAGATGACAAGTATTCAACATTAGATTTTTCTTGGAATTTTGCATGATCATATTCTAAAGATGTTTCAAAAATTTTCAATGTGTTCAAAATTTGACTATCTTCACTAATTTCTAATATAGTAAAGAGAGGTTGAATATCATCTTCATCATCAATCCATTCCTTGTCATCTATCTTTGTGATTGATTTTGTTGGAGGATACAAAGTAAATTTCTTTGTTGAATTACCATTAGAAATATACATGTCACCATATCTACAACTAATAAAAGCATCAGTTATGGCCAGCCAAGGTCTTCCTAATATGAGTGGGTGTCCTCCTAGATTATTCTTGGGAGTTAAAATCATGAAATCAACAGGATATTCCCAAGAATCTAAGGAGACTGAAATATCTTCTAGCACACCATCTGGTTTGATTACTGATCTATCTGCAAGTTGCAGTAAGGTAGGTGTGTAAAGAAGGTTAGGAAGTTTAAGTTGCTCCATAGTTTGTCTACTCATAATGTTTATTGTTGCCCCTAAGTCAATCAATGTGTTTGGAATTTCAATTCCATTTATATGTGTCTTGACAATTGGACTTCCTGGATCCACATATTTCTGCATGGAAATCTTTCCCATCATGATTTCTACTATCTTTCCTACCAGGTGAATTCTTTTTGTTTCTCTCGGTCTTCTTCCTGGTCTTTTAATGCTCAACTCCTTTATTGTCTTGGCTAGAATTGGAATTTCTCTAATGGCTTGTAACAAAGGAATTTTGATACAAACATTCTTCAATTCATCTAGAAAATCATAATTGGGCAACAAGATCTGTTTTTCTACCCCTCTATCAATTTGTAATCTCTCAAGAAAAGGAGGTGTAGAAGTAGATGTTGGTTGCTCAATGATAGGAGTTGTGTTTATTGATTCTTTTTGTTTTTATTTTTCAATGTTTTGGTTTTGGAGGGATATTCCTGCAAAACTTTTATTGACTTTTAGAGAATCTTCCTTAGAAGTATCTTGTTCTTGAATGACTATAGAAGGTTTTTCCTTTTCTAATATCCTACTAGATCTCAACATCATTAAGATCTAGTGGAGTAATCATGTAAGTTGGAAATTGTTGTCCTTCTACCATGTAAGCATTCTGAGGGTTTTTATTATTGGGGTTTGGTAATAGTTGGGTAGGTAGTTGATTTGGTTTCTGCTGAAATGGAAGCAAGAGTTGAGGATTTTGAATTTGTTGTGGAGGTTGTTGTGGAAATGGCAATGAAAGTTGAGGATTCTGATTTTGAAGATGTGGTTGTTGATTTTGTGGGGGAGGATAACTCTGATAAGATGGAGGATATTGATAATATTGAGCAAATATTCCATAAGGATTTTGTACTGCTTGCACCCATGGTTGAAATTGATACTGAGATTGAGGTTGAGGCCAAGGTTGCTGCCAAGAATTCCAGTTTGGTGGGGGTTGAAGATACATTGGATTGTTAAATACTTGATTTTGTGGCCCCTGCCAAGGTCCTCTTGCAACAAAACAAAGAGGTTCTATAGAATTTGGGACTATTTCCTCTTGAAAGATAGCCTTAAGACCTGGGATTGAGGGACAACCCTTGGTCTCATGACTTTCTGAACAAATCATACAAGTTTCTACAATTTTTGCATCTAAAGGGCATTCCCTTAGAGCATGTTCCTTCCTACATTTTTGACAAAAAATGGCTAAAGCATCAACCTCTGTTTTCTGTTTGTTTTGAATTTTAAGGGTGTCTAGTTGCTCACTAAAGCTCCCTAAAATGTTAGTTTTAAACTCATCAAGCATATTGCCAAATTTTGCCCTACTTATAGATCTAGTTGCAGATTTGTTTGCTCTAACAAGAGAAGGATCTCTAGGCCATTTTCCTGTTTTAGATTTCCCTCTTGAGAGATGAATACATAGTTCTGCTATGTCACTCAATTGAATTTGAGAGATATCTCCCTTCCCCATCATGTTAAGGATATTTATCCACTCATCTCTAATGGCCTTTAACAAAAGAGCTTTCAAAGTTTCTTCATCTAAATTGTTCATCTTTTCTCTTTTCAAATTATAGTTGAATCTCTCAAGCAAATCCTCTAAGTTTTCATCCTCTTTTTGCATCATTTTGAACACATCATCTTTATGATTGGTAGGCATACAATAATCCAAGTATCTATCCAAAAATGTCTGTTTCATGTCATTCCATGTTCTAATGGATTGAGTGACTAACCCCATAAACCATTTCAAAGCAGCCCCTTTTAGTTTGTAGGGAAACAATTTGAGTTTTTGAGAGTCTTCTAAATAGTCATAAGTTCTACATAAGACTTCAAATTTAAACAAGAATGTTTCAGGGTACTCACTTCTCAACCCATAAAAGTTTGGGAGGACAGATGGTGAGATGTTTTTCATTGTGGTATGTGTTTCCTCATCCACTATAGGGAATCCAAAAGAGTTATCTACTTCCCTATTTCCTCTGCCTCCTCCATTATTACCTCTACTGCCTCCATTGTTTCCTCTACCTATCCCTCTACCCCCTCCTCCAAACAGTGAGAATTCTCCATCTTGTTCTTCTTCTGCCATTATAGTTTCTTCAGAGTCAGTGTAGGGCTCAACCTGCAAGGTTATTCCCTCCTCCTATGGTTCTACTATTAATGGACTATGGGAGAGAGTTTCTACTTCTTCTTCCTCGCCAGGTATTCCCAATTCTTCAACTACAATAGGCTCTCCTATGGAGGTGAAAAAGGTTATCCCTGTTGTTGGAGTTTCAAAAAATTTCTCTCCTAGGAATATTTTGGTAGATGATGTAGGAGAATCTTCTGATTGAGTTTCTGCCCCTTGAATTCCAGGAATCCTATGGTTGGGAATATGAGTCTGGGATGGAGGTGTGTCCTTTCTAACTCTTGGTGGAGTAGGTGGAGTTGTAGGAATCGAACTTCTGCCCCTAGCTATAAATCTACCCTAGAATCTCTTTCTCTATGCATGTCATTGTTTTGTTTAGTTGTTTTTGTTGTTGTTGTTTTTTTAACGTAAGAGATAACGCTACCTAGTTACACTTCCCCAGAAACGACGCCAAAATGTTTGGTCAATTTAGTGTCCTAAATTGCTCTACATAAATTATCAATCCGAATATCGTAAACTGATGAAGTGTAGTGCACTATATGTGCTAGATGACCCTTCTTACTTCAATGTTTTTGAGTTTTATGTTGTTTTGTGGTTTTGATCCTTTAATCCCTAATGATTTACAATGAACTTAACAAAGTATACTTCTGCTAAAAATCCAAAGAAGTGAAATGAGGACTGAAAGTGTTTTAGACCAGATTTGGAAGTGAAGTTTAATAAAGAAAATGAAAACAGAGTTTCTATTCTTGCTCTTATTATTGTTTCCAAATCATGAACTAAAAGAACTTAAGAGTGAAATTACAACTACTATCTAATCAATTACAAAACCAAAGCTAAATGAAATATTAGAACTGAAAGTGAAATTGTAGCTATCTATGATGGAAATAAAACTAAAATGAAATACTGAAACTAAAAATGAGATTACAACCGCTGTTTAGTCTATTGTAGAATCAAAACTTAATGAAAAACTGAAAATGAAATTGCAACTAATCTACTATAGAAGCTAAATGAAGTGCTTAGTTACTTTGCTTCACAATTTTAGGAGAACAACCTCCTTGTGATAACATTTTGAGGAATTTTGTACTTCATCATTTTAAGAGAAAATAAATACAAAAATGCAGAAAAGACTCATTACATAAATGAAGTATTCAACCACTTGGTTTAAGATGAACCATCAACCAGAAGGGATTTTTAGAAACATTCACTTACAATATGAGTCACTAAACTAGTAATAAAATGGCAAAACAGTAAGGCACTGATTAGTTTTAATTAAAAACCTAAAGACTAATGAACAACAAATGAAATAAATTACTCTACACTACTGAACTCAACTTCAAGCTACTGATAAGAATCTGAAAAGAAATTAAACCAAAAGAACTATTCTGTACTGAAATAAGCTATTCTGCGTTAGTAGGAAAATGTAAAAGACTGCATTATGAACAAGGTTAGCAAATGGTTATAAACATCATGGAAAAACACAGTGAATTTACAGTTCAACTATGAAAGGCAAAACAAAAATGAAATGTAACCTTAGCTAGTGCAGGGACCCTCTACAACTGCTCAGGTTATATGTAGTTATTCAACACTCCAACAAACGCTTTCAGATATCCATGAAACGTACAGTCTTCATATTAAAAATAGAGAATGAAATCTCAAAATTACATAGCGGTAATATAAACTTAACACATGAGAAAATTCAAACTTTTTCTATGTTCTTCACATAGGTATTTATAGAGAAATTATACAAATTTTTTATGGAGAAAAATAAGCTACAGCAAAACACGTAGGCAGACAAGCACACATAATTCTCTTCTTTGGTTGCTAGAGACATAAATCTAAGGTGATGGCTGTTGGATTCAATTTGCACAGATGGCTGATGAAGTCCATGGCCTCAGGAAGTTGTTTTAGATCCCATCGTTGTGAAACATGTACAACACAGAGTCCTGTTTGCCTTAGGCCTCTATGTTTGACTTCCCTTTGAACGGAGTCTTCCTTGTCGACCTTGGGTAGGTGAATAGGACACGATCCATGCCATGATGTTTTCCAAGTTTCCCATGTAGTTATTTCCTCCTCCTGACACCTAGAACCTATAAAAGCATGGAAGTAGCTGCGAAACAATCGATTAGCAACAGAATGGGCTGCGTTCCGTAGCTAAAAGACAAAAACTCATTCAAATAGCAAACATAAAAGTATAACATGTAAATCACTAAAATGTTCTCCTTAAGGCAATGTATAATGGTTATTGATGATAGGAATGCATTTCTTGATGGAAAAATAAAGGAGGGATGAGAAAAGTTGCTAAGGAAAGGGCAGTTTTGAGACTCAACAGATGCACCCATTGTTGATCACTCGCAGGACTCACCGGATGCTATTCCATCATTTGACAATAGAGAGGATAAGTTATTCAGTGAAGATTCACTTGATCCTTCATTTGTCTTTTCCGGAAACATAGATGATGAGTTTGTTCACTTTTCATCTACCCCTTTGTTTGATTCATCTAATCATGAGGATGCCGAAGAATTCATTAATTTTTCTAATCGTGGCAGTTTTGATCCATTTTCTTCCAATTTTGATCACGATCACGAATATATTTCAGTTGATATTTCGAAGCCATCGGTTTATGATGATCTACCCGATGATGAAGTTGATACACCCAAGACTGTCGAGGCACTTTAGCCCGAGCTGATGGTTATGTCAGGCCCTCGCTTTCTTGGGGTTAGTCTCACTTCTGATCATGGAATTGTTCAATCACCCAAGGCTCCTCATCACTCGTCTGTATGCATTGAAGATCCATCTCGCAAACAAATCACACTTCCTCCACTCGAACTCCACAACCCCATTGCTCATGCATTGGAGGAGTCTTACATTGCAATTTCACGACGCAAGTTATGTTTGTTTCTTTCGTTTGCTTGCATGTCTCAGTCAAGAGCGTGCTTTTGCTTCAAAGTTGCACGCAGTGTCACACAACACCATGATAAGTCCACGGATTTCCCATCATGCACATGCACTCACTTATGTCCCTTGGGCACTTTGAAACATGAAGTATGGTTGTCTTCACTATTATATCTTTCTTGTATGCAGGTCCGCACGACTGGGTTACTTGCAGACTAAGCCTTCACCCACATGGGTCTACCAATGCACTGGTGATTGCATTGGAAGTATCACTTCACGTGATCATGCCCATGCACCGTTAGTGTATGAGCAGGAGTAGTGTTTGCTTTCAGTTGTTTGCTTGCCTGCTTGTTTTCTTTCATGCTTTGATTGCTTGATTGTTTGCTTGCTTGTTTGACTGCTTGCTTTTCTCTCATTTTTGCTTTTGCTTTTCCTTGGCTTTGTTGCTAGTTCGTTCACTTGATTCGTTTGTAGGTTAGTTTTGCATGAAATCATGTGTGACTCATGAAATGAGCTGGGTAAAGAACAAGAGGGATTGTACAACTGTCACTACTTGGTTATCAATCATCTTGCCTTAGTATGATGAACTTGTTACTCTTATTCCATGATACGTCAAAGGAAAATATGTATTGTTTGAAGTGAACCTTGGTGTAAACACAATGCTTGCGTGCTAACTAGCGTCACCTTCTGTAGTCAAATGTTTTTGGGTTAACCCTTGTCAGCTTAGTCAAGTAGAGTAAGGTGAGGGGGAAAACCTTTACAAGTACATCAAGGATACAATAAAATACTTCTCTGCTGGAACAACCTCTTCTGCTCTCAATAAGTTGGGATCCATCTTCCGCCTCTAAAATTAATATGTGCTATGCACAATGAAAATGAAAAAAAAAAAATCAAAATATTAAAAAAAAATAAAAATGAGAAATGAATAAGGTGAAAGAAGATAAAGTATTCCTGCGCAGGGAGGTGATGCAAGTAACCCCGCTCGCTGGCAAAGGAGCCATGCTTGTGTTCCTATGTGACTGCACAGGGGTATTGTCCAAGCCTGCTGGCAATGGAGCAACACCAGAGATGAAACTAAGACTCTGACAACTATACTGCTTGTGCACTTATATACCCCTCAACCCCAATCGAAACAACTGTGTTGCCTTGGCTTGGAATGTGTGTCAATTGACTAGGAGTCTGGTAGATGCTACAACTTACATCAAGCTAGCATGAAGCCAAGATGAGCTAAGAACTGAACAATACTTTCGGAGGTGTTAGACTTGTTTTTCATGGACAAAGTCTATGCAGAGAGTTGGAGTTCTACCAGTGTGTCTCCAAGTGTTGTAACAGCTACAACAACCCTCAAAAATTTTTCCTTAGCCTGTTTTGGAGCCTCCCCTACCAACCTTACATAGAAATTTGTCTTTCTTCATAAAGTACTCAAGCTTAAGTGTTTTCCTCGCATAAAGGAAGCCTGTCGATCACAGTCAATCCATTCCCCTCACAGGCTCCTCACCCGAACTTGGTCCAACTGCAGGTTGAGCAGCTTCCCCTTGAAAATTGCACAGTCCTGGAGGGAAACCAACCATCCCTCCAGGAATTGTGCAATCCTATCTAACAGCCTGTTGGTCTCTAGGATTGCGCAATCCTGCCATCAAACCCTCCCAGCAGGATTTACGCAATTTTTCCTAGCAACAGGTTGTTTAGCCCAAGATTTTCACAAATATGGGTAGCAATCAGTTGCTCTACCCAGAAATTGCACAATCCCCTTGGGTAGTCAGCCCAACTTACAGTTAGGAATGCACATTTTTCCCAAGCAGTTGACCACTGGCATGCATGGAGAGTCTGGTTGACTAGTTCCACCCGGGACCGTGGAAACTTGACTTGCATGCATGCATGACTTGATCTTCCCAAAATAGCAAGAGAAAACATGAAAAATGCATCCCATGATTCAGGGAGCTATTTTTAGCAGCTGGGGTTTACATGCTAAGTTTTTTTTAGAAGTTTCCCTCCAAGTGTCACTTTTTCCTATATTTTTGGCATGCGCGTCTTGAGACCAGAATTATTTATTCAACGCATCAGAGTTCATTCACTCACATCTATCTTGAGATATGACATCCCACAACACATCCAGGACTCTTCGACACATCCGGCTCAACTATTCACGGGTAAGTGGCATCAACTTGTCTTTTTCAACATTTATGTTGCTTTTTATGTATTCTCGTGTGTGAGTGTTGTTCGCTTGATTTATTTGAATGCCTGTTTTTGTTTACATATATTCTAGCTTTTCCTAGCTGTGTTTCAATTTTCATCGCTATCTCACTATTGTTGCATGCATGAAATTGTTTTGCATGGAAGTTTGCCCAATCGGAGAATGGCCTCGCCCACATGCATGTTGATATATTTGCTGAATCTTCCATTCATGTTTTTCATGCACTTTTATCACTTCTTCTATCACTTAGTTTCGCCATGCATTTCATTAACTCACTTGCTTTCAGCTTCCCGTCGGTGAGTCGGGCCAACCTTGGCCCAGGCTCTACCCCCACCAAGACTGCATTGTGCAATTTGGGGAAGGAAGGCTCACCTTCCTCTCTAGATTTGTGCATTCTTTCCCAACACTAGCCTCCTAGACTGAATTGCACATTTCTGGAGGTCAGTAGCTGCTTGGCCCAAAAATTTGTACAAATCCTTCCCTGGGCCAGCAGTCTTTCCCAGCTAGAATTGCGCATTGCGCAATCCCAGCAGCGAGCTGCCCAATTGGATACCGCATTTAATAGATCCTATAGCTAGTCCAGCCTCCCAGATTGCCCAGAGTGCCTTTTGCACAGTTATGGTAGCCGGTCACTCAGCCTCCCAGTGAAATTTGTGCAATCTTGCTCATAAGTTTCCCAGGTATGTGTTGTTTCCTTCCCCGGATTTGCTTTGTTTTCACTGACATATTTATTGCCATGCATGCTTCTTATTTCCAGATCCTTCAAGTGTTCGTCTGTCTCAATGGCTTCCAAGAGATCGGGATCCCAGGACACTGATGGTGTTGTAGCTGGAACAACAATTGAATAGGTGTCCTCTAGCATGCTGATCTACGAAGATATGAAGTTGTATCTAGACAAGAAAATCGAGCTGAAGTGACAAGAGGTGAATGAAACATTAGCAGGTACTTTTGGGGAAGAACTTGAAGACTATTAGGTGTACGTGAACATTCATAAGTCCGGCATGTAGCACATTTCATGCAGACACCCCGCATTCCCATGTGCGGATATGATTCACTGGATCGTCTCTCACACTGACCCTAAGATGATGACCTTGAGCAGTGTCAGTGGGATGAAGCTTGCAACCTTCTAGGCACCAAACTATGATGAGATGTATCAGAGAAACGAGCCCATGACTTTCATGACTCCTCCATTCACCTTGCCCAACAACAGAGGTCACTCAAGAGACATGTTGAAGGATTGGGTAAAGGAGCCAACTCATTTCAGGATGACACCCAATCAAGTCTATAAGATAAAGATATTGAGGAAGGCATACCAATACTTGGTCATATTCGCATGTGGACTGAGTGGCCAAGAAAGCACTAAGACCTTCCCTCAAAGTTGGGTGGTTGCACTAGACCAACTGGATGGAGAAGGAAGACCATACAATTGGTCCAACATACAGGCTCATCAGCAGAAGGAGTAAGTCACTAAGGCTCGATAGTCGCCTGAAGGCATGCATGCAGATATATACATGTCCGCCTAAATTCTAGATGCAATCTATGCTCGACATGAATTCTCGGGAATGGAGTGGGCATGGTCATTGACGTAGACTATTGTGAACACGTATTTCAAGATATTGTGCTAGTGCATCTTGAGAGGAGTGATCATACGGCTGTCCGACCACTTTGTCACCCCAATGTACAGGTTGATATTTGAACAGGATCCACGCTACATGTCACAGGAAGCAATGAAGGCATTGTTAGGCATTTTAGATTGGTATGCCTCACCGACTGGCACGTTCATTCGAGTGTTCAGTGCAGAGAAGCCTCTGCATGTTCTGCCAAAGTTTGCTTTGGACATGCTTATCATGCAAGAAGTA
Source organism: Pinus tabuliformis (assembly GCA_031772625.1). Taxonomy (NCBI): domain Eukaryota; kingdom Viridiplantae; phylum Streptophyta; class Pinopsida; order Pinales; family Pinaceae; genus Pinus; species Pinus tabuliformis. The sequence continues at coordinate 705,988,384 of CM062816.1, read as the reverse complement.
TCATATCATATCTCAACAGGATTGACAGTGAGACTATAGTGGAAGAATAAGGCACCTTGGCCCACTCTTTAGTTGCGGATTGGGTTATATGAGATCAAGAACATCAAATAGGTGGATGTCGAAGCAAAACAGATGAAGAATTATCTGTATGACCTCCAAATATTCAACTCGTATGACCCACTTTGCATTGTGAAGGATCACTGCTTGAGAGTTTAGTTCAACTGGATCCATGGGGCATTTCATTAGGTTGAGGAAGACTCATGGAGGTACTTCTACAATTCCTCCAGGCCCTATGAATAGGTTGGTTTCACCGTAGAGTGGTTAGCACAGCAGCATGAAGCAACGTCATGGAGAATACTAGCAATGTTGACGGTGCCCTATGAATAGGTTGGTTTCACCGTAGAGTGGTTAGCACAGCAGCATGAAGCAACGTCATGGAGAATACTAGCAGTGTTGACGGTGTTGGACCCGCCAACATGTCAGGGGATCTTCCCGGTAAGAATTCCCAATTAGACCTCAGACCATTTGGTGTAGGAGTCCCAGAAGTGGGCCGTGAAGTATTGCCTTGACCGCGGTTTCGCACAGATGCAAGTAAGATGTCCCTGTTGGTAGCAAGGGTGTGACAGTTGAGTCAAGGAAGGTGCATGAACAGTTCTAACACATGGAGGGTGAATTGAGTGTGACCCTTGGAAATCTGTGATAGAATGGAGTTAAGAAGGGAACATATGAGAAAAGATGCATCATAACATGGAAGGAAAGTTAGCTAACAATCCAAAGTGATGGTTAAACCAACAACACATTTCAAAAATATTCATACATACATATACAGAAATAGCTACACATGCATGTGTAAGCAAACATATACATATATCATTTAGAGTACTCAAGATAGCTGAAATACAATACAACATATGAAATGTGCATGAAATGTGCTAGCTCTGTTATATTAACAAGTGTAAATTACAGCCATACAATACATTTATGTCCAACCACTAGTTCAGATGGTAGAATGTTACAGCCACAAGCGCCTATTCCTCCAAAGAGATATACTAGCTCTGCGCAGTGGAGAAACCAAAGCTCATTACAATACTGTCCAAGCTCTCTCTAAGATAGTCCTATCAGAAACTTGGTTGACCAAAAGCCTTTACAATGAGTTATGAGGGACTATTTATAGAAAAGTGTGGGGTGACCCTTGACATTCCCCTTTGTGACCGTTCATCTATCCTCATGGCTCTTCAACTACTCTATGACTGTTACATTCAACTATCGACACTTGAACTTCCACTTGACAAGAAATTACATTACAATGCACATGTACCCATGTGAGACAAAATGGCTTGAGCAAGCCATGCAAGACATCATTAACACTCATACCATTGTGGTGAGACCAACTCTTTGACATCCTCATGATGGTCGACGGTGGCGAACTGATGCCAATCTTGGTCGTCCGTGATGGTGTCCATGCGCTCAATGGTGACATCTTGCTAAAAGCAAACTCTTGCCTCCATTGCATCTAGGTACACTGATATGGCTCCTCTATCCAACTCGCCCGACAACATGCACATCATCGTCTGCAGCGCAGCTAGACCAACAACGTACTGATGCATAGTGTCTGTGTTGATCTTCGAGTGTGTATTCATGACCATGCGCATCAACTTGTCAAGATACATGTTCAGCTCCAGTTGGACTTGCTTCTTGTCTTCGCATCGGTGAGTGTGCCAAATGGGTGGGATCACATGCATGCTGTTGAATTCCCTTGCATGTGATCAAAAACATTGCTTACCTTTTCTACTCTGTGTCAGCTATTGGGATGGATCAATAACTTGTACGGGTGTAGTTTCATCAGTTTGGGCATGTGCACCCCTAGCTGTACCTGTTCCTGTTGCAACTCATTTTCTCATCTATGCAGCTCCTGTTCTTCCTTGAGTTTCTACTTCAGCACATGAAACTCTTTCTCTGTTTCTCTCTCTGCCTTTGCATGATCTCCATGTCGTGCCATCACCTCAACCTCAATCTCCAAAGCTACTTTCGTCATGAGTGGATCTGTTTTGAACTTGCAGCTTTGCTTCGCCTCTATGATGTCAACAACCTTCCTCTTGCACTCGCCGCATGCAGGTGTGATGCCTTCTGCTACTACTGATGGTGCTTCTCACTGTGATGTTTCTACCATCTTATCTTGATCTCCTTGTCTACGAATGACTTGATGTCTTCATGGATAGGCAAGTTCATAGACACTTGATCGACTGCATCCCCGGTTGCGCTCTTAACAATGTCTTTGACTCAACTCTCCTGTAAGTTGTTGTACTTGTACTGCTCAGAGACAGAAAAATACTTGTGATACCTGGAGATAGAAAAATTCATGGCAAGTAATCTGTCAGTTGAAAACCAAAAAAAACTTGAGGATTGACTTGCAACATACCTATGTGATTAAATGTGAAGGTTGCGCAATTTCCGTTGGGAGGTCGGGAGACTGACTGCCAAAACTGTGTAAGGCACAGTTCGGGCTGTTAGGAGGCTTACTGACTGCTGGAACTGTGCAATGCACAATCCAGCCTAGCCTGCTGAGGACTGAAACTGCACAATGCGCAATTTCAGCCACAAGTGACATGCAACCAACAAACTGCATTGCACAGTTTCTAGGGCCAGCAGGACACTGCCTACAGGAATTGCGTAATGCAAGTCTGGAGGTTAGTGATGGGCTAGACTTGCGCAATTTTTGGAAGGAAGGCAGAGCCTTTGCTTCCGGAAATTTGTAGTGCTAGCCTGGAAAGGCACGGTCCGGGCCAAGGTAGCCCAGACCAGCTGGCGAGCGACTGAAAACATGAGAAGTATGAATGCATGGTGAGATGAGTGCAAACAAGAGTGAATGATCATACATGCAAACAACAAGTGCAAGATTCAGAAAATGGGTAAGCATGCATGTGTGTGAAGCGAGTCGCCGCAACGACAACCGTCTGTGAAAAACATTGTCATGCATGCGACAGTAGTGAGATGCGAACCAAACTGAAACAATGCTTCTGTAAGCTAACAAACATCAAAATGACAGCAATCACTCACTGAAATCAAGCAAACAACACTCACACACAGCGCAACACAAAAAGAGATAGAAATGCAATGCAAGACATGAAATGCGGGCTTACCCCAAAACAGCTGAGTTGAATGTGCCAACGAATCCTAGATAAAATGTGGGATGTGAGAGCTGCAAGGTCGATGTGAGGAACGATCTCTGCAGCATCTAGTTGATGAGTTTCGATAAAATCGAGGTTGTGACGCACATGCCACAAATCTAGGGAAAGAAAAACTTGGCGGGAGGTTTCTGAAATGATCCTTGCATGTAACCTCCAGCTACTAAAAATAGATCCATGAATCAAGGGATTCCTTTGCATGCTACCTTGGGAGAAGCAGTCCATGCATGCAAATCATTTTTGCTCGGCCCCAGCGGGAACCAGTCAAACCAATGGAACATGCAACAACCAGCTTGAATGGGAGGAAAAAATGCACATTTCTGGGAGGGAGCTGGGTTGACTTCCTAGAAGGTTTATGCAATTTCTAGGTTGAAAAACCAAATGCTACCCAAAATTACGCAATTTTAGGGCTAAGCAACCTTGCTGGGAGGAATTGCGCAATTTTCACAGTGAAGCTTGACAGGCATATTTTTGCAATTTTGGAGCCCAACCGGCTGCTAGACAATATTGCGTAATTTATGGAGGGAAGTCTGGTTCCCCTCCAGAATTGTGAAATTTCTTGAGGGAGCTGCTCATCTTGCAGGTGGACCAAGTTCGGGGAAATAGTCTGTGAGGGAGGTGCAACAAGCGATCATGCACAAGCTGTCAATCTGCAAGAAAATCACTGAAGCTTGTGTATTTGATAGTGCAAGACATGTTGTTGAGGATGGTTGGTAGGGAACCTCCAAAATGAATCTAAGGAAATATTTGGAGGGTAGTTGTAGCCACTACAACACTTGGTGACACACTAGTAGAACTCCAGATCTTTGAATGGACCTTGTTAGTGAAAATAAAGTCTAACACCTTCATAAGTATTGTTGAGTTCCCTGTTCATCTTGGCTTCCACACTTGCTTGATTGTAAGATGTAGCATCTTGCCAAGCTCTTGGTCGGTCGACACACATTCCAAGACAAGCCAACATAGTTGTTTTGATTGGGGATGAGGGGTATATTGGTGCACATGCACTATAGTCATCAGAGTTTTAGTTTCATCTCTAGTGTTGCTCAGTTGCCAGTAGGCCTAGACAGTACCCCGGCGTAGTCACGCAAGAACACAAGCATTTCTCTGCTGCCAGCGAGCCTAGTCAATACTCCAACAGAGTTACTTGCATCACCTCTCTGTGCAGGAAGCCTTTCTCTTCTTTCACCTTATTCATTTTTCATTTTCTCGAAATTTTTCACTTTTTCATTTTTTCATTTTTCATTTTCATAACTGTGCATAGCACTTATTCATTTCAAAGGCAGAAGAGGGAACCCAACTTATTGAGAGCAGAAGAGGTTGTTCCTTCAGAGAAGTAGTGTATTGTATACCTCTGACATGCCTGTTAAGGTTTTCCCCCTCACCTTACTCTACTTGATTGAGCTTACAAGGATTAACCCAAAAAAAACAGACTAGAGTAGGCGATACTAGTTAGCGCGCAAGCATTGTGTTTTCACCAAGGTTCACTTCGAACAATACGTATTTTCCATTGCTGTATCATGGACTGAAGACAAAAAGTTCTTAAATAAGGGAGCAGAAAACATATAACCAAATGTTGATTGTTGTACAATTCCTCTTGTACTCTACCCAACTTGTTTTAAGAGTCGCACACAGTCCATGCAAAACTAACCTACGGACATAAACAAGCAACAATCCAAAAAGAAAAGCAAGAAGCAGAAGCAAATGTGAAAGAGAAGTGAGTAAGCAAACAAACACACAAAGAAAGAAGAAAACATGCATGCAAGCAAACAACTCAAGAAGCAAACACTACTCCTGCTCATAAGCTAACAATGCATGGGCCATCTCACGTGAAGTGATACTTCCAATGCAATCACCGGCGCATTGTTCGACCCATGTTGGTGAAGGCATGGTTCACGAACCTCGTAGTTGTGCAAACAAGAAAGAATGAAAGATATAACGAAGAAGAAAAACACACTCTGAGTTTACAAGCATCCACATAACAAAAATGAGTGAAAGAGCATGACATGCACTCTGTGGACTTGCCATGGTGTTGTGCTCATTAGGGGATTTTTGAGGTCTAAAATGGGCCTCCTAAGAAAAATGTACAACCAAAATAAACTTTATAAGAACCAATTGGATTCAAGATGATGATGTCAACCATGGGGGATGATTCACCATTTTTTGGAGTAAAAAAGTACAAAGTTTAAAAATAATAAAATAATAAAATAATTTTTTCAACTTATCTCCCTACGGATTTACTCAAATTTCGAGTGGGAGTACTCATTGGATGAAAAAATTAATTCCTCATCCAAGGAGTACCCATGTTGCATACTTTTGATGCACCCTGCTACATGAAAAATGAGAAATACATGAAAACCGTGATTGCAATCATGATTTTCATGTATTTCTCATTTTTCATGTAGCAGGGTGCATCGAAAGTATGCAACATGGGTACTCCTTGGATGAGGAATTAATTTTTTCATCCAACAAGTACTCCCACACGAAATTTGAGTAAAAATTTAGGGAGATAAGTTGAAAAAGTAGTTTTGTCTTTTTTCCCTCTAAAATTTGATGATGTAATCTAATCTTATTTTATTATTTCCACTATTAATTTATCATTTCCTTAAGAGGCCCATTTTAGACCTCAGAAATCCCCTAATGACACTGCGTGTAGATGTTGAGTGTATGCATTCTCTTGACTGTGACATGCAAGAAAATGTGAGAAAGGTAAACCACTTACGTTGTGCAAGTGTTCTTGTTGTGTAAGATTCCTCCAGTGCGTGAGTGATGGGATCGTGTAGTTCGAGTGGAGTAAGAGAAATATGGGCTTTTGGTTGATCATCAATGCAAAGAAGAGAGTGATGAGGAGCCTTACATGTTTCAACAATTTCCTAATTGGAAGTGAAACCAACCTCGGGACAACGAGGGCTTGACATAACCATCAGCTCGGGCTGAAGTGCCTTGACAGTCTGGGGGGTTTCGAATTCGTCGACAAATAGATCATTGTAGACCAGTGTCTTAGATGGATTAACAATGATTGAATCAACATCATGATCAGATGAAGAAGTAGAGAGATCACGACAACCAAGATCAGAAAATTCAAGATGTTTGTTGGCAACCTCACGATTTGATGAATCATGAAGAGGGGTAGATGAGAAGCAAGGATGTTCACCCTCTGTGTTTTCAAAAATGGCAGATGACAGATTAGATGGATTTTCGAAGGAAGATGTGTCCTCTCCACAATGTAATTACAGACTAACATCCGACGTGTCCTGTGAATGATCAGAAGTAGAAACATTCGGAAATAAGTTTTAACTAGGGAAATCAACAGTGGCAAAATCACAAGGGACGTCAAGATAAAGCGGGTGAAGCACGACTTGAAGGGGGTCATCCTTCACCGCGGGTTCTTCTTTAGACTCTCGCACAAACTCATCATGAATGATGGTGCAGGTTGGTTTCATAACACCAACTCTGTCAACCACTTGATCCTTGTTCACATCAGGTGAGGAGTCCGGAATGGAAGAACACAAGATAGTACAATCCAGAGGATCAACAGAACATGGGGAAAAAGGTTGAGGGAACGAATCCAGGTGATAACCAGCAGGCTTGCAAGCCAAATTTGCACAGATATCAATAGCAGGTGGGGTGGGAGGATGTGACAATTCAACAGATGTGCGTGCATAATCTCCCACATCATTCTATGGTGGTGGCGCTGTTTGATGAGATGCAGGCAGACAATCACTTGTGACAACAACTGTGCCTGCCTATGATTGTGCAGCTCCATCACAGAAGTGTGTTGAGCGAGGTTTGGATATGTGAAAAAGATACTCAAATCTTCCATCGAGAAATTCCCAATCAATATCATCTTCGGGGAATCGGTATGCAACATTACAAAAGCGTGTGTGAAACTGTTCAATAGATTCATCGAGTGCTTTTTGTAATTTCATAATTTCTTTGTTGAGTGCTTTACAGTCGAAGTGATTGAAAGCACGATCTATCTCTGCAACCAGATGAGAAAGAGAATGAATAGATTTTTCGGGTAGTGTGGCACACCAGTGCATTGGGTTCCCTCGAAGCGTGTAGACAAACAACGTGCAGGTAATGTAATCTTCAAAGATTCCATGTCTTTTGCATGAGTCTACAACACTGACCGTGTGCCTAACCAAGGCTACGTGGCCTCCACCATCGTATGTTTTATGTGACAAGTTATGCGAGAGCTTTTCCGAGATAATGAAATCGTTTCCATAAGACATACATTCTGGAAGAGAAACTTTGTAGTTAGTCATGATAGACATGTGGAGATTCAAAACAGATGCGAGGACTTAGCTTGTCATCTGGACCTCCTTCTAGCACCAAAATGTTGATGATGTTGGACCCTCCAACATGTCAGGGGATCTCCCCAGTAATAAGTCCCAATTAGACCTCAGATTGTTTGGTGTAGGAGTCCCAATAATGGGTCGTGCAGTATCGCCTTAACCGCAGATTCGCACAGAGGCATGTAAGATGTCCCTGTTGGTAGCAAGGGTGTGACAGTTGCACTAAGTCAAGGAAGGTGCTTGAGCGGTTCTAACACACAGAGGATGAAGTGAGTGCGCCCCTTGGAAACTTGTGATAACACGGAATTAAGAAGGGAACACACAAGAAAAGATGCATCACAACATGGAAGGCAAGTTAGCTAGCAATCCAAAGTGATGGTTAAACCAACAACACATTTCAGAAAGATTCATACATACATATACAAAAATAGCTCAACATGCATGTGTAAGCAAACACATACATATATCATTTAGAGTACTCAAAATAGTTGAAATACAATACAACATATGTATGAAACGTGTTGGCTCTGTTATATTAAGAAGTCTAAGTTCCATTCATACAATATATCCATGTCCAACCACTAGTTTCGACAGCAAAACATTACAGCCACAACTGCCTGCTCCTCCAAAGAGATATACTAGCTCTACGCAATAGAGAAGCCAAGGCTCATTACAATACTGTCCAAGCTCTCTCTAAGATAGTCCTATCGGAAGCTTGGTTGACCAAAAGCCTTTACAATGAGTTATGAGGGACTATTTATAGCAAAGGTTGGGGTGACCCTTGACATTCCCCTTTGTGACCATTCATCTATCCTCATGACTCTTCAACTACTCTATGGTTGTTACATTCAACTATCGACACTTGAACTTCCACTTGACAAGACATTACATTATAATGCACATGTACCCATGTGAGACAAAATGGCTTGAGCAAGCCATGCAAGACATCACTAACACTCAGACTGTTGTGGTGAGACCAACTCTTTGACATCCTCATGATGGTCGACGGTGGCAAACTAATGCCAATCTTGGTCGTCCGTGATGGTTTCTATGCGCTCAATGGTGACATCTTGCTGAAAGCGAACTCTTGCCTCTGTTGCATCTAGGTACACTAATATGGTTCCTCTGTCCAACTCGTCTGACAACATGCGCATCATCGTCTGTAGTGCAGCTGGACCAAAAACATATTGATGCATAGTGTCTGTGCTGATCTCCGAGTGTGTGTTGGTGACCATGTGCATCAACTTGTCAAGATACATGTTCAGCTCCAGTTGGACTTGCTTCTTGTCTTTGCATCGGTGAGTGTACCAAATGGGTGGGATCGCATGTGTGTGCACAATGACATGCATGCTGTTGAATTCCCTTGCATGCGATCAACAACACTTCTCACCTTGTCTGCTCCGTGCCATCAGTTTGTGCATGTTGCGCCCCTTGTTGTACCTGTTCCTTCTGCAACTCATTTTCTCGTCTATGTAGCTATTGTTCTTCCTTGAGTTGCTACTTCAGCACATGCAACAACTTCTCTGTTTCCCTCTCTGCCTTCACGTGATCTTTGTGTCACGCCATCACCTCATACCCTCAATCTCCAAAGTTGCTTTCGTCATGAGTGGATCTGCTTTGAACTTGCAGCTTTGCTTTGCCTCTATGTTGTCAATAGCCTTCCTCTTGCACTCGCCGCATGTGGGTATGTTGCCTTCTGTTGCTATTGATGGTGCTACTCGTTGTGATGTTGCTTCCATCTTATCTTTATGTCCTTGTCTATGAACAACTTGATGTCTTCGTGGATAGGAAAGTTCATAGACACTTGATCGACTGCATCCCCAGTTGCGCTCTTAACAGTGTCTTTGACTCTGCTCTCCTGGAAGCCATTGTACTTGTCCTGCTGAGAGACAGACGAACACCTGTGATGTCTAGAGACATAGAAACACTCATGGCAAGAAATCTGTCAGTCAAAAACAAAAACAAACTTGAGGACTGACTTGCAACATACCTATGTGATTGAATATGAGGTTTGTGCAATTTCCGCCAGGAGGTCAGGAGCCTGACTGCTAAAACTGCACAAGGCATAGTCCAGGCTGTTAGGAGCCTGACTGACTGCTGGAACTATGCAATGCACAATCCATCCTGGCCTACTGAGGACTAAAACTGCGCAATGCGCAATTTCAGTCAGCAGTGACATGCAACCAGCAAACTGCATTGCGCAGTTTCTGGGGCTAGCAAGACATTGCCTCCAAGAATTGCACAATGCAAGCCTGGAGGTCAGTGCTGGTCTAGACTTGCATAATTTATGGAAGGAAGGCAGAGCCTTCGCTTCTAGAAATGTGCAGTGCTAGCCGGGCAAGGCACGATCCGGGCCAAGGCAGCCCAGACCAGTGGATGGGCAACTGAAAACATGAGAAGTCTGAATGCATGGTGAGATGAGTGAAAACAAGAGTGAATGATCATACATGAAAAAAAAAAGTGCAGGATTCAAAAAACGAGAAAGCATGCATGTGTGTGAAGTGAGTCGCTGCAACGATGACCATCTGTGCAAAACAGTGTCATGCATGCGACAGTAGTGAGATGCGAACAAAAACTAAAATGATGCTTCTACAAGCTAACACACATCAAAACGACATCAATCACTCACTGAAATCAAGCAGAAAGCACTCACACGAAGTGAAACACAAAAAGCGATAGAAACACAATGCAAGACATGAAAAGCGGGCCTACCCCAAAACAACTGAGTTGAATGTGCCGACGACTCCTAGATGCAATGTGGGATGTCAAAGATGCAAGGTCGATGTGAGGAATTATTTCTGCAGCATCCAGTTAATGAGTTTCGATAAAATCGAGGTTGTGACTTGCATGCGACAAATCTAGGGAAAGTGACACTTGGCAGGAGGTTTCTAAAATGATCCTTGCATGTAACCTCCAGCTGCTAAAAATAGATTCATGAATCAAGGGATGCCTTTGCATGTTGCCTTGGGAGAAGCAGTCCATGCATGCAAATCAATTTTTCTCGTCCCCGGAGGGAACCGGTCAAACCAATGGCACATACAACATCTTGCTTAACTGGGAGGAAAAAATGCGCATTTCTGGGAGGGAGCTGGGCTAACTTCCCAGAAGGTTTGCGCAATTTCTGTGTTGAGTATCCCTGTTGGGAGGAATTGCACAATTTTCTCAGTGAAGCTTGACAGGCATATTTGCGCAATTTTGGAGCCCAGCAGGCTGCCAGACAGGATTGCACAATTTCTGGAGGGAATGTTGGTTCCCCTCCAAAATTGTGCAATTTCTTGAGGGAGCTGCTCAGCCTACAGCTAGACCAAGTCCAGAGAAACAATCTGTGAGGGGGGTGCAACAAGCGATCATGCATAGGTTGTCAATCTACAAGAAAATCACTGAAGCTTATGTACCTGACAGTGCAAGACATGTTGTTGAGGATGGTTGGTAGGGAGGCTCCAAAATGAAGCTAAGGAAAAAAAATTTAGGGTGGTTGTAGCCGCTACAACAATAAGTTATCCAACAATTTTAACCATCTATCCAGGACATCTTCGTCTATTTTGCCTTTAAATATAGGGGTGTCAAAGTTAACATGTAATTTAAGGGGGCGATGCCTCCGAAGTGATTACTGGATGAAGATGCTTTTCCCGCAAATACTCGTTGAAGGATCTAGGAAAAAATTTCCATCATTTCATTCCTTTGTCGCTCGAGGGCTTCTTCAAGTAATATTTTGAAAAGATCTCCCGCTCCCTCATTTTTTTTTCTTCCACCATGGGAGTTCATCGGGGTCGACAACACCGGTCTTGTAAGGGTTTAACCAGTTCAAGTCCCAACTCCTTATACCCCAACCTCATTAGGGACATGCACAAAAAAGCAGAGAAAGAGCAGACTGCTCTGATTCCATTGAGCTATATTTTTGCAGGAATGAAATGAAATACAGATTCAAACAAAAACATGTAGATACAATGAATCATAATTTCAATTAATAAAATAGAAGCTGTTGAAAATGGCTTACATATATAAGAGAAACAAACTAGCTCAGGCAATGGTAGCTTATCTCTGAGAAGAGATGTGACAACTACATGCCTTCTAAATTATGTTATAATGAGGCTCAGAGGCCTTTTTATTATTGAGGAACAATGGAAAACCATAAACATCCAAAAACCTAACCCTAGGAGATGAAGCAACAAAAGTTTGTTGGCCTTATTAGGATTAGTTAGAATGTCAACTTCCCTGGGTCGCAATTTTGGCATACAATTTTCGTTTAGCGTGCATGCTACATCGTTAAAAATATATATCTGAGGACAATTTTTTTCCAAAAAAACCATTGGGCTTGATGCATTTTCCAAAAAACATCATTTAGGGCCACAAAATGGCTCTAAACGTTCAGGACCCAAAAAACTGCCAAAAATAGAAAGTTGTGTTAGAATTAAAGAAACTAAAAGGAAATAGTGTTGGGGATCCAAGTGGAATAGGAGGGTGGCAACCAATATCCACCTAGATCATTTTGACTCAAAGATGGAATTGTTGATGCCATTGATGTGCTTATGCTCTAGAAAATTTAACCAGAGCTAGATCATGCTTATGCATCTCCATGCAACATTGTAATGCCTGGTTATAAAGTGGAAAGTCTCATTTTTTTGCTTCTATGGGGATGAGATATTTGCGTTAGATATCGTTTTTTCTAGCTTGTGTTTACATCATTGTGTTCGCAACAAACAAAAATTTCATATAGGAATCAATTGCAAAGAAAACACAGTGTTCGACGAGGTTGACAGTGTCTTCTGTGGGGTTCATTGTGAATCTTACTTTAGAGAGTTGACAGTGACATGATCATAGAGCATTGTCAGTCGTTCCTAAAAATTCTTTATAAATTGACTCTATGTCTTGTTGAAACCAAAATACAGTCCACATATCTGGTCTCAAGTCACGATAATTGGTCAAATAAATACATGCAATCATTGAATGCAATGTAATCGTGCTCCATTACTAGTCCTTTTGTAGTCTTGATTGTTTGAGCATGGAAAATTTTCATTCCATTTCAAGCTTAGTTGCAGTAGTTTCTTTGTGATATTGCAAGCCACACTTTGACTAGTTTTTCAGAGAAAGTGGCAGCTTCATCATTTTGGCAAGCAATGTATGGTTGATAGTTTTACTGAAATCCTTTATCATTGTTGCACCCACGCATAGAGAGTTAAGTGACTACAAAATTTTGGGCTTAAGTGATTGCTTTGTTTTAGAGCTATTAGTGGTGATATGAATATAATATTGATTGTGTGTGTTATATTGTAAAAGACCAATTAATGAACAAAGAAACATAGTTAAGTTGATGGTTCTCAACATTCTTTGGTGCCAAGAGAACACATCATTGACTTGGTTATGTGAGTTTGTAATTTGTTGATGGGTCTTTCCGTGCTTCAGATTTCAAGAGCACCAGTTACATGTTATAGTACAAGATCCTTGTGTGTTAGTAAATTCAAGTTGTTTGATCAACTTCTACACACATTCAATATCCAGACCACCTTCCTAGCAACTGACAGATAGCCTAAACTAAAATATACGACAGATGGAGGTAGGTCCATAGAGTGGTTCATTACTTAACAACTTTTATCGCGGAAGCCCCAATGAGCCAAGCATGCCAATATTGTTGATCTTACAAGTTCGTTAACGATGGTACGAGACATTTGTACCTTAAATGAGTCAAGTGGGAAGCTCGAACATTGTGGTGGAGAAAGAGTGTGGTCTGTGAAATTTCAGAGTGTGTAGAAGTGTAAGTGAAGACCATGTCAAATAGATGTGACTTATATGTGAACTCTAATTTATGATTCTTATTTGTAACATAAGCATTAAGGGAGGGACTTAGAGATAATGCTTACATGATAAGTTTAGATTTAGTTTTGGATTGAGTTGAGAGAATATCTCAATCCCGATATTTATATTTGGAATTAGTTGGATCTACTTCCAACTATAGATATGTATCATATATGTGATTCAATGAGTGAAAAAAAAAACATTTGTTTTCGTGTATTCTGATTTATTGTTCATTTTTATGAAGGATGGCCCATTTAAGAGTTATGTTGTTTAATATCAACTACATAATTAAAAATAAAAAACTTTGTTGAACATTTTAGTTTCATAATATTTTCCACAATAATTTGATATTTCCTCTCTTTTTTTTCTTAGTAAGTTGAATCTTTATAACCTACTTTTAAATACTTGTAAAACCATTTATTAAACTATCATAAACTTATTATTAAACTAACATATGTGTTAAAACATAAATAAATATTGCAAAAAAAATTTGGCTCCTACGCGTGCTTGCTCCCTGCCCGCTGCAGGCCGTCTCTCCTCTCGGCGCCCTGCGTCCTGCTGATTGAGCTTCGCTCTGCCGCCCCAATGGCGGGCATTGGGGACCCCGATCCCCCTTCAACTCCTCTGGAGGTGATCGCGTTTCAAGCTATGATCGCTTCAGGCCCAAAGCGCCCTCCTTCGGTTTCTCAGCAGAAATTCGTCAAAAAGTTGGACTCGATCCCATCTGTGGCGTTACCTGAAGAAGAAACCTGTAAAGCCGCGTTGAATCTTGCAGAGAGAGGCCTGATAGGCCAGTTCATAGGCCTCTGGCCATCTCCTAAGTCAGTGGAGGATTGGATTCAAAGGAACTGGAAGCCTCTGATCAAAGAAGAAGTGAAAAGCTATTTCGTAGGTAAGGGATTCTTTGTGTTTGTTTTTGAAAACCCTGATGACAAAGGCCTGATCTTTAGAAACAGACCGTATTTCATGGGGCCTCAGGGCCTTTATTTGAACAAATGGTCCCCGGACTTCGATCCCACCCAGGACATTCCATCAGTTGTTCCGGTCTGGGTCAGACTCCCTCATTTGCCTCTGCACTGCTAGAACCAGAAATCCCTTTAGATCATAGGTAACGCCCTGGGAAAATATATAGATCAGGCAGCGAGAAAAGACCAGTATTCATGTGCCCGTATCTGCGTTGAAGTGGATTTAGAGGAGGGGCTACCAGAAGCCATCAAACTAACAGTAGCTGGGTGGATGCATGTCTAGGAACTGGACTACGAACAGTTACCTTTTAAATGCAGACATTGCCATAGTCATGGCCACTTTGCAAAGAACTGCAAGAAGAGAGCAGAGGAGCAAGCTGATAAACAGAACGGGGAACAATGGAGTCTGGTCCAGAAGAACACATCAAAAAAAAAAGGCATAGGCAAAGGCACCAAGGAAGGAGACCCTAGCAGCAGCAAAGCAAACCAGGAAACAGAAGTAAATCCAACAGGAGCAGAGAAGGCTCAAAGCCCTCAAGATACCCCAGCCCAAGAGAATGAAGAACAGGTGGATATTCCTCCACCAAACAAGGAAGCAGGTGAAGCAAACCAAAGTCAGGCCAATCAGGGAAGCCCATCCAACCCCTCATATGCAGAGATAGCAAGGAAAAAACTAGTCGAAAGCTCCGGCTCCTCAGAAGACGAAACCTATGAGCGCCAGCCGAAAAAAGCAGGAAGGAAATCCCGTAAAGAAAAAAGGGAGGAGGAGGCAGAAAGACTTAAAACTCAAGGAAGCCAAGCTACAATAGAAATGTCTATTGGGCGAAATACCAGACCAAGGCCCTCCAAGGGAGGGCTCAACACCCCCTCAAGTAAATAATGAATCTAGTCTCTTGGAATTGCAGAGGACTGGGGAACCCCTCCAAAATAGAAGCAGTCAAGGATCTGATGAAAGCGGAGCCCTCAGACATCCTCATGCTCCAAGAGACCAAAATGGAAGGACATGCCCTTCTAGAGATCAACAGCACTAATTGGAATAAAAGAGCAGGTAAAGCAGTCAGCTCAAGGGGTACCTTTGGAGGGCTGGCAAAGCTCTGGAACGATGACCTCCTTCAGCTGAACAACCACAAGGAAACTCAGCACTGGATCCAAACTGAACTGACCCACAAAACAAGTAAGTTGTCTATTAACCTTTTCAATCTTTATGTTCCTGTTTCCTATAATGAAAAGAGAGAGTGTTGGAACTCCCTCTCAGCATTTCTAGAGCAGACTTCCCCATGCAACATTATTATAGCAGGGGATCTTAATATAGTTATGAAAGCAAAAGAAAAGAGGGGAGGGGCAAGTAACAGAGACCCCATGCTTGATGAAGTCGAGGAACTTTTTCAGCGGTGGGACTTGCTGGATCTAAACCCCATTAGAGGCCTATACACCTGGTCCAACAATAGAGCAGGAGAGGACCACATCTCAGCTCGATTAGACAGATTTATGGTCCAAAGCTCCATATTGATGAACAAGAAGATTATTACTACTAAAATCCTGCCGAAGCTAGCTTCTGACCATAAACCCATCCAGCTCCTCCTGAAGGATGAAGAAGACCTAGGGCCCATTCCTTTCTGATTCAGCCCCTTATGGATCGAGAAGGAAGGTTTTATGGAGACAGTAAAGGCAGCCTGGGACAATACTTTCACGGGATCTCCTAGTTATGTCTGGGAGCAAAAGTTAAAAGCAACAAAATTTGCGTTGAAGAAATGGATTAAGAAACCTGGATCCACCCCTACCGAGCAAAGAAAGGAATCAACTTATGGCCTGCAGACTTTGCAACTAGAGATGGAAAACAAAGATATTACCCCAGAGCTGTTGGAGAAGGAAATGAGAGCCCAACGCACAGTACACCAAACCTTCAGAAGAGAGGAAGAATATTGGCGATTAAAATCCAGGAGCTTGTGGCTGAAGGCTGGAGATCGCAATACATCCTTCTTCCATCGTCAATGCAGAGCGAGGCTGATCAGGAACCATATATCAGAGATCAAATCGCCAGAGGGCATCATCTGCAAAGATTATAATGAGATCAAAGAAGCAGCAGAAACCTACTTCAGGAACCTTTACAGGATTGAAAATCGCAGCGATAATGAAGAAGTCGATGACTTCACGGTTAACATTCCCTCACTTATCAGCGCTGAAGAGAACGCAGCCCTCTGCAGGCCAACCACAGAGGAGGAAATTGTAAATTTCATCTGGTCCATGGACGCAGACAAGGCGCCCGGGCCTGATGGATTTACAATCCATTTCTACAAATCGTGCTGGCACATTATAAAGGCCAATCTCTGCAAGATGATTGGTTAGTTCATGAGGAAAGCCAAGGTGGGCAGAGGAACAAACTCTACATATCTCGCCCTGATCCCCAAAGAAATCAACCCGGAGACCTTTGCAAGGTATAGGCCGATATCACTGTGCAACGCCTCTTATAAAATCATGGAAAAATTGATTGCAGGCAGGATCAAGCCACTCTTGAAAAATATGATCTCTTCCCCGCAAGGCGCCTTTGTTGAAGGCAGGCATATTATAGATAACGTAATTCAGGTACAGGAGATCATACATTCCAGCAAGCTGCGAGGTGAAAAAGGTATGTTGGTCAAGCTCGATATGGCAAGTGCCTTTGACAGAGTGGACCGCTCATTCCTCTGCAAAGTCCTGCTCTCATTCGGATTTTCGCAACAGTTTGTCAACCTTATTAAAGCATGCATAGACAAACCCTGGATTGCCCCATTAGTCAATGGTCGCCCCACGAATTTCTTCCAAAGCCAGAAGGGCATAAGACAGGGGTGCCCCCTCTCCCCATCCCTGTACATCTTGATGGCGGAAGCGCTCAGTCGCAGATTGACTGCGGAAAAATTAGAAGACAATATCCCAGGTCTCAAGCCCAGCCAAGGAGCTGAAGCCCAGAACCATGCGTTGTTCGCCGACGATACACTCCTGTTAGGTGGAGCATCCCTAAGAATAGCCAGAGCCATGAAAACAGCCCTGAATAATTATTGTAGGGTTTCTGGGGCTTTAATTAATGAGAACAAAACTGAAGTATATAGCTGGAACGTTGAACAGAGGGAGCTCTCTGACATTACCTCTCTTCTTGGATTCAAAGGACAATTAAATTGGGACAGATTTAAGTATCTGGGCCTTCCCATAATATCAGGTGCAAATAAAAGAACGCTCTGGACAGAAATAATTTCGAAATTTAAAGCCAAAATTGCAGCGTGGGGAGGCCATTGGCTGATGAAAGGAGGCAAAGTAATCCTTATAAAAGCAGTGTTGTCAGCGCTACCAATCTATCAGGCAGCTTTCCTCTTAGCTCCAAGAAATGTCTCGGAGCAAATTTCCAAAATGCTCAGAGACTTCCTGTGGCAGGGAGGAAAGGGAAATGAAAAAAAAATGCACCTGGTGAAATGGGAAGTTGTTAAAAAAACAAGAGCAGACGGAGGCTTGCAAATAAGAGATCCAGCCCTTGTTAATTTAGCAATGGGAGGAAAAATTTTATGGAAACTGATCCATGAACCTTCCCATCCGGTCAGCGTATTGCTTAACTCTAAATACAGACCAAACAAAGACCTGAGTAATCTCCAGAATATAAATACAGCTAACAGCACGCAGGTGTGGAAATTATGCTGTAAGAGTAGCAAGTTTTTCAATAAACAGGTTTACAGGATTCCGGGCAATGGCAAGCGCACCCATCTGTGGAATGACAGAATTATGGGGAAAGAACCTCTGAAGGACAACGAGGACATAGCTGATCTCAGGGATTGGCTGAAGCAGGCAGGAGTTAATACCATATTTGAATTGTCAAAATGGGATCAACGTGGAGACTGGATAGGGTGGGATTTCCATGGAGTCCCAGAGAGGTTATTCCATCAACAAACTATGCTAGAAGACTTGCTGGAGGAAGCAGCACCCACCAACAGATATATGTCTGACAAATGGGGTTGGGGCCAGACAGGAGTGTACACGACAGCAGCAGGATATAGAGCTTTGCAAGAATCAAAAAATAGCAGTCAAAACCCAGCCTTTTGGAAGAATGTCTGGGACCCTCTAGCCCTTCCAAAGGTGAATTTCTTTTTTTGGACTCTGGCCCATAATAAAGTCTTGACCGGAGACAACCTCGAAAAAAGGAACATAGCTGGACCTCACAGATGTATTCTATGTAACAGCCATGCAAAAACAGCCCAACATCTTTTTCTGGAGTGCCATTTTGCAAAAGAGGTATGGAGTATCATTTTATATAATTTTCAGATTTCTATGCCTTCACCATCCTCTGTTGCAGATCTATTTTCCATTTGGAACAATATCTATCCTCAGAGCATCCCTCTTAAATCAATCTGGAAAAAAATATGGACAGCAATCCCAAAGTATGTGTGTTGGCAGCTATGGCTTGCAAGAAATCAGCAGATCTTCAGAGAGACGAAGCACACTCCAATGCAAGTTGCAGCAAAAGCTAAATCATTCCTTCTAGAAGCAGTTCAACAACAGTACGTTAAAGAAGATCCATTGCTCTCGCCTGAAGAAAAAAGATGGATTGGCATGCTGGAGCCCAGGCCGCATAGGCAGCTCCTCCCTCCTCAAAAGGCAAATCAGGATTGGCGCATAAGAGAAGAAAATGACAAATTCCAACAGTGGTGGCGGTCTCAAAAGTTAACTACAATTTTCTTTGATGGAGCATCCAAAGGGAACCCCGGTGATGCAGGTGCAGGGGGGGTCATATACTCAATTGATGGTATAGCAAAAGACTGCTTTAGCTGGGGACTCGGCCAGAAATCTAACAATCAAGCAGAGATACTTGGGTTGCTAAAAGCCTGTCACATTGCAAGAGACAAAGGAGTTAAAGAACTTCAAGTTTTTGGAGACTCAGAGCTAATAATCAAGAGCCTGAAGACGGGAAGCTTATTTAGAAATGCCAGCCTCAATAAAATCCTGGACAGGCTGAAGAGAGTACTTCTAGATTTTGATACATGTAAATTTTACCACATACTCAGAAAGTCAAATGCTGAAGCCGACCAGCTTGCAAACAAAGGCAGCTCCCTGCTGAAAGGAATGCTAATTGTAAACACTGAAAGCACAATTCAAATGCCCTGAACATCACGCTGATTGAGAACAACAATAGCCCGGAATCTGAAATATGTGCTGTAATGTAACTGGAGCAGCTTGGGCTTAGACCCAAGGATTTCAATTCAATAAAATCATAACCGTTTTAGTTAAAAAAAAAAACATAAATAAATATATAATTATTATTAGTCTCTACCAAGGCAAGACTCTAGCAATCGATTTTCCTCTTGAGTAATATTAGTTTATCATTGACCAATGCAACATATAATGGTTAACTTTGAAAAATAAATATTTAGTTTTAAATATTATTAAAAAAATATTTTTACACATTTGATTGAATCATAACTTAAAGGTCTTATTGTAGTATTTGCACAATACAATGTACTATTAGTTTATCATTGGCCAATGCAACTTATAATGGTTAACTTTGAAAAATAAAAATTTAGTTTTCAATATTATTAAAAAAATATTTTTACACATTTGATTGAACCATAACTTAAAGGTCTTATTGTAGTCTTTGCACAATACAATATCATGTGAATACCTGCCCCACATATTTTATGCCATAATTTTGGATATGGTTACAATATTCATGCAATGACATTTAGATATTTGTGTAATTTTTTTTATTCTTAAGCTTTGCATGCAAACAATCCAAAAATAACCCATACTTAGATTAATAACATTTACCATGAGTTACTTCTCACCATAATTTAAGTAAATCTTTGCATGCAAGAGTTACTTCCCACCATTATTTATGTTTTCCTTGTGTAGGAGTAAAATTGTTTATGTGTAGACTTATTAGTGATTACAACCTATCAAAATTTATGAGTCCTTGTGCCTAAGCAAGAAACTAATTTATCCACTTCACATCTCAATATATTAGCAAGTTTTGTCTCTTAACCACTATTGATTTAGCATTGACGAATGTTGGTTATAATTTTTTATGAGATTTTTCCTAGAAAATATTTTTTTAACTTGAGTGACAAGCTCAGGCCTAGAATACACTGTGATAGGGTGTTCTTTTAAGGCACTCCTTAGTGTAAATTTCACACCCCCTAGAAAAAAATTCCCGCCAACATAGAAGAGACGGTGACAGGTGTTTTATGTGCACTCCTTGGTGTAAATGTCATGAGTTACAAACTCGTTAGGAAAATAGGCAGTCGTGTAAATGTCACTAGTTTAAAATTCCCTAGAAAAAAAACCAACCATGCTAAGGGTTAGTGTAGCATAGAACATTTTTTTATAAACATATAGATGATCACATGTTGTCTTTTTTATAGATTCATAATGTATATATTTGTAAACATTTATATCAAATTTAAATTATTTTATTTTATGTTATATATTAATTACTTTATATTAAATGATTAAAAATATATATATTTTTTATTTTTTTGTTTTTCTCAATGTTAAAATAGATTTATTGTGTCTTCATTTTTAAATGTTACACCATATATACGTAATTATTTATTATTTTTATATAATATTATGTTATATGATAATAAGTTTCCCAATTATATTGTAAAACAATTTATTATTCTTAATTATTTTATTAACACAAAGATAATGACATATTATAATTTAGAGACCAAATGATTTTTTTGGTTGGAATTTGGAAATACAATTTCAAGCAAGATTGTAATTTCTTATTATTTAAAATTCACTTTTGAATGTATAAAAAGATTCAACATCCAAAAAATGCCCTAAGACACTCGAATTTTACAGATTAAACAACTTAAAATTATGATTCTTAAAAATCCCACAAAATTGACTAAAAAAATGTAAAAAAAAAACTATTTTGTCTATTAATTAAACTACATGCAATATCTTATCTTGCAATATTATATAGAAAACGTAAATATACACTAACCATAAAACAATGAAAAATATAAATATAAATAAATCATAAATTATAATATATTATAGTAAGAAAGATATGTACACTCCTATATTAATATAGACTTTGGAACATAAAAATTAAAAATAAAAATAAAGATTAAAATATTATAATTATAATTATATATATATATATATATATATATATATATATATAATTTTCAAAAATAACTTATATATAATAGTTATATAACATTTTATATTATAATATCTCATGGAGACACGGCATATGGATTGATATGAAATCCATTTATAATATTATGATAAACATGTTCAAAGTGTGTGAAACTATATTGTTGATTTTGAATATATATATATATATATATATTATAGTTTTTAAAATTAACTTATATATAATAGTCACATAACATTTGATGTTATAATATCTCATGGAAACATGGAATATGGATTGATATGGAATCCATTTATTACGGTAAGAATATCAAAATATGTGAAATTATATTATTGATTTTAAATATATATAACGAATACATACTTAATGTTTTACTATTAACATATTTCATAAAACCATTATAATTAATTTTTAAAATATAAAAATTATATATATACACACAATAATAATTAAAATTAACTTTTTATATATATAGTTAATTAAAAAAATATATTCGAACACTCATTTTACATATTTTTAAAATATTAAAAAATAATATTAAAATAACATATAATTTTTAAAATTTTAGTTAAAATCAAAATATAATATTATAATTTAGATTAAAACCATATATATACACATCTATCATATATTTAATTCTAAAAATATCTCTATAAACACTTACCTCACGTATTCTTAAAATATTAAAACTTGAAAATCAAGCAACATCCATACATGTATGATGACATTTTTTAATTAAATATCATAATAACGCTCACCTCACATCCACATCAGCGGCAAAAGCTATATAGGTCCACAAAGTAGTGCTTACTACTCGCTGACGTTTGAAAATCATATTCGATTAACTGAAAGAAAGAAATACTGGATGATATTAAGGGCAAGAGCTAACGGGCATATTATAGGGTATTAAATGTCCGGCTACATGCGTTTCTGTTAGTTTTTTAAAACGCGCGCGGGGTGATAGATAAATAAAAAATACGCACGCGTGTTAAAGAGTTAACGGGGGCGCATGTAGTCGGGCATTTAATGCCTTATAGTATGCCGGTTAGCTCTTGCCGATATTAACTGCAATGATTAACCTGGAACAACAAAAGATTAGGGGTTACTGAGACGACTAATTTCGTAATAAGGCAACAAGCACAATTAGAGTAGAATATTAATGTCGTTGGTGTACGCCAAAAACTTTATTTGCATCTATCAATAAGAATAATATTAAAAAAATATGATTATTGTTATTATAATTAATAATTATTAATAATTATATTAATTAATATTTAATTTAATTTTAATATTATCTAATTATTTAATAATAATATTAATTGATAATACTAGTAATATTAATTAATAATAATAATTTTAACAATAATTATTATTTAATAATAACAATAATGATTTTAAAGTGATGATAATAATTAATTAACAATAATTACATATTAAATATTATTGTTCATTAAAGATTATTATAATCATTTTAAAATAATTATTGTTATTACTAAATAATAATAGTTATTAGGAATATTATTAGTAATTAATATTTTTTTTTGTAAGCTTGGCAGGACCTTTGTATTAATTTCACTTTAAAAATGGTGAGTTACAATCAGAATCAAATGGTTAGGTGGCCCCAACCTGCCAAGAGGGAAATCAGATATGTTGGTCACCTAACTATATGATAAGCCGTAAAAATATATATATATTATAAGTCTGTCAAGCCATGCTAGATATG
Organism: Pinus tabuliformis; assembly: GCA_031772625.1. NCBI lineage: Eukaryota > Viridiplantae > Streptophyta > Pinopsida > Pinales > Pinaceae > Pinus > Pinus tabuliformis. Next base: position 705,965,297 of record CM062816.1, on the reverse strand, counting down.
TCTGATTGTCCTTATACTTCCTATATTTTAAATAATTGAAAACATACTGTGAAGTTTGTAACTGATGCATATATTATAAGACAAAATAAAGATCAAACCATCAAAGGACTAATGACTAATCATCAGATGAGTCCACGAGAGCAAGATCCTTCGCATTAGACCCTGGAAGCTTAGTTTGTTGGATACACGGAAGATGTTGCTCGTTGTGTCTAAGGCGACCATTCTGCTTTTGAATTTGAAATTGAATCTACTATAAATCCTTGCTAAAATCCATGAGTCATTGTCCTTATACTTCCTATATTCTAAATAACTGAAAACATACTATGAAGTTTGTAATTGTTGGCATATATTATAAGACAAAATAAAGATCAAACCATCAAACGACTAATGACTAATCTTCAGATGAGTCCACAAGAGCAGGATCCTTTGCATTAGAGCTTGAAAGTTTAGTTTGCAGGATACACAGAAGATGGTGCTCTTTGCAGCTAAGGCGACCATTTTGCATTTGAAGTTGAATATGAATTTATTGTAAATCCTTGCTGAAATCTAGGAGCCCTTGAGAGCTCGAGGGTGATCTAGAGGGAATGTGCTTCAAGGCTTTAGCCAGAAGGTTCTTTATCATCCAATATAAATGTACAATTTGTTTGTACTGAGTAGACCGAACGCGAGAGTGATCGAGGTTAGACACTAGGGCCTGTCAGTTTCCTAGGTCAATTTCCATTGCACTAGCTTGTTGATTGAGTTATGCTTCCCACCCAACTATAAGCTAACGAACCTAAGTTGAGTTATCCTCGTGGTAAGTAGTGGTAGCCTCCTTTCTAATACAAAAGGCTGATTTTTGACCTCGAGCTTTACTAGTTTGAGACTAGGTTTGCCAACCCTGATGAGATTCCATATGTTGCTTACCACGACTATGGGAACCTCGGGCATGATTGTTGCTCCCTAAGGTAACAGATGCCATGACCCAAAAATGATTGCAAACTTTAGCAATAACTGACTCTGACCCCAAAAGCAGACCTAAAGTGAGCCTACACCCGTGAAATTGATGCTTCCCAGGGCCACACCTAAATGAGATACCTATCATATTATCATTACATGATGGCCAAAAACTAGAAATAGACCACCGACTTACCCTGCAGCAGACAATGTACCGGGAATGAAGCCAATCCTAGGCCTTGAACCATATTCCCAACCCTGCCATGAATAGTTGAGGGCAGAGGGTTGAGATGAACAATAAACATTTTGAAACCATATAAACCCAAATCCATAACAACAAACATTTAGAAAAATACCAGTGTTGTTGCGCCAGAGACATAAACAAAAAAAAACTGTGAGTGGCATAGTTTCCTTGCCCATATAATTCCCATGTGTGAAAGAAAAATACCATAGTACACAGAGACAAGAGTATAGAATACAAAGAAATCCTCATACAAATCCTCAATTGACATGCAAAAATCTCAATGGTACTTCCACCAAACCTTTAACTTTACAACAAAGTTGTTCCTCCAAGAAACAAGTAGCAATATGTAAATATCCATGGGAACAGAGTAACGAGAACTGAGATAAAGAACATACCCGAGAAGAGAGACTAGAACAGAATCTAAGTCGACCAACTCCCAGTGGAAGACCACGAGGAGCGCCACCCCAGAGCCACAAATTGTCAGAGGCCAACCGAGATCTGAATTAGCATTACAAATAGAGAACTTACTTACCTCAACAACGAAAAAGCCAGAGAACTCCGCCACTATAATCTCCCTACCACCTTATTGATATTAAATGGTTGCATGCGTAAAGCCACCACTCCATGTGCCTCGTGCATGTGGAGGGTGGTAGCTTGTCACCTTTCAACCTTCATCATTACAGCCTGGCATTCACGGATCCCAATCCTTCTAGCTCACGCCCCAATCAGGGATATTATTAATTAATATTACTACTAGTATCAATTAATAAATAATTGATAATTAATAATTAAATAGTAAATAATTAAATAATTAAATAATAATAACAAATAATTTAATAGTAATGAATAATTTAATATTAAATAATAATATGAACCCTTAGATTAATAAACCCAAGGAATTCATAATATAAACCCAAGGGAATAATAAACCTAATGGATTAATACTAAAAACCCAAGAGATTAATAGTACTAAAAACCCAATGGATTATAAACCCAAGGAAGTAATATTAAACATAATGGTTTAATATTATAAATGCAAAGTATATAAACCTTAAGATAAATACTATAAACGCTAAAATAAACATGGTTCCACATGATTTACCATGGTTGATTTTCATATTGAGACAATCCTTGTCACAATGTGATGTTGGACCATAGTTGACCATGGTTGACCATGATTATAACCCAAGGGATTTATATAAAAACCTATTATTAATATTATAAACCTTATGAATAATATTATACCCTAAGAATGTGAACTCCTAGATTAATAAACTTAAGGGAATAATAAACCCAAGGGATTAATACTAAAACTTCAAAGGATTGTAAACCCAAGGGAATACTATTAAACCCAAGGGATTAATATTATAAACCTACGGTACATAAAACCCGAGGTAAATATTGTAAACCCTAAAATAAACATGGTTGAGCGTGGCTGATTTTCATATTGAGACAATCTTTGTCACAATGTGACTTTTGACCATGGTTGACCATGGTTGATCATGACTGTAAACCCAAGGGGTTTATATTAAGTTCAAGGATTAATAGTATAAACCCTATGAATAATATTATACCCAAGGAATATGAACCCTTAGATTAATAAACCCAGGGGATTCATATTATAAACCCAAGGGATTAGTACTAAAAACCCAGGGGAAACCCAAGGGATTAATATTAAACCCAATGGATTAATATTATAAACCCAATGTATATAAAATTTAAAATAAATACTGTAAACCCTAAAATAAACATGTTTGAGCATGGTTTACCATGGTTGATTTTCATATGGAGTCAATCTTTATCACGATGCAACGGTGGACCATGGTTGACAATGGTTGATTTTTGTATAGAGACAATCTTTGTCACAATGTGACATTGGGTTGGACCATGGTTTACCATTATTATAAACCCAAGGGACTTATAGTAAACCCTAGGATTAATATTAAAAACCCTATGAATAATATTATACCCTAAGAATATGAATTTTTACAATAACTCAAGGAATTGATATCATAAACCCAATGGATTATACTAAAACACCATGGGATTATAAAACCAATGGAATAATATTAAACCCAAGGGATTAATATTATACACCCAAGGTATATAAACCCTAAAATAAAAATGGTTGATCATGGTTGACCATGGTTAATTTTCATATTGAGACAATATTTTTCACAATGCGACATTCGACCATTGTTGATTTTCATATTGAGAAAATCTTTGTCATAATGTAATGTTGGACCATGTGTTGGCTTGATGGGGCCTGAACCAAGTTCAACGTTATCTGCGCCAACCAACAAAAACCTAAACTGTTGGCTCTTTCGGCAACAATCTACATAGCACAGGCTGCAGTCTCACCTGAAGCAATACTGAGGAATGACAGAACAAGATTTATGCATCCAAAGAACAGTGTGATCTGTTTTCTGAAGCCTTACGAGTTATATCTGCCTTCGCACAACTTTATCCTTTCCAAATATACAACTACTACGAAACGAAATATACATCTATCCTATATTTAAATTAAAACAACATATATACATCTATCCTATATTTAATTCTATTTTAAAACGTCACTCTAAACACTTGCACCTCACGTATTCTTAAAATATTAAAACTTGAAACTGAAGCAACATCTATACATGTATGATGACATTTTTTAATTCCATTTGAAACGAAATATCATAATAATGCTCACCTCACATCCACATCAGCGGCAAAAGCTATCTAGTTCCACAAAGTAGTGCTTACTACTGGCTGACGTTTGAAAAATTAACTGAAAGAAATACTACAAGGATGATATTAAGTGCAATGGTTAACCTGGAACAACAAAAGTTACAAGCACTTGTTGACAGTGGAGTTTGATACGAACCAGAGTGTCGAATTGGATGACCCCAATGACAATCATTAATTTAATATTCATGAGCATCGACATGTATGACCAACATACTACATGGTACCGTATAAGTAGGTGTTAAAGGTGAATATTATTTATTTGGTTATCTATATTGAATAATTCGTAAACATTACAGAATTATTTATTAATAGAGCAATTATATAAATTAATGGGGTTTATACGAACCTGGAGTTTGATACGAACCAGAGTGTCGAATTGGATGACCCCAATGACAATCATTAATTTAATATTCATGAGCATCGACATGTATGACCAACATACTACATGGTACCATATAAGTAGGTGTTAAAGGTGAATATTATTTATTTGGTTATCTATATTGAATAATTCGTAAAAATGGGTAAACATTACAGAATTATTTATTAATAGAGCAATTATATAAATTAATGGGGTTGATAACTATTAATTTAATATTAAAATACGATTATTAAAATTAGAAAATCATAAAATTATTTAAATAATAATATTAAATATTTTATAATGTAAATATGTATCATTATATTATTAATAATAATAATCTAATATTAAATATTTTTATAACTCTTTATAACTCTTTATATATATTAGCACAACTACATTAGAATATTAATGTGGTTGGTGTACGCTAAAAACTTTATTGGTCGAGCACCTAAAGGTCCTCTCCTTAATAGTTGAACCTGCTTACGCATCCTTATCAGTCGAGCCCCGTTGCCTGTCCTTATCAGTCGAGCCCGTTGCCAGTCCTTATTAGTCGAGTCTTTATTTGTATTTACCATTGATAAATATATAATATTAAAAAAATATGCTTATTATTATTATAATTAATAATAATTATTAATTATATTAATTAATATTTAATTTAATTACTATTATTTAATTTTAAATTACTCAATATTATTTAATTATTTAATAATAATATTAATTGATAATACTAGCAATATTAATTAATAATAATAATCTTAACAATAATTATTATTTAATAATAACAATAATGATTTTAAAGTGATGATAATAATTAATTAACAATAATTACTTATTAAATATTATTGTTCATTAAAGATTATTATAATCATTTTAAAATAATTATTGTTATTACTAAATAATAATAGTTATTAGGAATATTATTATTAATTGATATTTTTTCTTATAAGCTTGGCAGGACCTTTGTATTCACTTCACTTCAAAAATTGTAAGTTACAATCAGAATCAAATGGTTAGATGGCCTCAACCTACCAAGAGGGAAATCCGATATGTTGGTCACCTAACTATATGATAAGCCGCCCAAAAAAAATATTATAAGTCTGTCAAGCCATGTTATATATGTCTGATTGTCCTTATACTTCCTATATTCTAAATAATTGAAACATACTGTGAAGTTTGTAACTAATGTATATATTATAAGACAAAATAAAGATCAAACCATCAAAGGACTAATGACTAATCATCAGATGAGCCCACGAGAGCAAGATCCTTCACATTAGAGCCTAGAAGCTCAGTTTGTTGGATACACGGAAGATGTTGCTCGTTGTGTCTAAGGCGAAAATCATAAAATTATTTAAATAATAATATTAAATATTTTATAATGTAAATACTAGAAGGATGATATTAACTGCAATGGTTAATCTAGAACAACAAAAGATTAGAGTTACTGAGACGACTAATTTCGTAATAAGGCGATGAGTCTAATGAAAGTTAAATTGAATCAACAATGAAAAAAACTATTTCCAGGTTTATCTTCTTTACAATGTGGATGATTCAACACTGAAATTTTGACCCTTCAAATTTACATTTTCAAAAATTATACAAAACAAATTCTATTGGCAAGTTTCCGAGTATCTAAGCTCGATTAACATTACTACCAATGGGCAAGAATACAAGCGCTTGTTGGTCACACATATGCATAAATGTTGACGGTGCTGGACCTGCCAACATGTCAGTGGATCTTCCTAGTAAGAATTCCCAATTAGACCTCAGACCATTTGGTGTAGGAGTCCCAGCAGTGGGCCGTGAAGTTTGCCTTGACCACGGTTTTGCACAAATGCAAGTAAGATGTCCTTGTTTGTAGCAAGGGTGTGACATTTGCAGTAAGTCAAGGAAGGTGCATGAGTGGTTCTAACACATGGAGGGTGAAGTGAGTGCACCCCTTAGAAATCTGTGATAGAGTGGAGTTAAGAAGGGAACACACGAGAAAAGATGCATCATAACGTGGAAGGAAAGTTAGCTAACAATCCAAAGTGATGGTTAAACCAACAACACATTTCAGAAATATTCATACATACATATACAGAAATAACTACACATGCATGCGTAAGCAAACATATACATATATCATTTAGAGTACTCAAGATAGCTGAAATATAATACAACATATAAAAAGTGTTGGCTCTGTTATATTAACAAGTGTAAATTACAATCATATAATACATCCATGTCCAACCACTAGTTCAGATGGTAGAACGTTACAACCACAACCACCTGTCCCTCCAAAGAGATATACTAGCTCCGCGCAGTGGAGAAACCAAGGCTTATTACAATATTGTCCAAGCTCTCTCTAAGATAGTCCTATCAGAAACTTGGCTGACCAAATGCCTTTATAATGAGTTATGAACAACTATTTATAGAAAAGGTTGGGGTGACCCTTGACATTCCCTTTTGTGACCGTTCATCTATCCTCATGGCTCTTCAACAACTCTATGATTGTTAGATTCAACTATCAACACTTGAACTTCCACTTGACAAGACATTACATTACAATGCACATGTACCCATGTGAGACAAAATGGCTTGAGAAAGCCATGAAAGACATCATTAACACTTAGACCGTTGTGGTGAGACCAACTCTTTAACATCCTCATGATGGTCGACGATGGTGAACTGATGCCAAGCTTGGTTGTCCGTGATGGTGTCCGTGCCCTCAATGGTGACATCTTGCTAAAAGAAAACTCTTGCCTCCATTGCATCTAGGTACACTGATATGGCTCCTCTATCCAACTCATTTGACAACATGCACATCATCATCTGTAGTGCTGCTAGACCAGCAACATACTGATCCATAGTGTCTGTGCTGATCTTCGAGTGTGTGTTGGTGACCATGTGCATTAACTTGTCAAGATACATGTTCAGCTCCAATCGGACTTACTTCTTGTCTTCGCATTGGTGAGGGTGCCAAATGGGTGGGATCTGTCAGGCCAGGGTAACTCCTCATTTGAACGAGAGAAAACACTGATTGATTTATTCATTAGCTAGCACTTTATTTATACAAATACAAAACGGATCAGTTCATCTCCTAGATGACTGTCCGGCTTCACCTCATCCGTTTCGGATTAGGTGTCAACATTCCCCCCCTTAATCTGAAGGGATGTTGGTGAGTCCAACCATCATTCTGAATCTTTCAAGCTTTTCTCTTCCAATCGCTTTGGTGAAGATGTCTGCAATTTGCTCGTTTGTGGAACAATGACGAAGATGGATTGTTTTGGCCTCAACATGATGTCGGATCAGATGATATTTAGTATTGATGTGCTTAGTACGATCATGGAACTTTGGGTTCTTGGCCAACTTTATTGCAGATGTGTTATCAATCATGAGTGGAGTTGATTGTATTTGTTTTACCTGCAAATCTTCAAGAATTTTCCTGAGCCACACAATTTCTTTCGTTGCTTCAGCTGCTGCCACATATTCTGCTTATGTTGTGGAATCTGCTGGTACTGATTGTTTGCGTGATCTCTAGGAGACAGCTCCTGATCCAAGACTCATAGTATATCCTGAAGTAGATACCCCTGTTTCTTTGTCTCCATCGAAGTCTGAATCAGAGTATCCAATCAAGTTGAAGTCGTCCACCTGTGTATACTTGATTCCAAGGTCTTGAGTTCCCTTCAAGTACCTTAGAACTCTTTTTGCAGCAGACCAATGTCCCTCACAAGGCTTTTGCATAAACCTGGAGAGGATTCCAACAGCAAATGAAATGTCTGGTCTGGTAGTAGTGAGGTAGATGAGACTTCCTACAAGCCGTCTATATTTTGTTGCATCCTCAAATTCTTTTCCTTCAATAGATGTGAGCTTCAAGTTTTGTTCCATTGGAGTAGAAAGGGGATTGCACTCTGTCATGCCAAATCTGTTTAACAAATCTCCAATGTATTTCTTTTGAGAAAGAAATATGGACTTTGGATGTTGGGTTACTTCAATGCCAAGATAGTAATGAACATAGCCCAAATCAGTCATTTCAAAAAATTTTCCTAATTCTTTCTTTATGGATGCAATATAGCTTTCATTGTTCCCTGTCATTAAAAGATCATCTACATATACCACAAGATATACAACTGTTTTGCCAACTTTCTTGACAAATAAAGTTACATCATCAAGATCAAAATGTTTGAAGTTGAGTTTCAAAAGATGCTCAGTTAGTTTTTCATACCAGGCTCGTGGTGCTTGTTTGAGGCCATACAAGGACTTCACAAGTTTGCATACTTTGTGTTCATGTCCTTTCACAGCAAATCCTTCAGGCTGGGACATAAAAACATTCTCTTTTAGATCTCCATTCAAGAATGCAGTTTTTACATCCATTTGATGGACTTTCCAACCATTCTGAGCAGCTAGTGCAAAGAGTGTCCGGATGGTGGCCCATTTTGCTGTGGGAGCAAAAGTTTCCTCATAATCGACCCCTTCCTTCTGTGCAAAACCTTTTGCCACAAGCCTAGCTTTGTGCTTGTCAAGTGAGCCATCAGCTTTGTACTTGTTCTTGTAGACCCACTTGCAGCCAATTGGTTTGGTTCCAAATGGAGGATCAACCAGCTTCCAAGTGCCATTCTTTATGAGGGCATCATACTCCTTCTGCATCGCTTCTTTCCATTCATCATGAGAAGCAGCTTCTTTGAAGGAAGTTGGTTCAAAATCTGTAGACAAGTTCAATTCACAATCATAAGTAACATCCATATCAACAGGTGAATTAGAGTTATCTACATCACCTCCATCTTGTCGGTTTGAATTTCGGGTTCCTGTTTTTCCAATTTCATCAGGATGAACACTTTCAAGTGTCTTTGTCAGCCACTTTGGGGGACCTTTCTGAGATGGTCCAGGCTGTTCTGTTGATTGAGTTGGGTCTGAATCAAGATTGAGTCTCCCAATTCTATCAATTACATCACTTAAAGCATCATCCGTTGTTGGAGTGTCATGCAGGGGAGATTGTTCTTCAGAAGAAGATTCCACATGTTGATCTAGTATAGGAATCCCCCCTTCAAGATGTGGAATCTGATTATCAAACTCTTGAAATGATTTCGGTTTTGTGAATCTATCCAAGCGATCAAGTTGCCACTCAACAACACTGTCAGATTTGGATGATTCAAGAAAAATGACATCTCTAGATAAAACAAACTTTTTATTTACTTCATCATAAAGGCGGTATGCTTTAGATGTGTTTGAATACCCCAGGAAGATACACTTACGACTTCTAGCACCAAGTTTGTTTCTATGTACCTTTGGTATTAAAGCATAACAGGTGGAACCAAATATCCTGAGATGTTTTACCGAAGGAACATGTCCATACCACAATTCATAAGGAGTCTTGTTTCTTATAGTACTAGATGGACATCTATTCTTTATATATGAAGCACATAGAACAACATCAGCCCAAAACATTGTCTTTACATTTTTGAAGAAAATCATGGATCGTACCATATTCAAAAATGTTCTGTTCATTCTTTCAGCTACACCATTCTGTTGAGGATTATAAGGCACAGTAGTTTGATGTTTAATCCCATGTTGGCGAAGATAGTGTTCAAATTCATTTGATGTATATTATTTTCCATTATCAGTGCGAATAGACCCAATATGAGATTGTGCATCATTTTCAATCCATTTATGAAAATTCTTGAATGTTTGAAAAGCATCAGATTTGTTCTTCAATAAGTAAACCCAACACATTCTGGTGTAATCATCAATAAATGTCATGATATATTTATTTCCATTTGCAGAAGGAACATGCATTGGACCACATAAATCTGAATGAATAAGTTCAAGCTTCCTATGTGCTCTTGAATGTGAATCATGAAAAGACTGTTTGCTATGCTTTCCTAGAATGCAAGCATCACATTGTTTATGTTTTCTAGGAATTGTAGGCAAACCAGCAACACCATTTTTCTTCAACAAGCGGAGACTATCATAGTTTAAATGTCCAAATCTAGCATGCCATAATAGACTTGATGGAAGTGCATCTTCTTCATGATGAGAAATATATGAGAAATGTTGTGCATGAGCAGAGGTTCCTTGCAGTTTAAGGAGTCTTTCTTCTTCTATACCCCTCATGACAAGTGAGTGGTCAGATGCCTTTCTTACCTCAAGCTTGCCATCAAACATGTGAATGGAGTGACCTTGCTGGCGAATGTGGACCAGGGACAGCAAGTTTCTCTTCAGCTGTGGGAGATATAGAACATGATCCAGAAGAAAGTCTAGAAGACCAGGCAGTTTAAGCCTGATTGTGCCAAGCCCTGATGGCTTGATTTTTGACTGATCTGCAAAGTATACTGCTCCATCAACATTGTCAGTGAAATCTTCAAAGAAATCTTTCCTATGAGTCATATGACAGGTTGCTCCTGAATCAAGCAACCAGTCATTTTTCGAAGAAGTAAGTGAAGCATTAAACAAATCTTCATTTACTCCAATGTTACATTGTGCCTCAATATAGTGAGCGGATTCAGGTGCTTTACCTTTGTCTGTGTCATCAGTTTTACCTTTCTGCTGATTTCTTCTCTGCTCAACTTTGTCCCATGGTAGCTTGCATGTAGAAGCATCATGTGATCCATTTCGTTTGCAGCGAATGCAATGCAGATCTGCCTTTTCTGCTTGAGGATGTCTGCCCCCCCTGCCTCTGAAATATCTTCCTCTTCCCCTTCGTCCACCTCTTCCTCTTGCAGAATCTTCAGTAGGATGATTTTCTTTGTGAGCAAGGCAAATAGTCTCTTCAGAAGATTCAGGGACTGTTTTCTTTCCAAAGGCTTTCTCTCTTTCAGCAAACTTTTTCACAAGAGAGTCAAAGGTTATATCTTTAAGGTTTCCATTTGCTTGTAAAGACTCAAGATAATTAGAGTAGGTAGGATAGAGTGCTTTGAGAAAGGCAATAAGAGAGATATCCAGCTCAACCTTAGTGGATTTTATATCATGCATTATAGACTTTATTTCAGATGCAAGAGCAAGAGGATCATTATTTTTCAGTTCAAGAGTGAAGAGTTTAATCATGAGCTGAACAACTTCAAGTGCAGAATGTGTATCATAGAGTTCTTTAAGCTTTTGTAAAGCTTCAAAGGCAGTGGAATAGCATGAAATATGACGACTTACTTCCTCATTTACAGATGCTGCGATCAATGCAAAGGCTTTGCTGTTCTTGTTTTCCCAAATGGTGAGTTCTTTGTCTGATGTGGGATGTATAGGGTCTTTGTCTTCTTCTCCGACACACACTCCTTTCCACAGCTCATTGTAGATAAGGGTGTGTTTTACCATCCGGGACCATTCAGAATAGTTCTCCTTGCCAGTGAGAACTATTCCGACCATAGAAATGATTGAATGCATTCTGTAAAATAATATCTCTGCCAAAAACTTCTGTAAACAAAATCCTTCTGAAAAAAATATCTCTGCCAAAAACTTCTGTAAACAAAATCCTTATATCATAGCCTTATGCATTTTATTTTTCTTCCTATGTTTGCAATATTACTATGTTTGAATGCATTCACTTCAAAACACATAAAGGATATATTACTTCAATATATATTAAGCAATACTAAAGCATTCTGGAAACATAGAAGCAATGCTCTCATATAAACTTCTCACCCACTATAAAAAAAAATTCTGGAAACATAGAAGCAATGCTCTCATATAAACTGCTCTCATAAAACGCATTCCCACTATAAAAAACGCATCTCCATATAAACTTCTCATATAAAATTGTCTTTTAAAAACTCAGGAAAGCTGATATGGAAGACCAATACCAAGAGGGCGCAGTCTCCAGCTAACCAGAATGTTCTCTATAACACCGCAGGCAATGCATACGCCGTGGGAATTTCCATGGGATATTCTGGACAAGGGGATACCAAGAGGACGCAGTCTCCAGCTCACTGGAATGATCTCGTGACAGAGAATTCCTCACCGATGACGGAAACCTTGTCATGGAACGCAGCCACTATTACATAAACGAGATCATTACATAAAAGCAGTTACCATTACAGAAAACGCTCTTCATAAGACCGCAGCCACCAATGTATATTGAGTAAAAAGAAACGCAACCACTATTACATAAACGCATTTACCATTACAGAAAACGCAGTCTTCATAAGACCGCAGCCACCATTAATAATGTATATTGAGTAAAAAAATGAACGCAGCCATTGATATTATTGCAACATTTCGAGCTGTAGTCTCCCAATCTGCGCAATACTATCTGTGCGCAATATCTCGACCTATTTTTTCATTCAGAATAGACACAAGCTGCTATTCCCTCCGTCCTATCAATTCCACGGTCAGCCAAGCATATGAACTATGCACAGGTCATGAAGACTGTGAGAGAAAAGGCGCATCAGTAATACAATTCGTGATTTTACAGAAGGAAACCAGTGAGCCAAACGGGCAAATGAGTGAGGCAGCGAATTCAGTGGTAGAAATTATATCTGACATTCAGAAATTCAGTGGGGCAGTGAATTCAGTGCTAGAAATTATATCTGACATTCAGAAATTCAGTGGAGCAACGAATTCAGTGGTAGAAATTATATCTGACATTCAGAAATTCAGTGGGGCAGCGAATTCAGACGAAATGGATGCGCAGTCTATGAGGGCGCAGAAAACTGGCAGAGGGCAGGAGTTACAGTTATTTTAAGGACTGGGACCTGAGCTCTGATACCATGTCAGGCCAGGGTAACTCCTCATTTGAACGAGAGAAAACACTGATTGATTTATTCATTAGCTAGCACTTTATTTATACAAATACAAAACGGATCAGTTCATCTTCTAGATGTCTGTCCGGCTTCACCTCATCCGTTTCGGATTAGGTGTCAACAGGATCACATGCATGTTGCTGAATTCCCTTACATGTGATCAACAACACTGCTCACCTTTTCTACTCCATGTCAGCTACTGGGATGGATCAATAACTTGTACGGGCGTAGTTTCATCAGTTTGGGCATGTGCACCCCTAGTTGTACCTATTCCTGTTGCAACTCATTTTCTCGTCTATGCAGCTCTCGTTCTTCCTTGAATTGCTACTTCAACACATGAAACTCTTTCTCTGTTTCTCTCTCTACCTTCATGCGATCTCCATGTCATGCCATCACATCAGCCTCAATCTCCAAATCTACTTTCATCATGAGTGGATCTGCTTTAAACTTGCAGCTTTGCTTCGCCTCTATGTTATCAACAACCTTCCTCTTGCACTCACCGCATGTGAGTGTGCTGCCTTCTTCTATTGATGATGGTGTTGCTCGCTGTGATGTTGCTACCATCTTATCTTGATCTCCTTGTCTACGAACAACTTGATGTCTTCATGGATAGGCAAGTTCATAAACACTTGATCGACTTCATCCCCAGTTGCGCTATTAACAACGTCTTTGACTCTGCTCTCCTGGAAGATGTTGTAATTGTGTTGCTAAGAGACAGACGAATACCTATGATGCCTACAAACAGAAAAATTCATGGCAAGTAATCTGTCAGTCAAAAACCAAAAAAAAACTTGAGGACTGACTTACAACATTCCTATGTGATTGAACGTGAAGGTTGCGCAATTTCCGTCGGGAGGTTGGGAGACTGACTGCCAAAACTGCACAAGGCATAGTTCGGGCTGTCAGGAGGCTAACTGACCACTGGAAGTGTGCAATGCACAATCTAGCCTTGCCCGCTGAGGATTGAAACTGCGCAATGCGCAATTTCAATCAACAGTGACATGCAACCAGCAAATTTCATTGCACAGTTTTTAAGGCCAACAGGACACTACCTCTAGGAATTGCGCAATGCAAGCCTAGAGGTCAGTGATGGGCTAGACTTGCAAAATTTTTGGAAGGAAGGTCGAGCCTTTGCTTCCAGAAATGTGTAGTGTTAGCCTGGAAAGGTACGATCCGAGCCAAGGCAGCCAGACCGGTCGATGAGCGACTGAAAACATGAGAAGTATGAATACATGGTGAGATGAGTGCAAACAAGAGTGAATGATCATACATGTAAACAACAAGTGCAAGATTCAGAAAATGGGTAAGCATGCATGTGTGTGAAGCGAGTCGCCGCAACGACGATCATCCATGCGAAACATTGTCATGCATGCAACAGCAGTGAGATGTGAACAAAACTGCAATGGTGCTTCTGCAAGCTAACAAACATCAAAATGCCAAGAAGTGCTCACTGAAATCAAGCAAACAAAACTCACACGAATCGAAACACAAAAAGCGATAGAAATGCAATGCAAGACATGAAAAGCGGGCTTACCCCAAAACAATTGAGTTGAATGTGCCAATGAATCCTAGATAAAATGTGGGATGTGATAGTTGCAAGGTCGATGTGAGGAACGATCTCTACAACATCTGGTTGATGAGTTTCGATAAAATCGAGGTTGTGATGCACATGCCACAAATCTAGGGAAAGAGAAACTTGGCGAGAGGTTTCTAAAATGATCCTTGCATGTAACTTCCAGTTGCTACAAATAGATCCCTGAATCAAGGGATGTATTTGCATGCTACCTTGGGAGAAGTAGTCCATGCACGCAAATTAGTTTTTCTCAGCCCCGGAGGGAACCGGTCAAACTAATGGCACATGCAACAACCTGCTTGAATGGGAGGAAAAAATTCACATTTCCGGGAGGGAGATGGGTTGACTTCCCAGAAGGTTTGTGTAATTTCTGGGTTGAGCAACTGACTGCTGCCCAGAATTACGTAATTTCTGGGTTCAGCAGCCCTGTTGGGAGGAATTGCACAATTTTCTCAGTGAAGCTTGATAGGCAGATTTGCGCAATTTTGGAACCCAGCAGGCTGCCAGACAGTATTGCATAATTTATGGAGGTAAGTCTTGTTTCCCTCCAGAATTGTGCAATTTCTTGAGGGAGCTGCTCATCTTGCAGCTGGACCAAGTTCAAAGAAATAGTCTGTGAGGGGGGTGCAACAAGCGATCATGGACAAGCTGTCAATCTACAAGAAAATCACTGAAGCTTGTGTAGTTGATAGTGCAAGACATGTTGTTGAGGATGGTTGGTAGGGAACCTCCAAAGCGAAGCTAAGGAAAAATTTTGGAGGGTATTTGTAGTCACTACAACACTTGGTGACACACTGGTAGAACTCCAGATATTTGAATGGACCTTGTTCGTGAAAGGCAAGTCTAACACCTCTCTAAGTATTGTTGAGTTCTATGTTCATCTTGGTTTCCACACTTGCTTGATTGTAAGATGTAGCATCTTGCCAAGCTCTTGGTCAGTGGACACACATTCCAAGCCAAGGCAACACAGTTGTTTCAATTGGGGATGAGGGGTATATTGGTGCACAAGAAGTATAGTCATCAGAGTTTTAGTTTCATCTCTGGTGTTGCTCCATTGCCAGTAGGCCTAAATAGTACCCCAATGTAGTCACACAGGAACACAAGCATTGCTCTGTTTCCAGCGAGTCTAGTCAATACTTCGGCAGAGTTACTTGCATCACCTCTCTGTGCAAGAAGCCTTTCTCTTCTTTCACATTATTCATTTTTCATTTTCTCGAAATTTTTCACTTTTTCATTTTTTCATTTTTCATTTTCATAACTATTCTTAACACTTATTCATTTGATAGGCGGAAGAGGGATCTCGACTTATTGAGAACAAAAGAGGTTGTTCCTTCAGAGAAGTAGCGTATTGTATACCTCTGACATGCTTCTTAAGGTTTTCCCCCTCATCTTACTCTACTTGACTGAGCTAACAAGGATTAACCCAAAAACAATGGACTAGAGTAGGCGATACTAGTTAGTGCGCAAGCGTTGTGTTTTCACCAAGGTTCACTTCAAACAATACGTATTTTCCATTGATGTATCATGGACTGAAGACAAAAAGTTCTTAAATAAGGGAGTGGACAACAAATAACCAAATGTTGATAGTTGTAAAAGTCCTCTTGTACTCTACCCAACTTGTTTTAAGAGTCGCACACGGTCCATGCAAAACTAACCTACATACATAAACAAGCAACAATATAAAAAGAAAAGCAAGAAGCAGAAGCAAATGTGAAAGCGAAGTGAGTAAGAAAACAAACACATAAAGAAAGAAGAAAACATGCATGCAAGAAAACAACTCAAGAAGTAAACACTACTCCTGCTCATAATCTAACAGTGCATGGGTCATCTCATGTGAAGTGATACTTCCAATGCAACCACCAGTGCATTGGTCGACCCATGTTGGTGAAGGCATGGTTCATGAACCTCGCAGTTGTGCAAACAAGAAAGAATGAAAGATATAACGATGAAGACAAACACACTTAAAGTTTACAAGCATCCACATAACAAAAATGAGTGAAAGTGCATGACATGCACTCTGTGGACTTGCCATGGTGTTGTGCTCATTAGGGGATTTTTGAGGTCTAAAATGGGCCTCCTAAGAAAAATGTACAACCAAAATAAACTTTATAAGAACCAGTTGGATTCAAGATGATGATGTCAACCATGGGGGATGATTCACCATGTTTGGAGTAAAAAAGTACAAAGATTAGAAAATAATAAAATAATAAAATAATGTTTTCAACTCTTATTTTCAACTTATCTCCGTACATTTTTACTCAAATTTCGAGCGGGGTTACTCATTGGATGAAAAAATTAATTCCTCATCCAAGGAGTACCCATGTTGCATAATTTCGATGCACCCTGCTACATGAAAAATGAGAAATACATGAAAACCATGATTACAATCACGGTTTTCATGTATTTCTCATTATCATGGTTTTCATGTATTTCTCAGTTTTCATGTAGCAGGGTGCATTGAAAGTATGCAACATGGGTACTTCTTGGATGAGGAATTAATTTTTTCATCCAACGAGTACTCCCTCTCGAAATTTGAGTAAAAATTTAGGGAGATAAGTTGAAAATAAGAGTTGAAAAAGTAGTTTTGTCTTTTTTCCCTCTTAAATTTGATGATGTAATCTAATCTAATTTTATTATTTCCACTATTATTTTATCATTTCCTTAGGAGGCCCATTTTAGACCTCAAAAATCCCTTAATGACACTGCGTGCAGATGTTGAGTGTATGCATTCTCTTGACTGTGACATGCAAGAAAATGTGATAAAGGTAAACCACTTACGCTGTGCAAGTGTTCTTGTTGTGTAAGATTCCTCCAGTACGTGAGTGATGGGATTGTGTAGTTCGAGTGGAGGAAGAGAAATATGGGTTTTTGGTTGATCATCAATGCAAAGCAGAGAGTGATGAGGAGCCTTACATGTTTCAACAATTTCCTAATCAGAAGTGAAACCAACCTCGAGACAACGAGGGCTTGACATAACCATCAGCTCGGGCTAAAGTGCCTCGATAGTCTGGGGGGTTTCGACTTCATCGACAGTCATAGACTAGTGTCTTAGATGGATTAACAACGATTGAATCAACATCGTGATCAGATGAAGAAGTAGAGAGATCACAACAACCAAGATTAGAAAATTCAGGATGTTTGTCAGCGTCCTCATGATTTGATGAATCACGAAGAGAGGTAGATGAGAAGCAAGGATGTTCACCCTATGTGTTTTCAAAAATGGCAGATGACAGATTGGATGGATTTTCAGAGGAAGATGTGTCCTCTCCACAATGTAATTATAGACTAACATCTGACGTGTCCTGTGAATGATCGGAAGTAGAAACATTTAGAAATAAGTTTTCACTGGGGAAATCAGCAGTGGCAGAATCACAAGGGACGTCAAGATAAAGCGGGTGAGGCACAGCTTGAAGGGAGTCATACTTCACATCAAGTTCTTATTTAGACTCTTGCATACACTCATCATGAATGATGGCGCAGGTTGGCTACATAACACCAACTCCGTCAACCACTTGATCCTTGTTCATAGCAGGTGAGGATTCCGGAATGGAAGAAAACAAGACAGTTCAATCCAGAGGATCAATAGAACATGGGGACGGAGGTTGAGGGAATGAATCTAGGTGATAACCAACAGGCTTGCAAGCCAAATTTGCACAAATATCAAGAGCAGGTTGGGTGGGAGGATGTGACAGTTCAACAAATGTGCGTGTATAATCTCCCACATCACTCTACGGTGGTGGAGCTGTTTGATGAGGTGAAGGTGGATAGTGACTTGTGACAATAACTGTGCTTGCCTATGATTGCGCAACTCCATCATCGAAGTGTGCTGAGCAAGGCTCAGACATGTGAAGAAGATACTCAAATCTTCCATCGAGAAATTCCCAATCAATATCATCCTCGGGGAATCAGTATACAAGATTACAAAAGTGTGTGTGAAACTGTTCAATAGATTCATCGAGTGATTTTTGTAATTTCAAAATTTCTTTGTTGAGTGCTTTACGGTCGAGGTGATTGAAAGCACGACCTATCTTTGCAACCAGATGAGAAAGAGAATGAATAGATTTTTTGGGTAGTGTGGCACACTAGTGCATTTGGTTCCCTCGAAGTGTGTAGACAAACAACGCATAGGTCATGTAATATTCAAAGATTCCATGTCTTTCACACGAGTCTACAACTCTGACCACGTGCCTAACCAAGGCTACGTGGCCTCCACCATCGTATGTTTTATGTGACAAGTTATGCGAGAGCTTTTCCGAGATAATGAAATCGTTTCCATAAGACATACATTCTGGAAGAGAAACTTTGTAGTTAGTTGTGACAGACATGTGGAGATTCAAAACAAATGCGAGGACTCATCTTTTCATCTGGCCCTCCTTCTAGCACCAAAATGTTGACGATGCTGGACCCTCCAACATGTTAGGGGATCTCCCCGGTAAGAAGTCCCAATTAGACCTCAGACCGTTTGGTGTAGGATTCCCAATAATGGGTCGTGCAGTATCGCCTTGACCGCGGATTCACACAGAGGCATGTAAGATGTCCCTGTTGGTAGTAAGGGTGTGACAGTTGCAGTAAATCAAGGAAGGTGCTTAAGCGGTTCTAATACACAGAGGGGGAAGTGAGTGTACCCCTTGGAAACCTGTGATAGCATGGAGTTAAGAAGGGAACACACAAGAAAAGATGCATCACAACATGGAAGGCAAGATAGCTAGCAATCCAAAGTGATGGTTAAACCAACAACACATTTCAGAAAGATTAATACATACATATACAAAAATAGCCCAACATTCATGCATAAGAAAACAGATACATATATCATTTAGAGTACTTAAGATAGCTGAAATACAATACAACATATGTATGAAACGTGTTGGCTCTATTATATTAAGAAGTCTAAGTTCCAGTCATACAATACATCCATGTCCAACCACTAGTTCTGACAACGAAACGTTATAGCCATAACCACCTGCTCCTCCAAAGAGATATACTAGCTCTGCATAGTGGAGAAGCCAAGGCTCATTACAATACTGTCCAAGCTCTCTCTAAGATAGTCCTATCGGAAGCTTGGCTGAACAAAAGCCTTTACAATGAGTTATGAGGGACTATTTATAGCAAAGGGTGGGGTGACCCTTGACATTCCCCTTTGTGACATTCATCTATCCTGATGACTCTTCAACTACTCTATGATTGTTATATTCAACTATCGACACTTGAACTTTCACTTGACAAGACATTACATTATAATGCACATGTACCCATGTGAGACAAAATGGCTTGAGCAAGCCATGCAAGAAATCACTAACACTTGGACCGTTGTGGTGAGACCAACTCTTTGACATCCTCATGATGATCAACGGTGGAAAACTGATGCCAAGCTTGGTCGTCTGTGATGGTGTCTGTGTGCTCAATGGTGACATCTTGCTGAAAGCGAACTCTTGCCTATGTTGCATCCAGGTACACTGATATGGCTCCTCTATCCAACTCGTACGACAACATGCGCATCATCATCTGTAGTGCAGCTGGACCAGAAACATACTAATGCATAGTGTCTGTGCTGATCTCCGAGTGTGTGCTGGTGACCATGTGCATCAACTTGTCAAGATACATATTCAGCTCTAGTCGAACTTGCTTCTTGTATTCGCATCGGTGAGTGTGCCAAATGAGTGGGATCACATGTGTGTGCACAATGACATGCATACTACTAAATTCCCTTACATGCGATCAACAACACTTCTCACCTTGTCTACTCCGTGCCAACTGCTGGGATGGATCAATAACTCGTACGGGCGCAATTTCATCAGTTTGTGCATGTTGTGCCCCCTCTTATACCTGTTCCTACTGCAACTCATTTTCTTGTCTATGTAGCTATTGTTATTCCTTGAGTTGCTACTTTAGCACATGCAACAACTTCTCTATTTCCCTCTGCCTTCATGCGATCTTCATGTCGCACCGTCACCTCATACCCTCAATCTCCAAATTTTCTTTCGTCATGAGTGGATCTGCTTTGAACTTGCACCTTTTCTTCGCCTCTATGCTGTCAATAGCCTTCCTCTTACACTCGCCGCATGCGGGTATGTTTTTTTTTTTGATGTTGATGGTGCTGCTTGTTGTGATACTGCTGCTATCTTATCTTTATGTCCTTGTCTATGAACAACTTGATGTCTTCGTGTATAGGAAAGTTCATAGACACTTGATCGACTGCATCCCCAGCTACGCTCTTAACAATGTCTTTGACTTGGCTCTCCTGGAATCCATTGTACTTGTCCTGCTAAGAGACAGACAAACACCTGTGATGTCTGGAGACATAAAAACACTCATGGCAAGAACTCTGTTAGTGGAAAACAAAAACAAACTTGAGGACTGACTTGCAACATACCTATGTGATTGAATGTGAGGGTTGCGTAATTTCCGCCAGGAGGTCGGGAGCCTGACTTCCAAAACTGCACAAGGCACAGTCCAGGCTGTCAAGAGCCTGACTGACTACTAGAACTACGCAATGCACAATCCATCCTAGCTTGCTGAGGACTAAAACTGCGCAATGTGCAATTTCAATCAACAGTGACATGCAACCAGCAAACTGCATTACGTAGTTTCTGGGGTTAGCAAGACACTGCCTCCAAGAATTGTGCAATGCAAGCCTAGAGGTCAGTGTTGGGCTAGACTTGCACAATTTATACAAGGAAGGCAAAGCCTTCACTTCTGGAAATGCGTAGTGCTAGCCAGGCAAGGCACGATCTAGGCCAAGGCATCCCAGACCAGCCGATGGGCCACTGAAAACATGAGAAGTCTGAATGCATGGTGAGATGAGTGAAAACAAGAGTGAATGATCATATATGAAAACAGAAAGTGCAGGATTCAAAAAACAGGAAAGCATGCATGTGTGTGAAGCGAGTCGTTGCAACGACGACCATCCGTGAAAAACAATGTCATGCATGCGACGGTAGTGAGATGCGAACAAAAAATGAAACGATGCTTCTACAAGCTAACACACATCAAAATGACATCAATCACTCACTGAAATCAAGAAAAAAGCACTCACACGAAGCGAAACACAAAAGGCGATATAAACACAATGCAAGACATGAAAAGCGAGTCTACCCCAAGGGATGTATTTGCATGCTACCTTGGGAGAAGTAGTCCATGCACGCAAATTAGTTTTTCTCAGCCCCGGAGGGAACCGGTCAAACTAATGGCACATGCAACAACCTGCTTGAATGGGAGGAAAAAATTCACATTTCCGGGAGGGAGATGGGTTGACTTCCCAGAAGGTTTGTGTAATTTTTGGGTTGAGCAACTGACTGCTGCCCAGAATTACGTAATTTCTGGGTTCAGCAGCCCTGTTGGGAGGAATTGCACAATTTTCTCAGTGAAGCTTGATAGACAGATTTGCGCAATTTTGGAACCCAGCAGGCTGCCAGACAGTATTGCATAATTTATGGAGGTAAGTCTTGTTTCCCTCCAGAATTGTGCAATTTCTTGAGGGAGCTGCTCATCTTGCAGCTGGACCAAGTTCAAAGAAATAGTCTGTGAGGGGGGTGCAACAAGCGATCATGGACAAGCTGTCAATCTACAAGAAAATCACTGAAGCTTGTGTAGTTGATAGTGCAAGACATGTTGTTGAGGATGGTTGGTAGGGAACCTCCAAAGCGAAGCTAAGGAAAAATTTTGGAGGGTAGTTGTAGTCACTACAACACTTGGTGACACACTGGTAGAACTCCAGATATTTGAATGGACCTTGTTCGTGAAAGGCAAGTCTAACACCTCTCTAAGTATTGTTGAGTTCTATGTTCATCTTGGTTTCCACACTTGCTTGATTGTAAGATGTAGCATCTTGCCAAGCTCTTGGTCAGTGGACACACATTCCAAGCCAAGGCAACACAGTTGTTTCAATTGGGGATGAGGGGTATATTGGTGCACAAGAAGTATAGTCATCAGAGTTTTAGTTTCATCTCTGGTGTTGCTCCATTGCCAGTAGGCCTAAATAGTACCCCAATGTAGTCACACAGGAACACAAGCATTGCTCTGTTTCCAGCGAGTCTAGTCAATACTTCGGCAGAGTTACTTGCATCACCTCTCTGTGCAAGAAGCCTTTCTCTTCTTTCACATTATTCATTTTTCATTTTCTCGAAATTTTTCACTTTTTCATTTTTTCATTTTTCATTTTCATAACTATTCTTAACACTTATTCATTTGATAGGCGGAAGAGGGATCTCGACTTATTGAGAACAAAAGAGGTTGTTCCTTCAGAGAAGTAGCGTATTGTATACCTCTGACATGCTTCTTAAGGTTTTCCCCCTCATCTTACTCTACTTGACTGAGCTAACAAGGATTAACCCAAAAACAATGGACTAGAGTAGGCGATACTAGTTAGTGCGCAAGCGTTGTGTTTTCACCAAGGTTCACTTCAAACAATACGTATTTTCCATTGATGTATCATGGACTGAAGACAAAAAGTTCTTAAATAAGGGAGTGGACAACAAATAACCAAATGTTGATAGTTGTAAAAGTCCTCTTGTACTCTACCCAACTTGTTTTAAGAGTCGCACACGGTCCATGCAAAACTAACCTACATACATAAACAAGCAACAATATAAAAAGAAAAGCAAGAAGCAGAAGCAAATGTGAAAGCGAAGTGAGTAAGAAAACAAACACATAAAGAAAGAAGAAAACATGCATGCAAGAAAACAACTCAAGAAGTAAACACTACTCCTGCTCATAATCTAACAGTGCATGGGTCATCTCATGTGAAGTGATACTTCCAATGCAACCACCAGTGCATTGGTCGACCCATGTTGGTGAAGGCATGGTTCATGAACCTCGCAGTTGTGCAAACAAGAAAGAATGAAAGATATAACGATGAAGACAAACACACTTAAAGTTTACAAGCATCCACATAACAAAAATGAGTGAAAGTGCATGACATGCACTCTGTGGACTTGCCATGGTGTTGTGCTCATTAGGGGATTTTTGAGGTCTAAAATGGGCCTCCTAAGAAAAATGTACAACCAAAATAAACTTTATAAGAACCAGTTGGATTCAAGATGATGATGTCAACCATGGGGGATGATTCACCATGTTTGGAGTAAAAAAGTACAAAGATTAGAAAATAATAAAATAATAAAATAATGTTTTCAACTCTTATTTTCAACTTATCTCCGTACATTTTTACTCAAATTTCGAGCGGGGTTACTCATTGGATGAAAAAATTAATTCCTCATCCAAGGAGTACCCATGTTGCATAATTTCGATGCACCCTGCTACATGAAAAATGAGAAATACATGAAAACCATGATTACAATCACGGTTTTCATGTATTTCTCATTATCATGGTTTTCATGTATTTCTCAGTTTTCATGTAGCAGGGTGCATTGAAAGTATGCAACATGGGTACTTCTTGGATGAGGAATTAATTTTTTCATCCAACGAGTACTCCCTCTCGAAATTTGAGTAAAAATTTAGGGAGATAAGTTGAAAATAAGAGTTGAAAAAGTAGTTTTGTCTTTTTTCCCTCTTAAATTTGATGATGTAATCTAATCTAATTTTATTATTTCCACTATTATTTTATCATTTCCTTAGGAGGCCCATTTTAGACCTCAAAAATCCCTTAATGACACTGCGTGCAGATGTTGAGTGTATGCATTCTCTTGACTGTGACATGCAAGAAAATGTGATAAAGGTAAACCACTTACGCTGTGCAAGTGTTCTTGTTGTGTAAGATTCCTCCAGTACGTGAGTGATGGGATTGTGTAGTTCGAGTGGAGGAAGAGAAATATGGGTTTTTGGTTGATCATCAATGCAAAGCAGAGAGTGATGAGGAGCCTTACATGTTTCAACAATTTCCTAATCAGAAGTGAAACCAACCTCGAGACAACGAGGGCTTGACATAACCATCAGCTCGGGCTAAAGTGCCTCGATAGTCTGGGGGGTTTCGACTTCATCGACAGTCATAGACTAGTGTCTTAGATGGATTAACAACGATTGAATCAACATCGTGATCAGATGAAGAAGTAGAGAGATCACAACAACCAAGATTAGAAAATTCAGGATGTTTGTCAGCGTCCTCATGATTTGATGAATCACGAAGAGAGGTAGATGAGAAGCAAGGATGTTCACCCTATGTGTTTTCAAAAATGGCAGATGACAGATTGGATGGATTTTCAGAGGAAGATGTGTCCTCTCCACAATGTAATTATAGACTAACATCTGACGTGTCCTGTGAATGATCGGAAGTAGAAACATTTAGAAATAAGTTTTCACTGGGGAAATCAGCAGTGGCAGAATCACAAGGTACGTCAAGATAAAGCGGGTGAGGCACAGCTTGAAGGGAGTCATACTTCACATCAAGTTCTTATTTAGACTCTTGCATACACTCATCATGAATGATGGCGCAGGTTGGCTACATAACACCAACTCCGTCAACCACTTGATCCTTGTTCATAGCAGGTGAGGATTCCGGAATGGAAGAAAACAAGACAGTTCAATCCAGAGGATCAATAGAACATGGGGACGGAGGTTGAGGGAATGAATCTAGGTGATAACCAACAGGCTTGCAAGCCAAATTTGCACAAATATCAAGAGCAGGTTGGGTGGGAGGATGTGACAGTTCAACAAATGTGCGTGTATAATCTCCCACATCACTCTACGGTGGTGGAGCTGTTTGATGAGGTGAAGGTGGATAGTGACTTGTGACAATAACTGTGCTTGCCTATGATTGCGCAACTCCATCATCGAAGTGTGCTGAGCAGGGCTCAGACATGTGAAGAAGATACTCAAATCTTCCATCGAGAAATTCCCAATCAATATCATCCTCGGGGAATCAGTATACAAGATTACAAAAGTGTGTGTGAAACTGTTCAATAGATTCATCGAGTGATTTTTGTAATTTCAAAATTTCTTTGTTGAGTGCTTTACGGTCGAGGTGATTGAAAGCACGACCTATCTTTGCAACCAGATGAGAAAGAGAATGAATAGATTTTTTGGGTAGTGTGGCACACTAGTGCATTTGGTTCCCTCGAAGTGTGTAGACAAACAACGCATAGGTCATGTAATATTCAAAGATTCCATGTCTTTCACACGAGTCTACAACTCTGACCACGTGCCTAACCAAGGCTACGTGGCCTCCACCATCGTATGTTTTATGTGACAAGTTATGCGAGAGCTTTTCCGAGATAATGAAATCGTTTCCATAAGACATACATTCTGGAAGAGAAACTTTGTAGTTAGTTGTGACAGACATGTGGAGATTCAAAACAAATGCGAGGACTCATCTTTTCATCTGGCCCTCCTTCTAGCACCAAAATGTTGACGATGCTGGACCCTCCAACATGTTAGGGGATCTCCCCGGTAAGAAGTCCCAATTAGACCTCAGACTGTTTGGTGTAGGATTCCCAATAATGGGTCGTGTAGTATCGCCTTGACCGCGGATTCACACAGAGGCATGTAAGATGTCCCTGTTGGTAGTAAGGGTGTGACAGTTGGAGTAAGTCAAGGAAGGTGCTTAAGCGGTTCTAACACACAGAGGGGGAAGTGAGTGCACCCCTTGGAAACCTGTGATAGCATGGAGTTAAGAAGGGAACACACAAGAAAAGATGCATCACAACATGGAATGTAAGATAGCTAGCAATCCAAAGTGATGGTTAAACCAACAACACATTTCAGAAAGATTAATACATACATATACAAAAATAGCCCAACATTCATGCATAAGAAAACAGATACATATATCATTTAGAGTACTTAAGATAGCTGAAATACAATACAACATATGTATGAAACGTGTTGGCTCTATTATATTAAGAAGTCTAAGTTCCAGTCATACAATACATCCATGTCCAACCCCTAGTTCTGACAACGAAACGTTATAGCCATAACCACCTGCTCCTCCAAAGAGATATACTAGCTCTGCATAGTGGAGAAGCCAAGGCTCATTACAATACTGTCCAAGCTCTCTCTAAGATAGTCCTATCGGAAGCTTGGCTGAACAAAAGCATTTACAATGAGTTATGAGGGACTATTTATAGCAAAGGGTGGGGTGACCCTTGACATTCCCCTTTGTGACATTCATCTATCCTGATGACTCTTCAACTACTCTATGATTGTTATATTCAACTATCGACACTTGAACTTTCACTTGACAAGACATTACATTATAATGCACATGTACCCATGTGAGACAAAATGGCTTGAGCAAGCCATGCAAGAAATCACTAACACTTGGACCGTTGTGGTGAGACCAACTCTTTGACATCCTCATGATGATCAACGGTGGAAAACTGATGCCAAGCTTGGTCGTCTGTGATGGTGTCTGTGTGCTCAATGGTGACATCTTGCTGAAAGCGAACTCTTGCCTATGTTGCATCCAGGTACACTGATATGGCTCCTCTATCCAACTCGTACGACAACATGCGCATCATCATCTGTAGTGCAGCTGGACCAGAAACATACTAATGCATAGTGTCTGTGCTGATCTCCGAGTGTGTGCTGGTGACCATGTGCATCAACTTGTCAAGATACATATTCAGCTCTAGTCGAACTTGCTTCTTGTATTCGCATCGGTGAGTGTGCCAAATGAGTGGGATCACATATGTGTGCACAATGACATGCATACTACTAAATTCCCTTACATGCGATCAACAACACTTCTCACCTTGTCTACTCCGTGCCAACTGCTGGGATGGATCAATAACTCGTACGGGCGCAATTTCATCAGTTTGTGCATGTTGTGCCCCCTCTTATACCTGTTCCTACTGCAACTCATTTTCTTGTCTATGTAGCTATTGTTATTCCTTGAGTTGCTACTTTAGCACATGCAACAACTTCTCTATTTCCCTCTGCCTTCATGCGATCTTCATGTCGCACCGTCACCTCATACCCTCAATCTCCAAATTTTCTTTCGTCATGAGTGGATCTGCTTTGAACTTGCACCTTTTCTTCGCCTCTATGCTGTCAATAGCCTTCCTCTTACACTCGCCGCATGCGGGTATGTTTTTTTTTTTGATGTTGATGGTGCTGCTTGTTGTGATACTGCTGCTATCTTATCTTTATGTCCTTGTCTATGAACAACTTGATGTCTTCGTGTATAGGAAAGTTCATAGACACTTGATCGACTGCATCCCCAGCTACGCTCTTAACAATGTCTTTGACTTGGCTCTCCTGGAATCCATTGTACTTGTCCTTCTAAGAGACAGACAAACACCTGTGATGTCTGGAGACATAAAAACACTCATGGCAAGAACTCTGTTAGTGGAAAACAAAAACAAACTTGAGGACTGACTTGCAACATACCTATGTGATTGAATGTGAGGGTTGCGTAATTTCCGCCAGGAGGTCGGGAGCCTGACTTCCAAAACTGCACAAGGCACAGTCCAGGCTGTCAAGAGCCTGACTGACTACTAGAACTACGCAATGCACAATCCATCCTAGCTTGCTGAGGACTAAAACTGCGCAATGTGCAATTTCAATCAACAGTGACATGCAACCAGCAAACTGCATTACGTAGTTTCTGGGGTTAGCAAGACACTGCCTCCAAGAATTGTGCAATGCAAGCCTAGAGGTCAGTGTTGGGCTAGACTTGCACAATTTATACAAGGAAGGCAAAGCCTTCACTTCTGGAAATGCGTAGTGCTAGCCAGGCAAGGCACGATCTAGGCCAAGGCATCCCAGACCAGCCGATGGGCCACTGAAAACATGAGAAGTCTGAATGCATGGTGAGATGAGTGAAAACAAGAGTGAATGATCATATATGAAAACAGAAAGTGCAGGATTCAAAAAACAGGAAAGCATGCATGTGTGTGAAGCGAGTCGTTGCAACGACGACCATCCGTGAAAAACAATGTCATGCATGCGACGGTAGTGAGATGCGAACAAAAAATGAAACGATGCTTCTACAAGCTAACACACATCAAAATGACATCAATCACTCACTGAAATCAAGAAAAAAGCACTCACACGAAGCGAAACACAAAAGGCGATATAAACACAATGCAAGACATGAAAAGCGAGTCTACCCCTTGGGATGTCAGAGATGCAAGGTCGATGTGAGGAATGATTTCTGCAACATTCGGTTGATGGGTTTCGATAAAATCGAGGTTGTGATGTGTATGTGACAAATCTAGGGAAAGCGACACTTGGCAGGAGGTTTCTAAAATGATCCTTGCATGTAACCTCCAGCAGCTAAAAATAGATCCGTGAATCAAGGGATGCTTTTGCATGTTGCCTTGGGAGAATCAGTCCATGCATGCAAATCAGTTTTTCTCGTCCCCGGAGGGAATCAGTCAAAGTAATGGCACATAGAACATCTTGCTTAATTGGGAGAAAAAATTGCGCATTTCTGGGAGGGAGCTAGGCTAACTTCCTAGAAGGTTTTCACAATTTCTGTGTTGAGTAGCTCTATTGGGAGGAATTGCACAATTTTCTCAGTGAAGCATGACATGCAGGTTTGCGCAATTTTGGAACCCAACAAGCTGCCAAACAATATTGCACAATTTCTGGAGGGAATGTTGGTTCCCCTCCAAAATTGTGCAATTTCTTGAGGGAGTTGCTCAGCCTACAGCTAGACCGAGTCCAGAGAAACATTCTATGAGGGGGGTGCAACAAGCGATCATGCACAGGATATCAATCTACAAGAAAATCACTGAAGTTTGTGTAGCTAACAGTGCAAGACATGCTATTGAGGATGGTTGGTAGGGATGCTCCAAAACAAAGCTATGGCAAAATTTTTGAGGGTGGTTGTAGCCGCTACAACAATAATTTATCCAAAAATTTTAACCATCTATCGAGGACATCTTCGTCTATTTTGCCTTTAAATATAGGGGTGTCAAAGTTAACATGTAATTTAAGGGGGCGATGCCTCCGAAGTAATTACTAGATGAAGATGATTTTCCCACAAATACTTGTTGAAGGATCTAGGAAAATTTTCCCATCATTTCATTCCTTTGTTGCTCGAGGGCTTCTTCAAGTAATATTTTGAAAAGATCTCCTGCTCCCTCGTTTTTATTTTCTTCTGCCATGGGAGTTCGTCGAGGTCAATGATAGTGGTCTTATAAGGGTTTAACCAGTTCAAGTCCCAAATCCTTATACCCCAACCTCATTGGGGACATGCACAAAAAAGCATAGAAAGAGAAGACTGCTCTGATTCCATTGATATATATTTTTGCAAGAATGAAATGAAATACAGATTCAAACAAGAACACATAGATACAACGAATCATAATTTCAATTAATAAAATAGAAACTGCTAAAAATGGCTTACATATATAAGAGAAACAAACTAGCTCAGACAATGGTAGCTTATCTCTGAGAAGAGATGTCACAACTACATGCCTTCTAAATTATTTTACAATGAGGCTCAGAGGCCTTTTTATTATCGAGGAACAATGGAAAACCATAAACATCCAAAAGCTTAACCCTAGGAGATGAAGCAACAAAAGTTTGTGGGCCTTACTAGGATTACTTAGAATGTCAACTTCCCTGGGTCGCAATTTTGGCATACAATTTTCGTTTAGTGTGCATGTTACCTGGTTAGAAATACATATCCGAGGACAAATTATTTTCCAAAAAAAATATTTGGCTTGACGCATTTTCCAAAAAACATCATTTAGGGCCACAAAATGGCTCTGAACGTTCAGGACCCAAAAAATGCCAAAAATAGAAAGTTGTATTAGAATTAAAGAAACTAAAAGGAAATAGTGTTGGGGATCCAAGTGGAATAGGAGGGTGGCAACCAGTATCCACCTAGATCATTTAATGTGTCTCCATTGACTCAAAGATGGAATTGTTGATGCCATTTATGTGCTTATGCTCTAGAAAATTTAACCAAATCTAGATCATGCTTATGCATCTCCATGCAGCGTTGTAGTGCCTGGTTATAAAGTGGAAAGATTCATTTTTTTTTGCTTCTATGGGGATGAGATATTTGCATTAGATATCGTTTTTTCTAGCTTGTGTTTAGATCATTGTGTTCACAACAAACAAAAATTTAATACAAGAATCAATTGCAAGGAAAACACAGTGTTCGATGAGGTTAATAGTGTCTTCTGTGGGTTCATTGTGAATCTTACTTCGGAGAGTTGACAATGACATGATCATAGAGCATTGTCAGTTGTTCCTACAAATTTTTCATAAATTGACTCTATGTCTTGTTGAAAGAAAAACACAGTCCACATACCTGGTCTCAAGTCACGACAATTGGTCAAAGAAATACATGCAATCATTGAATACAATGTAATCATGCTCCATTACTAGTGTTTTTGTAGTCTTGTTTGTTTGAGCAGGGAAAATTTTCATTCCATTTCAAGCTTAGTTGCAGTAGTTTCTTTGTGATATTGCAAGCCACACTTTGACTAGTTTTTTCAGAGAAAGTGGCAGCTTCATCATTTTGGCAAGCAACATATGGCTGACAGTTTTACTGAAATCCTTTATCACTGTTGCACCCATGCATAGAGAGTTAAGTGACTACAAAATTTTGGGCTTAAGTGGTTTCTTTGTTTTAGAGCTATTTGTGGCGATATGAATATAATATTGATTGTGTGTGTTATATTGTAAAAGACCAATTAATGAACATAGAAACATAGTTAAGTTAATGGTTCTCAACATTATTTGGTGTTGAGGGAACACATCATTGACTTGGTTATGTGAGTTTGTAATTTGTTGATGGGTCTTGCTGTGCTTCAGACTTCAAGAGCACCAGTTATAGGTTATAGTATGATATCCTTGTGTGTTAGTAAATTCAAGTTGTTTGATCAACTTCTACACACATTCAATATCCAGACCACCTTCCAAGCAACTGACGGATAGCCTAAACTAAAATATACGATAGATGGAGGTAGGTCCATAGAGTGGTTCAACACTTAACAACTTTTATCGCGGAAGCCCCAATGAGCCGAGCATGCCAATATTGTTGATCTTACAAGTTCGTTAGCGATGGTATGAGGCAGTTGTACCTTAAATGAGTCAAGTGGGAAGCTCGAACATTGTGGTGGAGAAAGAGTGTGATCAGTGAAATTTTAGAGTGTGTAGAAGTGCAAGTGAAGACCATGTCAAATAGATGTGACTTATATGTGAACTCTAATTTATGATTCGTATTTGTAACGTAAGCATTAAGGGAGGGAATTAGAGATAATGCTTACATGATAAGTTTAGATTTAGTTTGGGATTGAGTTGAGAGAATATCTCAATCCCGATATTTATATTTGGAATTAGTTGGATCTACTTCCAACTATAATATGTATCATATATGTGATTGAATGAGTGAAAAAAAAAACATTTGTTTTCGTGTATTCTGATTTATTATTCATTTTTATGAAGGATGTCCCATTTAAGAGTTATGTTGTTTAATATCAACTACATAATTAAAAAAAATAAAAAAAATCGTTGAACATTTTAGTTTCATAATATTTTCCACAATAATTCGATATTTCCTATCTTTTTTTTGTAGTAAGTTGAATCTTTATAATGTACTTTTAAATACTTTTAAAACCATTTATTAAACTAACATAAACTTATTATTAAACTAACATGTGTGTTAAAACATAAATAATGATATAATGATTATTAGCCTCTACCAAGGCAAGACTCTAGCAATCGATTTTCCTCTTGAGTACTAATAATTTATCATTGACCAATGCAACATATAATGATTAACTTTGAAAAATAAATATTTAGTTTTCAATATTATTAAAAAAATTATTTTTACACATTTGATTGAATCATAACTTAAAGGTCTTATTGTAGTCTTTGCACAATACAATGTACTATTAGTTTATCATTCGCGAATGAAACTTATAATGGTTAACTTTGAAAAATAAAAATTTAGTTTTCAATATTATTAAAAAAATATTTTTACACATTTGATTGAACCATAACTTAAAGGTCTTATTGTAGTCTTTGCACAATACAATGTCATGTGAATACCTGCCCCACATATTTTATGCCATAAATTTGGATATGGTTACAATATTCATGCAATGACATTTAGATATTTGTGTATTTTTTTTTTTTTTAATTCTTAATCTTTGCACACAAACAATCCAAAAATAACCCATACTTAGATTAATAACATTTACCATGAGTTACTTCTCACCATAATTTAAGTAAATCTTTGCATGCAAGAGTTACTTCCCACCATTATTTATGTTTTCCTTGTGTAGAAGTAAAATTGTTTATGTGTAGACTTATTAGTGATTACAACCTATCAAAATTTATGCAAGTCCTTGTGCCTAAGAAAGAAATTAATTTATCCACTTCACATCTCAATATATTAGCAAGATTTGTCTCTTAACCACTATTGATTTAGCATTGACCAATGTTGGTTATGATTTTTTATGGGATTTTTCCTAGAAAATATTTTTTTAACTTGAGTGACAAGTTGGGGCCTAGAATATACTGTGATAGGGTGTTCTATTAAGGCACTCCTCAGTGTAAATTTCACACCCCCTCGAAAGAAATCCTGCCAGCATAAAAGAGATGGTGACAGGTGTTTTGTGTGCACTCCTTGGTGTAAATGTCATGAGTTACAAACTCGTTAGGAAAATAGGCAGTCGTGTAAATGTCACTAGTTTGAAACTCCCTAGAAAAAAGCCAACCATGCTAAGGGTTAGTGTAGCATAGAACATTTTTTTAATAAACATATAGATGATCACATATTGTATTTTTTATGAATTCATAATGTATAGTTTATAAAGATTTATATCAAATTTAAATTATTTTATTTTATGTTATATATTAATTACTTTATATTAAATGATTAAAAATATAAATATTTTTTAATTTTTTTTGTTTTTCTCAATGTTAAAATAGATTTATTGTGTCTTCATTTTTAAATGTTACAAACTTTTGGTGGTCCAAAAGCTTTTCAGTTGGGAGGCCATGATCCAAATCGGATCCATCAACGAATGTCATAGAACCATGACTAAAACAGCCTGAACAAATCCTTGAAGAATCCAAACAGCAGTCGAAAACACCCTGAACCAGTGGCCATGGCAGTGGGCGTGGAACGACGAGGACCTCGGTCAAAGTGCACTGACCGAGGCCCATGGAGACTGCGCAGGAGGTCAAAATAGCCCCTGGGAGCCCTGAATCGGGAAAAGGAGCTAGTTTTCTATGTGTGTTAGCGCTAACGCTTAGTGCCAATGTACATTGCTGGGCAAACAGGGCTGAAATGGTAGAGCTTAAGCACTTGGTCAAGTTGGGAGCCAGGAGACCGTGGGTGAAATAAGGTGAAAAACACCAACGTACGACAGTGGGACCCACGGCCTGGAAACTGGTGGTTTCCTTGGAATGCCCTTGAACAGTAAGTGGTTTCGGAGGAGAGTGGAGCGATCACCCTCAGCGATCGATGCGTGGCAGCAGAGGGGAGAGAAAACCACCGCGATCGCGCATTATCGTCCAAGTAAGTTAGTTGCGCCCGAAGTGCGAACGACGTTGGATCTGGAGGAGCCCAGATCAGATGGTTGAGATTGCGCCCAATGGAAAGAAGTGGAATCGACAGGGAATTAAGCCACGATTTAAGAGGATATGGAATTCGTTGACCGCCACGGTGGAGAAAGCAATGAATTGACAAGCGGGCTAGCGTAGTTCCGATGGAGACACATGGCAACTTCCTGAGCATTATGCTGATGCCGAACAGGGAATTCCAAGCACATAGGCGGCAGGAAAATCGATGCAGGAAGGAGAGGAAACGAACAGGCACGGAGGTCGAATGGCTAAAGCCACGAACAGAGACAGTCGGGAACACATTCAGAGTCCAAGCGACCGAGAGAGACAGTGAACAGTGAACCCTGAGAGGAGGACTGAGCACAGAGAGCAGTAAAGCCAAGCAGAGGAGATAGAGGGCCGAGCTGACCACAGGTAGCATCGAGCACCAGAGAGCTTGAAGATTCAAGCCTTCCCATAGAGGCATCTGTCCAGATTGAGCATCACAGTTGGCTCTTTCCACTGTAGACCAAGAGTCACAGAGCTGGTAGGAAAAGAAGAGTCTGTGTACTCCAAGTGGCTTGGGGAATCCAAGGACCACCCTACCAAGCAAAATCTGCTTCACGAGAACTCATATTGAGTCCCTGCATTTGTAATCCTCTGCTTAAAGACACAATAAAACAAGGCCACCACTGAAGCTGGACCGAAGACGTAGCCCTGGAGAATAGGGTGAACTCCTTATTAAAAATTGTGTGTGTCTTTGTATTGCTTACTATATTTCTCTGTTGTCTTTCCATTTAAAATGTTTGTGTATTGGCAATCTGATCAATCCGTTGTTTCAATTACATAGAACACACACCAACACATGAGTCTGTAATACCTTTGTTTATTCAATCTTTAACTGAGATCACTCATAGGGTGAGAATCAGATCAATAGACCTACCTAAATATTGTTAAGGAGTCAATATTAGTCAATGCCATTTGTAAATGTTAAACATTAAAACTATCATAATTCTCTTTGAAATGAAAAAAATCTTAAACTACACATATGCACTACAATATATTTTCAAAAGAACAACTCCAAACTCGAGAAAGAAAAGGCAAGATTTTCTAATATATTTATAATATCAAAACACACGACATGATATGATATAGGATTGCTAGTGTTGTGTAGGTTTAATAGTAAAATTAGTGTTCATGGATCCTCAATCCTAAACCAAGTATGCAGTTTCTCATTATCACTTCCAACTACTTTTGGACATCTTTACAGCTATATCAATGCCACTGATTTGTTTCAATCTTCATACATAAATATGAACTAGAGAGCTACCAAAGGATAGGCTAATATTGTTTCCAAGAGCAGGACTATAAGCATTATTTTTTTACCTGTTTGCTAGACAGGTATATTTATTTAAAGGACTTGTATTGAACATATCAAAACCCGCTTCAAGATTCCAAGAAAAACATTCCATGTCTTCTTGAATGAAAACTAGTAAGAAGGTTGCATGAATTTCAAATACACATTTTGTAACTCTAAAAATGTTGTTAAACTAAAATTCTCCATGCTCACATTTGAGAAATCAAAAAGGGACCACACACTTTGACAAATCCTACATATAAGGTGGTGTCAAGGTATCTGGAATTCCTCTTCTTTGGAGACAGTAATTAGGTGGTTTTTCATTCATAACATCAAAACAGTAAAGGGTCAACATCATCCTACTACACTCACAGATTGATGTTGCATGCCTTGTCAATAGAAAATGTTTAAGCATGCAACATTATATTGCAAACTTGGCCTTACATTTTGGGCTCATGTTCTTATGTTTCTCCCCTTCACTGAAAACATGTTCTTTAGAGGATCAAATGGATGATCCAACAACATGTTGTTCTATGTGGGATGTGATCAGATTGTCATGCAACTCTTTCTTGCAGATATAAAATTGTCAAGAAACTTTTCGTGAGAGTAATATTATGTTAAACCTGTGAGAAGTTTCAGAATTTCCATAAGATCTGACAATCCAGATTTTAGTAAGGATTGTCATCTTTAGAAATGATATATATTACTTTTAGGTTGGAACCAAAGAACACATGTTATCCTTGTTTATAGTGAAAGGGGGATATTGTGTGACTACTCTCTGGCTCCCAAATGTGAAACTATTGGTTTATATGAAACATAAAAGATCTGATGCATTTTTCCAAAAATGGGCTAGTCCAACAATTCCATGCACTCAACACATCTTAACATTTATGGGATTATTCCTTAGTTAAAACCATGTCATACAACAATATATTCCCAGGAATTTGAATTAATAATAAAAATAATGTCAAATATGATTATGAGACATGGAAGAAAAATTCTACAGTAATAAAAATTCTATAGAAAAAATATTCACTAGTAATCCTCATACTAGATAAATGCTAAATTCCTATAAAAATTGCAGAAGACTTCTAGAAATAAAGTACTTCGACATTCACTTTTTGGTGAGGAAAGACAATAGATATGTGCTTCATGGCCTTCAAATCTATATTGTTTTCGCGTCCCATACTTGCACAATGGACGAGTTCAGATGGAAAATGACCAAAATGGTAAACATCCATGATAATAAAATGAGTTTAAATTGGAGAGTTTTTGTAGGAATGACTGATCATTGGGAATGCACACATTTATGAATTCAAGGCGTAGGTACTAAATTTGCCTTATCATCTTATCATCCCCACAAGCGATAAGAAAATGCTTTCTCTAAAGATGCACAAAGGCAATGTCATTCATGCCACCAATATGTGCATTAATCTGCATTGTTGTATTACTATTGTGACTTATATCCATGTTTCAAAAAAAGCAAACACAAAAAGTCGTAACCTATTTTTGAGACAGAATACAAACCTCAAGGTGTTGCCTTAACTCACCTATCACATTAAACTATACATCTAAACTAAATGCTTAGAAAATGCGACTCTTGCATGCCAGCTTATATCAATGAACAATTCCTACCATATACTCATTGGTATGGTAAAAATAACTTTATCACATACAATATAAACACCTAAATTTAAACCAAGAAAACAAATTTACATACCAATAAATGCTCCATTTGGGCTCCAAATACACTACTTTACTGACACAACTAATCCTTTTGAAAGAGACACATGCACACATATAAGAAGAAATAATTGTGAATCATCGAAAACTATGTGCAGAGAAGAATCAACTTAGAGGAAAGAACTATTGTTGTGAACAATTAAGTATAAAATATATTTCTTCACCAAAGTTGCTTAGAACTAGAACAAAGTGTGATATTTACACATGCACAAAAAATGTGTGATTTGAGGAATCCCAATCTTTGAATAACTTATGAGTTAACTTTTCACTTGATCCCACTTCCCAAATTGTAATATCATCAACATCTGATCCAATTGAAGAAAATTCATCCAATTGACTAGTTTTAGCTCATTTCATAATCAGAGTGCATTTAAAATAAGAATGTTGATGGAAAAATTATGTTTAGGACCCTAAATGAAATTGAAGTGGCAGATTACTAAACAAAATTGTTTGCTGTAAAGGATGAAAATCCATTCTCACAACATTTGAACTTTAGTTGAGGATTCTCACATCTATTTTAGGAAGATCATTTACAAGTACTTTTATTTAGCATGATTTGGTCCTAAATGTCAGGTTTGCAAAGGATGGGACCAAAATACAAGCAAAATTTCGAAAATGGGACGAAACTTTCCAATGCACTTGAAGAACTTTGAACACTAGGAAACCTCCAGCAAGGTTCAGGAGCACAAAGTCTAATATAAATTATGTTACATGCCTCATAATCTTGACCAGACTTAGGTCATTCTATCACATTATTGGAATCAGTTTACTGAAAAGAAATTCACCATTGCATGCTGAGGGAATTCTAGGTCATTGCAGCAAAGCACCTATGCGCATTAGGAGAAAAAACATTAAAATCAAACAACATTTATAGTTCATTGATTTTCAACCAACAAGAGGAAAGAAATATACTATTTAGATTCAATTATTAAGATGTTGAGTTGTTCTTGCATCTATATATGCTTCAATTCTAAACATCTAAGCATATTGGGCTTTTTTTAACAAGGAACCTTAGATTATTATATCTACAGAACATCAACTATCTAACCTTCATTTAGACATGGCATGAAAGAAGTTGTACCAAAAATTCCCGCAACGTGTTGTACAGGAGTGCTAGGATTTGCCAACCATCCTGGAGAAATATGAGCAGCAGGGCCCACTTGAGGTTCAAATTGCTGTGACCAATCCAATTCAAAGTTTATTCAAACAAGGCCAGATATAGATTTAGATCAAGAAATCATTAATGCACATTCAAAAGGAGGAAAACCATGAAGGGAATATTCATGATACTAATTAAATTGGTGATTCACAACTGGCATAGGAATGGGACAAAATGCCCCCACTTTTTGAATCAACCCCATAAGATGATTATTTACTTAAGATGGAGTTAGAGCTCCATTTGAAGGTGCACATGTGTGACCAATAAAAAATATTATGACATCAGGATTATGTTGAGGGATTTTGAAAAGTGTATGCTACGAATTAAGACTGAATAAAAGCACATAAATATATAAACATATTAGATGGCTGTTAGAAGTTATTTTCCTGCCAAATTTCAAGAAATAATTATAAAATCTAGAAGTGGGTTTTGATGTTTCAATAATTAACAACATGTCTATACAGGTAGCATCATTCTTGTTGAAAAAATTCACATTAGATATATCTTATAGAGAAGTTCTCAACCCGAATCAAGAGTTATTAACAATTAAATGAGGAGAGTGACAACCCTTGATTAATGAGGACCCTAAGCCTGGAAGCTTCAATTCTAGGAACCATCAACTTATTGCAGAATACAGAGTTGGATTGTACAATTGAACTAATATCTAGAAACAAAGCAATTTTTTGAGACTGTGTATCCCTCTATTATTTAAATTGTTCATTTTCCCTACACGTACAATCATAAGTTTAGGTTAAACCCTATAGAAGGGAAAAAATTATTAAAGAAGATAGTAAAATATAAATAGTAAAACAAACATCACTCGAAGCCATCCATTGTAATCAATTATGCTATTTCTCTGTAGACTTCTTTAGATATATTTCTGAATTCTCTAAGATCATTATTAAGTATTTGCATAGCGGTGAACCGATCTTTTCTGGAAAATGAGAATTGCTTAGAATTTATTTAGCTAACTATGAAGTATAAATCGGTTTCTTCAGATATGGAAAAAAAATAACCTTGTAAGCAAAAACAGCTTGGCATTGACAAACATGGAAAAACAAAAGGATTAAGAGAATATTCAACATCCCAACAAAAAATAATCGACCATGAAATCAATTTCCTATTATTAACCTAGTATTAATGAAGGTAAAATAAATGAAAATATAGTATTAACAAATATGAAAAAGGTTAAGAGACAAAATGAAATTCCCCACAAATATGTAATAAATATGACATAGATTACTTTGTAAAATGAGTTTAGCTTGGGTGGTTGGGTAAAATAGTTGTTATCCTCCACCCAAGTTAAAGGATAGCTTTGGAATAAAGTATGTTGCACTCTTAGGTGAGTCTATACTGAGGTTGTCCTTGTACCAACAACCTATCTTTTACACTACCTCCCTCTCTTGCATTTTGGTTGAGAAATTATTGCAATTTCTGATGTACCAGACACCAATACATAAAAAAGGAAAGCATTGAGAGACTAAGAACCATGTAAACAAAGATCCTGACACATGCTAAGGATCAAATATTAGTCTCAATCACCCAACAAAATCACACCACTGATTCAACATATTTGTATTTAATATAGAGACTCTAACAGCACAAAAACCAAACCTTTGAGATTCAAATGATTGCATTGTTGATACTACAACATATTCATAATCACAAATATAAGGAAAAACATAAAGCTCAGAAATTTCAAATTAAAAAAGTCGAACATGCACAAAGCTAATACCCGAGAATTCCTAAAACCAAAAAACAAAAAAAATCATCATTTACAATATAACAAGAATGAGAATTCATGAACCTACTTCTACAACATTTGAAGAATTGCAACACATAGTGTCCCATTCATTTTTTGTGCATGTAACCAAACAAATCAAATGTATAATCGCCGAAGTTTCAATCACAAACCCCAACCAAACAATCACATTGCTAAACGCAACGGAAATATAAACCTGACTCTTGACTCTTCTAGCTCAAAAGAAGCGGAAGATGGAATAAGAGGAAGAAAAAAATCATATTAGATAT
Source organism: Pinus tabuliformis (assembly GCA_031772625.1). Classification (NCBI taxonomy): domain Eukaryota; kingdom Viridiplantae; phylum Streptophyta; class Pinopsida; order Pinales; family Pinaceae; genus Pinus; species Pinus tabuliformis. The sequence continues at coordinate 705,925,039 of CM062816.1, read as the reverse complement.
ATCTTGTAGAGAAATTCTCAACCTGAATCAAGAGGTATTAACAATTAAATGAGAAGAGAGGTAGAACCTTTGATTAATGGGGGACCTAGATCTTCGAGAAAAATAAATATATTTTTATAACATATATGAAAGGTGACAATTAATATAATGCAAATACATTGAATATATTAGAAAAAAAACAATTTGTGAAACATAAAAAATACCAAATGACTAAAACTCTTGGTGCAACATTCAACTTCAAACCCTAGTAGTGGTGTAGTTATAATGCTACTATTGTAAATTGTGGCTAAGAAAATCCTTTCCAGTTTGAAGCAAAAATGAATAAAAATGAGCAAGTGGACCCTCAAATCTTCTTTTATAGACACACTAACAAGTTAACTTAGCATTGACTCGGTGAGAGTCAAGACTCATAAGATAAGGTGAGACTAACAACATAAGAGAGACTCACATGATAAGCTTGAGTTGCCTTGATGAGTAATTGACTGTAGGATGGGTTTGACCAAGACAACCTGGGTTTGATCAGTTTCTTTTAAGACTCATGGAATGGGTTGACCTAACTAGATACATTGGTTTTTTGTTCATAATCTATCAGTTTGGATAGAGTCAATTGATTTTGGTAATTATGGTGTTAACCAATAGGATCTAGCTCCACCAGTTAAAGGAAGGGTTTTTTATGCTCATCATGCACTTTTGATTCTCACTTGTGACATGCTTGCATTTTGTGGGCCATTTCACCTATACAAGGAGTTTTTTCATGTGGATGGGTGCACGTGTAATTCATGTATGTAAATTCCCGCTAATCATAGTTGATTAGCCAATAGAGATACCTTCACAAATCTAAAATGTAATTCCAGTTGTTGACTAGAAGCATTAAAAAAGATAGATGTGTAATAGAAAGACATGGAAGACAAGGTCCTAAATGTATTTGAAGAGAAAGCTCAACAAATGGTGGCCACAAGATATCCCATTACCAGAAAGGTTATCATAGGAGATGGAAATGTAGCAATAGGACACGTCTACCACCCATGCCTTTCATACCACTTCAAGCTATAGGAAACTAGAACTACTTAGGTGTTTCTTATGTGGAATGCAAAGAGCTAAGGGAGGGCTACCTCTGGTATCCTGGGGCATATACACCCTTTGTTGGGGACAAGGGCTTGTATCAATTGATGTTAGAAATAGAAGAATAATTTAGATGGCGAAATAAATTGTAGGATATATGAGTAGAGATAACCATCATCAACATACTTTAGATTTCTATCATATTTAGACTGCAATGCATATTGGTGGTATAAAGTTCTTATAATATGTGATTGTAAGTGGAAAAAAAACTTTCAAGATATCACGTTTGGGAGTCCTCAAAAGTGTGTGGTAGGGTTGACAGCTTGCATCCAAGGAACTGCATATGGATTTCAAACAAATAGGAAATGGGTAAATCCCATTATTTGGTGGAAGAAAATATCCAAAATGAATTTCATAGATGGGGCAGATCTATGAGCCAACAATTCAAGCAATTGATTTTTATACAGAGGTCATCACACAGAGGCCAAATTTGCAAACCCAATTACATACATTTTTAATATAAAGAAGGAAGTTATCCAATGTGTCATTTGCAAGATAAGTCCTTCAGTATACAAGGCACCCAAAACAGTTGACATTGCAAATCTCAATTGTTGTTAGCTACAATTAGAGAGAAACAACATTAAGAAATCTATACATATTGCTAGTATAAAATGGTTGTTTTGGTTATGTCATTATAAGTGGAACACATTCTTTTGGTATATCAGGTTCAATAATTCTCAAAAAGGAGTTGCAGTCTTGTGAGCTAGCATCCAAAGAGATGCATTGGAATTTTAAGAGCCTAGAAATGGTTGGGAACTGATTAGATCAATTAGGACCTTATTATTAGAGAGATAGAAAACTATTTTAATCCCCTGCATTGTAGGAATAACCATATCCAAAAAAGGATTTCATAAATGGGGTTATACATGTTGAAGATTCAAGCAATTGGTTCTTATAGAGAACATTTAGTCATCTATTAAAATTGGAAACTAGGGCCAAATTCCAATTTGGAGAGCTCCTATGGGGAAAATTATTGCAGCATTGAATTCCTATCTTTGAGACGACCAAAATTGATATAAATATTGTCTCATTTGGACAAGCGAAAGTGGAGTTTTGAATTTATGTTCTCTCACAAGTAAATTTATAGGGTCGGCCTCATCTTTATTTCGGCTCATCAAGCCTAATGGTCACATCCCATGACGTACACAAAATTATATATATTGCGGTACTTGCTCCATCATTAGATACATCTATTTTCCTTAGATTGAAGTCTGAGATAGCTGAGTTTTTGTGGAAGGTCAAAGGAGGGTTTTGTTTGGTTTTACCTCTGCGTCAAGACCAAGACCTTCCAAGGAGGATAGTCTTTGGTCTGAGCATGTGCCAAGTCATTCAGTCCTAATTTGGTAGCATCTCAATATGCTGAAATGGTACACTACTTTTTGGGCTTGTTCATGTGAAAGATGACCTCTCCTCATGAATTCGTATCCATGATTCACCTTAGTGGAACAACAGTTAGTACAATCATCTCAATAAAGGGAGTTGAGAGTCCTTTAATGGGTTCATATCAGTGCTCATGGCCATCGGAGATGATATCCATGCATTCTAGTGATAGCCATAGTGGAAGGGATAACCTTTGGTTCAATTAGATAAAATCACAGTGGAGAGTAAGTTGCCATAACCAGAATGTCATGTTGATTCATTCTCGTGTTTAAGATTTGTATCTTCATTAGTCAAAGTCATTTTGACTTTGGTTATTGTACTCTCTCTCTGCTAGACATTCGATATTTATAATAAGAAGAATTGATATAGGGGTTCTCCCCATCTTGGGGTTTTTCCTTGGCTTGTGCCACATTCTGTGTACTCTTTTCTTAGCTTGTCTTTAGCATCCATCCTTACATTGTTTCTTCAGTCACTGTCAGTTTGATAATGTTTCATGGGATTTCTATCAAAAATAAAATGGTCTAACAAATATATGGAATTTTAAGTGATTGCCTTTAGTAAAGAACATGTTATCTGAAATTAGCATGGTATTAGATCCAGATGAGGACAAGCCTAAAGTCAACCTTGAAGCAGGGTTTCAGAGATTGATGGGTTCTCATTCATATCTTTGCATGAAGTTTTGTTCAGGATTTCGTATTTATGGATAAATTCTAGCATTAAAATTCTAGAAATTCAAAGCTCTCCTTGGATCAGAGTTTGGATTGAAGTTATGTTGGCATATGTGATCACTATAGATCTCACATCTTTGTTGCACTCTAGTCTTTTCACATCACCGATCTCACTCACTATATCTCAGTGCTAGGGCCTCACACAAAATTTCTTAGAGGATGGATCTTGATGTTTCATAATAAAATCTCCTCGGTGACTTCACTCATACTACATTACAATATTTCAATGTCTTTAGACTTGGAATTGCATTTCAGTTTTTGCCTAACAAGGATGGCACAACTTTCACGGTCTTGATCTCTGCACTAATACATGGTAAGGTCTCTCTTTTATATATTTATGTTTGGCACATGTGTATAGCTCCGATCTCAACACCTTTATGTATATTACAAAGGAAGGATGGACTATCAATTATGCGATATATATAATAAATGCGATGTGACGTATATCTCAGTAGCATATGTCTCAACATGTATGTTTCAATCAATCTTTGTACTCAGTTATGTATGGCATCACAATTCTAGTGATACGTATTTTGATATGATAGCTCAGTTACTCTCTATGACTGATATTGTCTTGACACTCAAATTCGCAATTTGTAAAAATCAAGGAAATCTTCGCATACAATTTTTTCTAGAATACAAAGTTTGTAGGTTTTCAGTATGAGTCTCGCTACAGGAAGTCTCTCGCTCTTGCTACAATAAGTATCTTTCTCTCACTATAGGAAGCCTCTCGCTCTCACTATAGGAAGTCTCTTTCTCTTGATTCAGGAACACTTCTCTGGCTCTCGCTATAAATCTTCATTGTTCTCAAGGGAGCTTGTATTTCTCTTGGTTTATATTCTCTCAGTTACAACCTCCTGTCTCTTATATGTTGCATTGTACATTGTTCATCTATTCATCAATGATCATGTTGACATAGAGACATTGTTCTTCTACGAACTAGTAGGCTTCACTATACATGTGTCTCGCTATCCTCTGTATATATCTAGATCTGTCTTTGGCTCGCTTGCTACACAGTTCGTATGGCTCACAATGTATAAGACATTGTCTTTATTCATTATGCATATCATTAATACATAGATTGAATGACATGTTCCTCTACAACAAAGTTAGATTGAATCAATAGCATCGATATAGCGATATATATTGGCACTGATGCTATTTAATATAGCATTGAAACTCCATATATATGTAAGCTATAAAATAGCATCAAATGGCATCAACTTATGTAACTTGATACATCTATGACTGTGAAAAGAAATCCTAATGAAGATTGTAATCTTATAGAGACCAGCATAAATAAACTTGTTAAATTTAAGATCTACAAGACACTACTGAGCATTTTTTTAATAAGTGACAAGACATCATGGTTGAGAATTTTCTGTTTAGATTCAAGTCTAGGGAATATAGTTTGTGTAATAAGAAAAGATATGGTTCTTGCTCAAAACTCATTGATCCTTGCAGCCATAATTCTCACTAGCACCAGCTAGTAAGGTGCTTATCAAGTGGTGAAAGGAACAAATCTTTGTGATGCCAAATATCATCTGAACTTATTTCTAAGGAATGCTAGAATTTTACAGTTTCTTCAATCTCCGTAATAAGTCTAGTAGTATCCACTGACCTCCGTTCTCTGAAAAATTGATATGTCTCATTAGTATTATTTCCTTTGCCTATAATTAATATCATAATCAAGGAAGAGCATATGCATGCAAAAATTGTTCTCGAAATCATTTCTATAGTTGACATCCACTGTCTATACCATAAAAAATTCAAAATAAAAACTATCTTCTACACTAGGGGTTTCAATGGAAGCAAGGTTTTCAATCATAACCCTGCAAAAATTTTGCACAACAGTAAGAAGATCTTCATCAAGTTTGAGCTTTATCTAGGAGCATGGCTGCTCCATTGTTTTAGTAGTATGGTGGAAGGATGACTTGATTCAAGTATGGTAATAAGGGTAGTATCAACATCTTAAGGCAAATGTCATCTTTGCATCATCAGCATAAAGTGCATTGTTTTCTTGCCACTATATCCTGCTACCACACTGAATCTTCCTTAAAGTTTAAAATATGTTGTAGAAAGGTAAATTAACATAACTTGATAGGAATTGTTCAGGTTTTCTTTGGTCCATCCTGAATATGATAGGTGATGTTTGGAAAAATGTTGACAAGGGTCAAACACCTTGGCATAATCAGACTTGAAGCTATCAATTAAAAGGGGACAGAGCAGATAATTCCAAGGAAAACTCAGAGGAGATGTTGCATGATCAACTGGAGTATGAGTTTAGGGGGAACCATATAATCCAGGAAGAATTGATATTCATGCCACATGGTCTACAGGAATATCTACATGAAAAGTAACAGAATCATAGACAATCTTGATGACTATGCTTCAAGATATTTAGAGGATAACATAATCAAAGATATAGTAGATAATCCTCTTAAGGAGTTGAGACAAAAACGAAAGAAATGTCTCATTTTCTCGATAAACACCTGATATAACTCACACATTGCACCAATGTATCTAAAACATTGTTATAATTAAGCCTCTCAACTTTTAGGAATTTAAATATTGGTTGGATTGGTTGTATGATAAAAGGAAAATGCTACACTTCTTGGGATCCTTTCTTTGTTTTGTAAACTGAAGTTTGGAAGCTTTGTTGAGGTTGGACACTCTTAGCAACAAGTTTAACTTATAAAGATATGAAACTCATCCATGATCCATTTGGATATAATATATTTGGGAGCCTCCAAGTTGTATCACGAATTAGTGAAATGAACAGATTTCCAACATACTTTCATAACCTCTTAGAAATGAGCTAACAATATGGAAAATTGTAAAAGAACATATAACTATTGTATCTCTTAAGTTTCACCTTTATGTCTTATAAGGAGGTGGATCTCACAATGAGAAGGTTATCAGACGGACACCTTGTACTTTGGAAAGACAAGCTTAGGCTTGTGATCTCCTTGGGTAAGTGGAAATAAGATCAAGTCTTCATCTAGAAGCATAGGTTTGCTGAGTACTGCCTAAATCACTGTTGTAAATAAATTTGTTCTCTCTCTCTCTCTCTCTCTCTCTCTCTCTCTCTCTCTCTCTCTATATATATATATATATATATATATATATATATATATATATATGTTGCTAAATGAAGTTACGAGGCTACCTCTAATCTTGCCTTTCAGAAAGCATCTCAGCATCATTCCCAATATGAAGGGATCTGTGGTTAAGATTGAACATTGAGTTCTAGGATATCCTAGGGGCTTGAGGTACTTATTGAGCTATGAGCGACCATAGGGTGAGTGGTTCACCTTCCCCTATTGCTTCTCTTTGAACAGGGCGAGTGGTTCACCTCCCCCTATGATACCTCATGATGATTGACATGTGCATAGGGAATGTCGTTCACCTTCCCCTATGATTTTGGACACATGTGTATAGGATGAGTGGTTCACATTCCCCTACATTTGATGACATATGAATAGGAAGAGTGGGCCGCCTTCTCCTATGGCATATGAGCAAGATGAGTGGTTCACCTTCTCTTGTGAATCTCCCAATGATAGATGCATTCAAGCATCTGTTTATGGACATGTCAGTGGGATGTGGTTCAACATTACCCCACATGTAGGATTCTCATTCCCTACGACTGATGGTTGACATGTCAGTGGGATTTGGTTCATCCTTTCCCCACGAGTAGGATCCTTCCTACGAATGATCGGTTGGCATGCATGTAGGACGTGGTTCATCCTTTCCCTACTCTCATTGGTTTGCATCCGTGTAGGATTTGGTTTATCCTTTCCCTACATGTGGTTGTGATATGTGTTTGCAGGATGTGGTTCATCCTTTCCCTACATGTGATTTTGATATATGTGTGTAGGATGTGGTTTATCCTTTCCGTACTTGTGATTATGAGTTGGATGTGATATGTTCTTTCCCTATTAGTGTTTCTACATCATCTTACCCATGTTGTCTGGAACACATGAGAATTACCTCTCATATAGACAATACGCTGGGAAAAGTATATAGGGACCATAACACTACCGATGGATGCATCGCGTATTATTGTACCCCCTATGTCTAGGATGTATGATGTTTCTTCAAATTGATCTCTTGGGATCAAGTATAAATGGTTATGTGGACTAAATTTCATCAGTAGAGAGTGGCAAGGTCTTGCAACTCACTCTCGATCAATTATTATTCATTATTCATATCAGTGTTTAGCATATAACAGAAAGGTAGAGAAGAGATGACATAGATGGTTTATATTGATTGGATGGCATGATGATGGATGGATTGGCAGGTGGAATTCTCCCTAGTTGAGAGGGAGTGTTAAAATTGTAAACTAGGGACAAATTCCACTTTGGACAACTCCTGTGTGGAAGGTTATTGCAGCATTGAATTCCTCTCTTGAGAGGATCAAAATAAATATAAAGATTGTCTCATTTGGACAAGTGGAAGTTGAGTTTTGAATTTATGTTCTCTCACAAGTAAATTTATAAGGTTGGACTCATCTTTATGTTCACTCATCAAGCCTAATGGTCACGTCCCATGACCTCTACTAAATTGTATATATTGTGGTACTTGCTCCATCATTAGATACATCTCTTTTCCTTGGATTGAAGTCTAAGATAGTAGAGTTTTTGTGGAAGGTTAAAGGAGGGTTTTGTTTGGGTTTACCTCTGTATCAAGACCAAGATCTTCCAAGGAGGAGAAATTTTGGTCTGCGAATGGGCCGAGTCATTTAGTCTAAATTTGGTAGTAGCTTATCAGACTGAGATGGTACAGTTCTTTCTGGGCTTATTTATGTGAAAGATCACCTCTCCTCATGAGGTTGTATCCACGATTCATCTTAGGCAAAACCATAGTTAGTACAATCTTCTCAATCAAGGGAACCAAAATTCCTTTCATGGGTTCATATTAGTCCTTATGGCTAGAGAAGATGATATTCATGCATGCTAGTGATAGCTACATTGGAAGGGATAACCCTTGGTTCAATTAAATAAAATCATAGTGGATAGTAAGTTGCTCTAACCAGAATGTCATGCTGAGTCATTCTCATGTTTAATATTTGGATCTTCATTAGTCAAAGTCATTTTAACTTTGGTTATTGTACTCTCTCTCTATTGGACATTATATATTAATAATAAGAAGAATTGATATAGGGTTTTCCCCATCTTATGGTTTTTCCCTGGCTTATGCCATATCATGTGTACTATTTTCTAGCTTGTCTTAAGCATCTATCCTTTCTTCACTCACTGTCAGTTTGATAATGTTTCATGGAATTACTATCAAAAATAAAATGGTCTAACAAATATATGGAATTTTAAGTGATTGTCCTTAGCAAATAACATGTTATCTAGAATTAACATCATCCCCAAAGGCTCTAGGAAAAATATAGTGAGTATTTTATGGAACTTTGTAAGATCATTTATGATGATAGTTTTTTCAAAACAAGTCTAGTTGCCAAGTGGCCTATTTGAAAAAAATGAAAATAGTCCTCAATAACATCCTTCTTTAAGTACATGACCAAATAACTTTGTAATAAGATCCAACCTTTGTATTTCACTTGCACAAAGGTTCAATAGGAAATGGTTTGTTTAGGACAAGGAAATCAAGTGAATTCAAATATGTCAGGGAAACTGGAAGCCTACTCTTTCTTTAAATTCATGGTGTTGGGGTGGTTGATTCTCAATAATAGCATAGTAGACCAAGATGGAATTCAGTATACAAAACTTTTGGATGTTTTTTGCATGCCCTAAAAGGTAAAAGAAGTTAGACATCTTTTATCAAAATGCAATATAAAAAGAGCTCAAAATGATTCTAGATGATATGGGGCCTATCTGGAAAGTTTGGAAATAGTCCTACATAAAATCCTTCTTTGAGTACAGGATCAAAGGACCTTATGATAAGACCCATTCCTTGATTTTACATTTGCAGAGGGTTAATAGAAGATGGTTTGACTAGGACAAGGAAATCAAGTGAATTCAAAGATTTCAGGGAAACTGGAAGGAAACCCTTTTATTAAATCCATGGTGATTGGGTGGTTGATTCTCAAGAATACCCTAGCACATAAAGACAAATAAAATTCAACATACAGGACTTTTAGATGGTTGTTACATGACCTAAAAGGAATATTTCATGGAATTTTAAGATATCTCAAACCTTTTGGAACTAGATTTATGTGGATTGTCACATTCTATTAACTTCTCTCTTCTTCATTGGAATTTGGTTATTTAATGGAGATAACTATTGAGGAAGCTTTACAATATTTGTTGGACAATGAGGAGGTAAAGAAGACTGATCACTCTACCTATATTTGTCATTTGGGAAATATTTTTGACATGAAATGCAACCCTCTTCCAAGACAAATTTGTCACACCAACCATGGTCTTTTATAAATTTCATGCAACATACAAGTACTATTTACAGGTGAAAAAACCAAGACAGGCAAGAGATTTCTAACATGGATATTGGTTAATCTATAACTTGTGGCTTTTTCAATGGGGCCTCTCAATAAAATAATAGACCTATTGAAGCAAAAGGTGTTCTATAGTTACAAGAATCTTACAAACTCCTTTTTGGGTGCAGTACAGGAAGGGGTGCTATATTCTAATAATGATGTTGAGGTATGGGCTGCCAAATTTCTGATGGCATTAGCACTGGAAGGAGGCTTGGGTTAGCTACCAATTTTCAGGGATTGTAAATGAATCATCTACTGGATGGAGGGATCTCTTCAAGCCTCAAATCTAAACTTGCAAGGTGTTGCTCACAGATGCTAAATATGAACGCTATTTTTCACTCATTTGCATGATATCATGTGCTCAGGGAACAAAATCAAGCATGCAGTAAGCCTCACAACCCTTTGTGGATTGATAGGTGGACCGAATTGAAGAAGCTCTTCCCCCTAAGACAAATTTACAATTAACTTTACTCTTTAATAGCTTGGCATAATACATTTATTGTTAGAAATTAAGATGCTTTGAATGGATGTGTCATCTTAGCACCCTAATCTTTGCACAATAAAGTATAACATATAATGCTATTGCACTCTTTAAAACATGGGTGATGTTGGACAAGCTATGATAGATTCTTAGCATAAATGCCCCCAGTTGATGTTGGACAAGTTATCCTAGCTCCATAGCAGAAATTGCCCAATTCATGGGTGAAATTTTTAGAGATATCTTATTAATGTAAGGAATGGAAAATGATATGATCTTTACCGTGGGAAAAGAAATAACTATAAGAAAAAAACTACAATTGAAAAATAAATACAGTGCATGTACCTATTGTATTAACTTGGCCTCCATAACCTTCACATCTGACCACTTCCTCAAATGTAGGAGCTGCATCTCCAGGAACAACATACCAAGTTTTCAAAGAACCCATATGTAGATAGTTCAAACTATGCAGATCATGGTCCTCCACATGCCAAGAAAACCAATTGAACAACATGGCAATGTAAACCATTGGTGAAGTAACTCCAGGCACCTCATCGGGCACATAACAGAGAAATGACCCTTGTGATCTTGAGGAAATCCACATATTCCAAGCAATGTTTGAGAGGTCCAAACATGAATTCTGAGAGCCCTCTTTTGTTTGTGTTTCCTTTGGTATTGTACTTTTCTCTCCTGTGGCGTAGATGATTGTGGTTGAAATTTCTCATTGGGTTTCCCAAAGGCAGTTCCAAGGATATCATTGGTGTACTCTATAGTAACAGGCTTATCAATAGTTTCCCTCCAAAACAACATTTCCACCACCAGAGGAGTGGCGTCCCTTGATGATTTCAGTCTAGACCTTGCAAACAACTTCGTCTTGGCCTAAAAGTTTTCCAATGTGTAGGTCTCCCCACTCTCTGATATTGATTTTTTCAACACGGTCTAGAGAGGGCCTCTGGTTTTCTTGGGACTCAATCCGATTTGTTGTTGGAGAGTGAAATTCACAATATTGGTGACCTTATTCACTTCATTGGAATATTTATAAGCATTGGACCGCTGAGCATTTAGTGTTACTCATGCAACACCACTAACTATATCATTGTTGTAGTTGTTGCTATGTAACTATGTCAAGCAATGATTCAGATATGCAATGAACCCTCTTGGGTGCCTTGGGTATTAGAGGATTTATCTTGCAAATATCGCATTGGCTAGCTTCCTTCTTTATCTTCAAAATGTACCTAGTTGGGTTAGTGAATTCAACTTCCATGGGATGAAAATCTAGTCCCAATGGAAATGCCTTCAACCATGGCAGCACCTTAGTATCCCCCATCCCGTGAACCTAAAGCCAGACAACAACACTATTATCTATTATTTTTTATATTTATTTCAACATACAACACCACAACACGAGATGAAAAACAAATTCAAGTGGGTGTTACTTTAGTGTCTATAGGGATATTTAGATTCATTAATGTGTTTTAAATACCCCATCCTATGAACCTAAAGCCAGAAAACAATACTATTATCTATTCTTTTTAGTATTTATTTTGGCATACAACACCAGAACAAGAGATGCAAAACAAATTCAAGTGGGTGTTACTTTAGTGTCTATGGGGATATTTAGTTTCATTAATGTGTTTTACATAGTATGGGTTTTAGGTTTGTATCATGGCAAAGGATGGACTCAAACCCAAAATGATTTTTTTTGGACTTACAATGCATGAAAAGACTATAAAGAATAATATAAATCCTCTTTGAGAGATTTTAGGACTCCATCTAGGATAAGGGTTTTATTATAAGGTTTTCCACATCATATATGGGAGTTAAGGCTTATATCTTGCCTAAAGAATGAAAAATGGTCTTAGGCTTCAAACAAGTTTTTCTCATGTTTAATGTCCATGAACAAGGTATTAGAATGGACACAATAAGTATGTTTTGCATAATAAGAATGGGTTTTATGGCCTCTACAACATATAGAGAAGGAAAACAAGATCCTTAATCCCCAAACAAAACTTCTCTAGTAGTTCAATAGAGGTGAATAAGGCCAAAAACCACCACACATATCCTCTCTAAGATATATATCTAGCCTTCAGGTGCATTATGGGAGCTATTTGAAGGTTTTGTGTGCCATAGTTGGGCCTTGGGGCCTCTAAGTTTGGCCTCAATATTATTAGGAGGTTTTTTGCACCATGTATGGCACTTGGGGCCTTAACCATTGTCAAGGAAGGATCATAAGGTGCTTGAGTCATATTTGAATATTTCCATGATCAATCTTCTTGAACTACTATTTGAATTACCACACATGACATCTCTAGGGGATATTTGGCCTCTATGGGGGATCTTTGTCACCATTCATATGGTTTACATGATAAAAATGGGTCTTGGGGAATGTATTATCTCTAGGGGAGGAGAAAAGAGGGTCTTAGGCCCTAAATAAATATTCTAGAGTTCAAGGAACATGAACTAACTCTCAAACAACCACATAGATAATCTCTAAGGGATATTGAAATTTCAACTTGGATATGGGAGCCATGGTATGTTATTGTACATAAAGAGCCACAACAATTGTTAGTATGTATGGTTTTCTAATAATTGTGTGTGCACATTCTAAGAATGTGAATTCTCTATTAGAATTTGTGCACATTTTTGTAATGCATATATATGTAGAATTATTGATAAAATAATATTGCTTTAGAGTAATATAAATTTATATTAATTCACCAAGTTTAAATCAACATACTTTGAATTCAAATTTAAAATCAGTGTCTCTATGAATCTAGTGCAATAATCAACCATGGTATGTAACAGCACCACAAAAAACCCCACAACAAATTATGTGTTGTCTCTCTAAGATATGAGGAAAAAAAATCCTATTAACCCTTAAAACCCTTCTATATGACTTCAAAACTCTCTTTCTTGTCCCTGTTTCTGAAGGGAGTGTAAAACTATTATATATTGTAAACTTATACTCTATATTGTATAAAATTGTTATGATTTTAGCATTATAGATGGATTCATATACTCCTTTAAGGAGGTTTTTGAATCCATCTACCTAAATTTTACCATTGCAGATGGATTTAGAGACCCCTTTAAGGGGTCAAAGGGTTCTCTATATTTAACACTGTAGATGAGTTCAAAGACCCTTTTGTCTCTAAAGTTTAACACTAGACATGGATTCAAAGACCCACAGATCAATTTAAAGAAAGGGGGATCTCTGAATCCATTTGTAGTGTTGAAATTTAGTGAAATGTAGTACTTCAGTATCAAAATTACAATTTTCCATTTATGGAGTGACACAATTAAAAATTAATATCATAAACGACTAATTCATATACTTGTACTTGTTACTTTGTCATATTTTTATTCTTAGACTATAGTAGCTTTTACGTTAATCATTTTTAACTTTATCACTTAAAAAATCTGGGTCACTTAAAAGTTAGCCACTTTTAGTTGGGTCACTTGTTATCTAGTCGTATATTTTATCTCTAGACTAAATTAGTCATTTAAGTTGGTCATTTTTTGTTGGGTCACTTAAAATTGCTCAAATTTAGTAGTAATTCACTTCAAATAATTGTGGTGACTAACTTTTTTAGTCACGCAGTCACTAATCTCTAATTTTCTACTAGTGTCTACAATGTTTTTTTTGTGCTAAAAAAATCTATCATGCACTAAGTTTGTTTTAACCTGTAATGCTTGTGATTATGCTACAAACAAATATAGCATGTGCTAGATTTGTTTTACTTTGCAATGTTTGATTTTGTGCTAAAAACAAATTTAATGCAAATATTTGATGATTTATTTCAACATGAGATTGGTTTTATGAGTTCAAGATTTTGTGATTTATAATGTTTAGAAATCAAAATCTTCCATATTAATAACACCAACAATTTCTGGGTCGGCGTTTTGAACCAACAAATGTGGTCCATCATTAGAACACAAATAGAAAATCTAATCTAACCATGAAATTAAATATTGTAGAGATGCACCAAACCAAAATGTTAGAGAGAGTCAAAATTAATCATTTTCAACCACAAAACCTTAAGATATAGCTATTTAGTAACTATTAATAATAAAAAATATAATTATTAATAAATAACCATTAATATCAAAATGTAATATAATATAAATTTAATATTTTATTATAATAAATAAATATATTATAATAATGCCTATCCATATATATAATAAAAAATATTAAACAAAGGATCTAAATTAAAATAGGACACACACATTATTGAAAAATTTATTGTATATTCTATGTTAATATCCTAAATTTTATAAATTTACTTAAATAAAGCTATATATTATCTTTAAAAAAATAAATTATAGGATTTTGATGAAGGAGACATTAATAGTAATAGCTAAAAAAAATATAAGGTATATTAATTGAAAACAAAAATGAGGAAAGAGGTGTGTGTGTATATATATATATATATATATATATATATATATATATATATATATATATATATATATATATATATATATGATAAAAATAAAACTTAAAAAAGATCCTATCATAAGAATAATTAGAGAAATAAATTGTATAGAATTTGGAATTTATAAAAAATAAGGGATGAAACATGCTAAAATAATAAATAAAGATAAACAAAGAGAAGGGGAATAAAAGGGGCCAAAACAAATCCACCAAAGAAGTCAGAGCAAGAATCCAATTACTTTTAAACTACTACTAATTTTTGATTGATTGTAATATTTGTGATTGTGCTACAAACAAATATAATATAAGTTTGATTTGTTTTACCTTACAATGTTTGTTTTTGCACTAAAAGAAAATCTAGTACAAATATTTGACGATTTATTCCAATACAAGATTGGTTCTATGAGTTCAAGCTTCTGTGATTCATAATGTTTAAAAATCAAAATATTTAATTAATCACACCAAAAAATTTAGAGAGCCTTTAAAATTAACCAATGTGGTCCATCATTAGAATATAGATAGAGAATCTAATCTAACTAGGAGATTAAATACAAATCAAACTAACCCATTAGAAAGAATCAAAATTTTATTGCTCTTGAAACCCTTAAATATTGTAAGATATAAATATTATTAAATATTAATATTAAAAAATATAATTAATAATAAATAATCATCTTTATATAAAATAAATAAATTAGAAAGAATATTTAATTTAACCGGACAATTAAATACAAACCAAACCAACCTATTAGAGAGAATCATGATAAAAATAAAATATAAAAAAGATCAGAAATAAATTGTATAGGATTTGGAATTTCTAAAAAATAAGGGATGAAACATACTAAAATAATAAATAAAGATAAACAAAGAGAAAAGGAATGAAAGGGGCCAAAGACAAATCCACCAAAGAAGTCAGAGCAATAATCCAATTACTATTAGAAAATGTTTCTGCTTACACTCGGGATGAGAGAGGGCTAGGGTTTTTCATGTGAAGAAATGCACAGGGTCCAGCGAATGACAACAGAGTCGTAGTGCTGTAATAGTCAACGATGGTATTGCAGCAGAGAGAGGCGTTAAGCTGTTTTTGTTTTGGTAAGTCACGTGATTCTGTCCAGACAATTGCTTATTCTAAGATAAGAGCGCCAACGGGTAGAGGATTTCCACGAATTGAGCGAGGGAATGGACGAAAGGCAGGGGAGGGGAGAGATCCCCTCCTATAGGGAGGTAATGGTTGGAAGTTCTGGAAGCGGAGGTGGGTACGGAAGGGTGGTGGAAACAAGTAAGACAATGCCAGTGCTGGGGAATCAGTGGCAAGCAAGATTGGTGAATAAATGCCTTCCTAGGGCACAGAAAAAGCCCAGGTATGTGATACCAAATAATAAGCTGGAAGAATACCGTTGTTATATGAGAGATCACACATTAATCTGTAAATTCATAGGGTACTGGCCATCTGAAAGGGATATTATGCGATGGATCCAACAGCGATGGAAACCAAGAGGACATATTGATCTTAAACTGGGGGCAAAGGGATTTTTCACCGTCATTTTTGCAAACTTACAGGATAAGGAAAGGGTTTTTGAGGAGGGCCCCCATTTTATGAATAATGCAGGCTTGTTCACGCGATATTGGGAAGATAGGTACAATCTTGATGACGAGAAAATCATGGCAGCCCCGATTTGGGTCCGTTTATTTGGGCTTCCGGATGAATTTTGGGACCCTGAAATATTGGAAGGGATTGGAAACTCGATTGGTACTTTTGTGAAGGTGGCAGAATCAACGAAAAGGGGAAAATATACGTCCTATGCCCGGATTTGTGTATACATGAATATCTCAGCCCCTTTACCGGAATCTATTGAGCTGGAATATCAGGATGAAATATGGCAGCAACTCATTGATTATGAACATATACTGTTCAGGTGCAGACGTTGTCATGAATATGGACATCTGGTCAAGGATTGCCCACAAAATCGACCAATGGAAGTAGAGAAAGACAAGCAGGAGGAACTCAGAGCAGGGGAAGGGGTGGAAGGCGAAGCACGTGACTTCAAAGAGGTACAGAGGAGAAGGAAACCAAATGTGGGATCTTCAAAATTACAACCCCAGGAAAGGAAGGCATCACTTGACAGTAAAAACAAGTTCAGTATTCTCCAAACGCAAGAAGACGAGGTTGACGTAGGAAAACAGGATAAGGAGATTATGGAGCAAATTACAATGGAACAGGAAAGGGATGTCAATGAGCCAGCTCCAATGGAAATCATAAAAGATGGAAAAAGAAAAAGTAGAAGCCCCAGCAGAGCGAAGGAAGAGGAGGAAGGAGTAAGACTTGATTTCACAGAACAAATCATAAAGGGTAAAGAGGTTGTCCAAGAAGAGGGTAACGAGGAGGAAAAAATAATGGAGAAATTATTAAGTGATTGGAAAAAACTGGATGAAAGATTCATCCCAGAAAAAGAAAAACAATTGTACAAGGAAACCTTTCAAACGTATAAAGAGAAGAAGGCAGAACTTCTAGCAACCAGGTCAGATCAAGGTAATCAGGAATCCCAAAGGCCAGAAGGGGATAGTCAAGGCAAGAATGGAAGGAAAAAAGGGAGAAGAACGCTAAGCGAATCAATCCAAGCTGTGGGAGAGACTTTAGTAAACTCAGGAAGGGTGATACCTCTTTCAGAGGTATTTCTACAAACCCCCAAAAGTTTTAAATGATTGTTCTAAGTTGGAATATCAGGGGACTGAACAGTCCAGGGAAACAAAGATATTTGAAGGAACGAGTAAAGAAAGAAAAACCTAGCATTATGGTCATTCAGGAAACAAAAATGGATAGCCAACAAATGACAGAAATTGTAAGGAAGTTGAAATTAGGATACGAGGTTATGGCACTAGATGCAGTCGTGACAGCAGGGGGCTTAGCTATTTTATGGAATCCGGAAGAGGTAATTTTTGAACACTAGTTTACTTTACCTCGAATCCTTGCTGGTCTGTTTAGATTAGTGGGGATGGGAGAAAGAATTTTGTTTACTGGGGTATATGGGCCTCATAATTATAGAGAGAGGAAGGATTTTTTGAAGAATATACATACTTTGAGAGGATTAATCCCGCACACCCCGTGGATACTAGGAGGGGATTTTAATATGATTAGGAATCTAGGAGAAAAGAGAGGTGGAATAAGGAGAGATGATCCGAATATGGAGGAATTCAGCGATATGATTAGGGATCTGCGGTTAGTGGATATTCAAACAACGAATGGAGTACATACATGGAATAATAGACGGGGAGGACAGAATTAGATTGCGTCTAGACTGGATCGATTTCTGCTCTCGGAGCAAATTTTAAATCGGGATGTATTCATTGAAGCGAAAATTCTCCCTACTCTGGGATCTGACCATTGGCTTATTCAGTTAGATATTGATATTAAGCAGGTCAAAGGTAAGGGACCTTTTAGATTTGAATCTTTTTGGCTTAGAGATCCGCAATTTATAAGGAAAGTAGAAGACTGGTGGAAGGAATGTACTATCAGGGGCAGAGGGAAAATGCATACTATACAATTGAAGCTCAAGGCAATCAAACAAAGAATTAAAGAATGGAATAGGAAAGAATTTGGGAACATTATGGAGGCTAAGCAGAAATTAGAAGGAGAAATGGAACTAATCCAGCAACAAATAATTTTGGACGGCAGGGATGAAGAGAAGAGTAGGGAGGAAGGGAGAATTATCAGTCAGTTAGAGGAGCGAAGAAAACAAGAGGAGATTTTGTGAAGACAAAAATCAAGGGTACGGTGGTTAAGGGAAGGTGAAAGAAATACCAAATTCTTCCATCAAGCTATGATCCAACATAGACAGAGGAATAAAATCTTTTCAATTAAGAATGCAACAGGAGACAGAGTGGTAGAGCAGGCAGATATTGAAAAGACTCTTGTGGATTACTTCAAAGGGATTTTAACGGAAGATATAAGAGATAGAGAGGAGGCTATTGCTAATATTTGCAGGGAGATACCAAGAACAGTAACAGAAGATCAAAACAAGGCACTAATGAGGATTGTAACCTTGGAAGAATTAGAAGAAATAGTTATGAATATGAGTAGGAACAAGGCTCCTGGTCCGGATGGGTATACAGTGGAATTTTTTCAGGCAAGCTGGCACTTTATAGGAAAAGAGCTTTTAGAGGCAGTGGAAGAATCACGAATCAGACAGCGAGTATGGCCAGGTATTAACTCAACCTTCTTGACCTTGGTTCCTAAAAGTAATATGTCAGACGAACCACAGGGTTTTCGACCCATAGCCTTGTGTAATGTTATCTATAAGATTATATCCACCCAGATTGCAAAACGGTTGAAACCTCGCCTACCTACTCTAATTGCGCCTGAGCAGACTGGTTTCGTAGAAGGTCAACAAATCTTAGATGGTATTGTGGTTTCTCAGGAAGTTATACATTCTTTAAAAGTGAGAAAGAAGCAAGGGATGCTAATGAAGTTGGATTTGTCTAAGGCATATGATCGGTTGAACTGGAGGTATCTCAGTGAGGTGTTGGGAGCTTTTGGGTTTGAACATAGATGGATAGCATGGATACTCAGCATGATCTCAACTCTGAACTTTTCAATTCTGGTCAATGGTATTCCTACAGATACATTTAATGCTACCAGGGGCATTAGGCAGGGGGACCCAATCTCACCATTCCTATTCATCTTGGCTTTGGAAGGATTAAGTAGAAAACTTAAAACAGAAGTACGTGAAAGAAGAATCAAAGGCTTACGACTGTGGGGGAATAATTTAGTCATTACACATCAACAGTTTGTTGATGATCTGATGCTGTTTGGAGAAGCATCGCTTAGAGAGGTAAGGTGTTTTAAGCAGGTATTAGAAGTTTTTATGAATGCTTTAGGTATGATGGTCAATAATGATAAATATTGTACCTTTATCTTTAATTCACCTGAAGCTGTCAAAGCCCATTTAACACGAGTCTTAGGCTTTAGGCAGGGAGAGTTACCTACAAAGTATTTGGGTATCTAACTGGATATAAATTCCAATCGCATTAAGAACTGGCAGAGTTTGTTGGACAGGATCAGGAAAAGGTTAGCTAGCTGGTCTTTTAGAATGTTGAATATAGCAAGTAGAGTTATCCCTTTAAAATCGGTACTATTATCTATACCCATATACTAGTTGTCCCTGATGGCGGCTCCAAAAGGCGTCTTTTCTAGATTGCGGGAAATAATGGGTAAATTTCTTTGGGCTGGACCTCAGCAACAGAGAAAATGGACTCTGGTATCATGGAAGCACATAATCAAGAGGAAGGAGGAAGGAGGTCTTGGGATTAGAGATCTGGAAATAGTTAACAAGGTCTTGGGCGCGAAATTATGGTGGAGATGGGTACAGGGGGGAACTGACGTGTGGAAAAGAATATGGAATCAAAAATATGATATGCCAGGTACTATTGAAGGGCGTCTAAGAACAGAAGGAACTCCACGAGGATCACAAATATGGGATTTAGCAAGAAATAATAAGGATATCGTTAGGAAACTGGCCTTCTGGGAAATACGCGAAGGAAGTTCAGCAAAGTTTTGGGAGGAAAGATGGCAACAGTTGGACAAGTTGGATAGGAACCAATACCTCCAGGAAATTAAACTTTTAGCGTAAACAGTAGGAATGGAGCATGTAAGGGATTATTGGCGACGAGTAGCATTAAATGATACATGGAGAGTATGGAAAAGGCCGCAGGAATGGGTTGATAGAATAAATCCGAAGACTGAGCAGATATATATTCGAGAAATTGAATCGAGAAAAATTAAGATTAGAGAGGGTCATGATATCCTACGCTGGGGTAAAACGATGCGCGGGACGTTTACAGTTAAAGAAGCTTATTATTGGGAAACCAAAGAGGAAAGGGAGGAAGAACCAATAGACTGGAAGAAGATTTGGGAAGCAAAATGGTGGCCAAAAGTGACGCATTTCGCATGGTTGGTGTGTCGAGGGAGGATTCTGACGTGGGAAAATATGCAGAAAAGAGGTATGAATGGACCATCAAGATGTTACCTATGTAATAAAGAGATGGAGACTCAGGAGCACCTATTGAATCGATGTATATATTCACGGAGTCTCTGGGAAGAACTTAGGATACTCTTTGGTCAGTCAAACAGGGATCCAGATAGTCTTCGAAATACCATAATTCACTGGGGGAAGGGGAATTATCAGAGTAAAGTTGTAAGGCGGTTATGGAATTTAGCGGTTGGATTTGTAATATGGGAAGTGTGGAAAGAACGGAATCGCAGACTATTCCGAGATAGGAGCTGCCATGAATCAAGAATTTGGGATACAATATGTAAATCGATTAAAGAAATGGTTCTATCTGAAGTCTGGGATGAGGACGATTGGAAGCTAAACCCGGAGGAACAGCGCATAGTTTCAAAATTGAATATCGATTTTACGATGATATATCCCAATACAGGTAGGATAAATAGTTCTCGTATTCAAAGTCCAACTTATTTTAGATTTCCAGGTGACGATCGGATCAAATTGAACTTCGACGGGGCATCGAAGGGCAACCCAGGACAAGCAGGGTGGGGAGGTATATTTAGAGACAGCAGAGGTGATACTCGGTGGGCGTATGGTGAATGGGGAGGGGATATGACAAACAATGAAGCGGAGCTATGGGCAGTATACAATGGAATCCGAATTGCAGTTCGAAATGGTTATACGAATCTTGAAATTGAAGGGGATTCGCAGATTACGATCGATATGCTCAAGAAATTAAGGGATGGCAAACGGTGGGATCATGTGGCAAAGAGCTGGCAGACAGCAGGGATTATACAGGATATAGAAGGGCTTAGGGCGGATAGAATATATCATAATAACGCATGTTATGAGGAATGGGAATAAAGCAGCCGATTTCCTGGCCAATTGGGGAAGTGGGGCGTCGGACAGGGTGATGGACGGAAGCTGGACATCACTTCAGGCTGAGGTAAGGTGGAATGATTTAAACAATATATTAAGGCAAGATAATGATGAGGCTACTGCGCACGCAAGGGAAGATTAGCCGCCTCCTTATTAAGGAGAGGTGGGGAAATGACAGTACAATTAATGCTGCAGCCGGGTGTATAAACCAACGAGCATATAAACTTATGGTTATCGAAGGTGAGCGAGCTGATATCATGGAACAACCGATCTTCCCAAGGACGAAACCGGGCAAAGAATCGAGGAGAAGTGATGGGAATGTCAGACAGGTAGTGTACGCCTCATATCATAATACAACAAGTGCGCGGTGTATTAATGAAGTGGGTGGGCAACAATGCCAATTCAAGAAGGAAAGGTGGCCGCGTCGGGATCCATTTGTGGTTCTATATAATCGAGCGGAGAGACAAAATAACTCAGGGTTTTATTGCAGTAGAGGGAGGAGGAGAGTTACGAAGGTGATACAGTCGCAGGCAAGCAATATGGCAGCAAGCCAGGAGAAGGGTGAAGGTAGGTGGACGCGCAGCAAGGGGATTACTGATGAAAAGAAAGGAAAAAGCCCGGTTGAGGATACCTTTCAGCGGATTTACGTGGACCTTCTGGATGAATCTGAGGAGGATTTCGACATACGGGATTATATTTTAGAGGAGGAGCAATGCTGGTCACGCGGAGGTAAAGTGGGTAAAGGGGGTAGGGGGAAGCAGCAGAGTAGCGCAATGGGAGATGATAGGAATGAGGACTCGGACGAGGATGCAGAGGAAGTGGGCAGAAGACGAGGAAGAACCAGGGGAGTGCGCGGTCGTGGGGTGCAGAGAGGTAGAGGGAGGCCTGTGGGAAGCCGAGATCGAGTACGTCGATGTCAAAGAACTGGAGTGGAGGAGGGGTCAGCTACTGAGATCAGAGGCAACACAAGAGGGAAGAGGGATCTAAGGAAGAAATTGAAGGAGGCAGAGGAAGCTTACTGTCATGATACCAACCCGAAAATCAGAAGAATCATAGACCAATTAGAGGAAGAGGCACTCCAGGAAATCTCTGAGCCTAAAATGGATGATTGGGAGTGCTTTATCCCTGACCCGGGTCACACAAGAGGTAGGATGTCTTTATATAAGCAGTCACTACACGTATATTGGGGTATGAAGAGACTAATGGCCAAGGCTATGGAGCAAGTGGCCCTGGAAATGGTGGAATTGGCTCAAGGGATCCCCACCCTCAAAAGGGAGCTGAAGAACATCCAGATTACTCTTCTGATGCAAGACCGCAAGATGGAAAAAAATTTACAGTTGTTTCAAGCAAGTGGGATGGTGGTCAAGGCAGATAGCGAGCCCCAGCAAAAGACTGTGAACCAGTAGGATATGGAAACGTTGCAAGGTGTTTCTCAACTTCTTTTTGGACTGTTATATTAGATGTTATTGTTACAGAGGACAATCAGTTTTTTAGTAGTAAGAATAGATGGGTTTTTTGCTTGGTTAGATAGACTAGTTATTTACTTTTTTTGGATGGCTGTTAGGAACCTTCGATGGTTACCCGGTTTCCCTTATGGGCGGTTTGTGACTTGCTGTTGTATGTAATTTCTCCTACTTTTGTTAATAGATTACTACCTTAGTTTACAAAAAAAAAAGAATCCAATTACTATTAAACTACTACTAATTTTTGACTCACTGTAATATTTGTGATTGTGCTACAAACAAATATAGTATGAGTTAAATTTGTTTTACCTTACAATGTTTGTTTTTGCACTAAAAGAAAATCTAGTGCAAATATTTTACGATTTATTCGAATAAAAAATTGGTTCTATGAGTTAAAACTTGATAATTCATAATGTTTAAAAATCAAAATCTTTCATTAATCACACCAAAAAAATTTAGGAACCTTTAAAATTAACAAATGTGGTCCATTATCATAATATAGATAGAGAATCTAATTTAATTGGGAAATTGAATACAAACTAAACCAACCCATTAGAAAAAATCAAATTTTATTGATCTTCAAACCCTTAAATATTGTAAGATATAAGTATTATTAAATATTAATATTAAAAAATATAATTAATAATAAATAATCATCTTAATATAAAATAAATAAATTAGAAAAAAAATCTAATTTAACCAGAAAATTAAATACAAACCAAACCAACCTATTAGAAAAAATCAAAATTTTAATAATTTTCAAACCCTTAAATATTATAAGGTATAGATAAAATTAAATATTTATATTAAAAAATATAATTAATAATAAATAACCATCTTAATTTTACTATCGTAAATAAATATATTATAATAATAGCTATACAATACGTATCATAATAAAATATTAAAATAGGGATTTGGATTGAAATAGTATTAGAAAAATAAAAACATTCTAACATTATTTTAATATATATAAATATATTCAAATATATTAGAATTATATTATATTTATATATTTCAATATTATTTATTGAAAAATATAATGTTTATTTAATATTAATATTATAAATTCTATAAATTTATATAAATAAAACTATACCTTCTATTTAAAAACCATAAATAAATAAAATTGATTAAAAAAGCTTGTTAATAAAAATGATAATAAAAACATAATAGAGAAAAAAATAAATAGAGATGAAAGAGGGAAAAAATTTAATATTAATAATACATAGGTATATTATTTACTAAAATATTTTTTTAGATAGGATTACTTCACTTTATAAATTTATATAATAAATAATAAAATTAAAATCAATAAATTAATAATAAAAAAACTAACAAAAATAAACTGTGTAAATTTGGAATTTATAAAAATAAGAGATGAAACTATCTAGCTTCTACTAGTTTTCTAATGTATGGTTCATTACACATACTTCACAAAAGAATTCGTTATACAATTGGTGAATGTAAGTTATTTCAAAAATGCTTGAAATTGGAATTTTGATTAACAACAGACATATTGTAATGTGAGTAAAAATAATGATTTGGAAAGTGTCATACCAAACTTCGGTCGCGGTGATCCCAACGAGATAGAACTGTGATTTTAAATGTTAAATCTCAACAGTAATGGTAGACATAATACATCGAACAGAATGTTGAGGCTATCAATGGCAGTCCACCATCCAAAGGTTCTGACATGTGCTCCTACTGCACTCCCTACAAGCGGAGGCTTCAACATATAGAAAAACAGATCACAAGTACCGTTAACATAGCCACTAATAAAAATCATGTCAGCCACGTTCGGCAACTCGTAATCCTCCCAATGGTTTCTGGAAAATAGTTCACTTCCTTGCAAACTTTTTTATTGAAATCACACTCGGTCACTACATGCTGCTTTTGTGTCAGAAGGATAGTCGAACGGCAGGGGACCTTGCTGTTCATTCCCTTTTTTTGATCATAAACTTCTACACTCCACAGGGATCCATCATCCACTGGCCAAGAACGAAAAAAAAAATCCACTGATGAAATTAATACCATATTTAGAAATTTCAATCTAACATAAGAATTTTTTTGCAATATAAAGTTGTTGTCCATAGGTTTTATGAAGAGGTGAAAGTCAAAATTAGAACTTCAGCGGGCATTTCAAAAAGTTTTAGAAATGATAGTTGAGCCAAGTAAGGTTGTCCTTTATCCGCTACTCTTTTTAGTTTATATATTGACAAATTGGAAGAGTGGCTAAATCTGCAAGGTGGGAATGGTGTTCAGTTGTGGGAGTTTGTGATAAAGCTTCTTTTATACATTGATGATCTTGTATTGATTGCTAAATTGGCCCATGGATTGGAGATACACCTATATGCCCTTGAGCATTTTTGTAAAACAGTGGAAATGCAGGTCAATACCAGTAAGACCAAAATAATGATTTTCTCTAATAGAAAGAATCAAACCTAGCATACATTCTTCTTTGAAGGAAACATTCTTAAAGTAAATGAAAACAAGTACCTCAGGATCGATTTCAACAACAAGCTTAATTGGGAGGACAGCATAAAGAAGAGAATTTTAGGAGGGTGGAATGAATTATATGCACTTCAAAATAGATGTAAGGGGCAGAGTTATGGGATTGGAAAACAATTAAAGTGCTTTTTGGAATCCTAGTTTGTCCAGTGATATTATATGGGTGTGGACCGTGGGTTAGCAACATCTTTGTTTCAAAATGGAAACAAATTGAGAAAATCCAAAAACTCTTGATCATGAGCAAGTTTAAAATAAAATGTTTGGTTCATTATGAGACCATGTTGAATGAAACAGGGGCAGCTCCCATCGAAGTAATTTCTATGGTGCCTTATAAGGTATCTAAAAAGAATTGAGAAAATGGGAGTAGGTAGATGGCCGAAGGTTATCTTCAATGAAGGCATGAGTGAAAGAAAGAAATCATGGATGAGAAAAAACAACAAATGGATGCAAAAATGGAATATTTACCTCAATGCATGTCCTACAAATAGCAAGGAATTAAAGAATTTTGTTATGGAGAAGTCGTAAGCATATATGGGGAAAAGCGCTGGGTAGAAAGAAGAAGTACTATGTTAAGGAATTCAACACCACTTATGATCTCCAACAAAAAGAGTACATTGGAGCTAGCATTCAATGGAGAGCAAATATTTTTATTACTCAATTAAGAACTAACTCACATCAACTACGGTGTGAAACAAGAGGGTGGAAGAAACCTAAAGAAGCTTGGGAAGAACGAGTGTGTACTTTTTACACTTCTGGGGCAGTAGAATCAGAAAAGCATTTAATTTTAAAAATGTGATGCTTTCAGAGACATCAAGGACACTTATGGCAGTATGTTAGCATCAATTTCTTGGTATTTTCTTTTTAGTGAGGTGATTGTTAGAAAGTTGGATCAACGCAACATCAATTTGAATAAGAAAAGGATTGAATTACAAAAGGCTAAAAACAAGAAGTTGATAGTGCCATATACTATTTTTAATTTCTTGGACGTTAAAATATCATTCATTCATGCCATAGCTACCAAGTTCGGCAGTACTGGCCAGAAAAATTCGACAGTATGATTTGGTTCGGCTGCAAATTCGGATATTGGAATTCGATACGGTTTTTTGTTTTCAATAATTTTTTTATATTAAATTTTTTATATAATAGATAGTAAATGGTGAGTTAAAATATGACAATTATGATGGAATTTGTTAAATAATTTTTCGTTTATATTAAAACATAAGTTATAATTTAAAAATATTATAATTATCATCGAATTTAAAAAAAAAAAATATTAATATAAAATTTAATATTTAAAAATAAATATTTTTATATTATTTAAAATATTAAAAACAAAAATTCCTATATTAAAAAAACTAGAATTAAGATCTAATTTAGTAAGAATTTTGGTTAATAAAAAAATTAATATTTAAAAATAAAAAATAGAAATTTCTATATTAAAAAAGTATATTAAATAATAAATTGCATATTAAAAAATTATAATAGTAAAAAACAATAAATTTTGTATTAAAGTATAATAAAAAATAGTAAGTTTATACTTGTTAAAAATAATAATTTCTTATCATAAAGAAAAATACATTCTTATTTATAAATATTTATAAAATATATAATTTCCATTTTTTTCTATTTGAATTTCATAATTTTCCTCTTTCCCACTAGTAACGAAATCTAAACAATGAATTAATGTTCGGTTGTGCTTCTCCCCTTTTGAATTCTGTAGAATGTTTGAAAGTGTGCTTTACTCAAAAGCTAATTCTAAAATGAGAGATTTAGGTTGTTTTAGTTACTAATAAATAATGTTGTTATTTTACATTTTTAAGGGTTATATTAAAATTTAGGATTTGAGGATGTGATTTTTTTAAAATATATTGTAAATATTGATTTTTACTTTTAATTTAAAAATAATTTTATTTTTGAAGATCTATATTTTTGAATTTTTTTTCGTAGATTTAGATTGTTTTAGTTATTAATAAATAATGTTGTTATTTTTCATTTTTAAGGGTTATATTAAAATTTAGAATTTGAGGATGTGATTTCTTTTTAAATATATTGTAAATATAGATTTTTATTTTTAATTTAAAAATAATTTTATTTTTGAAGATCTATACTTTCGAATTTTTTCCGTATTGTATTTTAGGTAATCAAATTTTTTCCGTATCAAATGAATTGGAATTCGTATTCGAATTCGAATTTGGTAACTATGATTCATGCATATTCACTGCTGATAAGTCCCGAGATCTTTTTTGTCTTAGGAAACTAAAAACTATTCACCACAACCTTCTAGCTTTTGTGGACGATTGTGACATAATGATGGAATTGATAATGCAGTCTCAGCAAACATTGTCACCCTATATCGCTTGGAAGAAAAGGAAAAGCTCCATAATCAATTGCACGAACCCCTGGATTAGTACATAGTGAACAGGGTAGGAAGATGAGACTCTGAATCGAATCTCAGGTATGGCCATTAAAATCTCAGGGAAAGTTATGACTCAAAGAACCATGCCGATGTAAATGGCGTTGATCGTTTCAAGGGCCAAAAATGGATGTATCGGGTACTGATCTTACCAGCGCGGTTGGATTTTTTATTATAATTATTTTAAGGTTATTATTTTGAAGAAAATAAATAATAATACTTAAAATAATCTTTAAAAAACCCACCCTCACTCAGAAAATTTAATTACCCTAATACATTTTAATCCTTAAAATAATCTTAAGAAAACGCAAACTCGCTTACAAGATTTAAGTACCCCGATACAACCATACTATATGGATTATTTTTATTCTTAAATTTGTTGAATTTGTTGGGTTAGGGTTGATGGATGTATGGGGTACGTAATTCTTGTAATGAGGATGGTTCAGATTATTTTAAGTATTATTTTTTAAAATGAGAAAAAATAACAATCTTTACAATAATCTTGAAAAAACCCACTAGGATTTAAAGATTTAAGTACCTCACTGCAATCCTCCATATTTTAAAGATGGATTATTTTTAAATGGGTTAAATGTTTTGGGTTAAGTAAAGTACTCAATACCATCCATATTTTAGGATTTTTTTTAAAGGGTCAAATGTTTTGGATTGAGCTTAAATAAGTAGGATAAGGTTTTATTTTTTAATATTTTTTTTTTATTAAATTTAGTGTTATTTTAATTGAATAAATAATAAAGTGGAATTTTAATCTATAATTGAAATGGTTTTTTAATCAAAATTTAGAAATACAATTTCGAGTAAGATTGCGATTTTTGTTTTAAATACATTTTTGAATGTGTAAATGATCTCAACACCCTAAAAACGAGCTCGAATTCTATAAATTAAACAACTTAAACTCATTTTATTAAAATCTTCTCCCTAATTTTAGATAAAATAAGACTATGCAAAAAAATAAAAATATTTTATCACTAGTTTTTACTAAGTCCAAAAAAAATTAAAAGATAAAAGATAAAATCCAATATATTATAATGATACGTAAAAAAAATGTTGAATGAAGCCTAGGTAGTTAATTATTATTAGATTGATAAAAATTAAAAGAAGAAATTCAATATATCTTAATGATATGTTATTAAAACTATTAAATTTAGCATATGTTAGGTATTTAATTATTATTAGAATGATAAATATTTTTAACTTCTTAATATGTTTCTTATTATAACAAATTTTCCCAATAAAATAAAATAATAAATTTATTTTTAATAAAAAAAAAAAATTGAAAATGTAAATCTTTGAAATATGAAAAAAGAATACAATAAAATATTATAAACGGAAAATAATAATAATAATTTTTATAGACACTTGTTAGATAGAGGAAAAAATAATTATAATGAAATGTTTTGAGAGTATTTTTTTAAATCAATTGATATTTATGTTAAACCTAATTTATGAAGCATCCTAATTGGATTTATCAAACAATTAGAGTTTTTTAATTTGTAAATTATTTTACTTTTTTATTTGATATTATGTATTAATTCTTTTATATTAAAAAAGAAAAATTACACATCATTATGGATCTATATTTACTCTGGATTTATAAGTGATAAGAGAGATCGAGTCTCTTGATATGGAAACATTTTTTAGAGTGCAAGATTTGAAGACATTTTTGTACCTAGAGAAATTGATGTTTAATGTACCTCATCCTTATACAACAATTTCATCAATTTATGTGTTATATATATATATATATATATATATATATATATATATATATATATATATATATTTCCGTATTTTGTAACCT
Source organism: Pinus tabuliformis (assembly GCA_031772625.1). Classification (NCBI taxonomy): domain Eukaryota; kingdom Viridiplantae; phylum Streptophyta; class Pinopsida; order Pinales; family Pinaceae; genus Pinus; species Pinus tabuliformis. Next base: position 705,895,352 of record CM062816.1, on the reverse strand, counting down.
CACAATATTTTGTGGGCATGCCCGTCACTTTTATACTTCTTAACGTCATCAACTTCTCTTTAAAATCTTACTTTCAGTTTTTTCTATTGCTAAGAAAGGTGAATCACTCATGTATACCATTTGTGCTATGGTCATGCCTTATAATGGGTTTTATGTACAATTTTTACTATAGTCTTAGCACTTATGTGCTTCCCTTGGGACCCTTTTGTTTTATGGTGATATTACTAATGTGATACCTTGGTTTGTCTCAATATGAATACAACTTAAGAGATATGTGGATAAAATCCAATGTGACACCTCACCCTGCCACATGATTGGTTGGAAAATGAACATAATTTAGATCAACAATTTGATGATCAACATTGCTTCCCTTGGGTGGTTAGGGTAACCACCCCATCCCCTCTCTGACCTTAGCGACATTTGTATCGTGGAGTTTTTTTGTTGGAGCTCTGCATGTAGGAAAGTGATGGATGGTTTTATCCTTGTCTTTGACACGTAAACGGTTGGGTTCTGTGACAAAACTTGTTAGAATGTAGCTCTTTCGCCTTTCTAAGATACAACTATGCCCTCAACAAGCTATTGAGTTGCCAACATGGCTACCCTTGTTGTAGATATGCCAATTACAAAGGTTTTTTAGTCAGAGTTAAAACATTTGAGGTAGTAATTTCAGTTCCACATGTGTTTTCTTTTCTATAGTATTCTAAAATGGTAATTTTGAGGGTTTTCAACCTTGTTTCAGGCCTAGGGTTTGCGCAAAGAATTCATGCTTTATCTTGGAGCTTTTGAAGCTCAAACTTTACGAAGAAGGAAACCCTTCCTTACGTAAATTCCTTCTTTTTTCTCACAGACGAGAACCCTAGAATTTTTGTCATGGCTAAAGAATTCTAAGGAAATTTACAGTGTTCCAGTAAGAAACTTACATAACCTACCTCAGCCCCCCCTAAACCCTACTGGACAAAAAAGGGGTATTTACTTATTCTAGTTGTGTTTATATTTGGTTAATTAACCCTTTCCCTTTCTTCCTACAATATTGTGTTTTCTGGTATTTTTTACAACCCTTTTCATTTTGAAGTGCCAAAGGATCACTGGTTTAGTCAGTAAGCACTTATTTTCTGTTGAATTTTGTAGCTATGGCAATCATCATAATTAATGTTTTAGCCCTAGAAATATATATTATAGTAAATTCATGACATGTTCTTCATGCCAAAAGGGCGGGGGGGTGGCGGGGGGTTTGAATTTCTAAATTTGATTTTTTGGCTCTAAAATATCAAATTGACCCCTCCACTTGTTCAATTCATCCCAAGCTTATAGATGCACCCATTCGGCATCCTAAAAGAATATACATAGAGCCTTTGACCTCCTCCTCAAAGGAAATTCAAATCACTTCTATTCAAGAAAAGGTTCGCTTTTGTTGAAGTGGAGGAGAGAGACAAGGGTGGATTGAGTTCAAAGGGCAAGTCAATAATCTAGGGAAACCATCTCTGGGTAGACTAAATTTTGAAGCAAACCTCACATTTGGACAGACCAAAACTTTGAGGCATAATAGACTGAATTTATGAACAAATTTGAATTTTTGAGGCTACTTATTTTGTTTTACCAAGTTTGACCTAGGTCTAACGTTCATGGTTAGGTTAACCTTTGTCTTTGACTAGAAAGATAAGAATGTATCTCTTATTGAATTGAATTATTTCACTAAGGAAAAGGTCACTAGGTTTTTCCCCCAAGTCGATTTTCCCAGTGTAAATTAGTTGTGTCTCTTGTTTTACTATCTCTTTATGTTCATATTTTCATTTTCACAATTGATGTCTTTTGTATAATTGCTTAATAATGAATGAGAATATGAAAAGGATTAAGTCATTAGAAGTAATTATTAGTTTAGAATAGCTATGAAAAAGACAAATGATATCAAAGCATGAGTTAAGAGGGCAAGGTTGTTAAGTTATCTTACTTTGAAGGAAAAATAATCACATCCAGCTAATCTCTATGTTAAGAAAATAATTCTTCTTAGAATTAATCGAAGCTCCTTAAATTCAAGTTTCTATTTCCTTTAAAACCCTGGATAAGAGGCTCGAAAACAAGGCCGAAATTCTCAAAAGGCCAAAAATCCTTAGTATGAATCTCAAGTAAGGTGAAAATGCCTTAGAAGTAGGGTGCAGGGGATGAATATACTCAGGAACATCCTTGGAAAGTTTGATCAAGGTCGAAAGCCCTTAAGGACTGGGAAAATTAGGTTGCTAACCAAAGGGGAATCAATCTATTGACAATTCAATTTGTAATGCCTTAGAAATTATTGGTAGAAGGTGAAAATAATGGTGCTTTGAAGATCATTCAAATTGTTTTAATCAAAGATAAATCCTAGAGACATCATTTGAACAATAAAGTAAAATAATTCATGTTTCATTACTATGTTATCAAGGAATTGAGTTCAATATTTCAAAGAAGGCATCCATAATCCTTCACTGAAGAAGAGGTCAAGTTCCTCATCATTCCTTTGAAGACCAAAATTCTCTTAAATATCGTTTCATTCTCAGAACTGATGATTGTCCCTATAATGAATAAATTTCTGCCATTTCTACATTTGTTTTGAAGAAATCGTTCTATCTTTGTAAACAAATCCTATGGTAAAAAATTGTTAAATACTCTAAAGGAAAGTTTCAATGTTGAACAATATTTGTTGATTAAGTTATGGTCAATGGAATATAGACCTGATTGAAAAAGTTCAAAAGGCCTTTCATTATAGCATTACAAACTTGAAATGTCAAGGGACTTGCAGTGAAACATCTTGGCATGTGATAATGAGAAGGAAAATATATGAAATGCTCCATGAATACTATCCATACTTCTAAAAAATGTTGGTATGGACATGATTTGATGTTGCCTTGTCGAAGACCATATTCCACAGATCTACCATATCTAAGCACATAATTCTTCTTTGAATTTATCACTTAAAATGATCTTGTATAAAAAAATGAAAATGAGATAAGTGTTTTGGTTTGAAAAACTAATATGGATGGATTGTTATGTCTAATTGTGATTAATATCAATGCAATGGATTCTTAATGTGGTACATAGAAAACAAGAAACCCAGTTTTTCTAAGCTATCAAGTCTCGAGTTTGATATGTTATTATGTGAATCCAAGAGTGGTGTAGTGTGTTTGGAATGTGATCTCAAGATAATTAAATCTTTCCTTAATTCTATGATTAGACAAATCAACCTTATGGAAAAAATAAATTCATGAAATCACACTCTTATCTTGCATGAGTTCTTGAAGAGATTAATAACAAGGTCAAAATTGATATAGGGAATCTCATTAACAACTATGTTGCACGGGTCATATCTCATTAAGGAACATGCATTATTGATTCAACATTTACGGCCTAGACAAAGGCTCACGTTTAGGCCTGTTTGGGCAAGCCTAAAAGACTATTCATATGAAGTTCGTTAGTAGTCATACATGACAAGGAGTTTTTTATTAGTATAACAAATTTCATAATGTTGAAGTATCTTCAATATCTGTGAAGGGACTTTTTAATATTGGTTGTTTTCCTCAGTTGATAAAACAATTTCTCTTGAAAAATTATGAGAAATTCATTGAAACATATTTTACTGACATGATTCTAATCAACAAAGAAGCAAATAGAGCATTCCTGGATTCACTGATAACAACCTCATTACGTGTACAGAAGCATGGGACCACATGGCACATTCTTATCCTATTATGGTTTAAACGATCTATCCCATTTGCATTAGCATGTGACTAATTCGATGACCTAACAGGTATGTATTAAAATACCATGTACTATGCTACAAGGTTGTAACTTCTTCTCAAACATGAAATCACAATAGCATGAAAGTCATATTTCAAGAAGGATATTTCTGATTGTGTTGAAGAAGCAAAGATCAAACGATGTCTTTTATTGTACCGATCATGATTATATTGGCTAAGATATGTTTCTAATATCATAATGCCATTATGTTTTTAGTATGCGATGGAGTTTTGATCAATGTGATTTGCTTCAAGAAAGAAGGAGCTAAAAAGAAGAGTCATAACACTTGTGCTATGAGGCATTCTTGGAATATTTGATAGTCCTAGGGTTTGTAAACCCTAGGTAATCTTGAAACATATGATTAAGAAATCGCTAGCGTTTGTGGAAAAAAACCTAGACCCAAAGTATTGAAAGATGATGATTCCACTAGATGAATAAACCCTAACTCATGAAAGAAATGAAAAATTAGCTCATGCATTAATCGCTGGTGAGGATGACGAATTTATAAATGAATTTCATGATTTCTGCAAGAATAAAAGGATTAGGAAGGAACTACAAAAATCTTGTTGAATCCTCAAAGATAAGTACTTTGTATCTCTCTTCCATGATTATGATTATTTAAATTAGCCTCTTATCTTTGTTTCTTTTACTAGGTTATAATCATTCTTCCATGAGCTCCTAATGATGTTTACAACTACAATATGAAGGATTCCAAGACTTAGGTAGCAAGTGGAAGCACCAAGAAGAACAAAGCAAATTTTATGGCAAGAGGATTCTCTCAACAAGAGTAATTTACATTCAATATGGAGAAAACACACCCTTCCAGATGACGAGAAGAGCTTCCAGTTCAGAGGGAACAATCTGTGAGCCTAGCAAGTTTGGAAGAAATATGTATATGAATATTGCGTTGAGAAGTTAGTGGTGCCTTTAAAAGGAATCTACAAGACCTAACATGTATCATATGGTATAATAAATAATTATAGAGCAAGGCTCATGAAAAAATATCCTAGTAAGAGGGAGAAGACTATGTTAAGACATTTTCTCCAAATTGTGAGGTTCAATTCTATTAGAATAATTATCCCTATGATTTTAGCTGAAGGTAACATCAGATGGATGTAAAGACTATTTTTCTCAATGAAGTAATTAAAGAAGATTGTACATATAGTTACCTAAAGTTTTGAGGTACATGAAGGAGTCTCTTGCTTACAAATAGAAGAAGGATTTGTATAGGCTCCTCAAAGTTGATATTCTTGGATTATTAGATCAAGTTCAATTTTTTTTATCATATCTATTGTTACTAACAAGAGCATAAGGACTCACGTGATAGATTGAAAATCCTTGGTTCAACTTCAGAGGGAGTTCACCTCTGAGTTCGAGATAAAGGACTTAGACTTGATACACTACCTCCTTGGTCAAACAAACATCGAGTCAAGGTGACCAAAAATTATCCATGGTGGTGGTTCCAACAAAGGAAATTGGTTAGTTTATCATTGATCCAGAGATATGCAACTTAATATTTGTTAAAATACCTACATGGTACAGTTGGACATAGATTGAGGTAATGAAGTTTGAATGTAAGGATACACAGATTTAGATTAGGAAGTGAGTGCAGGAGACTAAAAGAGTACATCAGGATGTTGCTTTAGTTTAGGCCTTGTTATGACTTCTTGGATGAGCAAGAAGAAAACATATGTTGCACACAGTACTATAGAGTCCAAGTATATTGAATATTGGTTGGTGAGTTATGAAGTTGTATGGCTTCACTTGTAGGTGACAACCATGATGGTAGATTGAAACACTGAGAAATAGTACCAAAACATGGTACAAAAGGGAGAGGTGTGGCTCCAGTATTATTTTGTATATGAACAGGATGTTGATAAATCCTTTGTCCCATATGACGTTTGTATTCTTTGAGGAGAATATTTTGAGTGGTTGAGAATGTCTCTCTCAGTGAGAGGGAGGGTTGATGTGATAGCATCAAGGACATATGATGACATAATAATCATTGATAGCAATCCCGTCTTTTGGATCTCTTTAATTTGTTTTATTTAATAGCTTTTTTTCTATATTTTCACCATATGCTTTTCCAAATGATTATATGACCTATTTCCCATTGTAGATGTACAAATGGTTAACGAGGTATCTACTTTTACTCCACCGTGTATATCTAGATCCCCACACACCCTATAGACAAATCTTTTGAAGATATTAAATGGTATTTAAATTAAGACCATGAGTTCACTACTTCCTTAAGACCAAAATGTCCCACACTTCTCCTACATGGAATGAAATTTCCATCTATTCCCATTACCCTAAGGAAATTTCTTCTTTCCTATTAGGATGATTTTCCTATTATAAAGTTCACCTCCTATATGGACTAAAATTCCCAACTATTTGCTTCACTCCAAGGAAAATTTTCACTCCTACTAGGATGCTTTTCTTACTATAAAATTCACTAGTATTATCTTTAGGAGGTTAAATAATAAGGGCTAATATATAATATAGATTATCCACTAATGGAGGATAGGAAAAAACAACAAGAGGAGAGACTTATATAAAGATACATTTCCAAAATTGTTGATTTTCAAAGCCTTAGAAAACAACTAGGCTTGTTAGCCTCTTATATTCAAGATATAAATCAAAACCTTAATGACTGAACAACATTTTTATTCATTTTTTACAACATAACTTCTATGTGCCCTCTTCTTAGATACCATCAACATATGACTAGATTATGGAGGACTCTCCTTCCTTGCATTGCAAAATTTATCTTCACTTTGTATTCTTTGTGAGGTCTCCATTAAGGCTTCATAAAGGGATCTTGTTTCATCTCCTACAATAGGATCCATAATGTTTTTTTTTAACCAACCATAACATTATTAGAGTATTTTTCCTTTAACCATCCTGTAATTTTGCCTGTAAAAATTTATGGATGTACCAATGGATAATCCTGTTTTTCTTGGCTTTGGACATGATCACATGAACAAACATAAAACAAGCACATAATTGATCATATATTACATGGTGAAACCAACTAAAAGGGAAACATTCATGGATCAAAGGAAAACATCAATTATTATGTCACCTCAATCATCATAATATAATGAGGGCCTCTGTCATTTTTATAAACCATGTGTTTACATGCTCACTACTCACTAATCCATTACCCAACTAGCTATGCCTAAAATAATCAGATGCTTCAAGTTAAGATTGATCCAACTTGGGACCCATGAATATATGGTAAGATGAATATAATTTAACTAGCGTTAATCTTGTCTTCATAATTATAATCGATCATTGATAAGAACAAAGATAATATTATGTATGGATAATTATTATGTCTACATGTAAAAATGAAGAGTTGGGTACTAATAAATATGTGCCAACATTCCCATTATAATATTGATTTGTACCAAATGAAGAAAAGTGGAGGAAGACAAGGATGCAACAATGTCACCTTGCATAAAACAATCTAAAAGGTTATTACAAGATTTAGGGTGATACAGTGTCTCCATATTTATCAAAGAAACTAACATTGATTTCAATATCTACAAGAGAATGCTCAAAATTATAAAGCATTTCTTGAAAATTCATGATAAGTGTGCTCCATTAACTGGTCATTTAAAGAGCTCAATTGTAGTCAATAAAGTGAACAATGTCTAGCTGAATTGAATTCATTTTAATAAACAACATGTCATTTTCATCTTACAATTACTGCAGGTGCCCAGAAACAGAGGAATATGCCAAAACCACTTATGCACGCATCTGTGTGGAAATGGACTTCAGTGTCGGATTCCCAGCTGAAATAAACCTAACAAGTAAAGACTATGTGTGGAACCAGAAACTCGATTATGAAAGTGTCCTCTTCAGATGTCGATCCTGCTTTGAGATAGGCCATCTAGCCAAAAATTGCCCAAAAGCCTCCCAGAAAAATTCTGCTAAAAAGAATCACCATAGATCTACATGGTGGGAAGGAGCACAAAAAGAACATTACACTGTCATCAAGGAAGAATACTCTCCAGAAAACTCTGAATCGCAAGAAATCGGGCAAGAAAGAAACAACTCTCAAGACAAGCAGGGGGAAAGCCTCGCCCAACAGCAAAAAAGTGAACTCGACAACCCCTCAAGCATCAACAATTATGAGGATTCGAATACCGCACAAAATAAATCTTCATTTAACAGCAAAGCAGATCTCCGAGACCAAACTTCTTCTCCGACTATCTTCAAAAGGACGAACACAATAGATCGTGAAGCTAAGACACCAATGTCCCAAGAACCAGAAGAGATGAAGGAGATGCAAGATAAAGGAAGTTGGAAGACCATAGAGAAAAAAAAGAACGCTACAGCACCAATCTCGTTAAAAAAGACGAGAAGCCAGACAATTAAGAACTAAGAAAATTATAGGTCCGATAGACCAATTTGGTCTCAGTGGACATTAACCACCATCATCATCATTATCATCAGTGCCATTACATTAATGTAAAAATCCATGAAAAATAATGTAGAAGAAGATTAACAAGAAGAAGAAATAATATGATAATTATATTACACAAAATTTGTCAATTCTAAAAATAACACCACCACATTCTTCTTCTTAAAAAAGGCACAATTTAGAAACACAAATACAAAAATATTTAAAGATGGGCAAGTTTTTTTTTTGTGATGGGTAGGATCTAAGTGGATCCATTGGCAGGAATGCTGCAAGAGATAGAGGGGTTATGTTTGCAATAGAAGCTTTGTTGGCTGAGTATCGTAAAAGCATCTCAGATCAACGTTGTGTAATCCAGGTAGATTGTTTTTCTCTTCAACCTTTCTTGTCAATTTAATTCTAGCCACGTTAGAAAACCATTTTTCTTACTTTTCTTTGAATTCACTACTTGCAATAATTGCATCGTAAAACTTGTTACCATACTTTTTCTTTCCTCAAAGGATCGTAAAACTCAATACCATACTTTTTCCTTCCTCAAAGGATTTATGGACACTATATGAGATGAAATTGGCTGGGTAAATATGGCAGTAAAATCAATTCGAATTTTATTATTTTTATCTTCATTGTATTGGGGATTGGAACCATTATAGACTGAAATGCATCATTCTTGAATCAAAGCCTCTCTATCATTTTTAGAATTTGGAAATGTAGGTTCCTAGGTAGTCGAAGTTATCCATGAAAAGGGTAGAAAAGTTATAGCAAAGAGATATTTTAGAAGCTATAAAGAACATCAATCTAGCTTACATGAAGCACACAAAGACAAATGGTGTTGTTAAAGGAATTGAAGCAGCAAATTCAGTTGATCCCAAAACCCTATTACATGAATATTGTGGCATGCTCATCCCTGATAAGGTACAAGGATTGAAGAATGAGTACGTGTCCAATCACACTGATGAGTTAGTGGTTGCTAGAAAAGCTTCCATGGCCATTGTACCAAACAATTTCCAGTTTTAATATTTAAGATGTTCAATAAAAGAGAGAACAATGATCATTCCTGAGGCTACGTTTAATCCACAATCCAGGCAAGGAATACCCCCACTTTTATAATTTCCTTCAGCTTTAACCTTTTACTTAAACCATAACGAGAATCCCGATTCTTTAAATTCAAGCAATTATTCACCAAGCCCACCAAATGAGTCCAACCACACATACTAGATGGAGAAGGCATGCATTATAAAGCCTATAATCTATGGGGTTATATTGATAAACAATATCTATATCCAAAATTGTTCCAAACTGATTACTTTAATCATCAAAATATATTCGCTTATGGTTTCACACATTGCGGGTCACAATGTGATTCAGGGCTCCCTTCAAATCACCCTCCCCAAAAGAACCAAACCAAATTGCTCAAGGAAATATGGCACAGGTTTCCCTGTCAACTGACTGGGATGTTGCAGACATCATTATCCCTTTCCATCTAGAATCTGCAAAGATTAAAGTAACCTAAAAATCATGCTAAGTTCCTGGCTTGTCCATGATGTTAAATCTTTCAACGTGAAACTATAAAAGAATAGACCTGGAACACAAAGAGGATAACTCACAACTAAAGTCCTTAACTAAAATGCACCAAAATTCCAGACTCGGTCATTCTAGACAATATCCAGCGATCAATAGAAATTTAACACATAAAATTGCATGTAGAGTTAATAGGACCTTTTCTGCGGTCGGCCTTCATCGAGGGCATGGGCAAGTTCAGACTATATGGAACTATATCGTATGGATATTGTCATCATTTTGTCGCCCCCTTAATACCTACCACCTTTGCCCTCCTGGAAGAGCGTGGAAAACTGCAATCTCAAAAATCTGCAATCCCAGTGTTCAGAAGCTGAAATCCTTGACTGATTCTGCATCTCCAAATCTACCCTGATGATTCAAATGATTATTTGAGGACTGCCAATGGAGATTTCAGTGATTCATGGTTTGCCAGATTCCAGATGGATATGGGGGGAATTGAGTGCCCCTTATACAAGGTATGCTTGAAGTACCCAATCCAATCCATGAAGAGAAGACCCTTCAAGGACTTATTGGCTACAACACCTAGACAACAGAGAGTTCTATGGTGATGGGATCCATGAATGTGCCACAAATCATTTCAAGGGATATAAGGTACATCGAAAACTTTCAAACCACCAGCGAAAGTACTTCTTGAATCCAGAGCATACATAAACACCTAAAACAACCATTATTTAACTGCTTAAATCCAAACCATCTTATCGATGAACAGCTAAAACAACCATTATCTAAGTACTTCTCGCATCCAAACCATCAGCCCATAGACAGCTAAAACAACCATTATTTAACTACCTCTTAAATGCAAACCATCAATCCAGTAACAACTAAAACAATGATTATTTGCAGAAAAATAAGTACATAATAGACATAACAAACATGAAAATTCACCAATATGTCCCAGCACAAAAAGTGCCCAAAGCATGGTCCCCTGGGCAACCCAGGAAATGGGCCAAAACACTCACATGTTAAAATCACTAGCTATTGTGGCCAGCCTAATTACAACAACTACATCCCTCATCAAAATAGCTCATATACTTCCAAGGATCCTTCACCCATCAAAATAGCTCCTATACTTCCAAGGATCCTTCACCCAGCAATGCTTCGGAATGGCTCCTCGAATTGATAAAAATGGCAATGTTTGTATTAATAAATAAAACCCACTGGTCAGCTCTATGAAAGAGAGTCTGAACCAGGAGAGTCTGGCTCTGCAGAACGCTCTACATTGTTCATCAACATTACACATTAAATAGAATACATGGTTTTAGGAAAGTTAGAACAACATCCTAAGAAATAGAAACTAATTCCTATCCTGAGGCTATATGAACCAACACTACCTATTCTAGGATATTATCCATTATCTTTAACACTCCCCCTTAATGGAGAATGGGTTCACTTATATGCCTAACATCTCCCTAAACATTTGAAATTTTCCTTTTCCAAGGGGCTTAGTGAAAATGTCTGCAACATTATCAGATGTAATACAATATTCCAGATGAATTTCTTTAGATTGCACTTTCTCCCTTACAAAATGGAATTGAGTATCAATATGTTTCGTGTTTTTGTGAAACACCGGATTGTTGGCCAGCTTGATTGAACTTTGATTGTCACATCTGATTGTTGTTGCGACTGTCTATTCTTTTGAACTTTGATTTTCGCATCTGATTGTTGTTGCGACTGTCTATTCTTCCCCAACATCCTGGAGAAGTCTCCGCAACCAAACCGCCTCGCACGTTGCTGCACACATGGCTTGATACTCTGCTTCTGCTGAGGACAAGGAGACTGTGTTCTGCTTCTTGTTGCTCCAAGTGATCACCCCGGATCCAAGACTGAATGCATAACCTGTTATAGATCTGCGATCATCTACATTTCCTACCCAATCTGAATCTGCAAATCCTGCCAGTCTAACATCAGAAGAGTTAGTGTAAATAATTCCATAATCTATAGTACCTTGTAGATACCTCAAAACATTCTTTGTTGCATTCCAGTGGCTTTCAAGTGGCTTAGACATAAATTGACTTAGCACGCTGACTGCATAAGCCAAATCAAGTCAAGTGGTGGTTAGGTAGATCAGACTTCCAATCAGCTATCTATAAAGTGTTGCATCCGCCGCTTTTGAGCCATCCTCACACTGCAATTTGATGTTCTGCTGCAATGGTACCAGTGCAGGCTTACACTGATCCATTCTAAACTTTTCTAACAGGCCTTTGACATACTTTGCTTGAGACAGAAATGTTTGACCTGAATCTCTCCAGATCTCGAGACCTAAACAGTATCTAAGTTCATCGAGATGCTTCATCTCAAACATATGTGACATCTGCTACTTGATTTCATCAATTAGATATATAGCATCACCTGTAATTATCAAAACATCTACATATAATGAAATCAGAACTACGCACCCTTGTTCATCTTTCATGGTGTAAAGATTAGGGTCATTCTTACTTCTATTATAACCAGCTTGCAGAAAAAATGAATCAATTTTCTCATACCATGACCTGGGAGCTTGTTTTAGTCCATAGAGTGCTTTCTTCAACCTACAAACTAAATGTTCTTTTCCCTTCTGGACAAACCCTTCTGGTTGCTCTAAATAAACCTCTTCTTCCAGTTCTCCATTCAGAAATGCAGACTTTACATCTAGTTGGTGCATCATCCAATGTTTCTTAGTAGCTAAAGCGATTAACATTCTGATGGTGTTCAATTTAGCTATAGGGGCGAAGGTTTCTTCATAGTCTATCCCTTCTTTTTGAGTGTACCCCTTTGCAACCAACCTATCTTTCAGTTTTTCTATAGTTCCATCTGCATTAATTTTCAGTTTATATAACCATTTGCAACCTATGACCTGTTTTCCTCTAGGAAGTTCTACCAATTCCCAAGCATTGTTTCTGATTATTGAATCATATTCCTGTTCCATGGTTATTTTCCATTCATTAATTTCATTTGCTTCTTTATAACTAGACGATTCAACCACATTCATCATACTAGTTATAAAAGCATTTTCCCTATATCTTGCAAGCATTTGAGCTTTCCTACCTGATCTCCTGAGTGGTGGGGTGGTGGTTTCAAACCTTATTTCTTCCTGCTGCAGCTGCTGCTGTTGCTGCTGCTGTTGTTGCTGCTGTTGCTATTGTTGTTCATCCTCTGCCTTTGTTTGCTACTGACCCTAATTGTTCTCTACTTCTTCTTCTTCCTCAAAGTATAGAATTTCCCATCCGTCATAGTGCTCATCAGTTTCTTCACTATCCTTCTCATGGAATTTAACATCTTTACTAACAAAGATATTGTGAGTAGAGGGATTAAATAACCTGTATGCTTTATATGACAAACAATACCTTATAAAAGTGCATCTGATGGCTTTTGAGTCTAATTTCTTCTATCTTCCTTTGGTATGTGGGCAAATGCTTTACATCCAAATATTTTAAGTGTTTTACTGCAGGTTTATATCCATATAAATCTTCAAAAGGAGTTTTAAAATCAAGACTTCTTGTAGGAATCCTATTTTTTAAATAAACTGTAGTATTCACTGCTTCAGCCCAAAAACCATTTGAAAGATTCTTACCTTTCAGCATACTTCTTGCACATTCCACCAGAGTTCTGTTCTTCCTTTCTGTTACTCCATTCTGCTGTGGAATATGGGGTACTGTAAACTGTTGCAAAATTCCATGATCTTCACAATATCTAATGAGTTCATCTTTCTTGTATTGTCCCCCTTGATCAGAATGGAGAATTTTTATCTGTTTCCCTGTTTGTCTTTCAATCATATTTTTAAACTGCTTAAAGTATTCGAATGTATGACTCTTCTTACTTAAGAAATACACCCAAGAAAACTTCGTACAGTCATCAATAAACAGTAAGAAATACAGTGCACCTCCTAATGATTTTGTCTGCATGGGACCATAGAGGTCTGTGTGCACTAACTCCAGTATATCCCTCTATTTCTTTTCTACTCTAACAGGGAATTCTTCTCTATGCATTTTTCCTAAAGTACAAGCATCACAATCATTATGTACTTGCTTTAGCATAGGAAGATCTCTTACCATTTCTTTCCTCTGTAGTAACAGAAAATCATTGTAATTGATGTGGCCGAATCTTTGGTGCCAAAGCTCTTCTGTAGTCAGGCTCACTGTTGTCAATGCTCGAACCGGTGCAGGTCTCACATCCAACTTGTACAGTCCTCCTGTTCGGATCCCTGTAGCAATTGTCTTCATTCCATCTAGCAGATCCTTAATGTAACAGTTAGATTTTAAAAATTCAACTTTCAAATCTTGATCTGTAATCATTGATACAGAAATCAAGTTCTTTGTTATTCCAGGCACATACATTACATTATAGATTTGTTTAATATTACCATCAGGTAGAATGACATAAAATTTCCCACATCCTTTGATTTGATGACTTCTGTCATCACCTAGGTAAATCTGTGTGCCTTCGTTGATCTCTTTAAAATCCTCCAGCCAGTGCTTGTTCCTTGTCATGTGTGTTGACGCTCCTGAATCTACATACCAGATGTCTGCATCAACATTTTCATCACGATCTGCCATGAACAACCTCAAATTCTGCACCTGATCACTATTCGTGAGATGACCTGCATGTCTCTTTGGCTTCTGCTGTTCTTCATGATACTTCTTTTTCCTACATTCCCTGGCAATATGACCCAATTTTCCGCAATAAAAACATTTAGTTTCAGAGTAGTTTTTATTCGGGTGCATACCTTGGGTCAAATTTGGTCGTTTATGTGAACTTGCTCCATTTTTCTGTTGTGGACCTCATTTCCCTTTGTAGAAGTTTTTCCTTGCCATTAGTGCAAGATCGGCACTCTGGGGCGTCAGAGTCGATCTCCTCTCTTCTTCCTGCATCCGTATACCTGTCAGCTCTTCAAACTGCGGGATCTTTTCTTTGGCATTAATCTGAGTGATGAACATTTGATAATCATTAGTGACACCATTCATTGTAATGGTTACAAGCTCTGTATCGTCCATTGTATGACCAATATCTGATAATTTGGTTTTCAGATCCTTGATCCTTGCTATGAATTAAGCAATTGTTTCATTCTCCTCCATCTTCATGGACATAATCTTTCTCTTGAGTAATAGAAGACGATTTGAATTCCTGATCTCGTACAATTCCTTTAGAATTCCCCAGATCGCGTTAGCTGACTTACCTTCTCTGATGTGCGGTATAATGCAGTCTTTCACTGACATTTTTAACATTGTCCTTGCTCTGCTTTCTCGTTTCTCCCAATCTGGGACCGATGCTGATCCAGCCGCGGGCCTCGGCTCATCCCCATTCACAATCGTCCAAGCACTCTGCGCTTCTAGCAGAGTCTGCATCTTGAACTTCCAATTTGCATAATTGGAACCATCAAGCTTGTTATGCTCATTCATGCATGCTTCAAAAATATTGTTATTCATCTTGGCGATTTAGAAAAAAAATTCGACAGGTAAAAGTTGTTGAATTTACCCCAAATCTATGACAGAGACAGATCACTATTGTTCGATCTCGCAACACACGCACAGATCACCGTGGCTTTCTTCTCAGCCTCCAGACAACCTCCTGTTGTCAGCTACAGCCTTGTTCTTGGCTTCCCCACTTAGCTTCTCTGACAGCTACAGCCTTGTTCTTGGCTCCCTCATGAAGTTTCTTTGATTTACATGATCGTTGCAAATATTCGCCCAATATCCGAGACCGTCGTAGAAATCGCAGTTGTACACTAAAAGACTGTGACGATCGAAAAATAAAAATTTCGAGAAGTGTAATAGTGCTATCATCGCGGCTATCCACTCAAAACCTGTGACGATTTTGGTTCAAAGAACCACCCACCAGCCAGCGTACAGGTTCCTCAGCCTTGACGCTCTGATACCATGATAAAAATGGCAATGTTTGTATTAAGAAATAAAACCCACTGGTGAGCTCTATGAAAGATGTAATAGCCCCGAAATAAAAACATGTAATTAATTAAATTAATCATGCGATTTATAATCAACACACAATTTATTAACTAATTAACATTAAATTTCAAAAGAATATGGGTAGAGACAACTTACCTGTTTCGCACTTATGATTTCAGGGCTGAACACTGGTTGAATTCTGCTAACTGCAACAAAGTCTTGGGGATGACTCTCCACCCAACCGTAGACTCAATTGCACAAAATCTTGCTACAACTGGCCACCCCCGAGCCCTTAATCAACGTACTACTGCCAGGGAATCCTTTGTCTCACAATACTATTCTCCCAAGAGAATGGATGATGGAATCATGGAATGATGGAATGCCTCTGATCTTCCTCACCATCTATTAAATAGAGCAAAAATTGGAAGGGGAACCACATGCACACACTCCATGTGTCAACATGTAACTTTACTTCTTTCTTGTTTTATTTCTTTTGTTTTTACTTTTTGATAACTTTACTGATTTTTACTGCTTTCTTGTTTTATTTTTATTTATATTTATTTAGAGCTTTAGTATTGTTATTTATTATTTTATTATTATTTATTATTTATTTACTATTACTATTTTTTATTTATTGTTTATTATTTATTTTCTTGTATTTTAATATCATATTATATTATTGATTATTATTATTATTATTATTTATTATTTATTATTTATTATTTATTATTAAGGGACATTACATTTATTTTGTTATTTATTACTTCATGTAATAGTCCCGACACCCTCTGCTGAACTAGTATAACCAGCAGGCATCAAAAGTTTCACAACACCTGGGAAATCCCAAGGAATCTCTGTCCTTTTTCCCACTTTCAGAATCAGGCATAAGCCTCCTCGGTCTGTATCCTAGTCCAAGGCTGGCCCCAAGGCTCGCGCCTGACTCAGACCTCATCTGCCCCCAAGGCCCCAAGGCAGGCATCCGGTATAGTGCTCAATGTCTCCGGGCATCTTGCAAGGTTGGCCCACTCCCTCCACAACTCACTAAGGCGCACAACCCCAGGCATCGAAGTCCTTACACCCCTACCAGACTTCGGCATCCCAATACAATACTAGGCACCTAGCCTTCAATATCAGGCACTTGGCCTCCTCAAGATGGTCCCATAGCCCTTCAAGAGCTATCCATCAAGAGCTACACAAGACAAAGGAACCACTGGCATATGTAGTGTTGATTGAGTTTGTCCCCAGCCCATATGGTGTTACTTATTCTCCCTCGTGCGTATGGGCTTGCACAAGATCATCAAATAAACCGGCCCTCTCAGCCCATTTGTGGAGTCCTGTCAATCATCACACCTCAACATGCAACCAATGCATTAGCTATACCATCATAGTATCATAGAAAATAATCCACATGCCAAGTCTTGCATGTCATCATGAGAACATTCATCATTGTTAATCGCAACATTATGAATAATAACGAACTGCATGCTCATGCATGTCATAAATTTGTATGCAACTATCACATGCTTCACCTTATGAAATACCATCATAAGTTATAACATCAACATATTTGCATCAAAGACATATCATGACTTCACATAATAAATGAACCACATGTCAATAAACCTTGTGTTATAGCATCATAATTCCTATGCCACGTTACACATATCATATCCATCATGAGTATTCAACATTAAATACCTATCATCACGTAGTAAATGAATATGTCAATATACCTCGACATAACATCATAATGCCTATGCATATCATCATCATCACAAGGATACATCATCACCACATGTGCATCATTATCTTCCTACCATTATATCACGAAACCTCATGTAACATTATACTCAACATCATAACAGTTAATTAAACTAAACTGAAATCATAGTGTACGATTTAGATGTATCATAAAGTTTAAACAATAAAACATGATTTAGATGCTCCATAAAAGTATCTGTCTTAGCTAAGTAAGCACTCCTAATTAGTTCACCACATCTTAATCATCAAGGATTCATTGTAGTATAGTGGTAAGTATTCCCACCTGTCCCGTGGGTGACCTGGGTTCGATCCCCGACAAGGACCATTCGTTGTCATCTTTAGAAGATCATATTCAGAGAGTTGTGTTCTTGCAATAATAGACCAGAGAAATGCCAAGCAAACTGCTATCGCTAAAGGACAATGAGAACAACAATCCAACCCAAATAAATAGTGAATAATATGATCAGCATTCAAGGAATGTTATCTCTGTGTTTTTAGATCAAATTGAAACCATAAAATAATGAACAGATGCAAGTGGACAGAGTTAGCAATTTTGCCACATAAACAACGATCATCTAAAGGTAATAAGATATCAGAGTTTATACCATTGTGAATTGGAACAGATTTCACTATTTTAGAGCACTTCAAATGGTGATGATATTACAAATGTCAACATCAATTATCCAAATACTTCAAGCACTATGTAAACTGTGTTGTAAAATGAACCGGTGGTGAGTAGTTACACCAGCATTAAAGATTTGTTCCTCCACAAAAACATGCCAGTATACCATATCAATAGTGCTAAAAAATTTTAGGGAAAATGCCATCCAATGTGGATCGAATCATGTCAGTTGGCGTATTGTTCAATCACAAGAAATGAATGTTTAGGATGTGAAATTCAGTTGTTTACAATGTTCAGAAATGACCATCATTCAAGATATGTTTAACATCATAGCATGGTATCACAGGATTCTCAAGGAAAAATTCATGTGAAAATAAGCTGATAGACAGAAAATATACCGATCTTTCAGAGAATTATACATCGTCAATTATGGGTAGATTATCACCATCCCCAAGTTTATTAAGTGTGACCATAGCAAGAATTCAGAATTTATAGCCCATGAGGATGTAGGAAAGCATGCACCTTAACTACCCTTTTAATAATTCGCAAATAAAACCAAATCACTCACAAAAAACTCTCGGACAGTGATTCAGCAGGCCTAAGCAAATTTGGTGGGTGATGTCAGGCTTAGGAAGCAGGACATCCAGATGAAATCAATCCACAATATTAATATGTGAAAAGTGTGTTCAACGTGAAAACATCTCCAGGATTGTGAGAATAAACTATATGACCTTGACTTTTTTCTAATAAGAAATACATCAAACTTCTAAGTACTGTGCACTTTGTGTGCATTTTGTTGGCAGTTCAGTTTGAAGCGTTATTTATCATCGAATAGAATTACATCT
Organism: Pinus tabuliformis; assembly: GCA_031772625.1. NCBI lineage: Eukaryota > Viridiplantae > Streptophyta > Pinopsida > Pinales > Pinaceae > Pinus > Pinus tabuliformis. The sequence goes on along the minus strand of CM062816.1, from coordinate 705,876,467 downwards.
GTATGCATTATCTATGGAACTGAGTAAAAAGTTACCATAAAATATTACAAAATTTCCTATCCTTAGCTAAACTTTATTTCAAACCACAACTACTTGGTAAATACTGTTAAAAATTTCAAACTGAAAGGAACAAAAAAAAAGAAGAATTACTTGAATTTTTCATATCATAACGAATTCAAATTCAAACTAGATAACTATGGTTCGAACTACAACATTCTTACCCTTCCAGTAGAGCAGCATACAACAAAGTTCCATACAACAGTCAACAGCCCTCCTTTCAGCAGTTCATAAGGTAGTTATGAGAGCACACTAGCATCTCTAGAGAAGAGAGAGATAGGGAGCATATGCACACCAAAAGAATGCATGTGCCACCTTCAGTCGAGTTCCAGTTTTAAATGTCTTTTCTATATTCAACAGTTCAGTACTAAATATGTTTTTGCTTTATTCAGTTTTGCATGCACAATTAGATGATGCATTTCCCTAAGTTAGTAGGGGTGCTCATGCATGTGGACTCTGGGCCTGATAAAAAGGCACATTTCTAGGAAGGAACACCTTAAGTTGGCTCGGTTATCCATGCGAGAAAGGCACACCAGCATTAAAGTTCACACTGCCAGTTAAGGAACTGTTGTGCATGCATCCAGATTCATCATATCTCTCTTCTTACTAGTCTATAAAAGAGAAGCAAGGTGGACCACTTTATGGTTTGAGAATTTAGTTTTGAGCTGTAGCTTTAGCTTTCTGTTTTCAGATGTAAAGATTAGTGTGTTTGCTGTTTTAATTATCAGCAGTATGCCTTTGCAGGTTAAAGTATTCTATACAAGAAATTTTGATTAGCACTTACAGTTTTAGCGATATTTGAGTTTACACTAAATGAACTCAAATTCAAACCTCCGCCAGCATAGATTCCTGATTATGTGTATGAATTGGCCAACATTGACGATCCTCAATTAAAGTGGATTTACCACATACAATAATACAGAGTTGAGTTCATAACTACCCCACATATATCTATGAAATATGACATGAATCAAAAATTTAGGCACTGCATAAAAGAGCAAATAACTCCTTATAAAATAAATTATATAGGAACCCTTTCATTTCCAAGACAGGCATTTCAAAGGCCGTAAATCGTGACTAGAATTTAGATATGTCAAATGAGGACATTAATGTTAAAATGATGAAATTTTGTGCCCAGCCCAGAGACTAAAAAATAATCATCAGGAATTTAGAAGGAGGAACTAATTAACGTCATGAGTTCAAATCATTCAACTCTCATTAAGCACCCTCGGCTTCAGTAAGCGAGTAGGTCAGAATTTGATATTATCCACGCACAATGAAGTGAACCGGGTCCAAAGAGGCATCAATTCAAATGGAAAATAATTGACAAAGCCATTCAAATGCAACAAAATATGTACACGCTGGTCAAATGAGTAAAATGAACGGCAACCAAAACCAAAATGTCAACGAATTCAAAAAAGTTGGACAAAGGCTTTTAAATGTATTCCACCATCCATGTCATGCTAGCCACCTTATATTAATATTTTTGCATTTAAATTATCAGTGTTATATCATTGATTACTCATCTTATAATATTACTCTAATTTTTTATGGCTTCCATTTCATTCATTTCTATATAATTATTGATAACCAAGTAGTCATTTCCCTCCATGGGTGGGCCTTAAGGTACAAGCACCATAAAATTTGAATAATATCAATATGATTATGTGAGAACTCTACAAATACAACTCCACAATAAATTGAAAAGTGATCAATAATTTTGATTTTTTTTTCAAGATGCAAATCAGCTTTACCAGACTCTTCCGAGTATTTTGATCCTGTGCTTGACTCTGTATTTTGAGGAAACTAAGTTGAGTTATCTCTTCTAAGTCGACTCAACCCTGAGTTACTCGCAATTTTTCACTCACGAGTATGACTCATACTCGCAAGTCAAACACAAGTCAGATTGACTTGGCGAGTCTGATTCATCTGTCTCATGAGTTAGACTTGGTAGCCTCTCTATGAAGGCACAGAATAACAAAAAAAACACTCATTTTTCTTGTTTAACTGACCCCATTTTGTGCAAACAACCAGCAGACCTGTGATTCTGAATATAGCCCACAATCCCAATTATCAATTGATGTATGAATGCAAGATCAAAATTAAGTGAAAGAGGAGATGTCCACCAGAGAAACCTACAATTTGCCAATTCAATAGTCCCATATTAAGATGGATTTCTGCAATGAGTGAGTTTGAATACACAGTGAAGCTGTCTCCTTGATTTCAAATTTCCCAACACAATGAAGAATCACTAGAATTAGAATGAGAGGGACCCTTTAGAAAGAAAAAGAGCACTTTACACTCAAGAAACTTGTTGAATATGGGCTGATCAACAATTTTTTTTTTCTCATGCTACAAGAGATCAATGAGGTAACAGATACAAATCCGCTGGACAGCTTGACTGTAAAACTCCCTAAAAAACTTTACTTTAAACCTTTATATGCCTCAAATCTTTGACAAATATACTTTCAGAAATGCCCACGAATTTGATAACAGTATCTCAAAAATTTGCTCACGGATTGGAGGAGAAAGGAGGCCTAGAAACCCTACGACCTTGATGAAAAGAAGTCAGAATAAACTCACGGCTAGCCCAGACATTGCCTTAGAAACTAATTAACAAAAATATGGTAGTTCCTAGAAAGATTAGGATCTTCAAAAAAAAATGTAATTAGCCCCTGCAGAATTAATGTTCTCACATTAGGTAGAATAGATGTGCTATATGCTCAACGCAGAACCTGTCAAAACATTAAGGGCTATATCAACAAAATATATGCCAAATTGAACAACAAAAACATTTAGATAATTGATATCTTCAGAAATTAATGGAATTCACCTTCAGCAATTTAGTATTTGATTGCAAAATGGGAGAATTTCAGAAAAAAAATTTAAGTTATAATTTCACAAGAATCCATTGTTTATGGCTTGAAGAGATCAATTTCTAAATTTTTTTGAGGGTCACAGGCCTGTCAACTATATAATTTGTTTCACGGTTTGTGTTGACTTCCAATCCTGGAAGGGTGCCTTTGCTAGCGCTAAATTTGCTAACTATATAAAAATGCTACGTAATGTACCCTTTTTTTATTAAAATAACTGCGTGTAACATAAAAGAAATCTAAGAAAAGCAAATAGATGCAGAAATTTTCCAGTATATGAAGAGTGTAATGATAATACCAAATTCTAGGATAATAGGAGCAATTCTCCAGTATATGAAGAGTGTAATGATAAGACCAAATTCTAGGATAACAGGAGCAATTCTCTAGAGACGGGCCAGATACTGAATGGTCGACATCTACAAAACCATGAAGTGGAACTCAGTATGGCAACAAGAAGACAAAATAGGCAGATCGATGTCTACAGATCTATGAAGTGAATTATAGTATCATGGCACAATGGAAGAAAAATAAATGGGCAGAGTAGAGAGATATAGAGTTCAGAACGCATTACTGTCAACACACTGCAATGTAACTTTACAAAGAATTCAACTATCAAATATCAGTTTAATCCTTCAGGGTATGTATAAACCATTGAATATGAAATAGTAGAAAGGGAAAAATAGGAGAATTTTAAGATGCACCAAACTGCATTGATCAAAAATCAAGAGAGCCGTGAGGGTTATGATCATACAACATGCTGAATGAAATAGGAAGCAAAAGATTTCAATAAGATGGCACAAAATACATTATTGAAAGCCAAGATGCCTTGGCAATTCTACAAAAAAACAATAAAATGTGTCGACCCAAAAGACACTGTAACGTAAGGCAATGCTTGAGAAATGAATCAAAAGCCATGCCTCAGAACAAAATGCAAAAGAGATTGTTTCAAATCTTGATTCTCAAAATAATGCCGTTCCAGAGGAGGTTGACTTGGATTTTAAGGACAAAGTTCGAAGAATTCGAGACTTCTAGGGAAACAATATCAAGCAGATTGTAGTTAAGTGATTAAATGAACTGATTTTCCATGGTCATCCCTGTGTTCAAATTCAAAATCCCTCGAGCACAGGTTGTGCGGAAACTATGGCAAGCAAGTTGTGGTTAAGTTGTTAAATCAAAGGGCATTCAATGATCATACCCAGATTCAAAATCCTACAAAAGCATGTTGCCACATTAATGTGACCAATAGAGTTAACTACAGTATCTGAGACCAGACCAGGTAGAAATTTGGCGGGGACAACCCCAGGTGATACATCTGGGTGGTGGAATATAAGCAGAAAGCAAAGCCCATTTGGTTAACAAAAGGCCTTTTATCAAAATGAAGCATAATTAATCAAGGTAAACATCATGCACCCAGTAGCAATAGAGTAGAGATATACACAGTAAGATTTGAAGCATTTCAACTACGATATATATCCCAGCCTAGAGAGCATTTGTTAGTCTGCTTATTACTCTGCTGCTGGTGCTTATTGATTGCCATTAAAACACAAGATTTATTATTAAATAAAATGAAATGAAGAACAAAATGCTTTTCTTTGTTGTTAATTGTAACAATTCAATTAACAGGTAAAATTTCAGGCCTAGGATTTCTACATATTCCAATTGGTGATTGGAACCACAACATTTAGCATATCTACTGTAAAATACCTGCTAGGCTTTCAGGGAAAAACTGCATTCTCCCCAACAACAAACTGTACCACTGTGTTCAATGAAGGAACCTTTGATATTAGAGGACTCTGTTCTATTTGAATCTTAAAATGCTTATATGAATGCAATACAAGGCCCTGAAATGCGGGTATAACCATATATGTATACTGCATGCATTCAGCAGAGATAATGAGACTGATTTTAATTTAATAGACAGATTTCTTACCAGTTGAGGTGATTGAATTGAATTGGATCGTGGAACAGATTATATAGTTTTTTTTTTTTTAAATGGGAATGAGAATTTTTGGAACCTTGATACCAGCCCAGTTAAGGAACCCATCATGAAGAGGGCATACAACACAGCCCACCGTCCATGTACGGATCTTGAGGGTTTGATTCTTAGCCTGCCCAAATTTCAACTCCTCTCACAATTTGATAAAAAATTAATCTGGTTTCACAGTAAGGAATTCTTGTGGGTGCATAGTTACCAAACAGGATGACAAAGTCGGAAAAGCTAGAATTTGTATTCTTCTACAGGAAAAGAGCCAGAAATTTTGGAATCAGGGGAGCCCGCGCAAGAGGAAAACCCAATTGGCAGAAATAGCTAGAATTGGTATTTTACACAAGACAAATCAGAAAATCTGGGATTCTCTCCGTTTAAGAAAGGGTATTTCCTCGGTATCCAGTCGACGAAAGAGTGTAAGATAAATCAGCACGGCCCTCGCCACCGCAAAAACCCTGGTATTTCTCTACAAATTCAGACCTTCAAAATAGGGGTCGTTCTTGGGAGTTTTCTTGGTGCCCACTTATCAAGAATGCTAAAGTGGATCAATACAGATATCGGAACAGAGAGATCGAAGTAAGCATCTCTGATCAGATTTGAAGAAAAACAAAATAGGGTAACATGGATCATGACATGCCAAAACCCAACGATAGTTTTTCTCCAATATAAAATTGAAAAAGAGGCTAACAGAGATGAAATGGCACGGAGAAAAGACCAGAAGCTCCTGCAATTAAAGTTGATGTTTGGGTCCAGGAAAGCTCGTATCCTATTGCTAGCTCCTCCTCGTCCTTGGAATCCTTTGCTTCTCCTCTTCCTTGACCAAGCCCTTCTTTCTCACCTCCACTCTTCCTTCCCTTTAGATGCATTGTCAACATTTAAGCCGATTCCCAGAAATTAAGGTTATTGACCCAAACTTGTGGGACAAGGGTGACTCATATCGTCCTGTTTTTCTAGGGAAAAACAACGCTAAATCCAGAAAGAATTATAGAAATTATATTGAAAACGAGTTGAATATTATTTAGATATTATGAAGATTCTCAATCGAATCAAAAGCTTCATAATTAGAGTCAAAAGCTTCAAGTCATAGCGACACTTGAAAGTTTTCTTTGTCCCAGCCCAGCGATAAAACAATTGATTTTTTTTTTTTTTTTTTTTTAACATTTAGATCAAAGTTTTTTACATTAAAATGTCTATAGGTCCTAAGAGTTGAACCTAGCCTCTGATACTATATGTAACAGCCCTGAAATAAAAACATGTAATTAATTAAATTAATCATGCGATTTATAATCAACACACAATTTATTAACTAATTAACATTAAATTTGAAAAGAATATGGGTAGAGACAACTTACATGTTTCTCACTTATGATTTCAGCGCTGAATGCTGGTTGAATTCTACTAACTGCAAAAAAGCCTTGGGGATGACTCTCCATCCAACCGTAGGTTCAATTGCACAAAATATTGCTACAACTGGTCACCCCCGAGCCCTCAATCAATGTACTATTGCCAGGGAATCCCTTGTCTCACAATACTATTCTCTCAAGAGAATGGATGATGGAATGATGGAATGCCTCTCATCTTCCTCACTATCTATTAAATAGAGCAAACATTGGAAGGGAAACCACATGCAAACACTCCATGTGTTGTTGTAGATCTAACCCAGAATATTATAGATCTGATATAAAAGTATAAGATAATGCAAAGAAACCCAAAAATAATTCCTTCAAAACCCAGAAACAATAAGAGAGAAATAGATAGAAATGATTCTTTATTAATATCAAACCCTTATGGTAGGGCAAAAACATACATTCACTCCTTAAGGAAGGAGAGCACTCCACAAGCCATATGCCTGTTCATACAATAATACTTCACTTCATATCATCCATGTGGAGTCTCTAGCCTCTATATAGGCCTCATACATACAATACCATGGGTCATTACCATGGTTCCCTCATACCATCAACTAATACCATGGGCCCATTACATTATTATTAACTACTTGTGGTCCCTTACATGACATGGGTTAACCACCTTATTTATTACTATGGCCCATCCCATTATTACATTATTACCTTGGGTACCTCCCTTGGTACCCCATATTATCCCCCCTAGGTATATAACATTCCACCCCCCTAAGCATGTTTCGTCCCCGAAACATGGGAAGAACACAAATAATAAGATCTACTCAAAAGAGTAGTCCACTGGTACCATGCACGTGCATCTAGCCATCCAAGAGAAAGGTGAATCGTCGATCTCGCTGGTGCCTCGCTCGCTTGAGATGGAAGTTGACCGTGGCAACTCTTCTGTGTTGATGTGTAGTGGGTGGATCTTCTCTCCTCGCTATCCGTCATGTGACTACTTGGTTTCCATCTTGATGGTTGTCTTGCGGGGTGATGTGGGTGATGATATGTTGAAGTTTTAACCCACGATGTCTTTTTCTTTAATTCACCCTGCTGTGGTGCCTGTTGTGGTGTCTTCTTTTCCAATATGACTTCAACCACTGAACCCTCATCAGATGTGTCAGTACCAGTAACCTGTTCTGCTTCAGCCTCTGTTTGAGTTTGATTATCGACCATCAACTGCTCATCATCTGATATGTCAGTCCCTGGAACATCTTCTGCTTCAACCTCCTTGGATTCTACCTGCTTATTAATGGAAATATCCTGTAATGTAATTTTCTTCTTTTTATACCATAGCTTCAGGAATTTCTTCTGCACATTAATATTGATTGTACCCGCAGATTCATTCCAAGGATATCCCAAAACAAGATCCATATTATCCATATCTGAAGCATAAAAATCACCATGAAGCACATACTTATCCATAGAAAGCTTCAAATCCTTATAGATTTGAACATCCTTATCATCAACCTGTGTATGTTCAATTTGTTTTGCTGGGACTTGCAATTTTTTTGCCAAATTAACACTAATAAAATTATGTTTACAACTAGGATTGATAGAAACAATGATCTTCTCTTTCTGAATCAATCCATGAATCTGCAATAAGGATATACCAGTAGGAAGTACCCCTTTAGGTTCCATAGTTTCCTTCTTTTCTGTAAAAATAAAATCTTTGCTAGGCAATGTGACCTGACGAGCTAACTGGCAAGCCTCCGTCCACGTGGAAGGGTGGTGAAGTAGAACTTGAGCTTTGATGGCTTCTTTAAGACCGAAGATAAAACAGTCCTTGTAGAATGTATCTGTGAGACCCCTAGTGCGGAAGGCTAAGGCTTCAAAAGCGGTAATATATTCCTCCACTGTACCAGTCTGTCGGAGCTTAGTGAGATGACCCAAAAAAGAGTCTTCCTGTTCAAAGCGATCTAGGCCCGCCATCACAAAAATATTGGTGAAAAATTGAAATGGTCACAAATCCGTCAATATTTCTCAGAATCCCTATTATAACCTATTTTTAGAAATGGAACAATCATTCTGCATCTGCCCATGTGATAAAAATCCTGATCCAGGCACTAGAATTCCAAATCTGCTCTGCTACTCTCCCGCCGTCACCCAAAATGTCTGCAAAAAGAGCTGATTTTAAATCAGCGATATCTCCCTCATCCGGACTCCGATTCGACTGATTTTTTTTTTAAATTAGGTGTTTTTTCACAAAGATTCCAGATCTACAATTATATCTTGCAGATCTTGCACCAGGACTTCTAGATCTGCGCCGCAAAACTCGCTGCCCTGAAAATTGTCTGCAACCCCATTGATTTTTAAATCAGCGATATCTCCTGCATCCAGACTCCTATTCAACTGATTTTTTTTTGAATTTGGGTATTTTTTCACAAGGAATACAGATCTGCAATTAGATTCTGCAGATCTAGCACCAAAACGTATAGATCTGATCTGCAAATTCGCCACCCAAAAATCCCTGCAAAAAATTAAAAAAAAATTCTCCACTTTTGTGCCCAAGAAAGTGCTCTGATACCAATTGTTGTAGCTCTGATACCAATTGTTGTAGATCTGACCTAGAAATACTATAGATCTGATATGAAAATATAAGAGAATACAAATATACCCAGAAATAATATGAAATGATTCACTTTATTGATCAAAACCCTTATGGTAGGGCAACACCATATATTCACTCCTTAAGGAAGGAGAGCACTCCACAAGCCATATGCTTGTTCATACAATAATACTTCTTTTCATATCTCTCCATGTGGAGTCTCTAGCCTCTATATAGGCCTCATACATACAATACCATGGGTCATTACCATGGTTCCCTCATACCATCAACTAATACCATGGGCCCATTACATTATTATTAACTACTTGTGGTCCCTTACATGACATGGGTTAACCACCTTATTTATTACTATGGCCCATCCCATTATTACATTATTACCTTGGGTACCTCCCTTGGTACCCCATATTATCCCCCCTAGGTATATAACATTATCATCCATACAAGAGGAGTGATAGGGGGTACTTGTCAAAAGAGTTTAAGAAAGTAAATCCACCAAAATTTGATGGAGATATGAAGAAACCACGGGATGTAGAGGCATGGTTTCTTAGAATGAGGAAGTTCTTCAGGTTGCATGACTATTTAGAGAACATGAAAGCTAGAGTGGATACATTCAGTTTCAAAGGTAAAGAAGACATTTGGTGGGAAGATGTGAAGAATGTCAGATGTATTCATGAGGAAGACTTGACTTGGAGTGATTTTGAGCGGATATTCAAGAAGAAGTACCTATCAGAGTAATACTTTGATGACAAGGGAAAAATAATTCTATGAGCTAGAGATGGGATCGATGACAGATGATGAGTACACTAGCAGGTTCTTGGAGTTATTGAGATATGCACCTTATCTCACTGAGGAGAAGGCCAAAATTCTGAGGTTCATTAGTGGATTGTTGGTTGCATTTAAATATAGGATTGAATTCGATGAGCCTAGATCATTGAAGGAGGCCATCCGAAAGCCAAGGCATTGCTATGAACAATCGAAGTGTAGTTCTAAGACTAAGCCAGATTGGAGAGGTAATGCAAAGAATAAAGGAAAATGGGACAAGAAATGAGCAAGACCTCAGGATTCAGGTAATAAAGAGAATGTTTCACCACTTAAGAGGTTCAATGCATCAGATAGAGGATAGGACACCGACCTGAGGAGCAAAATAAGGAGCCTATGCGGTGTTGGACTTGTGGGGGAGATCATCGCAGGAGGGATTGTCCACAGTACCAGAGTGGTAGGCTTAAGATATACAGTGTGCATGAGGCACAGACTATTGGGATGTTGGTTAGAGTATTACTTGTATTTATGCAGTGTTAGATAACAAATAGGCAGACCATCAAGCATCTATCATTGAGATGGACGGTAAGCTTTGTGATCAAATTATTTATATTTTGATTGACCCTGGATCTAATTTTAGCTATGTTAGTATTGACTTGGTGGATAAGTGTGGTTTCGGTAAGGAATTGCATGCAGAATCTTGGTTAGTGCAGTTGTCTAAAGGTACAAAGAAGCGAGTTCATCATTGGGTAAGAGATTGTGCATTTGATCTGAATGGTATTCATACCACAACACATTTGAATATATTACCATTGGGATCATACATTATGTTGTTGGGCATGGATTGGTTGTATCTTCATAGAACCAAGGTGGATTGTTATGATAAGGCCATTAAGTGCTTGTATGACAATGGAGAACCAAGAGTCTTATAGGGTAAGAAGAAATCCACATTAGTTAGGATGGTGACAACTATGCAAGCAAAGCGTAGTCATAGAAAAGGGTGTGTCTTATTTGCAGTACACATTTCTAGTGACAAGGGTAAGGAAGTTGAGGATGCAGATGTGTTGAGAAGGTACCCAATTCTACAACAGTTCAAGGATGTATTTCACGAGGAAATTTTAGAGTTTCCACCTCATAGGGAGGTAGAATTTTCTATTTAGTTGGTTCCATGGGTAGCTCCGACATCAAAAACACCTTACAGGATGAGCACACCTGAGTTGGTAGAGTTGAAGTTATAGTTGAAGGAAATGTTGGACAAGGGACACTATTAGTTTGAGGGGGCTTGACCTAGGTTCAGAGTGTGTTGTGCACCAACAAAACCCTCAACTACTGGTCCTTTCGGCAATGACCTGCAAGCAGGTCGGAGTCTCACCCGAAGCAGTTATGGGAGGTTACAAACTAGGTTTCCACAACCGAAGGGATATCCTCAAAGTGGCACCATGTATTTACTTCTACTGTATATCAATATTATAAATTTGCATGCATAAGAACTTCACACATATGATTAATTTAGTGTAAACACATAAACTCTACAAATAATAGTATATCTTATAGTTCTTCATCAGTGAAAAGCATACATAATCAGATACATAACAATAGATAAATAATATGTACAGAGATACAACACTTCCCCAAAACTTCCTCTTTATTAAAAATATCTTCAATTAAATTCACTTCTCTAACCTGCACACCCAGCTACAGGTGGTCTGAGCACTCAGTTACATACTCTTCAAGGTCTCCATGCACTCATCTACGGAGCCTTCTCAAAACTATAGACTACAGACATGAATACAAAGATTCACTTATGATATTCCATTATTGATTCTCCTATTCATATTAGATTATCCTTTACAAAGTATTACATATCCTTTTATACATTCATCTATAAAAGAAATGGTCCACATACCATGGATCCATAAAACAAGGACTACTACCCGATACCCATTTCAAAATAACAGCTTTATCCCATCCCAAAACCCTTAAAAGTTTTCACGATGAATATATCTTCACCAGCTCTGCATGGTCTACTCCTTTCGCGGGGTATTTTACCCAAAACTTGGACCAAGTTGGGCCATGCCCAAGAGGTCTTTCCATGCAGAGTAGAAGGTCTTTCCTTCTTCCTATGCTTCCCTGCAATCCATTAAAAAATCCTTACATAGATAAGAAGATCAATTGAACTGGACCCCTGTGCTATGTTGGGTGCATAAAAGATGTATTTTAGGACTCCTAAATCCCTCACATTAATTATCGACTTGGGTAAGTCTTTTTGTTTCAAGAGTGTACACAGTATGTGCAGGTGATGGAAATCGTTGTATCTACAGAAGTAATGCTTTAAGATAACTTATTGATTTCAATACAAGAGTAAACGGTTCAAACCATAAACTACCAAACCTGTAACTTCAAAGAAATTAAACTATTCAAGCATCAAAACTCAATCTTAATAAAAAAGCTCTAATTGCAATTACAAGCCATAAGCACATCAACTAAGTGCACTATAGTAGTAACAGAGCTCTTTCAGCTGAATAGAAATAGTAATTCACTTGATCTAACCAATAATACTTTGGCTCTTGATTAACAGGAAATAACTCTTATCTAATAATTGAATCCATCTATGACATAAATAAATGCAACCAATCAACAGAAATAAGAAATAATGTGTGGAATGCACAAACTCAACACCAGTGATTTATATATCAAGTAGATCAATCGTAAAACTATAAAACAAAGAAATTAGACTTGCAATAAAAAGGTAAAAATATAACACAGGGAAAAGTAGTGAAATCCACCAGTGACCGGGCCCAAGCCACCAGTGATTACTGCCTAGTTACTCAAAATATCGTGAGCAAACTGAAACACAAATTATATATTACTCATTAACTCTGAATGTCATTACAGTAATGATGTGTTCTTCAAAATAACCCTCTGTCTCTTACAATTACAGTCGAAGTAAAAAGGAAAAAATTGTTCTATTCTATTCATTTTTCCCCTCTTATAATCAAAGAGGAAAAGAGATAACTACGATTCCTCAGGATCAGGAGATCCTGAGGAATTCGCAACCACATGCTATTATCAAAACAAACTTCCATCTTGCATTGATCCTTTCGATTCACTTCTCAGCTTGACCACACAAGACACACTCTTTTCTCCTTGTTTAGCCTTTTTTGTTCAATAGATTGAACAACAATTGTCCCATTCGCCAATCTCTGCATAAAAAGCAACGAAAGTTAGTTTTGACAACTGAATCATATCAAAAGTGATTCCGTTCACTTTTTGTCGAAATTCTATCAAAATATTATTACATCATGGCACAAATGCATAAAAAAGGAGGAAAAAGATAATGTAATCAAGGGTAATGTTATACCTGTTGCACGACCCAACATACTCCCCTGCTTACCTTGTTTCATGTCCTCATGAAAATAAGTAGTTATTATGTAATGCAGTTAGAGAGTAAGCAAGAAAGACTTTTTCCTTATACAACCTAAAATCGTGCTTTTGTATTAAATTTGCAAAGGCTATCCCTTCATGACTGTCAGGCAGCTTGTAATCAGAATAGTATCCTTCATGAAGGTACCAAATAATAGGGCTCCTAAATCGACATCCTAGCCAATGTGGTCCTTCCCTCAATATAATATTACTTTATGTCACAAAACAGCTTGCGGCAACTTTAGAATTCCTGTAGCCAAATGGTTCTCTGTTCCTGACACTATTGGTGGAGACTATCCATCTGTTTGGATGCAAGTAAGGACCTTTCCCGTATGGATAATAAATACACCCTTCCTGGTTGCACAATTTATTTATGTAGAGGCCCCAGATTCTTAATTACTCCCTCCTATTTCATGAACCTCTTGTGTCTAACAAAAAGATGCAAGGGTTGAGTAGGCTCACCCCTTACCCACCCAGTCCATGTTCTTTCCTTTGAAAGGTGTTATAAGCCCTGGACCACTTAAGTTGGTTCACTGCGAAGGAAATAAAGTCCTGGAACTGAACGTCCCCAATAAAAGGGCTAGGATTGTTATCCACCTCCCCTTCTAATAAAAAAATTATGCAAATAAAGTTCAAAGAGAAAACGTTGGACTTTTATCCTATGCTCCTTACAACATTTTATTAATTCTTCAGTTGTCTTCAATTCAACTAACTTGTTGGCCATAATAGCTTTAATTTTCAACAGTAAATATCTTTCCAACAAAAACAGAGCATAGTTTGTAGTAGGAGATCTGCAAGATAAGACATCAGAATATAAAGAGAAAATAGCATCAATATGACCCACAACCTTATCTAGCTTGGATTTTACTTTCCTCAGCTTTTCTTCCTCCTACCTTGACTTAACAAAAGTTTCATCCTCAGTTATGGACAAATCATTGAATTGCTTCTGCAGCTCCTGGTACTTTTGCAGAGGAACCGTCTCCTTCTTACATTGCACTAAAGAAAGCTGGGCCTGTACCATCTCCTCCTGTAACTCTAGAAGAATAGGATCACTACTTGATGGAGCGTCATTGAATATTTCTTCTGTCTAGGTGCTTTTGTTGTGAGAGGATAAACCCTCCGTCTAAATAGACATATCTATCAAATCTATATGAAAGCTTGTTTGTGTGGCTACCATCTTAGTAGAAATAGATTCAGTCTGGGTTCCTATTGCCTTACCTTGACATACTTCTGTCTGTGCGGCCATAGTGACTAACTCAGGAATAATGCTCGAAGCTTCCCTGTTTGCAGCTTCTTTTAATTTTTGACGCAGCCGCTTAACCGTCTTTTGAAGCTTCCGATATTTCTTTTTCAGCTTTCTTAACTTTATTTCAGCCACTTGCTTCTTCTGAGAAGCATCTTCTGTAGGAACAGATTCATCAATACCCTTTGTTTCTGAGGTATCTTGGTGCTCGTCTTGGCTATGTTCCACTATAACCGTGTCACCTGACTGGTTATCAGATTCATGAATTAATTTTGTGTCCACTTCCTCGGCCTGGTCTACAGCTTCTGGGGAAGGCAAAATTTTTGTGTGACCAGAATCCTCTGTGTATTGAGACTTGTTCAGGCTCTGGTCAAATAATCCTTCAGGTTGTATATATGTGCTCAAATTTGCAAGAACCTGGGCCATCCCTTCCTCGAATTCCTGCAAGAAATCATCTCGGGGGCTCTTAAGTGGTGTTTGAGAAGGCCCTGCTTCATTTTCTGGTTCGCCATCATCTTGAGAAAAGTATTGTGCTTCCCTTTTTTTGGGTCAGAATCATGTTCTTCCTTCTATTCTGGTTCAGAATTGGGTTCTTCCTCTTGTTCTGGTTCAGAATTGCATTCTTCCTCTTGTTCAGGTTCAGAGTCATGTACAACATTTGGACTAGATGGCTCTGCAGGGTGCTTGGAGCTACCATGAGGATCTACAAAAGTCCTCTAAAATGGATTTATCTTCACAAAACGTCTGCGCTTAGTAGGTCCTGTTACTATTCGAGCAGTTCTTTTCCTCTTCGGAACAGGGTTTTGTTGTTCAAATTCCAAGGTTTCAGAATTTTGGACTATAGGGTCTGGCCCAATCTCTGGTGGATTTATAAAATTATCCCAAGTTAAATCTTGCTGAGCAAGACTGTGACTAACAATCAGTCTGATCAACCCATGATGACTGACTACAGTATCGGGATGTTTAGCCCATATTACTCTATCAACTATATCATGCAACAATGAATTTAAGAAAAATGGAAAATTGACAGTAAGCTTTTTCTTTAGAACGGCTAAAAGTTTAAGTTGTCGTGGTTTTACCACATCCTTTCGACCATCACAGGTAATGTATTGTTGGACGACACTCGACAATTCGCACCATGGTTCTCCCAGAGAGGATGGTTGAATGCCCTTGCCTTTTTGTGTTAGCTCTGAACCTTTGTCTTTGAAAATCTCCACTACATCATGCAACATTACATGCTTTTCCGTCCATGCTGCTCCTTCTACCGACAACCCAAAAACCTCAGCTATCACAACTTCCAATACTTTTATGCTTACACCTTTTACTGTAGACTGCCCATTCTGTAAGTGTTGTAAAAATTCAAGAGCGATTTCACTGCTAGGGGTCTGAAGCCTAGTAAAATATGAAATCCATCCCGTGCGCACCAGAATTTCCCTAGCTTTGTTAGAAATTTCCAACACCGAGGGTTCTCAGCGAACCAATTTTCCACCCTTAATGCTCGAATTCTTCCAATATTCACTCTACAATTTTCAAAGATTAACACAACAAAAGTGCAGTAGAGAACAACAATTTCTTTGGTAAAATAGAACATCAAGTAGACATAACAACTAAATTCTGTAATGTCAAGCGGAATTTCCATGATAATTAATGATATTAACTCTAAGACTATCATACTACCACATGCCATTTGATCATGGGATATCATAGCAACATATCAAGTCCAATAAGTGGAATGAATGCATCGCATGCAAAGGTGTAATGGGAATCCTCCCCCTCCTTGAAAAGAGAGGTCGCCTACGGCTAAGTAGACAGGGAAAGGGTTGTTCTGATGGCAAGGTAAGGGTAAGAACAATATGGCATTAAATGAAACAGAGTACGCATATAAATGATAGGACGACAAGAGGTATGGTTATAATGAGAGCGGAGTGTGTAAAGATAGTTATGAAAAAAAGATAAGATGCTTGGATTGATGATAAGTTATGCGAGAAAGAAAAGGACAACAATGTGCCAAAAAGATGCTCTGTTGACAGTATTCTAGCCGAGAATGATGCAATTGATCGGAAAACAATATCTCATGCCTAAAGTTTCAAAACGGGGAAAAATTAAGGAAATAACTTCTCCGATAAAAAGAAAGAATAAGAAGAGGGTATTACACTAATAATTGATGATAAGATATAACTTCAATACCATAAGCAGAGCCTATGTTGCCAGCAGGCATCCATAGCCTCGGCAGGGTTGTTTTTTAACCCATATGAGCCAGGATCCTTAATTTATAAATGGAGAGTTGCAGTGTTATTCTACAAAAGAGATCAGTGTGCTAGCATGGTAACCAGATGACCACACTGCCATTCATTGGGATGTAGCAAAAGTGATCAGGCCAGCTTGTGATGTGACCTCCTGTTCCAAGGATATTCTGGCTATCCAATGGATCATAACCCTGGTGTGTTGGCCATAGTTGGAATGTCACTTTGTTATAGCCTTATGAACATGGTAGGTTGGCTCGTAATGAGACCCCCTATCCTCCATTTGAAAACAAAATTTTGTTGTTATTACACATTTTTATGATAAATAGAGGGAGGCTCAATACTCTTTAAGAACAGGGATGGTGGAAGAAGTTTAACATGTCAAATAAAAAAAAGTATACCCATAGTCTTATTTATTAAAGACAGAGAAGATTATAACCAAGAAGGATGGAACTAGCATGGTATTAAGATGACCAATCAGTATCAAGTACAACAGAAAACTATGCAGCAAAGCAATATACAAATAACCGTGTCCCTTTCTTGAAAATAATCTATCATCAAGAAGTTGTCCTGTTAAAGATCATAACATTAATGATATTAACTCCCTTCAATAGAATCCATAAATTCTTGTCCTCATAAAAGTAGTGTACTTCATGCCATGAAAAGAAAGCAAAATGAAAAACAAAATAAAAATGGGGTTGAGCGTTTGAGTGAACATCAATCATTCAGACAAGTGAACAACAATCACACAAAAGAAAAAAAATAAATTGTTGTTCAATTGGAATTGAACAGCAGAGATAAGCAAAAAGTGTTGTTCCATTATTTGAACAGCAATAACCACAAAGGGAAAAAGTGTTGTTCAATTGGGATTGAACAATAGCTATTCATTTGAATGAATGGTAGCTGTTCAATCAAAGGAACAGCAAAGCACACACTAGGGATGTAAAAGTGTTGTTAAGTTGTTTGAACAACAACGGTTCAATTGAATGAATAGAAAAAACATGCCAAAAAAAGTGTTGTTCAATTGGATTGAACAGTGGCTGTTTAATAGATTGAATAGAGGATGTTCAATTAATTGAACAACAAAAACACGCCAAAAAAAGTGTTGTTCAATTAGATTGAATAGGCAGTTGTTCAATAGATTGAACAGGCAGCTGTTCAATAGATTGAATAGCAGCTGTTCAATTAATTGAATAGCAAAACAACGCAAAGAAAGTGTTGTTCAATTGGATTGAACAACAAAATTACGCCAAAAAAAGAAAGTGTTGTTCAATTAACTGAACAGCAAGACAACGCAAAAAAAGAAAGTGTTATTCAATTGGATTGAACAACGGCTGTTCAATAGATTGAACAACAAAACAATGCAAAAAAGTGTTGTTCAATTGGATTGAACAGCAAAACAACGCAAAAAAAGAAAGTGTTGTTCAATTGGATTGAACAGTGGTTGTTCAATAGATTGAACAACAGCTGTTCAATTAACTGAACAGAAAAATCATGCAAAAAAGGGAAGTGCTATTCAATTGGATTGAACAACGGTTGTTCAATAGATTGAACAACAGTTGTTCAATTAATTGAACAACAAAATCACGCAGAAAAGAAAGTGTTGTTCAATTGGATTGAACAGGAGCTGTTCAATTGGATTGAACAGCAAAACAATGTAAAAAAGAAAGTGTTTTCAATAGATTGAACAGCAATATCACGCCAAAAATAAAGTGTTGTTCAATTGGTTTGAACAACGGCTATTCAATAGATTGAAAAGCAGATGTTCAATTAATTGAACAACAAAACAAGCAGAGAAAAAGAAAAAGAAAATCAAATCAACTCAACAACCATATTTACATATTTTACAAAAAAGAAATAAATTTTATAAAGATGAAGCTATTGAGGGATTGCCTTCTGCAGCTAAAACTTGCATGGTGGGGTCCTCATGTACCTGCTAGTAGAAAGATTCTCTAGTAAGTGGTTTTTGGTAGAGGTGCACCTAATGCCTATTCGCTTTAAAAGAAGAACCAGACCCATCAATGGTGGTCAGTGTAAGAGTGCCATTGTCATGTACTTGCTTTATTTCATAGGGGCCTAACCACCTAGTCTGCAGTTTGCCAGGGAAGTCGTGAAACTTGGAATCATAAAGGAGTGCCCAGTCACCCTCATGAAATGTCTTTTTCTTAATCAGGGCATCATGCCATTTGGCTCTTTACTGTTGAATAAGTGTCGTACGTTGTAGAGCCAGTAGCCAAACTTCATCTAATTCGTTTATTTGTTGTAACCTATTAACCTGGAATTCAGTTATATCCAGTCCCACTTCCTGGGCTTTCCTTAGTGTTTGTATTTCAAATTCCATGGGAAAAATGGGTTCTTTACCAAATACCAATTGATACGGAGAGTATCCAGTAGTGTTTCTCCAAGTTGTATGATATGCCCACAAGGCCGCTGGCAGTCAAGCAGTCCAATCTCATCGATGTGATGAAATTGTCTTTGTTATAATAGCTTTGATAACTTTTTTGGTGTTCTCTGCCTACCTGTTCGCCTGTGGGTGATACGGAGAAGTAATTCTATGTGTGATATGATGATTTATCAATGTAGCAGCAATCTTGTGACCCACGAATTGTGGCCCCCCATCAGTAATTACTTCTCTGGGTAACCCATACCGCACAAAAATTTCGAAAAGAAAATTAATAACGGTTTCCTCTATTTCTCTTGGCATCGCTACTGTTTCCACCCACTTAGTTACGTAATCTGTTGCAACCAATATATATGATTTCTGGTTGGATGGTGGTTTGAATGGCCCAATGAAATCTAATCCCCAACGCTCAAAGGGTTCTATCACTAGTTGTGGATGTAGGGGCATTTCATCAGATTGGCCAGGGTGGCCCATCCTTTGGCAACTATCACATGCCTGAACAAATTTTTTAGCATCTTTAAAAATAGTGGGCTAGTAGTAGCCCATATGTAGAATTTTATGTTCAGTTCTGCGGTTTGCAAAGTGTCCACCGCAAGGTCCATCATGGCAGGCTTTTAGGATATCATAAATTTTGTCCTCCCTGATGCACCTGCGGATGTGCATATCATATCCCGTGTGGAAAAGGTATCCTCCAATCCAGGAGAAACGGGTGCTACGCTGAACAATCAATTTCTTTTCTCTAGGTGTCAAATGTTTGGGCAATTTTCCCACTGCTAAGTAATTTTCTACATCTGCATACCATGGAATTTTTATGGCCACAACAAACAAATGTTCATCTGGGAACTGATCTTCTACCGCCACTATGTCATCTGTTCTTGGCACTCGAGAGAGGAAGTCTGCCACGAGGTTATCCTTTCCTGGTCAATCCCTTATGGTTATGTCAAATTCTTGCAAAATTAGTAACCAACGAGTCACTCTTCCATTTGTAATTTGTTTGTTGGCTAAATATTTAATGGCAAAGTGATCAGTATATAGAAATACAAGATATCTAGTTATATAGTGTCTAAATTTGTTTATAGCATAAATAACAACTAGAAACTCCTTTTCTGTTACTGTATAATTCAACTCAGCAGGAGTAAGGTTTTTGATGATGTAATATATAGCATAAGGTTTCTTGTCTTCTTCTTGGCCAAGAACAGCTCCAATGGCTGTATCTGATGCATCTGATGAAATCTGGAAAGGTATATCCCAGTTTGGGCCTCGTAATATTGGTGTTGTCGATACTAATCGTTTCATATCTGCGAAATCAGTGTCACATTTATCAGTCCATATAAAATCAACATTTCCTGTCAAGGCATATAAAGGTGCAGCAATACTCGAAAAATTCTTTATAAATCTACGATAATATCCAACAAATCCCAAAAAACTACGTACCTCTATTTGAGTGCAGGGAGTTGTAGGTTTTAACCCTGTATAGAAATTACCTGCATACAAATTCTAAAACACATAAAATAAATAATGTGAGAGCATAACACATAAAACACATATACACAAAGATTTTCCCCTGGATCCCAAAACTGGGACTACCAGCTTGATTTTTCATTTTGTTCCTTTCAATGTTATAATACATATTTATACATGCCGAAGCATCCAATACCATGGACCGATCACGTCCAAAACCATGTGTGAAAAATCATGCACAAAACCATAGGTAGGTCCGCCCAACCTAACATAGGGTCCAAAACCAAAATTTTCCAGGGAGCTGCCCCAGACCCCATAGAGTGGGGTTACCTGCACCCCTCAAACCCCCTGTGACTCCCCCCGCTACGTAATCGACGCAACGAAGGGGGGGCTCCGCCCCCCTTCTAACCCCCTGGTTAACTACGTGGGCTAGTCGTGCAAAGAATATAACACAACCCAACATTCTCCCACTTGTTGTTTTCTTTCCATAGGGGGCCACAGGAGATCTTAGTCATTTATCCAACCCTGAAACGCCCATTGTTTCTCTACACCAAGAGAACTTCTTAGAGCTCACAGATTTTGTCAATGCATCTGCAGTGTTCTTCAGTGTCCACCTTTACCAGCAACACCTTTTTGTCTTCTATCATATCCCTCACAAGGTGATACTGAACATCAATGTGCATTGTCTTTGAATGATATGCAGGGTTATTTGCCAAGAAAATTGCACTTTGGCTGTCACAGTCTATCCTTATAGCTTCCTGTACTAACCCCATACTTGAACACAATCTCTACAACAAAACTACTTCCTTGCTTGCATGAGTGGTTGCCATGTATTTTGCCTCCATAGTTGATAGTGCCACTACGGATTGTTTCTTACTCATCCAATTGACTGCACCTCCAAATAGGTTAAACACATACCCATTTGTAGATCTTCTCTGATCCAAATCTCCAGCCCAATCTGCATCAACAAAGCCACTGATATCCAACACTCTGTCCAATCCTGGTCTTCCTTGGTAGCACAAACCATAATCACTAGTGCCACGTAAATACCTAAAAACCCACTTCACTGTTGTCCAATGCTCCTTTCCTGGTTTTGACATAAACCTTCTCAATACTCCCACTGCATGTGAAATGTCTGGTCTAGTATAGACCATCACATACATCAGGCTACCGACTGCACTTGCATATGGAACACGGGACATATGCTCTTCCTCTTCTTGTGTCTTGGGACACTATTCAACAGATAACTTTACACCTACAGGAATAGGAACCTTCACCGGTTTACTATCCTGCATATTAAATCTCTGCAATATTGTCTCGACATACTTCCTCTGGTTTAACCAGAGCTTCTTTTTTGCCCGATCTCTTTTAATTTCCATGCCCAAAATATAGTTTGCAGCACCAAGATCTTTCATGTCGAATTTGGAGGACAATTGGGTCTTCAAATCCTGGATAATTTCTTTGTCATATCCAACCAGCAACATATCATCCACATACAAGACCAGATAAATAACACAATCACCATTTAATTTAAAATACACACAGTGGTCTGCTTTGCTTCTGGTGAAGCCAAGTCCCCGTATAAATGTATCAAATTTCTGATACCACATCCTTGATGATTGTTTTAACCCATACAAAGACTTCTTTAACTTGCATTCCAGTTATTTTTTACCCTTCACCACAAAGCCTTCAGGTTGCTTCCTGTAGATCTCCTCTTCTAGATCCCCATGAAGAAATGCTATCTTCACATCCATCTGTTCTACCTCAAAATCAAAAGCAGCAACAACAGATAAAATTAATCTAATAGAAGTTACCTTAGCAATAGGAGAAAAAATATCACCAAAATCAATTCCCGACACCTGGGAATAACCTTTTGCTACCAACCGAGCTTTGTATTTCTCCACCTTTCCTTCTGCATTTGTCTTCTTCTTGAACACCCATTTTCTTCCAATGGGTTTCCTTCCAGCCGGCAACTCCACCAGATCCCAAGCCTCATTTTTGTGCAAAGATGCCATTTCATCAACCATGGCCTCTTTCCAGAGTTTTCCATCCTTTGAATCTACTGCTCCCTTCAGAGTTTTGGGATCATCATTAGTAATGGATAAAGAAAAATTTGAATAGAAATTAGATGGACTATACCTTTCTAGCTTCCTTCTTTCTCGAACTGATCTTCTCACACTTGTAGTTTGTGGCTCTTCATCTTCTGATTCCTCTTCTGCGATAGAGTCTGATTCTTCCTCCTTAAGCTCATACTCTATCTTCTTAGGTTCCTTTGGTTGGACTTCATGTTTAATAACATATTTTACCTCTCTGAACACCACATCTCGACTATACACAACCTTCCTTGTTACTGGGTTCCAAAGCTTATAACCCTTTAAACCATCCTTATACCCAATAAAGATGCACTTTTCAGATTTACTATCCAACTTGGTTCGTTTCTCCTTTGGAACATGTACATATGCATCACATCCAAATACCCTCAAATGTGAAAGGGAGGGTTTCTTACCAGTCCATACCTCTTGTGGAGTCTTATCCTCCAACGTTGATGAAGGTGATCTATTGACTAGGTAACATGTTGTCTCCACTACCTCCGCCCAGAATTCCTATCCTAACCCAACACCACTGAGCATGCTTCTTGCCCTTTCCATTAACGTCTTATTCATTCTTTCTACAACTCCATTTTGCTGAGGTGTCTATGGAGTAGTCTTCTACCATGCTATACCACACTTCTTACAGAATTCTTCAAATTCCTTACTGAAAAACTCTCCACCGTTATCTGTCCTCAGCACCTTTATCTTCTTCTCTGTCTGGTTTTCCACCAGAGCCTTAAATTCTTTAAACCTGTCAAAGACTTTAGATTTCTTCTTAAGGAAATATATCCATGTATTCCTTGAGAAGTCATCTATAAAGGATACATAGTACACAAACTTACCTAGTGATGGAACCTTCACAGGTCCAAACACATCACTGTGCACAAGCTCTAATATCTGTTTCACCCTCTTACCACCAGAAGGGAAACTCACCCTATTCTTCTTCCCATATACACAATCTTCACATAAATCAAAATCTAGAGAGATATTACTCATACCTTCTACCATACATTTACCATGAAGTATTCGAAGGCCCTTCTCTGCAATATATGCAAGCCTTTGATGCCACAACATGGTCTTCTCTCCAGAGACCACTAGATTTTCTGCTCCACTTTCAGGAACCACAGAACTATTGCACCCATCAACAACAGTGCTACCTTGCAGCTTGTACAGAGTTCCAATCCAAACTCCTCGTATCAATACCAGTGCTCCTCAAACCATCTTGCAGGTATCTTTCTCAAACACTGTTTTTACACCTGCATCATCCAGCTTGCTTACAGAAATCATATTTCTGGCCAATGCAAGAATATGTAGAACACCCGGAAGTGTTCTAACCCTTCCACCTTGAAACTTCAACTTTACTTTTCCGCGACCAACGATTCTAGCCTTCCTGTCATCCCCCAAGAAGACATCACCACCATCATATTTCTCATACTCGTAGAACCACTCTCTATGGGGAGTGAATTGAAAGGATGCACCTGAGTCAATCAACCATGCCTCATGATCTACATGTGTACTTTAAGAAGCCAAGTACACATCCCCACCTTCATCTGAGGTGGTTTTCGCCTCTGCAGAAGGAGCATCATCAGATCCCTTCCTTTATTAGGAGCTTTAGATTTACAGTCCCTTTTGTAGTGCCCTTCCTTTCCACATTTCCAGCACACCACCTTTACAAGTTTTCTTGGAGATTTAGATCTCCCTCTTGATTTAGATCTCCCACTTGATGACTTATTTTTGTTTCTGTTCTGGGACCATCCTCATGTAGACAAGGCATCACCATTCTGGCTCTCCATATTTTTCTGTCTCATCTCCTCCATCAGCAAGGATGAGACTATTTCATCAAACTGCAAGGCGATTACATTGCTACCTATTGCAATAACTAGACTATCCCACGAATCTGGTAGAGAACACAACAAACTAATGCACTTATCTTCATCTAAAATTTTGATATCAACAAACAATAACTGAATTACCACAGTATTAAATGCATTCAAATGCTTTGTCACCGAGTCTCCATCTTTCATCCTCATGCTATACAGCTTTTTCTGTAGGAACATTTTATTCACCAGAGACTTAGATTAGTACAAAGTCCCTAACTTGTCCCATAAAGCCTTCGCCATAGCTTCCCCTGATACATTCAACAATACTGAATCTGAGACACACAATTGTATTGTGCTCTTTGCCTTTCGATCCAACTTCTTCCATTATTTATCAGACACTCCCGTTGGTTTAGTACCCGGATCTACCGCAATCCACTGATCTTTATCCACCAACAGATCCTCCATATTTAGTTTCCACAACTCAAAACTCTGACCATTAAATTTCTCGATCTCTATCTTTCCACTGCTCGCCATCTTCTTTCACCACCAGAATCGATCCCGCAGATCTCCCACTGAATGGGGTCTACCACAGGCCCGAGCGAAACCCCTCAGCAACAAAGGTGTCCCCTTGAAGCCAAAACAACTCTGATACCAAATGTAGGTTTTAACCCCGTACAGAAATTACCTGCATACGAATTCTAAAACACATAAAATAAACAATGCGAGAGCATAACACATAAAACACATATACATAGAGATTTTCCCCCGGATCCCAAAACTAGGACTACCAACTTGATTTTTCATTATGTTCCTTTCAATGTTATAGTACATATTTATACATGCTGAAGCATCCAATACCATGGACCGAAAACCATCGCGTCCAAAACCATGTGCAAAAAATCATGCACAAAACCATAGGTAGGTCCACCCAACCTAACATAGGGTCCAAAACCAAAATTTTCCGGGGCGCTGCCCCGGACCCCATAGAGTGGGGTTACCTGCACCCCTCAAACCCCCTGTGACTCCCCTCACTACACAATCGGCGCAACAAAGGGGGGGCTTCGCCCCCCTTCTAACCCCCCAGTTAACTACGTGGGCTAGTCGTGGAAAGAATATAACACAACCCAATAGGAGTAGCTAATAAGAAGATTACCTGTATCTTTGCTGGATCTACCTGAATTCCAGTTGCTGAAATGTAATGACCCAGAATCAGGCCCTTTGTCATCATTATATGACACTTCTCATGACTTAAGCATAGCCTAGTAGCAATACACCGTTCTAGGACTTTCTCCAATGTTTGTAATGCCTTATCAAAGTCATCTCCATAGGGTGTGAAATCATCCATGTTCACCTCCAATCCTTCATTTATCAAGTCTGAAAAAATACTAAGTATGGCTCTTTGGAATGTACAGGTGCATTGCACAATCCAAAAGGCAATACCCTGTAAGCACATGTTCCCCAGGGGCAGGTGAAAGTAGTTTAATCCTAGTCTTCAAGGGCAATTTGAATTTGGTTGTAGCCACCGAAGCCATCCAGGAAAGAGAATAATTTCTTTCTTGCCAGTGTATCAAGAACCTGGTCGATAAATGGAAGGGGGAAATGGTCTTTTTTCGTTGCTTTGTTGAGTTCTCTGTAGTCAATGCATATCTCCATTTTCCATGAAGCTCTTCTTTCACAATATCCTTTAGATGAGGATTTAATCTACGTTGTGGTTGTCAAATGGGTCTTGCATCTTTTTCAGTATAGATGTGGTGCATGCAAAACTGAGGGTCAATCCCTTTCATGTCTGGGTAGTCCCATGCAAAAGCCCCTTTATATTTCCTAAGGACTTGTATAAGTTTCTGTTGCTGGTCATTACTCAGATTACTATTAATGTTCAGGATTTTCCATTGCTTGATTTCAATAGGCTTGCTATTATAGATAGTAGTTGTTGGTATCGGTTGGTCACTGATGTATCTCACGGAATCTTCTTCAATCTCATTGTCAAGGACCGCTTCAATCATGTGACATCTCAAATTAGACACTGCATCAGGGTGATTGATAAAGGTGTTAACGACATCATCTTCTGTTTGATTTTTGAATTCAAGCGCATCTGCCACAGTCAATGGTGAATGAATATTTTCTTTTAAATATGTTGTTGGTTGTTTCCTAGTTTTTACAATGGTCAAGCTTGGCTGAGCAGGAGGGTATAAAGCTAGATTCTTAACAACATTTCCTCTGGTTATGGTCATACTGCCTATTCGGCAGCCTATATAAGCATCAATTGTTGCTATCCAAGGCCTTCCCAGTATTAACGGATGTCCATCTAGCCGTTTTCTGGGGTTAATAATAAAAAAATCTGCCGGATATTCCTAAGAGTCCATAGAAAACATCACATCTTGTAATGTTCCTTCTGGCCTAATGACTGAACGGTCAGCAAGTTCCAGCAAGGTAGTGGTTGGTTCTAAGGCTGTGATGCTAAGAACTTCACAAGTTTCTATTGTAAGAATGTTAATGGCTGCCCCTAAGTCAACTAAAGCATTGGGAAAAGAGTGGCCATTTATTTGGACTGTGACAATGGGATTCCCCAGGTCTTCGTATTTTACAGGTGTCTCTTTGCCTAGTAATAAATCAGACAAAGTTCTGAAGATATGGACATTTGGTGTTATTTTTGTTTTCCTCATAGAGTTCTTTACACACAACTCTTTAATGGTTTTAGCATATATCATAAAATCTTGAATGGCTTAGAGGAGGGGTATTTTTATACAGAAATTTTTGAGTTCACCCAGAAGATCAAAGTCAGGATATTCAATTGGTCGAGGTATTATCAATCTTTCTGGGAACAGGGGAGAAGTAATTATGATTTGTTCAGGATATTTCTGCCTGACTGTATCGTTTCCATGTTTTGTTTGCTGGTTATCTACAGTCGAAGGCTTATTTGGATGTGTTTCTTTAACTTCAGGTTGCATATTTTGTTCCTCATCTTGAGCGATTATGCATCCAGATCTTAACTTAAGTTTATTACATTCTCTCGACTCAACTTCAGGGTCCAGACTCTCAATAATTTGTACTGACTGGATCAGTCTGTTGTTAGGATTCAGATTTGGTTGAGCTGGAATTTGTGGCCGTATATTAGGTTGAGGATTTTGCTACAACATCTAAGGTGCTGGTAAGGTTGATTGAGGCAGAGGAATTGTTCCCATGGGCTGGTTTGTGGATCGTTGCCAATTTGGTTGCCAGTTCTGATTTTGTGAGGTAGAAGGAGACCATTGAGAGGAATAGGGGGTGTTCTGCCAAAATGGTGGAGGGTAAGAGGAATTTGGCCAATTATTGTTTAGATTTGATTGGTTGGGCCATGGTGGCATAGAAAATGCTTGAGGTAGCCAAGTAGAGAAAGGTGGCTAGTTCTGCCATGCTACCCCTGAATACTGCTGAGAATTAAATTGCGAGGAAGGAAAGAACGAAGATGGTTCTATAGGCATACCTATTAGATGTGCTTGTCATTGACGAGGTTGGTTCAGCAGATATACTAGTTCCACTTCCTCTTCTGCTTCCTTGAAAACTGGTTTTAATCTAGGAAGTGATGGACAACTTTCTGTAGCATGATCCTTAGTGAAAATGGTGCATGTTTGTATCGTATCTAATGGACATTCTCTCTATGATTGTGTTTCTTTCTGCAATGTGGGAAAAAAATAGCTAGATTCTACTCTGCTTCGGCCTGCTTTTGTTTGGCTTGCATGATATCCAATTGTGTCATCAGGGTCCCCAAGATATCAGTTTTGAAATCTTCCAGTAGATTTTCGATTTTAACTCGTGTAATGCTTCCTCCTGAGGCTCTGCTGTCTCTGGTGATTGCATCACGTCTGGTTGGTTTCAGCCTTGTACTGCCTCTAGAGCACTTGATGCACAATTGTATAATATCATTATAATCCTCTTGATAAATATCACCCTTCCCCATTAAATTCAATGTTTCTACCCATTGGTCTTTCATACCTTTGATCATCGTCGTTTTAAGAACTTCGAGAGGAAAATTTGCATAAGGAGATCTTTGCAGATTATATTGAAAATGTTCTACATATTCTTCAAGAGTCTCGTTAGTCTTAGCTACCATTTGAAAGATTTCATCCTTCAATTCTCTAGTTCGGCAATAATCTTGGTATATTTTTAGAAAGGTTGTTTTCATTTGGTCCTAGTTAGTAATGGTACCTCCACCAAGCCCCATAAACCAATGCAAAGTTTCTCCCTTCAGAGTAGAGGGGAACAGTTTCAGCTTCTGGGGGTTGGTAGTGTAATCATATCCCCTACATAAAACATCAAATTCGAAAAGGAATGCATCAAGATCCTCTAAAGTTAGCCCATGAAAGGTAGGAATATTCTATAATGGAATAGATTTCATGGGAGCATTGACAACTGTATCAACAATAGGGTATTGTAATGTGGAGGTCTAAGGCTTTTG
The DNA here is from genome assembly GCA_031772625.1 of Pinus tabuliformis. Lineage (NCBI taxonomy): Eukaryota > Viridiplantae > Streptophyta > Pinopsida > Pinales > Pinaceae > Pinus > Pinus tabuliformis. Next base: position 705,847,706 of record CM062816.1, on the reverse strand, counting down.
CTGATTATGAGCCATTTGATAAAAAATGTGCCAATATCCTTCAGGGATTTCCGGAGCTGGAGATTTGTTCTTGGGGGATTTAGAAGAGACTTTTAGAATGATTTTAACAGCACTACCTTGGTCCGGAATACTGGGTGTCGTCTGTTCAACTACGACTTCAGGAGATTTGGGTTCCAATCTTTTCAATACTACCTGTTTCTTCTTCTCCTTAACGGAAATTGCAAGAATTCCCTTCTTGTAAAGCGGTTAGGTTGTAAATTTTCAGTGTTCTAAAAACTCCATTCAGACCCTTCAGTCTTGCTGTGAATCTCAGCGTCAGCTACAGATGGTGATCCTGCAGCCTAAAGGGTTACAAAAGGATTTCTTGTAGAAACGGTTCGGGGTCCTACTGATGACTGAGACTCAGCTTTCCTTATGATTTCGTTAATGAAGGTTGGTCATCCAAGGGGTACCTATCCCTTAGATTTTTCAGATCTAGGCGGAGGAATTATATCTTTTTCTACTCTTTTCTTCTTAGTCATTCATACAGAAATACAAACATTTATTTCTACTTCAATTCTTATGCAATTTTGCTGAAAAGCGAGCAAAGGAGCAAGCACTTTACTTGCTCGTACGCAGGTTCTTACCTTCCATTTTTAATACCCAATTCTTTCACAACAAACAAATATCAAACATTTATCACCTTTTGTGAAATAGAAACACTCTCCCCGGCAACGACGCCAAAATGTTGGGCGCATATAAGATGTCTTTTAGGACTACTAAATGCCTCACATTAATTATCGACCTGGGTAAGCCTTTTTGTTTCAAGAGTGTACACAGTATGTGCAGATGATGGAAATTGTTGTATCTACAGAAGTAATTCTTTAAGATAACTTATTGATTTCAATACAAGAGTAAATGGTTCAAACCATAAACTACCAAATCTGTAACTTCAAAGAAATTAAACTATTCAAGCATCAAAACTCAATCTTAATAAAAAATATCTAATTGCAATTACAAGCCATAAGCACATCAACTGAGTGCACTGTAGCGGTAACAGAGCTGTTTCAGCTGAATAGAAATAGTAATGCACCTGATCTAACCAATAATACTTTGGCTCTTGATTAACAGGAAATAACTCTTATCTAATAATTGAATCAATCTACGACATAAATAAATGCAACCAATCAACAGAAATAAGAAATAATGCGCAGAATGCACAAACTCAACACCGGTGATTTATATATCAAGTAGATCAATCGTAAAACTATAAAACAAAGCAATTAGACTTGCAGTAAAAAGGTAAAAATATAACACAGGGAAAAGCAATGAAATCCACCAGTGACCAGGCCCAAGCCGCCAGTGATTACTGCCTAGTTACTCAGAATATCACGAGCAAATTGAAACAAAAATTATATGTTACTCATTAACTCCAAATGTCATTACAATAACAATCTGTTCTTCAGAATAACCCTCTATCTATTACAATTACAGTCGAAGTAAAAAGGCAAAATTTATTCTATTCTATTCATTTTTCCCCTCTTATAGTCAAAGAGGAAAAGAGATAACTACGATTCCTCAGGATCAGGAGATCCTGAGGAATTCGCAACCACATGTTATTATCAAAACAAACTTTCATCCTACAATGATCCTTCTGATTCACTTCTCAGCTAGACCGCACAAGACACGCTCTTTTCTCCTTGTTTATCCTTTGATGTTCAATAGATTGAACAACAATTGTCCTATTTGCTAATCTCTGCATAAAAAGCAATGAAAGTTAGTTTTGACAGCCAAATCATATCAAAAGCAATTCCGTTCACTTTCTATCGAAATTCTATCAAAATATTATTACATCATGGCACAAATGCATAAAAAAGGAGGAAAAAGATAATGTAATCGAGGGTAAATTTATACCTATTGCATGGCCCAACACGCTACACTGTCTGCTAATTACACTACTATTGTAGGCATTTCATTGGCCCTAGACTTCCGCATGATCTTCCCTGCTAAGATATGTGAGGCGAAGCACACACCCTGTTCCTCGATGGAGTTTATCTCATATCCGTAGGATTTCTTTACTAACCCGAACTTTTCTTTCATCATATAGGCCATCTCCTTGTCTTTGTTTTTACCCATGAATTCATCTATAGGGTCCTTTCCTTGATATGGAAACACTGTTATTTTTTTGATGAGAATCTCATCAATCGGGATCCTTTTCCCTAGCCAAATACAATTATCATGTACCATTGTGAGGATCTGTCGCACATATATTGTACTAAATGGGATTTGACCGAAGTGTGGCACATTCAACATGTTCAAAAGCCCTTCTCTCTGCACTCCTACAACCCATTCTTGTGGTTCTAATCTTGTAACTTTGTTATCTGGGTGGTAAACTTTCTTCAGGTACCTACTGGGCTCAAACTACTGAATTTTTTTTTCATTAAAATCGCAGTCTTCCAATGTGAGCTAGGGGATCTTCCCCAACACTTCTCCTTCAAAAGTCACCTCCTCTGGCAATAGTGGCATGTAGGTAGAAAATTTCCCTTCTTTTGGCTCCCTAAACAACTTTCTTGGTGGCATGTACACTGGGAGCACAGAGGAAATCTCCACATCCTCTGTCTCCTTCTGCTGAAATTTAGGTTCTTCCTCACTGTCGTGGACCTGCTGAGGTCCCTCCCGCTACATCGGTCTCTTTCCTTTCTGCATGGTATTTTTTCCCTTGTCCCGACAACTAAACCATTTGTTGGTTTGAGGGGGCTTGACCCAGGTCTAGAATGTGTTGCGCACCAACAAAACCCTCAACTACCGACCCTTTTAGAAATGACCTGCAAGAAGGTCGCAATCTCACCTGAAGCAATAATGGGAGGTCGTAGAACCAGGTTTCTGCAACCAAAGGGATATCCGCAAAGTGGCACCATGTATTTACTTCTACTGTATATCAATCTTATAACTTCGCATGCATAAGAACTTTGCACAGATGATTAATTTAACATAAACACATAAACTCTACAAATAACATTATATCTTACAATTCTTCACATAATTCAGTGAAAAGAATACATAATTAGATATATAACACTAGACAAACAATATGTACAGAGATACAACACTTCGCCAAAACTTCCTCTTTATTAAACAGATCTTCAATTACATTCACTTCTCCGACCTGCACACCTAGTTGCAGGTGGTCTACGCACTCAGCTATAGGCTCTTCAAGGCCTTCTCGCACTCAACTGCGAAGCCTTCTCAAAACTACATATTACAGACACGAATAAAAAGATTCACTTATGATATTTCATTGTTGATTCTCCTATTCATATTAGATTATCCTTTACAAAGTATTACATATCCTTTTATACAATTCATCTATACAAAAACCATGGATCCATAAAAAAAGGACTACTACCCGATACCCATTTCAAAATAAGGGCTTTATCCCATCCCAAAAGCCTTAAAATTCCTCTCAATGAATATACCTTCGCCAGCTCCGTGTGGTACGCTCCTTCTTTCGCAGGGTCTTTTACACAAAACTTGGACCAAGTTGGGCCATGCCCAATAGATACATTAGGCCAAGTGTATCACCATGGGGTGCACCAATATTGTTTGTGAAGAAGAAAGATGGTACTCTCAAATTATGCATTAACTACAAACATTTGAGCAAAGTGACTATGAAGAACGGATATCTATTACCAAGGATTGATGACTTGTTCGATCAATTGAAGGGAGAAACAATGTTATCGAAGATTGATCTCAGATCCAGATATCATCAGGTATGCATAAAAGAGGAGGACATTTACAAGACAACTTTCTGAACCAAGTATGGACATAATGAGTTTGTTATAGTTCCATTCGGTTCGACTAATGCTCCAGCTACATTTATGTGCTTGATAAATAATTTGTTGCATCCATATTTGGATAAGTTTGTTATTGTGTTCATTGATGATCTATTGGTATATTCTTAAAATGAGGAAGAGCATGTCGGGAATTTAGTAGCAGTGTTGAGGTTGTTGAGACAACATCAGTTGTATGCTAAGCTCAACAAGTGTAGCTTCTTTCACACTAAGGTAAACTACTTGGGGTATGTTGTCTCCAACAAGGGCATTGTAGTAGATCCAGAAAAGATAAGAGCCATCATAGAGTGGGTAGCTCCTAAGAATGTGGATGAAGTGAGATCTTTCATGGGTTTGGTAAGCTATTATAGGAGGTTCATCAAGAACGTCTCGTAGATTTCTTATCTTATCACATCATTGTGGAGGAAAGGTAAGAAGTTTGAATGGACAGAGGAGTGTGAGGCTATTTTTGAGTAGCTTAAGAAGTTGTTGACACATGCACCAATGTTAAATATTGCAGATTTGAACAAAGAGTTTGTAGTATGCACAAATGCTTGCAAGAGAGGACTTGGTGGAGTCCTTATGCAAGATGGACATGTGGTATGCTATGAGTCGCGAAAACTGAATGAGCACGGGCAAAACTACCCCACGCATGATCTTGAGTTGGCAACGATTATACATTTGTTGAAGATGTGGAGATATTATCTTCTGGGAAGGAGGTTTACATTGATGAGTGATCACAGTGGTTTGTTGTATCTATTTGACCAACCAAAATTGAATGGTAGGCAGGCTTGGTGTCTGACTACAATCAGTGAGTTCGACTTTGAGACCAGGTACATCAAAGGTAAAGAAAACAAAGTGGCAGATTATCTTAGTAGGCGGATACAAGTAAATCACATAGCAGCAATGAGCTCCTATGGGACAAATCTACATGATAGAATATTGCAGGCAGGTCAGCAGGATGTCAGATACATGGAGATTATGCATAGATTGCAGCAGAGTACAGGTTCAGGTGCAACTGATGGTACAGGTATAGGTACAGGTGATAGTACATGTACAGGTGTAGGTATAGGTACAAGTACAAGTGTAGGTGCACAAGGTGTGGAATATTTCCTTACATCAGATGGATTGGTTAGATTCAGAGACAAGATATATCTATCGGATAGCAGTGAGCTCAAGAAGGTGATCTTGAGGGAGTTTCATGCGAAACTGTATTCAAGTCACCTAGGTTATCAAAAGACACTGACATCAATGAAGAGATTTTATTATTGGGTGAACCTGAAGAGGGATGTAGCAGAGTTTGTGGTTAGGTGTTTTGATTTTCAACAGGTGAAGGCAGAGTGTAAACATCCAAGTGGAATGTCATAGCCGATTGTGATTCCAGAGTGGAAATGGGAAGTCATGTCTATGGAATTCATCACAAGTTTTCTGAGTATAGTGAGACAACATGATTCCATCATGGTTATTGTGGACAGACTGACAAAGGTTGCACATTTCATTCTAGTTAGGTCTACATTCTCAGCTAGTGATGTAGCATAGGTATTCATTCGAAAAACTACATGGTGTTCCAAAGAATATTGTGTTAGATAGGGATGCAATGTTCAGTTCCAAGTTCTGGAAGGAGTTTCTTGTAGGTTTGGGCATAGAGTTGGCCTTCAGTACGAATTATCATCCACAGACAGATGGACAGACAGAGAGGGTCAATATGATATTGGAGAACATGTTGAGGATGTATGTGATGCATCAAAAACAAAAGTGGGAAGAGTATTTTCCCTTGGTTGAGTTTTCATACAACAATGGTTATCACAAGTCATTGAGGATGAGTCGTTTGGAGGCATTGTATGGGAGAAATTGCAATACTCCCATCAATTGGAGTGATCCAGTTAATAAGGTGTTGATTGGACCAAATATGTTGGAAGACATGGAATAGGAAATGCAAGTAATCAAGAAGAATCGAAAGGAAACACAAGATAGGCATAGAGCTATGAAGATCAGAATAGGTTATTCAAGGGTTCTAGATTGGGGAACAAATGTACTTATGTATCAAACTGAAGAAGAGCTCCTTGCGGATTAGATCATGTGCCAAGTTGGCACCACGGTTTTGTGGACCCTTCAATATCATTGAGAGGATTATGCCAATATCCTATCAACTTGCACTACCTCCGACAGTGAAAGTCCATGATGTTTTCCATGTATCATTTCTTAAGAAGTATGTTAGAGATGTTGATCATGTGATTGACTAGTCTATATTGCAAGTGGAGCCAGATGGAGAATTCTAGTCGGAGCCTAAGTGTATATTGCAGAAAAAGGTGCTCATGCTCTAGAACCAAGAAATCAAGCAAGCTAAAGTGCAATGGAAGCACTTTGGGCCTTATGAAGCTACATGGGAGATGGCAGATCAGATGCGGGCTATGTATCCTTCCTTGTTTTCTAGTTGAGGCAAAGCAATTTTGGCAGGGTGTTTTGGTATATGCTTAGTGATTTTGGTAGATGTACATATGTATATGGATGTAAATACCGCCATGAGTTATGTTATAAAGATCCAATAAGCAGTATGGGTTTCATGTCATTATGATGTTATGTTTGTTATGTTTTCATGTTGGTTTGCTTCTCAGCAGGTTTATCATTGTAAATATTGCAATGAGTTAAGTTATAAAGCTCCATCGACAGGATATTTTTCTTACAACAGTTTTATGGTTATAGGTGTTGTTGAACACCAAGGATGGTGTTCCCCCAGGGGGGGGGGGTTCTGTAACAACCCTCGTGAAAATTCCATGTAATAAAAGTTAATAAAGGAAAAATAATAACCAGGATTGATGGGACACTTATTCCAAGCTAAATGTTGGGAAACATCCTAGTGATGGGGATTACTTGTGATTGTTTAATGGCTAAGGAAATTGGAAAAGGAAATGGCTAAGACTTTGGAAAGGAAAATGACATTTTTGGCACATTTATTTATGAAAATAATGGAAATTAAGAGAAAAATGAGGTGAAAGGTCACAGGTTGCATGTGAAGAGGAAATTGAAGGAAAATAATGGAAAATGAAGAAAATAGATGCCTCATTCATAAAAAGGCTTCTGAGGATCAGTTGGTAACCTTTTGTCAGTTCAGTTTTGGAGCTCTCTCATTATTCTCTCTCTCATACTCTTGGAGACTTAGAGTTTTCTTTGAGCACTCTTGGAGGGTGTGGCATACTTGGATTTTTGGAGAAAGAAGCCAAAGGAAGAGCATAAAAGCACAAGAAGGCATCAAGATCAACAACTACAGTGGGATTTTCTTGCAGGTAGCGAGTTGCATATATGTTTTCCTCACTAGTTTTGGCATGCATGGCATATGCATGTGGATTTTTAGTCATGATCTGTCACAGGCATTGAGGATTTCCTAGATTGATAGTGGATTTCCTACGCTTGCCATTTCCTAGATAGCCATGGAGATTGTGGGTTCATTTCATTGCTTTGTTTTTGGTTGGTTCTCATGTTTCCTTCGCTTGGGTTGAGTTACTAGTTCCTAGAGCCTTGGTTGGACAAACACTCTTGAGCCCTATAACAACTTGGGTTTAGTTATTAGTCCTGTAGCCTTGGTTGGACAAATGCTTTGGAGCCCTTAGGGTGGTGGAGTTACTAGTCCTGGAGCCTTGGTTGGAACAAACACTCTGGAGCCCTAGATGGAGACTGATCTGATGATGGTTTTGTGATGTCTGACCGTGAGGTGGAATTACTGTTTGATGGGTTGAGGTGGATAGCCTCTAGATGCCCTGGATGAGCTTTTATTGATGTGTTCTATGAGATCCCACATTCATGCTTGGAATATGGCACGGGGGTGAATGGCTGAAGAGAGATTTGGCTCAACCATTCTATGGTCAGGTGGAACTTAGAAGTCCCATCCCAAGTTTGGATTTTGCATTATTAATGAAAGGTTATTTCTCCTTGTATTTCTATGAGAATTTTGATGGGTTATATGTGGTCTATATGGTTGTACTTTCATTGGTATTTCTGCTACTATTATGTTGGTTATGTATGTGTTTTATGACAGCAGCTATGTATGGCTCTCATCATCTTCTTACTTGTAATTGAATGATCAATGTATCTATGACCTAATGGATGGAATGGAATTTGATGTGTTGAGGCATCAATGTTTCTAAGCGATTCTCAGCTAAGTATGAGACCCATATGCTTAGATCTATTATTTACACCTATAGTTTACATATTCGTGATATGTTTGACGAAATACCTATCATGGCTAGTAGGGATCAAGTCAAGGTCTTAAATAACTAATTACTTTAGTACTATAATTTCCATGCTATTTTACTATTCTGAAGATGTGATTCAATTATGGGCAATGACTTGGGCTTTGTGCCTGCAAAAGTGGCTCAAATCTCGAGGACGCTAGCACAACACTAAAAAAAAGAGTCACTAGATGCTGGAAGGCCTGTGAGAGGATCCAAAGGTCCTTGGACGTTGTCATGCCTATAGCATGAGAGCGACCGAGGGTTAAGTTTTCCAAAAGCTAAGTGGGACCCAGTGGAAAGTTTCCTGAAGTGTTATCATGATTCTCAGGGGTCATGTAGCTGATGTGGAAGGTCTGTATGGTGTGTTTCTATCGGTTCCACTTCCTTAATGGGACTTAGGAGGTCGAATCATATCATAGTGGCCTCTCATCACATGTTTACCCTGTCTAGCTGGTTGCTTGGGTAGGTGTGAGAGGAGGGTGTTACACATGAATATCTGGATCAATACAAGATGAGCTCCTGTAGATAAAAAGGAAGGCTCCAAAATCGAAGCATAAGCAAAATTTTGGAGGGTGGTTGTAGCCGCTACATCAACATCATTTTGTCACACTGAGGAAAAATACCCTAGAATCAAATATCTCGCTATTTGACAAGCTATTCTCAGCAATCCCCTACAAAGCTAGAGTAAATACCATTCAGACGAGTATAAGAATCATGGATTACATTGCTTCAAAACCCTAATTTCAAGCATTGTCGCACTTTACCTATCAAAAAATTCCGTAATCACAGGTTCAGTCACTGTCCCCTATGCAGAGTGCCACACTTCTCTCTTTCAAAAGGTGTGACAACCTTTCTAACTAGGTGAAAATAAAAAATTAAATTCTAGAGCCTTGTTGACGCATCATATCCTCAACCACCTAGACTCGAGCCCCTACCATGTTGGACCTCATCTCAAAATTCATGGAGCTAATCCCATCTATCATGGAACCTACTCCTCCTTATGTGGATCTCATCCGTTGAGATATGGATCTCCAACCTCCCACTCTTCTCCTATAAATACAGAGCTACTCCAAGGAGAAGGGGTTGACTTTTTGAGCACCTATGCCCATATGCTGCCCATTTTGAGAATGAGATTGAAGGCTTGTTGTGTGAAGGAGGAATGAGATCTTTGAGTGGAGACTCCAACATCAAGGCACATAGTTTTAAATCTCTCGCTCTTTATCATTAATCCAAATACTTGTTTCTTCCCATATGCCTTTCTCTCAATGTTTACTGTAAGGCTCCTTGATCTCTTACGTAGTTTATCATTGAATCTTTGTTATATTTTTATGTTGTGATCTCTTGTTTGGTCCTATCTTTGTAGGTTTCCTCTTGGAGAATCAAAGGAAAAGGGTTAAAAGAGGACAACGACAAGGATCATCAATGATCATTTCGTGAAAAGGTATGAGCTTTGCATCCTCTTCATCTTTGTGATTCAGCCATAAATTAGGGAATGTTTACATTTATTTGTCTGATTGTTACTAGGCTTGGTTTCCAAGCCTAGGGAGATCTTATTATGTCCACAAAATGATATTTGTACAGATAAAAATTTGGCAACTCCATTGGGGAATGATTAAGTTCTTAAGTGGCTTCCTTTGCCCACTTTGGCCTTCCAACATCTCTAAGGATTTGTTGTGATCCTTAAAAATAAGTTTTTAGAGGCCTTTGAAGAGTTTTTGGTTTTTTCTTTGCGTGTCTTCCTATTGCACTGTGATTTCTGCAACATAGAAACACTTTCACACATTACCTTCAAAAATAGAGAAACATCACATTAGTGTCAACTTTGTAAGTGCTACAACCTTCGAAAATTCCAAATAACTAGGGTTTTACCTTCTGGGTCTGCAATTTTTTGTTTTTGGTAATTTAGTGGGTCTATGTTCACTAAAGAAAAGTCAACATTAGCTTTAGATCAGTGTGTTTGATTGTCTTCTTGAGAAAGCACTTATATTTACAGTTTATATTTTTGAGTGTCAAGTTGGTTTGTTGATCTATTAACTAGAGTCTTTGGCTTCTAAAATTTCTTGTGATTGTTTCAGTTGAATTGATCAAAACATTCATTCTTGCATGTTGTAAAGAATTATTTCATTTGAAAAGTTAGTGTTCTCATTGAAAGATAACCCCAATTTGTTTTGTATGATTTCTTTAAACATAAAATAAAAAATTGCTTGAATTGATTTGCATTGGCGTTTTCATTCTGAAAGTTAGTGCATTAGAGGATTTATGATATTTTTCTCTTATTAATCAATTGGTGCATTATAGTGAGTTTGTTTTTTATTTTGAAAGAGTTATTTTGGAATCATTTTGATTTGAATTAAAAGAGATATGTAGAAGATCGAATTTTTCCTTCTGGAAAACTAAATGAAATCATCTCTTTCATAGATAGGATTCATCAAAGTTAAAAGGTTACATTTCATGTTAGCTGCATTGAAATTGAGTTATTACACTGGTTGGTTATCATACATATTTTAGTACTTTCATAAGAAGAAAAACAATAAAATAAATTAAAATTTACAAAGGCATTACTATTAATCACATCACATTTCATGGTTTTAGGTTAGAAGACATGTTCCAACGTCTATAAACATAGGAGTTGTTGTTAATTTTTGCGTTACATTCTGTGGGTGGTCAGTATTCCACGTACGATGAGTATACTAGAATGCTTCCCATTGCACATGATGCATTAGACAACACTATTATGGACTAAGCTTCCACGTACTCTCGGGTATATCAGAAGACCCCATCTAGGTTGCAAACCTGCCATAGGTAACTGAGTCAGCCGCCTTGTTGTATGTGATACACCAAACACAAAATTTGGGGAGATTTCCTGCACGTACTTAACAGTATATTTCATTTCACAGTAGCCTGGTATCCTTTTATACCTAGTACCCCTGGTTATTTCCTTTGTTTATTTTGATTGCTAAAATTGTAAAATTGATCATCATACACTGGGAATATTTCTTCATTAAAACTTCACTTTGGCAGATAAACCTCGGTGCTCTTGTAGAATGCAGGGTTTACCCCCTGATATTACACCTTAATCATCCAGTTCCACGAGACCTACAATTACAAAACCTAAAGTAACATCACCTGAGACATATTCACCTGGTGTTACAAGACCTAAAGCAATTGGATCTAAAGAAACTCAAATGCAAATGGTAGAACCATAAATAGTTCAATATGCACTTGAGATAACCAAAGTTCTAGAATTAGAAGTAATTCAAGGTGAATCTGAGATAACTTAAACTTTAGAACCAGAAATTAGTGAACCTAAAACTTAAATTACTTAGTCTGAAGTTTCAGAAGTTGATACACCTGAAGAGTGGTTCATCAAACCAACAACTCTAGAAACTCATTTTTCATCTTCATCTGGTCCAATTTCTACTCCTTTGCCGATTATGTCATAAAAATTTGTAACTTTAGCTTTTGGAACATATAATTTACCATCTGGTCTTTTAAGTATTGAATAAATTACTCGAGCACCTACTACACATTATCATATTATGCTTTCCGAATACCTTGTAGTAGTATGAATTTCATCTCCTTTTCAACTAGATCCTTGGTATACAACTCCTTTATCTTATTTACCTAGGGGAACTCTAGGTTTACACACTCATTTACCTTTCTCATTAAGGTGAACCATGATGAAATCCTCAACTATAAGTAAATCTCCATCCACTCTTGAAAGTGGACCCAGTCAAGTAAATACGACTTCCATGTTTACAAGACCTCCAGAGTCATTTATATATGGTGGACAATCTATACTTGTTGGGTATCAATCACTCAGCGGGATCTTTTAAGGAGTTGTTTTAGATCTTTCTTCTTCTCAGATTTCCACTTGGTCTTCAGGAATCTCATTTGGTTTACCATTAGTTAATGTAGAATCTACTGCCTAACCATGGCATTCCCACAAGCTTCCATGCCTACAGTGCCATTAACATTTGAATAGCAAGTAAATATATTATCTGGTAGTGGAGGTATCCCTCAACAAACCCCAGCTAGATCTTACTTTTCAATTGGGGGGAAACTGTCCAATGTACTATATTTTCCTCTAGGAGGGAAACCTCTTGGAGGACCTTATCCTTCATATATAGGAACATCTATTAGCATAACCTATCCAAACCCTAGTCAAATACCTTAGGTAGGCCCGAGTCAACCTGTTGTAGCTCAATCTTTAATTGATGCTCCGTTGCCATGAATGAGAGGTACTATTTGGAACCTTGTTTTTGGTGGTGTACCCCAGTTTCCTTCTAGTCAAACTTCTCAGGTGACTCCTCAAGTGTCTAGTTATCAACCTATCCAAATGATTGGCCAGACTATACCTTAGACCCCTGTTCAACAACCTGTTGTGACTACTCCTTAAACCCCTGTTCAAAAACCTATTCTGAGTACTCTACAAACACTTGTTCAATAGCCCGTTCCAACTACACCTCAAACACATGCTCAAACTACACAACAAATGACTACTCAACCTTAGATATTGGTTCAAAAACCCATGTAAACTATACCACAAGTGACTATTTATCAACCTAGTCAAACTATACTTCAGATCCCTATAGGTCAAACTGTCTATGCTATCCTGCAGATGCCTTCTGGTCAAACTATCCTAGGTGTGCCCCAAATGCCATATCAAGGTCAACCTTATCCACGTCAACTTGCTCCAGGTCAACCTTATCCGAATCAACCTACTCCGGTCAACCTATCAAGAGTCAGCCTATTCCAAGTTAGTCTCAAATACCTTTTTAGGGAAAACCCTTTGTAGGTCATCCTTTTCAAAGCCAACCTTTTCAAGGTCAATCCTTTCAAGGTCAACCTTTTCAAGGCTAACCCTTCCAAGGACAACCTTTTCAAGGATATCCATTTACAGATCAACCTAGTACGGTTTACACTGGTTACTATAGTGCAATATAAACTGGGCCTTATCCTCAAGGTTATTAATATTCTCAACAATATTTTAATTGACAGTTACCTTTTATTGCAACGCTTGATTTAGTAGAATTATCCTGGCTCACTAATGACCCAATTTATCATTATTCTTTTTAGTCGGAGATTCCTGCTAAGTTACCATGCGACATCCCAAAGTTCAATGGTAAGCCTGGTGAAGACCTGTCAAATCATGTCACGACGTATCATTTTTGGTGTTCCTCAAACTCCTTGAATGATGACTCTATTCGGTTACGTATTTTCTAAAGGACTCTAATGCATTCTGTAACCAAATGGTACGTTGAGTTACTGTGTGCATCTTTCCATAACTTCAATGCCTTAGAAACAACTTTTTTGACACACTTTCAGTTCTGATTTGATATGAAACTAGAACTGAACTTTTAACCTCTTTAAAACAGTCGAACTCTACTCGCATCTCTGATCATATACATGGGTGGAGACATAGATGTCAATTAGTAAGAGATTACATTCCATATCAACTGTTAGCTGAATGGTTCATCAAGTCCTTACCTCCCACCATAACAGAAGATGTTTCGATAGGAGGAGTTGTTACCAAAGAGCAAGTTATTGCTCGTGCCCAACATTTAGACTTGGTTTATTCACAATCTAGCACATTGTACGAAAAAAATTTGAACGCTCCTCGTCCATCGAACATAGTTCCATCAACCTCTACAGGATCACACACCACTGATGGTATGGTTAGTTATGTTAATCATCAGTGAATGAGTAAACCCTTTGGTCGCTCTAATCCTAAGTCTACTCTTACTGCTGCTAGTCAAAATTCACCCTCTCCTACTACTACTCTTGTTACTTTCGAGATTAACGCAATCCAATCCACAAATACTGGTAAGTCTCAGCAACTTGGAAGTAAGAAAAAGGGAAAAGGTAAATGCAAACAAGATGCCCAACAACATGATAAATAAAAAAATCAACCTCCTGAGGAAAAGAGAAAACCATTCTATCTTTGTCTTATCTGTGATGGGGAACATTATACCAAGGAATTTATGCATCATGTAGAAGTAAACCATTTTGTAAAAGGTACACCTAATGCACCTGTTGTTCTGAAAATTCATTTTCCTTCTCAGGAAACCAAAATGGTTGCACATAATCAAGCATCCCCTTCCCAAATTTCTTCTGACATATTGATGTGTCAAGGAGAAGTCAAGGTGGCTACTCAAACCAAAGACTATACCCCCGTGAATCCTTCATATTGAAGTGCTACAGATCATCCTTCCTCATCAATTCTTCCTTCTTCTAGTCCTTTACAGATTGAGAGACCAACCTATGAAACAATTATTAGACCTCCTCCCAAAGAAGTCATTCGTAAATCTTCTATTAATCCACATGTTAGATTCGAAAAAAACTATAGCATTGTGGAAGACCTAGCACAAGCACCTTTTGCTATGACAACACTAGAAGGTTTCCAGAGTTTTCAGGCTCAGAGGAAAGCATTCTTGTCAACAATTGGCGAAATTGATAGATTCTAATCTAATAGTATTTGACTTAGAGAATCACGTACCTAGGCTCCCACATCAAATTGCATTTCAAATAAAAGTTGTTATGAAAGGTAAAAAAATTCTTCGTACAATAGTAGATGAAGGAGCATCAATGTGTATAATGTTTATTTCTTGTTGGAAATGCTTGGGCGCTCTGGAAATTAATGAATCAACGATGACCTTAAGAGCTTTTGATGGGAGAGGATGTAAACCTTATGGGATTATAAATGATTTTCCTATAGAATTGTAAGGGATAACAATATGAGTAGAGGTTGAAGTAGTTTATACTCAACTAGATTATAACCTCTTACTGGGTCATAGTTGGACTTATGCTATGTGTGTCATTGTTTCATCGCTTTTCCACATGATTTGATTTCCTCATAAAATGAAAATCGTCACGGTAGAACAGTTAGCCTTTTACGCCTCTGATTCATCAACTTCAAGAAATATTCCTTTTGTAGGTAAAGCATCAATCCCTTATGAAAATGTTGGAGTGGGTTTATTTAAAGACTCATCATTAATGGGAACTTTCGCATTCCCTCCACCCAAATTTTCTACGACGATTGCATAAGTAAATATGATATCGTCTAGTACAGATTCTTATGATCCATGGATAGTATGTACTGAGTCTTATTATCATATCTACGGTGATCGAATGTCACTTAGTCCAATTGAGTCATCTTATGAAGCGATCCATTTGGCCTCTATAGTAATTTTTGCACCACATAATCGAGTGAAATCGATAGTAAATGAGTATTCTAAATATTATCCTTTTAATGGTGTTTTCCCTACGAATGAAAGCATCATGGAAGTAATGACTTTAGAAGAAAAACTGTGGGGTGATAATCATCATCGTTCCTCTTTTCTACCGAAATTAGAAGTTATTGAGAATAATTTCGATTCATTATTTTTACCTGAGATAGTTGCAAAACCCCAAAGTCCTCTTTCTATTTATGAAGCAAGCTCTAAAAGGAATTTAGGGACTATATCTGCTACCATCCTGATTGATATCTCGGTAAAACCAAAAATCATTAAGAAAGTTCACATAAGATCCTCTTGTTCTATGGAATAAATTCAAACTTACAAGGCCCTATTCCAAGAATTATGAGACATCTTAGCTTGGACATACGAGGAAATGACTAGAATCGACCCAAGTGTTATTGCCCATGAAATCAAAACTTATCTGGATTCCAAGCCTGTTTAGCAAAGATTACATCCGGTACATCCACATAAAGTTGTTGCTATCAAGGCTGAAGTTGAAAAACTTATAAAAGTCGGTTTTATATACCCTGTTCCTTCAAATATTGGGTATCGAATATAAGCCCAGTTACGAAGAAGAAAGGTACCATTAGAGTGTGTGTTGATTATATAAATATCAATAGATATTTTCCAAAGGACAATTATCCAACTCCTTTCACTTACTAGATCATCGATGATTGCGTCGAAAATGAAATACTTTCATTTATGGATGGATTTTTGGATATAATCTACAAGGCCCTATTCCAAGAATTATGAGACATCTTCTCTTCGACATACGAGGAAATGCCTAGAAGAGACCCAAGTATTGTTGTCCATGAAATCAAAACTTATCCCGATTCCAAGCCTATTCAACAAAGATTACATCTGGTACATCCACAGAAAGTTTTTGCTATCAAGGATGAAGTTGAAAATCTTATAAAAGCTGGTTTTATATACCTCGTTCCTTTAACTGACTTGGTGTTGAATACTAGGCCAGTTATGAAGAAGCAAGGAACCATTAGAGTGTGTGTTGATTGTATAAATATCAATAAAGCTTGTCCAAATGACAATTATCCAATTCCTTTCATTGACTAGATCGTCGATGATTACGCCGAAAATGAAATATTTTCATTTATGGATGGATTTTCGGATATAATCAGATAAACATACTCCCTTCTGACTACATAAAACCGATTTTATTTTCCCTTGGGGAACTTTTTCCTATCAAAAGCTTCCTTTTGGTCTTAAAAACGCTAGTGCAACTTTCCACAAAGCCATGTCCTATGCTTTTCATGACATTAGGCATATTGTTCATCCTTATGTTGATGAATTACCTGCTCATTATAAGAAATGTCAAGATCAAACTATGCATCTGCAATCCATATTTTTACAATGCAGCCATTACAATATCTGCTTGAATCCACACAAAAGTGTTTTTCATGTGGAATCTGGTTGACTCCTAGGTTTCATTGTATCCAAGGAAGGGATTCGCATTGATCCATTGAAGGTTCATGATATACTCAATCTATATGCTCCTTCTAACCTTCGTTAACTCCAATGTTTGCAAGGGAAGGAAATTTTTTACATTGTTTTGTACCCAATTATGTTGAGCATACTAAAGGTTTCACCCGACTATTGAAAAAAGGGTTCCCTTTCTTTGGGGCAACATAGCCCAAAAATATTTTGATGCTTTGAAGAACGTGTTGACTCACACACCTTTGTTACATCCCTTGATTATCATCAGGATTATTTTTTATACTTAGCTTCCTCGGATAATACTATTACTGTGGTGCTTGTCCAGGAAGATGATGCAAATGACAAACATATGATTTACTACCTGAGTAGAAATATTATGAGCGCAGAGATAAAGTACTCACAAGTGGAGAAATTGGCTTTGCAAGTTGTCCAACAGTTCTGACACTACATATTACTTCAAAAATCTATAGTGGTTTCTAATTACAACCCCATGATTTATATCCTTACTTTTTAATTGTTGGGGGGGAATACTCAAAGTGAATTGTTATTCTACAAGGGTTTGATTTAGAATTCATTAAATCTAAATCCAAGAAATGCTTAGTCTTTGTCGAATTAATTTGTGACCTTCACTATACTAAAATAGAGACAGTAAGTGAAGATTCCATTCCTGACGAGACATTGTTTCTGATCAATTCAGATGATCCATTGTACGAAGATATCATCATTTATCTCCAAACCAAAACTTTTCAGCTTGAACTATCTCATTATGAACGTCGTTGAATACAATACCAAGAAAAACACTATATTATCATCAATGATACTCTTTATCACCTTTGTATCGATCTTATTTTTTGACGATGTTTAACTCATCAAAAAGCCGAAAAAATCCCTAAATGATTGTCATATGGGAGCTTGTGGAGGACATATGTCTAGTTACCCTACAACCCAAAAGATCTTACATCCTAGTTATTTCTAGCCCACCATGTTTAAAGATAGCATTTTAGCAGTCCATAAATTCCATGTTTACCAGATATATAATCGAAACATATGTGTTATGCCCGCTCATTTACATCCAGTAGTTGTTGGCCCTTTCACCAAATGGGGCATATAATTTATGACATGTAACCCTCACTTGACTGGGGGGCATGGTTACATTATCTTTGTAGTCAGTTATTTCACAAAATGGGATGAGGTGATGCCTACACTTGACAACAGTGGTAAAATTGCTACATTATTGATATTCAATCACAATCTTGCATGATTTGATGTACCACAAGCCATTGTCACAGACCATGGCATATATTTTTGAAATTATATGATGTCCGAGTTAACTGCTAAGTTGGGGCTACGTCATGATAGCTCTACTCCTTATTATCCACAGGCCAATGGCCAAGTTGAAGCCACGAACAAGGTTTTGAAAATGATGCTTCAACTAATCATAGGGATTCATCAATCAAATTAGCACATCATATTATTTTTGGCATTATGGGCATGTTGTACTTCAGTCAAAATGGCAAAATGGATTTACAACTTTCCAGTTAATTTATGGTCCAGAAGTTTTTTTTTTTTTTTTTTCGATTGAATGTGAAACCTCGCCTTTGAATCTAGTCATCAAACGTCTCCCTTCTACTTCTGCTGAAGAAGAACATTTATCGCACTTAATGCGTTTAGATGAAACTCATCATGATGCCGCATTGGCTAATGAGACCCATAAGAAACGACTTAAATCAGAATTTGATAAAATTGTTAACCCTCGTGCCTTTTCTAAAGGCAACTTGGTCCTACTATATGACCAAGATCACGATCAACTAGGAGATGGCAAGCTCAAGCCAATCTAGCTTGGCCCCTACATAGTCAAATGCGTACTTGCGAAGGGAGCCTATTGTGACACAAGCAAGTTCCCTCTGCAGACAAATGCAACCCCTCTAGCCCTAGAGTGGGTCTAGTCACAACAAAGACAATACCAAAGAAAATTTCCTTAGAAAGTTGATGCCATGAAGGCTTACCTTCAAACCGTCGTTCGATGACGTCCCTATTGTGTTGCTCCAGCTCTCGTGCTTCTAATCACTTGTACCTGAAAACAACATACAGAACACAACCACAAACATAATAGAGTACGACAAAAACTATCTACTTAAAGAGTCAAGGAGCTTCAAGCTATCAATATGCAATTCGACATATGATATAGGAAATAAGTTGTTTATTTGTATTAATGTAAATTAAATTAGAACTTACAACCAAGCCTTGACTTCGTAAGCCTCCTTGAAGGGTCATGTCATCATGTCTCCGCAAGCATTCACTCATAGATTGTTTCCCAAAAGATGAATAACTCTCTCTCCTACCCAAAAGGCTAATGCCAGAATACTCTTACAATCGAGTTAACTCCACTCAAAACCATCCCAAGCTAAGTTACATGAGAGGCTACTTCCACATTCTAGGAAAACTCTCTACTCTTAGTATTGAATTCTTGGACTCTGAAGCTAGTTGATCTCAGTCATGGAGGAAGTATTTATAGGAGGAAGAGATTCCATAAAAGATGGGAGAAAGAGCTTATCCCTTTGAGAGGTTGCATAAAAGGTGGAACAACTATCCCAAAGGAGAGAGGTGAGCTCATCTGATCCAACAACCAACCCTAGAACTGCCCATGAAGTTGTTACACTTCGAAGCTTCGACGATTTTTTTAAAAAACTTGCCAAAAGTAGCTCGTCGCGAGTGCAACATAGAGACAAAGCGAAGACTTCACTATGGATAGTGCAATCTTGGCCATCTTCGTGGGTGGAACAACTATTGTCCCGTGACGACCCAAAAAACATAGGTAAAAGGGGTCTGCTCTAGGAGTAGTGAACTGAAGTATTCTTCCTGAGATGATAAGGAAGATATTGACATATAATTTGCAACATGACACAAGACAGATGTCAATAACACAGACCGGCAGGGTCCAGAATCAGGGAATGCGGGGTTGGTGACAAATTACTGTGTAAGAGATGCCCCCTAAAGCATGAAGGCCAAGAGAGTGGGAGGGGTGAAATGATTTATGAATCCATAACTGAAACAGAACACCATCGCGGAGAACCTGCAAATGCAAGTACAACTAATATCTCTGATACATGAGTACATAGTGAAAGGAAATACATGTGTATAAGGCATTGGCTCATCCATCCATAAGATAAACATAAATGATCTGTGGTATGGACGTAGCCATCCAATCAAAAGGACCATATGAAATACTCAGGTATGGTCGTAGCCATCCAATCAAAAGAGTCATGTATACAATCATGAACCAATCCATGCAACCTGGACGTGTGTAATTTGAGCCCAGGGTCTTGAATCCCAACCTGATCATGGCACAAATTCTAATATGTGAATAGATGTGTTGAAGTCGAGCATACTAGAAAATCACTTGATTACCGGTCAATGATGTAAACCGTTAACAAGCGCAAGAGAGACCACCAGTAATTTCAATGGTTCTCAAGGTACCGCTAGTACAATCCATGAAGTGTGAAGAATGATCTAAAGTTGAACACCCGTGAAATCACCTGAACAAAGGCCAATAATGAAAGCCTGTTGTTGAATGAAAAGAACTTTCCATTAAGGCATGCAAGCTCCAAGGTACCAGAAAGGAGTCTCTAGATCAACTTCCCGGATAATGAGCTGAAGTTGACAGGAAGCGATTGGTTAAAGGAGGGCCATAATGTTTCCCACATCATCGACGTGAGACAAAGGAACAAGATGAATGTGGATGAGACAGAGAATCTGAGGAAGGTGTGTAAGGATACAAACTACAGAAGGATTAAGCTCTTGAACATATCGGCGACACGACTCCGGAGTTTGGCAGCATTTTGGTACCAAGGGATCAAAGATCATGATGATGCAGCAGGGATCAGATGGAATGAGGAAAAATGGATAACCCAAAACCTAGAAGGCCAATGATAAAGTGAGGATATCCCAACCTGACACAAAGCAGAATGAGTGTCGATGTTCAAGAGCAACAAGATGTCGTAACAATTAATACAACCAATGGAATACTTCCAAATTTCCCCTCACCATTTCTGGCAAGTACCCCAATTATTTTTGAAACACAAGCTTGAAGGGGATAGCATATGCTTGTATTCTATCTATCCCTTTTTTCATATACCTTTATAGATGACGCTTCGTAAGTAATCTATCCCAGTTCGTAAAAGGGGTAAACTTATACTGGGTAGATGATGCTTCGCAACCTTTAACAAGTTCAAAGTGACAAGAGCTCGACAATCTTTTCGTTTTTTACGAGTCAGAAAAGAGCTTAAAGGTGACTCGTCCTGGAGGAACGAGTGGTAAAAAAGGGTAGCAACAGGTTCCGGCAATGGAGGAACTGCTCAAAACATGTAATGGTCATGAGGTTGGCTAATAAAACCACTCATCACTGTGGTCCGTTAGGAAGGAAAAATAACCAAGTGAAAGCATATGATCAGCCAAAGATATGGTGGCAATGGAATAAAACAACCAAGGCTCATCTAGCAGAAATCAGTTGATTAAAACGGCAATCACGAGATGTATATCGGCCATGGATTCATTTTTACACAAGCTTGAACCATGGAGAACTCTGCTTGGATTTGGTTTCATGTTTACACAAGCTTGAAACAAAAAACTATGCTTGCTCTAAGTTCACATGCCCCCAGCATACTGACTCAAATTGAGGTACATTCCCCCCAAGCTTCATTTCATTCAACTAGGTGGATGGAATGAAGGTTCACTTTTAAGATCTTGGAAAGACTCAATTGGGATATTAAGAGATCCCAATCAAAGACTCGATTTGGAGAAGGGAGTTGTTTCATTTTTTAATGAGGTTGACACAGTAAAAGAACTATCCTCAAGACCTTTGTTTCATTTTTTAACGAGCTTGACATAAGACAAGGAACTATGCTCCGGACCCTTGTTTCATTTTTTAACGAGGTCGACACAAGACCATTAACTATCCTCAAACACCTTGTTTCATTTTTTAACGAGATTGACACAAGACCAGAAACTCTCCTCATCTCTTATTTCATTTTTTAACGAGGTTGACACAAGAAAAGGAACTCTCCTCATCCCTCCTTGTTTCATTTTTTAACGAGGTTGACACAAGATCAGGAATTATCCTCATCTCCTAATTTCATTTTTTAACGAGGTTGACACAAGACAAGGAACTCTCCTCAAGACCATGTTCATGGACCATATGAGAACATGGCTCCCAAGAGGTCTTCACTAGACGGAAGGACCATGCTCTGGGAGGAATACATGTCATTTGGTACCAAATACAGATCGGGTTCCAATGCCCCCAGTACATAATTTACTATACCATCTGTGTGATCATCAACAGATGCAGAGACAGGATGGGTCGCCACATAATTAACCTATGGCAGGGAATGTACTACTTGCAAAAAAGATCTGATAGGGGACGATGGTTGCAAAAGTGGTGCCTGGTGACCAATGAACAACAATTGATCAATAGTCACAATTCTCTCTTCGTGCAGAAAACAAACCACATGAAAAAGTGAAGAAACACGAGCTCCCATGACATAAACATAGTCGCGCCCAAGGAGAAGATTTAAATCTAACGGACCTTGGACTACCATCACGTCTATATAGATGGTCTTTCCTCCCAAAGTAATAGGGAACTTCAGAAGGATCCCTAAGGGTTGACTGGTTCCCCCATTGAAAGCCAACAGATTATGGGTGACAGACACAAGTTGTGGGGAACCTAAAGCTTGCCAAGTAGTAGAACACATGATGCTAACATATGCACCTTCATCTAATAGAGTGCCAAGTACTACCATATTATAGGCTTGTACTATAATCTGGAAAGGCACATAAGATGGGAGGCAGAAAGAAGTCAAGTGACTCCAATCGAAAGAAACGACAGAACTACTTGGTGGGGGTATCGTATGACTACCCCATGCTCTGCAAGAATAGAAGAAGGACTCTCCTGAACAACCAGGACGAGATGGGTCACTCTTCGATTCACGAGAATCTGAGGAGACGAGAAGAACATGAGTAGTATGATCACCATGCTCTTCTGAAACAGAGTGAACAACTGGTGGTGAAACCAAGTCGACACTCTCTTCGACCAATGGTTGGTTGGGAATAGACACAAGAGAGTTAGGTTCAGTTAGAGCAGGATGGGCAAGAGATGAATCCAAGTCAATCTCTTTACCAATCGAGGGAGGGTTAGAAGAAAGCCTCTAATAACCAACAGGAATTTGGGGTTGAGGAACTACCAGGTCTTCCAAAACTTTGGAAGCTTTATCTAGCAACGGACAAAGGTGAAGAAGATGTGCTCCTTCACATAACCTGCAAGGAAATCTAATCTTTCCTTTCTTCTTACCATCACTAGCCAAGAGTGTAGCATTGACATGATCTCCAGGGGTTGATGGGGATGGTCGATCCAGATTTTGAGACCATACCTCCAAGACTGGGAATGCTAGGGCAGTCTCGGAGGATGTGGTCACCCTTACACAACTTGTAAGGGAATTTGACCTTCCATGGAGGATCAGAAGGTTTCCCGATAGGAGGTTCATTTGGAGTAACAGTTGCACGATCGACCCCTTGCTTAGCTCACTTCTTCTTCTTCTTCTTCTTAGCCTCTTGGTTACTAGATTTGAAACTTTTACCAGGCGAAGTAGAAGAGGAAGGTGAAGAAATAGGGGAAGAAGGTGAGGGGTCAACCTTAGAATCATCATGCCATGATTCGAATGAAGGAGATGACGGGGCAGGAGTTAAGAAACTCAGGATCACTGAGGTTGAAAATAACCATACAGGTAAACCAATGGTTAACCTAGGGAGGGACAACGTTTCCATATAAGCAGCACCAACATTTCCAAAGGAAGGAAAAGGACCAGGATTCCCTTCTGAGGGGAACCCTTGACTGGTAGACTCCGGAAATGTTGCCATTGGAATCGACTTTAAATAATTACTAAGGAAGTCAACTTTTACTAGGAATATTTCGCGGGAAGTTAATTTTAGAACATTGAAACAAAACTCTACCTTTTCATGTTTTAAGAGTCTAGAAAAGGATGAAAGGTGACTTTATTGCTTTCAATTGAAAACAAGCTCGAAAGGACAAGTGCTCGGATGATCCTTTTACTTTTAGAGAGTCAAAAAGGAATGAAAGTAACTGCTCTGGAACTCTAGGCAAAAGGTTTACCAAGAAAGAGTGAACTATAGAATACCTCCCAGCGAACCAAGAAGTACGAGTAGGCAATCTCCCTAAATGCTATGTTCGGTGTATCACATCTGCAAGGCGGACAATGCAGTTTCCTATGGATAACATGATTGAAACCTAGTGGGGTCTCCCACCATATACGCGACGGTACAGGGAGCACAAGTCTGTACTAGTACTTATCGAATCACAAAGGAGGAATCACCCAACCTTAGTGAAAACAACAACCACTAGGTTTAACGACGCTGGAACACGTCTCTAGCCTAGACCTCTAGATGTGAGCATTAAGTTTCAATGCTTCCTTAGGTTAATTCAATAAATTTTAACAATTTATCTTGAATTAAATTTCAGTTTCAAGGCCCTACCGAATGTATCTTCAAAAACTCCTAGAACGCAACTATATGAGAAAAGAAACCATTTCTTTTCAATGAACAACTAACTAAAGAAAAGTGAGAGGTTCATTTCAAAGCAATCGAAGCAACAAGCAAGCAAATGCAAGAATGGTACTTTTCATCATTTCTCAAGCAAACCAATCAAGAGGAAAGAGTTATGCTTCTATCTTTCATTAACTTGCAAGCAATCTAATTAAGAAAATGAAAAATACATCCTTTGCTTTTCAACTTCTAAAAGTCAAGAAGTTACTAATGCAAAAGATTGTTCTCATTTCCTAATGCAAAATGAATGCAATATTTTGATTTTTCAAATAAATTACAAGCAACCAAATGAAAAACTCAAAACAATGCTAGTTTTAAGCCTTTTTCGAATGAAATCATTCAAGAAATGAAGAGAAAAATTCTACTCTAAAACGAATCAAAGACTCAAAACCAAGAAGATGTTTATTTTTGCAAAACTGGAAATCTTTTCTCACTGACCGGGAAGCAATGTGATCTATGCCAAGTGAAGGAAGGGAACCAAATGAACAAGACTTGAAATTTTTGGTAACCAAACGTCACATACCAATCAGTAAGATGAAAAAACAACTAATAAAGAGAAGCCTCAAACAAAGCAAGGGATCGTGTCAAACACAGCCCAAAGATCCAAATGAACAAGTAACCCAAGAAAAGTGAATGTTTCAAGAAACCCTAAGGTAAAAAGGTCACACAGTTCAAAAGGAGAAGTTTCAAGGGAATGAAACTCAGAATCAAATATTCTATAAATCAGCAATTTGAGACACAGTAAAGAGGTAGAAGAGAAGCTCAAAAAGGATAGGACACACTGGCCAATCAGCAAGCAAAACCTCAAAATTGAAACCTACAGGAATCTTCACGAGCATAAAACTAACAACAGGCACTAGCAATGAAATTCCGCACCTCCCTAACTATCAACTTTGTGATGTCATCGCCTAAGTACACCAGTTAATAGGGCCGAGCCGATTTCAAAGCTCTTCACGACTATGAGGTGATTTAATCGCGCCAAACAGCAGAAGGTGAAACTAATCAGATAGTGCAAGCATGACTACCTTCGCAACTGTCATAAAATAAACTGCGACGACCCTAAAACAAAGGAAAATTTTCAAAATCCAGCTGAGCGAAGGTCAGACCTATCACTTATGGCAAAGGGAAGACTACCAGGAGTAGTCAAACAACCCATAACATGAAGAATTCATCCCAAATGTAAAGGAGACAATAAACAAGCAAAACAAACTTAAATCAAATCAAAAGACAAAAGACAAAGGTCCCCAGTATGGTCACCAACTTGTGACACAGGCAAGTTCCCTCTGCGGATAGAGGCAACCCCTCTAGCCCTAGAGTGGGTCTAGTCACAGCAAAGACAATACCAAAGCAAATTTCCTTAGAAAGTTGATGCCATGAAGGCTTACCTTCAAACTATCGTTCGATGATGTCCCTGTTGTGTTGCTCCAGCTCTCATCCTTCTAATCACTTGTACCTGAAAACAACATACAGAACACAACCACGAACATAATAGAGTACGAAAAAAACTATCTACTTAAAGATTCAAGGAACTTCAAGCTATCAATACGCAATTCGACATATGATGTAGGAAATAAGTTGTTGATTTGTATTAATGTAAATTAAAGTAGAACTTACCACCAAGCCTTGACGTCGTAAGCCTCCTTGAAGGATCCCTTTAGCATGTCTCCGTAAGCATTCACTCATATACTGTCTCCCAAAAGACGAATAACTCTCTCTCCTACCCAAAAGGCTAATGCTAGAATACTCTTACAATCAAGTTAACTCCACTCAAAACCATCCCAAGCTAAGTTACATGAGAGGCTACTTCCACACTCTAGCAAAACTCTCTACTCTTACTATTGAATTCTTGGACTCTGAAGCTAGTTGATCTCAGTCATGGAGGAAGTATTTATAGGAGGAGGAGCTTCCATAAAAGATGGGAGAAAGAGCTTATCCCTTTGAGAGGTTGCACAAAAGGTGGAACAACTATCCCAAAGGAGAGAGGCGAGCTCATCTGATCCAACAACCAACCCTAGGACCGCCAATGAAGCTGTTACACTTCGAAGCTTCGACGAGTTGTTTAAAAAACCTGCCAAAAGTAGCTCATCGCGAGTGCAACACAGAGACAAAGCGAAGACTTCGCTAGGGATAGTGCAATCTTATCCATCTTCGCGGGTGGAACAACTGTTGTCCCGCGACGACCCCAAAAACATAGGTAAAAAGGGTCTGCTCCAGGAGTAGTGAACTAAAGTATTCTTCCTGAGATGACAAGGAAGATATTGACACATAATTTGCAACATGACACAAGGCAGATGTCAATAACACGGACCGACAGGGTTCGAAATCAGGGAATGCGGGGTTGGTGACAAATTACCGTGCAACACCCATGAACTAGTGTATTATGACAAAATACCTTTGGCTCATCCTCAGAATTGGTTGTATCTCAAAAAGTATTATGCTTACAAATTTTCTGCATAGATACTTTGTACATTGTTGTACCATATTTTTAAGTGTGCTGCAATTTATTTTTCTTATGAGCTTCTTTTTGTTTCCCCTACTTATCTTTTTTTACACTTGGTTTGTAGATGTCAACATTCCCTCAACCTTACATTGGCTATGTTGATGGTGTTAGTTGTAGTACCCAGATTCTTTCTTCCACCACATGGGCAATTTATATGCCTACAAATGACTTAGTGAGTTTGCATGGAATTTTCCTCGGTCGAACAACTGACAACATCGCAGAGTATAGTGTATTTATTGAACATTTTTCTGATGTCATTTCACTTGGTATTCGTTGTTTGGTTGTTAGATTGGATTCTCAACTCGTGGTATTACATTTGAGTAATGTTTATTCAGTCATAAGTTTGTCAATATTAAGGATCTTTTCATGGGCTTGTCTCTTGGAAATGAAATTTGATTATATCAAATACCAACATATTCCAATAAATTTAAATAAATTAACCGACACATTGGCAAACAATGTATGAAATCGACATTTTCAACATTTGTAAAAAGAATCAATAGTAATTCACACATTGTACAAAATAGGTAGAGTAAATAGAATAATTCTCCATAGATTAAACATCTGTAAAAAGTTTTGGTTTTACAAAAATGGTTTCCAAGACATATGAGGGCCACAACCTTTATTATCCGCATACATGCCGATCAAACCAAAACAACAAAATCTAGCTCAAGAAGCATAATGCTCATGATAAAAAAAGATGGCACAAGCCATTTGTCATAACAAATGACCAATATTCCCAGATACCCCTGTTGTATGCCTATGATAATGAGGAAGTTCATCAATCTCAATGTCTATAATATCCAAAGTCAGCCTTTCAAGGTTCCCCTCAATCTCAACCAAGTATTCTACTGTTGTAGGATCATGCTCGATAATGTTCGCTGGTTGTTCACCATGTCTAGATATTGGTGACATTGTTGCTGGTCAGACTGGTCCAATGTCTGGATGGTATTTAGATAGCTAGTCTTGGCACAAAATTAAAAACACAGAAAAACTTGGAAAATTGGGAAACAAAAAAAACAACCAAAGTGAGAAGTTTTACCTAGCTCACCCCACTGCATCCTTATAGGAAAAGGAATATTTGTATCACCTCTGAAATCTATACCTGTGTATGGGTAATCCTCAACCATGAGGATTTGTTGACCCAACCATTTGAATAAAGTAGGTGTGAACTTTATCAATGTACCACCTACATGGCGAACCATCAAACTAACGCACTATAGCATACGTGGATATCTAGTGTTGAAAAATCTAGGGCATCAGTAGTTAGGTGATTTATCTTCAATTAGTAATTGCTTGTGAATGATTTTTACTTCTTTAGATTAGGATCTTCTTTTACTTAAGTTATTAGTGTTCTTCTTCATCAAACAACTAGTTACGCATGAACATAAATAAATAAGAGACACAAAATGTAGGCTATCAGCTAGGGCCAAAACCTCTCACTCTTTGAGAGGAAAAACTACACAAAATCGTCTTATAGAGATTCCAATTAATGAATACCAAGACCGAGACCCTTGACCTATTAGCCACTCCAAGACCAAGACACTAGTTTTCTTGACTGTCTTCTGCTCCTTTCTTCTTCTTGACTCCTCTTCCGCTTTGATCTTCTTAGCATCGAGACATAGTTACAATGATAACATTAAAATGAACTTAGATCATATCCTATCTGAGCACATTGAAATAAACTATGATAGAAATGAACTGTAGACACACTTGAGATGGCACTGAAACACATCACAGTAATGTTACTGAAATGTGATCATTGTAGCAGCATCGAAGCTAAGATAACACTGAATCTGTGAGCCTAAGATAGCACCAAATTACTGTGATATATCACTGAACTGTCTCCACTGTAGTCCTAAGTCTATATGTCGAGAATATCATGAATTTATCTCTGAGAGAACTAAAATGTCACCAAAATATTCTCTAATATATGAGCTTGTAGACTGTGTCATAACATCGAAACTTTTCCTTTCTTAGATCTGAATGTGTCACTGTAATCTCCTATTCAAATTACAAAGGTATCCGAACTTGTATCTGTAATCCTATCCAAAATTTCTTCTGTGGAATAGGTCGATTTGCCTATTTATAGTAGTCTTCCCATGAATATCAACCGACATGATCTTATGAAGGGTCGTGTCTCCAAATTAGGTGAGCCGACATGAGTTTCCTACTTCATCATGAAGCCGACTTGTAGAGGAGTAACATGTGCTTGTCTTGGAGGGCTATTTGACAATCCTATAGACTTATATACATTTTTAGCATGCCCAAGAAGGATTCTTCATACATGAAATTGACTCTTTTTGAAAATTCCTAAAGGCTCACAATGGGAGCCATCTAAAAATAAAATCTCTTTCTCATGAAACCTATGAAGCAATCATTACAATAATAATTTTATTTTTCTTCTTTACATCATTTACAAAAATCACAATTACATGTCATTATGAATACGGAACCTAGTTACACTTTTCAACACTCACTCTTAACTAGGGAGGCATTCATAATGGTATTTGGTCATTCTCAATCTAGAAAATTTCTCATAAGAAGAATCATATTGGTAACCCATCTATATAGCATCATATCAACCAACATTGTCACATAACATGGCCCTGACTAACAACTCTATCTCTCCACAAGATGTGGGCTCAATGTCGGCAAGACCAATGATTTATAGACACCCTTATCATTCTCTCTCCTGGAACATACCCCACCTGGGTTCTCAAGGTGTGTTCCATCAAGACTATTCTTATCTTGGATTCCCAATCATAAAAAAATATCGGTCCTCTACGACTATTCTTATCTTAGATGCCCTATCTCATCCTCAAAGAGTATCAGATGCCAGATGATTACTCAATCCTCCATTCTGCCTTCACTAGTGAAGACCAGAATGATGTGTCTATCTCTCCCTCTCAATTAGGGAGGACATATTTCTTCCAAGTTTCTATCAAACAATAAAACTTGTTTCTAGGCTCCCTCTTAGCTAGGGACCTACAACAGCTCCTCAGGTGAAACCACCCTAGGGCTTTGGGTTGAGAACCCCAACAGAGCAGAGGGAAAACCTCAACAAGAAATGCTCAAACAATCATTAAACATCCTTAATCTACTAAATCACGTAGGAGTGTCCTTACCCGATGTCCTTCAATTGGGTAGATCCAGCAGGGTGCAAACCCTCATCTTCTCCCAATGTTCTTGAAACCTGAAAAATTATTGAAATAGAACATTCACGACAGTAGAAACATAAAGGATATACATGATGTTAACTTTAAATCATATAAATGAATGAGTAATTATACATCTATAAAGGTTCATAAATGAATTACAACACAACTTTGATGCATAAACACATTTCATGTCGGAAACAGAACATCATTCCTTTTTATTGAAGTAAGTTATAGATAAGGTGGAGAAATACAACCTGAGTATTTCTTTGGCTCCAAGCGGAACCATCCTCCAGATCCGTCCTTTCCCAGCCTTCAACAATCTTCTTCCATCATCAACACAAGGATATCTCAAGCAAGATGAGGGATATCTATAATTAAGGAAACAAGGGTTTCTTGAAGCTTTGGGGAGTGCAGGAGGCACAGGGATTCTTTAGACTTGATCAGGGATAATCTCACTATAGTATCAATATCTCATAATTTCTTCCCTTAGGGCCTTCCCATGGAGGTTTATTTATACCTCTCCAAGTTAGTTTTTTCAGTTGGGAAATAGGTGGGCTATAGGCAATAGGAGGTGAGAAACAGGTAAAACCCGTGAACTCCTCCCGAAATTAAGGAATTTTAAAAATTTTAAGTGTTTTAACATATGTATGTGGGTTGGGTATATGTTGACCCACGTGTACATGCTTTTATCACAGGGCAAAGTAGTGTATAGGGAATAAAACACTGTTTTTTAAGATTTTGGACCAAGTCTGGAAGGAAGGGTTGCCCTAGGCCATAAACAGAGCATTAGATCTACCAAGAGTGGTAAATGGTGCTATAACAAATTCCCCCTAATATATGAGGTCAGAAGGGGTACATGATGGCCAAAATGTATTAAGTGTATGGAAAGAATCATGTTGAGACCGAGAAGGAGTTCACCAGAATTCAACCTGCCAATCCATTGAAAGAGATCAGGAAGAAACTGTTGTCTGAGGCATGCATACCCATGCTCAGAAATAGTAAAGTATGTCCACATATTGTTATGAAACCAGCTCAAGAAAAGATAGAAAAGATAGATCCACGCCTTAGAATTCAGCCTCTTCGAGGGGGCAACCTCCTTTACATTACATAAATGAACAATTCTTGGATGATACAAATGAAAATACCTCCTTTCTATATATAGGAGTCTAAGTGGTCCCAATACAATCAAAGCCTACATAACAATAATATTGTAGGGCACAACAGTAAAAATGGTGGGCTTCTATGTGGCATAATAGTAACAATATGGGCACTACATGGGTACATCAATATAATAAGTGGGTTATACTAATAACAATAAGGGGTTACACTAGTAGTATAGGGGCCTAACATGCCCCTCTCCTTCAAAAAGTGTTGTCCTCAACGCTTGAGTAGTTCTTGATGCTTCTATATAAAATTCTTGTCCTCCCATGTGGAATATTCAGCGGGTAAGTTCTTCCACTTGATGAGATACTCTGAAATTGATCGATTTCGTAGCTGTCGGGTTCTTGTTTCTGTGACTGCTCCAGGTTCCAATATGATTTTTCCTTCCTCTTCAATTTCTGGCAATATTGCTTGAATTGGGATCTTTTTCAACTTTTGAATAAGTGGCCATACTTCTTCGTTCTTCTTCCATTCATCCGTTGCTTCGTTTATCCAATTTGGTTGGATAATATAAATAGCACAAAACAATGCTTCCACATCCTCATCCTTGAAGCGTCTTCCCATTCGGTAAGGTCGCCATTTTTTAAGTGCATGTAGTATTGCCAACATTTCCTTCTCATAAATAGCTTGCTTGAGATGTAGCAATAAAAATACCCAATCACTCACATCAAAACATTTTTCACTATGATGTTGATCTACCTGTTGTTTCATTTGATTTTGCACCGAAGTGGCATTATCCTTTAAAAGTTGGAGAACTTGCTGTTGATGCTCGATATGATCTTTCTCTACTTGAACCTTTTTCTTCTTGATATGTCCTTCTATCTTTTGAGGAGTGGTAATTTCTTCCAGTCCTTTACAAGATATGGTCGGATTCATTTCTTGATGCTCGAAGTGATCTTTCACTTCTTGAACATTTTTCTTCTTGATGTGTCCTTCTATCTTGATAGTTTGAGGAGTGGTAATTTCATCCATTGAATTACAAGATATGGTTGGATTCATTTCTTCTTTTTCGATGTGATCTTTCACTTCTTGCACCTTTTTCTTCTTGATATGTCCTTCTATCTTGAGAGTTTGAGGAGTGGTAATTCTTGCCAATGCTTTACAAGATATGGTCTGATTCATTTCTTCTTTCTCTGGGGTCCTGACATATATCCTCTTCTTTAGATGTTTCTTGATCCTTTTCTTCCTCCTCTTCATATTCTATATAAAATAATTTCTTCTCAGCACACCTATGACCTTTAGTGCATTTTCTATCACAATTGTAACAAAGCCCTTTTTCTCTTTTTTCTTCCAATTGTTGTGGTGTAACCCTTGTAGGTTGTGGAAGGCTGGGAGAAACAACACTTCCATCTTTATATTTGTGAGGGGTATGCTTCCTGGTTTCCATAATTTTGCTTTCCATTATGTCACAAAGCCCTTTTACTCTTTCCAATTGTTGTGGTGTTGCTCTAAAGAAGGTGTTGCTCTTTATATCCTCATAATGTGCTATCATTTCCTCCGTGAAAATTGACCACGTAACAAGTTTTTTACGAGAACAAAGCCCTTTGTACCATAAAAATTGATCTGGTTCTAAATATGAAGATGCAATACATACCTTTTGTAACAGTTGTACACGATGTATATCAAAATATTGCTCCATCTGAAGTATCCAATTTACCAGATCCTTGCCATCAAACTTCCTCATCTTGCTTTTTCTTGATTTTAGGAGCTCTACCTTGAAACGACTGTAACTCTATACTTTCAAATCTTTAAGTTCTAAACTTGTGACCTGTAGTAGCCCTCTGTGTCCTCTTTCTAATGCCACAAGTCTGATCCAAATTGGATTCTCCAAGAAAACGTTATGCACAATCTCCTGCAGTGACCTGATTATAGACTAGTTCCGTAGAGCGAACTTGTATGAAGTGCCACGTGTCACTGTTTCAACCTTTGAATCTGAAACACACATACAAGAAACTACAGTCCGTCCTCTTTCTGTACCTTTTTACTAAATTTCAATCCGATCCTCACGGAGAGAGTTATGACGATTTTCCCCAGGTCACCTGTTTTGAATGTAATTCAGGAGTCTGCAAAAATGCCAACTTCCTCAGATCATATATCCGAAAATATTGCGCGAAAAGATCTGAAATTCAGACCCACGGTTCAGAGCCAATTCTTCTCAAATGGGTTTTTTTTGCGACTTCTGAAACGTCACAGAAAAAAAGTTATAGCGAAAATTCCACGATGACCTGTTTGGAGTAGCGAAACCCTAGAATCCAAAGCTCTAATACCAAATGTGGTGGGCGCAGCGGAAGCGTGGTGGGCCCATAACCCACAGGTCCCAGGATCGAACCTGGCTCTGATACCAAATTTTATGAAACCAGCTCAAGAAAAGATAGAAAAGATAGATCCACGCCTTAGAATTCAGCCTCTTCGAGGGGGCAACCTCCTTTACATTACATAAATGAACAATTCTTGGATGATACAAATGAAAATACCTCCTTTCTATATATAGGAGTCTAAGTGGTCCCAATACAATCAAAGCCTACATAACAATAATATTGTAGGGCACAACAGTAACAATGGTGGGCTTCTATGTGGCATAATAGTAACAATATGGGCACTACATGGGTACATCAATATAATAAGTGGGTTATACTAATGACAATAAGGGGTTACACTAGTAGTATAGGGGCCTAACACATATCAAGTACAAAAGCGGATCCAATATGTATACAAGTATAAAGGAACTGAAAGTACATAATGGATCATCTGATCATAATCAAGAAAGTACATGTCTGAGTATCACATAAAAAGAGCTGATCAATGATGCTGAAGTATGAAGCTGATCACTGAAGTCAAGAAACTGATCCCAATAGTACTAAGTGAAGATGATGGAATAAATGATACTACATCACAACTCAGGTACCAGAATATAAGATGTCGTTGTAAGGAACTGCAACATATAAGGTGGATGGCGTCAACTAGCAGAAATAGGAGCAACTCACAAGTGAGCCAAGATATGATGATGCAAACCCGAGGTCTTCACCGACCACCGTGGTACATTTCTACACAATGGGAATGAATGATCTGAAGTCGACCATGTGAAAAATCATTTGATTACTGGTCATTGATGTATACCGTTAACAAACGCAAGACTACTCACCAATAATGATAATGAGAGTCAAGGTACCCAATACAATCTAACAAGTGCGAATAAATGATCTGTAGTGGAACACTTGAAAGAATCTATCAATCAGCAAACAATGATGTTTTCCCACTGTCGATAGTGAAGGAATCTTCCACTGATGATTGCAAACCCTAAGGTACTGCCAAATGGACTCTAAATCTCTTTCCTAGAGCAATGAGCTGAAGTCGATGGGAAAAGATCTGCTAGAAGGAAGGAATTAAGGCATCCTTCATCAATCTAGTGTGAGTGTAACCCGTAGGCCAATAATGTGGAAGGAATCAGATGAACAAAGGTGTAGTAACCAAACCGAAGCACGTTTCTGGCATACACAAGATGTGGCTAGCGCACGATAGAAACCCTCTGAACCAACCAATAATGAAAGCTTACACAGAGGCGAGGAATCCACCAATAGGGTCAAATGGAAACCAAGGCACTGAACGAATCCCAATGTGTGATAATGAAAGCTGATGTCGAACACAAGGGAAACCACCCAATCAAAGACCCATGATACTGATCGATGTTGAGCACAAGGTGACCTATCAATAATGAAAATAGGGCCATGGTGTGGCTCTAGATCTACCCTCAAAGAAATTTGTCGTATTCAATAAGGACAAGACCTGCCAGCAAGAAGTCAATGGAGACCTTCTCAAACCGGCACAAGCAAATGACCAATACAACTGATGTGATAACGAACATGACGCTGAAAACCAGGGATGGTCAACTAAAAAATAGGCTAAGAGACACTGCAGAGAGGCTGACTCAGGCTTACTTCCCTTGAACAAAAGCACGACTCAACTGTGATTATATGGCAACATATGATAACTCTGTATAAGTTTTTCATGTAGGAGGCATAAGAAAACTCTCCATATGATTGGAAGAGGTAACCAATCAGAGGAGAACTAACTCAAATAACAAGGTTAAGGCTTTCCTAAGTCAAACTAAAGCCCAACCCAATGGAGGAAAGACTTTCTTTTTAGTGCTTTGTTCAAGGGCGACACGACTGACTCTAACTACCATCAAAATATGGAAATAATGTCCCGTTCCCACTCTTTTTGGAATATATAATTTTTTTATCTTTTTCTTTTGTATGAAGCTGGAAAAATAATAAAATAATGTTATAGTACAGTGGAAAGAACGAGTGTCGAAAAAACATATGTTCTAGTTCCTGGGAGGGGAACATTCCTATGCTCAATGCAAGGTGGCAAAACTGGTCAAGGACACTCAAAGGGATGTTCTTTCCACAGGTAAAAGGGTGTGTCAAGTTGCAGAAGCTAAGTGATTGCACGATCGATTTTGCAGAAGACATGGTTGAAAAAATGGCTTAAACACGAGTCCAAGTGAAGCCGGCTCAAGGCCAAAAGGTGCAAGTAGTCAATATGCAATGCAGCAGTACAACTCCACACAAAGGAGCCTCTAGGGTATATGGCCAGAAAGATAGAAAAGAAGTAGAGGAATGAGGCTTCAATGCACAAGTCATGGCAGGACTAAAGAGGACTCCCGAGCCTAAGAACAAGTCATGGTAGTCCAACATTCAATCTAGGAATATTCCAAGTGGCCATCAAGGGGGTACCAACATTTCCAAAGAAAGGAAAAGCACAAGGATCCCTTTTTGGAAGGGTACCTTGGTTGGTTTCCACAGGAATATTGGCCATATCTAACTTATTCACAGATCCTTCCCTTACGGAAATGTACAAATGACTTTTCAAGGAAGATAGATGCATAATCAAAACCTTTGCCCTTGAGGAGGCAACTCCACAACTTTCAAAAGAAATATAAAAAGCCTTTCAATATCGGCAAAGTGGTAGGTCAGTCATTCAGAATCTAAAGTCCAAAAGTGACAAGACAAAAAATACCTAAAGCCGACTATATACAAAGA
Source organism: Pinus tabuliformis (assembly GCA_031772625.1). Lineage (NCBI taxonomy): Eukaryota > Viridiplantae > Streptophyta > Pinopsida > Pinales > Pinaceae > Pinus > Pinus tabuliformis. The sequence continues at coordinate 705,811,503 of CM062816.1, read as the reverse complement.
GCAAAGAGCACTCGACTATAAAATCCATAAAGATACAACCAATCAAGCAACTTCCAAGTATTTCCGCTCTGAGTGATGAGGACCGGACACCAAAATACAAGAAAGCGAAGTAAGGGGCCTTCAGAAGATAGTTTGGGATAATAATAGCCCAAGCCTACCAGCGAAGGTATCAGAAGCAGTTACGCTGAACTCCAGACAACAGCCTTTTCCAGGGCAAGCACCCAAGCTTCACAAGGGTACCCTCAAGAAGTATTGTTGAACGTGATGCAACGTCAGCCTCAAGTGCCACAAGATTCCCCTCTATAGCCACCTATGTGATCCCTAGGAAAGGCCACTATGGATGCCAACTCATATCAAAATCCAGGTGAAACAGTCATGAGGTGGAATCCAAAAAGTAGGAGAGGGGGTATCTCTCTTCCTTGTCTTCACTCTCCCTCGTGCTTAACTATAGTCAAGGAGCTTTCCTGGTTTTTCTAATGACATTGGGTTTCACTCTTTATTCAACTTCTAAGCTTTGTAATTTGAGCGGCCTTGGAGAGTTAACTCTCCACTCACCTAATCCAAGGCCCTAATGAACCTAAACTTGTTGGTGTTTGTTTAATGACAACAATAAAATTTCTAGTTCATTTTATTAATCGTTTTATTTTATATAGTTGTTCTTTAAGTCAGGGGGAATTACGAGAGTGAAACTGATGATGTTTTGATGCAGCATAAACCAATAGAAACTTAGCTACATGCAAATGCAGTTAATTTCTTCAATGAAAAGGGATTTCTATAGATTTCTATGAATAAACTTGTACAAGCAACTTTTTCTTTTTCCAGAAAACACACTCCACACACCCAAAAGATAACAAAAATACTAAAATGTATGTAGTGCAAACTATCTTAATGCAAACTATAATGATAGTGCATGGATGCTCATACAAGAAGCAAAAATGTGTTTCTTTATAGAGACAATAAGCCAACTTGAAAATGAACAGGGCCAAAAAATTAAAAACAAATCTCTCCAAAGCAAGCAAAACAAATTGCAAAAGATCACAATTTCGCTTCTCAACAACAAAACAAAAGAAACCGTAAACCAAAAGCTTGGAAAAAGAAAAAGAAAAGCAAAGTTTTTTGAGCTTTTTCTTTTAAAGGGAACAAAACAAATTTTTGAGGTCACAAAAGTACTACTAAAACTCGAAAGATCAATAAATAGGCACAAGGAGTCTTTCAATCTTGCAAGTTATAAACTCGAAAATGAATGAAACTTGAACAAGAAAGAATACAACTTGTACAAACTAACCCAAATAGCAGCAAAAGATTTCGACAAACTGACCAAAAGGCCAAGAAAGAAATACTTTCAAACTTGTCAAAAATAAACTCTCAAAAAGCAAGAAAACTAATAAGGCCACCAAACGAGGGAAACAAAGCAAGAGAACTTGAAATTTGGGCTTGAAAACAAAATTGAAAACAATTTCCTGTTCTAGAAGACTAGAACAACCAAGAACTTCAAAACGAAGCCTTGAACACCAAGATACAAACTACAAACTTGCTTAAGAAGCAAACCTAGGCCAAATCTTTTCAGTGAGAAAGAGATTTTGAAAAAGAAAGCTTGTAGGAAAAATAGATTCTCCAGACAATAGATGACCATACAACAACAGAAATCACTAGGCTACAAACCTAATTGGGTAGAAAGATTTGAAAAAATCATCCAAAAAATTGCATACGCGACTGTGTAAAAACACAGAAGCATCCACGCGTGCTTCTAATACAGGAAACACACATATACACAAGTCTACTTTACATAAACCTGTGTGTATACGCTACTGTAAACAAAGTAAAAATAGTATACAAAGATTTATAAGAAAAAACAAAAATCAAGGCCTGATCAAGAAGGTCAGACTTGATGCCTGGGAGAAAACCTCAATAAGAAATGCTCAAAAAATCATTAAACATCCTTAATCTAGCAAATTGCATAGGAGTGTCCTTACCTGATGTCCTTCGTTTTGGTAGATCCCGCAAGGTGTAAACCCTCAACTTCTCCCAATGTTCTTGAAACTTGAAAATTATTCAAATAGAACATACACGACAGTAGAAACGTAAAGGATATACATGATGTTAACTTTAAATCATATAAATGAATGAGTAATTATACATCAATAAAGATTCATAAATGAATTACAACACAACTTTGATGCATAAACACATTTCATTTCAGAAACAGAACAACGTTCCTTTTTATTGAAGTAAGCTATAGATAAGGTGGAGAAATACGACCTGAGTCTTTCTCCGGCTCCAAGCAGAACCATCCTCTGGATCCACCCTTTCCCGGCCTTCAACAATCTTCCTCCATCATCAACACAAGGATATCTCAAGCAAGATGGGGGATATCTATAGTTAAGGAAACAAGGGTTTCCTGAAGCTTTTGAGAGTGCAGGAGGCATAGGGATTCTTCAGACTTGATTGGGGATAATCTCACTATAGTATCAATATCTCATACTTTCTCCCCTTAAGGCCTTCCCATGGAGGTTTATTTATACCTCTCCAAGTTAGTTTTTTCAGTTGGGAAACAGTTGGGCCATGGGCAATAGGAGATGAGTAACAAGTAAAACCCGTTAACTCCACCCGAAATTAAGGAAATTTATTTTTTTTAAGTGTTTTAACATATGAATGATTTTTACTTATTTAGATTAGGATCTTCTTTTACTCAAGTTATTAGTGTTCTTCTTCATTAAGCAACTACTTACACATGAACATAAATAAACAAGAGATAGAGAATGTATGCTATCAAGCAGGGCCAAAACCTCTCACTCTTTAAGAGGAAAAGCTACACAAATTCGTCTTATAGAGATTCCAATTGATGAATACCAAGACCGAGACCCTTGACCTATTAGCCACTCCAAGACCAAGACACTAGTTCTCTTAACTATATTCTGCTCCTTTCTTCTTCTTGACTCCTCTTCCGCTTTGATCTTCTTAGCATCGAGACATAGTTACAATGATAATATTAAAATGAACTTAGATCATATCCTATCTGAGCACATTGAAATAAACTATAATAGAAATGAACTGTAGACACACTTGAGATGGCACCAAAACACATCACAGTAATGTTACTAAATGTGATCATTGTAGCAGCATCGAAGCTAAGATAACACCAAATCTGTGAGCCTGAAATAGCACCGAATTACTGTGATATATCACTGAACTATCTCCACTGTAATCCTCAGTCTATATGCCGATAATATCATGAATTTATCTTTGAGAGAACTAAAATGTCACCACAATATTCTCTAAAATATGAGCTTGTAGACTGTGTCATAGCACTGAAACTTTTCCTTTCTTAGATCTGGACGTGTCACTATAATCTCCTGTTTGAATTAGAAAGGTATCCGAACTTGCATTTGTAATCCTATCCAAAATTTCTTCTGTGGAATAGGTCGAGTTGCCTATTTATAGTAGTCTTCCCATGAATATCAGCCGACATGATCTTATGAAGGGTCATGTCTCCAAATTAGGTGAGCCAACATAAGTTTCCTACTTCATCTTGAAGCCGACTTGTAGAGGAGTAACATGTGCTTGTCTTGGAGGGCTATTTGACAATCCTATAGACTTATATACATTTGTAACATGCCCAAGAAGGGTTCTTCATACATGACATTGACTCTTTTTGAAAAATCCTAAAGGCTCACAATGGGAGCCATCTAAAAATAAAATCTCTTTCTCATGAAACCTATGAAGTAATCATTACAATAATAAATTTACTTTTCTTCTTTACATCATTTACAAAAATCACAATTACATGCCATTATGAATACCGAACCTAGTTACACTTTTCAACACTTGCTCTTAACTAGGGAGGTATTCTTAATGGTACTTGGTCATTCTTAATCTGAAGAATTTATCATAAGAAGAATCTTATTGGTAACCCATCTGTATAGCATCATATCAACCAACATTGTCACATAACATGGCCTTGACTAACAACTCTATCTCTTCACAAGATGTGGGCTCAATGTCGGCAAGACCAATGATTTATAGACACCCTTATCATTCTCTCTCCTGGAACATACCCCACCTGGGTTCTCAGGGTGTGTTCCATCAATACTATTCTTATCTTGGATTCCCAGTCCTCAAATAATATCGGTCATCTATGTCTATTCTTATCTTAGATTCCCTATCTCATCCTCAAAGATTATCGGATGCTAGATGATTACCCAATCCTCCATTCTGTCTTCACTAGTGAATACCATAATGATGTGTCTATCTCTCCCTCTCAATTAAGGAGGACATATTTCTTCCAAGTTTCTATGAAACAATAAAACTTGTTTCTAGGCTCCCTCTTAGCTAGGGACCTACAACAGCTCCTCAGGTAGAGATGAAGAGACAACCAGCTTCTTGAAGAGCTCCTTCCTTCGATGTCATGAATTTATTCTTTTTCATGGAGTATTCATCTTTTGGGACTTCTTCATAGGGCACAGACCATCCATCACTTTCATCCACGAGCCAGTCATGTCATCATTCCTTTCATCAGAAAGTGATCCATCAGTTTACATATGACCTTGCTTCATGTCATGCTTCCTTCTCTATGTTATCTTCCTCGGAAGGATCTTACATCCTTCTACATGGTCCTCTTGGAAGACATCCACACTTCTTCCCTTGGAAGTCCTACATAAGCCCATCCAGAGATTTGTTCAAAAATAAGAAATGAACACTTAAATAAAAAATTACCTTTGTGATGGTCTTTCATCATGACATCTTCCTGTTGGCATCACCATCCTGCATTAATTAGGTGCTCAGTATTTAGCTCAAAAATCAAAGTTATCAGAATAGATCGAAACCTGAACGACCGCATCCGTCTCGGAAAAACGATCCTAACGCAACTCATTTCATGGAAAACCAAGTTCGTATGAGAACGTTATTGTGTTCTGATCGCTTTTATAAATAAGCAACAAAAAAAACAAATGCCATGTCACTGCACAGTCAGCAGTCCGTACCACTGACGTGGCAGGTGACTAGGCATGGTCAACGCAGGTCAATGGCGAATCAGGTATGGACAAGTGGCATTATCGAGTTGGTTTGTACAAGTGATTTTTTGGCACATTCTTATTGGTGTATTTCTAGACCAAAGGAAGAATGCCATGTGGAAAGCCCGGAGGCCGCCACATGGCACCTCCCAAAGGTCGGGTTGGAGGTCTAACAGTGGAGCAAAATATATTGGCAGAAGTCAGGGTCGAACCCACAACCTACTGTATGCAAACCTCACCCCTTAACTGTCTCCTCTACACCATGTCTCTTACCCATTAATCTCACGATGTATATTTCAAGTTATATGGTTTGAGTTTGGGCGGTTAGGGGAGGGCTAGCCCTCCCCCCATGTGAACGCAATATCATAAACCATAAACAGTTGCAGTTTAACCAGTGGTTCCAACCATACAAACCCACAACGGTTAACGTTACCACATGTGAACATTGTTACAACCCACGAGGTGACAGTCGTGTTAACCCCGACGGTCAGTAACCACACCACTCCGCAACTCCATGTGAACCCTATCACCATAATGCCTAACGGTCACTCCGACGGTTCCGCTCTAACCATTAATGCGATGTTTATCGCATGTGACCAGGCCAACAAACCACTGGAAGTTAAGACTGCGGTTGTGCTAACCATGGGGTTTAAATCTAATTAAGCACAATTTAAATATTAATTAACCACAGTTTAGTCTGGTGGTAAATTTGGCAGTGCCCCAAATTCGTGCATGTCTCCAGATTTAACGGGGCTAACTAGAGATGTTCCAGAATTAGAGGAGAAAATGTAGGATAATATTGACTGAGCTCTACAGAAGTCAATTTTCGACCAAATTGAGCTCAGAAAGCGGTGTTCTTAGCTAATTTGGACATTCTAAACACATTGGTGTAGGTATCAGGAGCCATAGAGATTTGTTAAACAAAATTTTTGCCACATTGAGCTAATACAGAGGCCCAAGCCATGGAAGCTGGACTAAGGAGATGTAGCCCAGGAGGGGTGAACTCCTTCATCAAAACATTGTGTTAAAGTGTCTCTTTGATGGTTTGTTGTACTTTGAATGTCTGTTGTTCAGTATTTGTGTTTGAAGCTATTTTTCTCATGAATGTCATTTTAAACTTAAGGAAATTTACTTGACTGTATGCACAAAAAACTAAGGAAACCAAAGCACAAGAAGCAATAACCAGGTACATATTTATAAATCTGTAATTGTTATTAGCACAACAAAACTAATCATACAAAAACAGATCATGCATACAAGTTGACATATTTCCCAAAGATGTATATTTTCAAGGGTCTCCATCTTTTTCAGACTTCCATCAGAGTCTTCATATCTTTCTGGGAGATATCATAGTTAAATATTTCAGTTCTTGGATTTTGATTGCCTCCTTCCATGGTTGCATGATCTCTTACTTCCTTTATTCACACGTTTCATTCCTAGTAGCTTCCGTCAGAGTTCTTCCAATTATTGTCAATCACCTCATATCCCATATGAGGACATATTATTTTGATTTCATCTGGTGTGACCCATTCCTTCCTGCATCCTTTCACATGAGGACATTCATTTCCTTTGATCATGCTTCTCAAGATAGAGTAGTGATCCATGTTACTTGCAACCATTTAACATGAATTTATAATATTGAATACAAGCATACATACCTCATTTACTTTTAGGTCATCTAGGCTTCTTTCAGTAGCTTCCTTGATTGAAAAGAGCTTCAACCCCTTGATCTACTTCATCTCTTATGTCATCATAACATCATTTCACGAATTACACTAGTTGGAGTTCCTGATGAAACACTTGCTTCCTTTCTAGATCGGTGAACCTTCTGATGAGGATTCCATTAGAGAATCTTGAGAATCTTTCATATCCCTATCCATAAGATGTTTCCTTTTTACTGATGTATGATGAGACTTGTCCTGGATGACTTCTTCCTTTTTCACATAAGTGTCACTTTGATCTTTCAATGAGGTTCCCAAGAGCTATATCCTTCATAGTTGACTACCATAGATTTTGTTCCAGACATTTGTCATGTTTCCTATGGTGATGTCATGAGCTCTTACTTATAGTGATTTTCCTCTTCCTTGGATTTCTTCTTTTTAGCTTCCTCCACTTCTTTGGTGAAATGTGATTCTTCTCTAATTTTCTTATTATTGCCCTTCTTGAGCTTAGGATAATATTTCCTGTAATGCTTATAGCATTGAATCTTAGCTGTGTTCTTCTTTCCTTTCTTAGGACCAAAGTTTCCAAACTTCCCCCTCCTTCCGACAAATGTTTGAATGCTTTTTTCCCTCAACCTGTCTTCTTCTATCTAGCATAGAAACCACAAGTTGTTGAATGGAATAGATTTCTTGTCATTACCATGTTGTTGAATGGAATAGAACAAAGGGTATCATTTCCTTATCTAAAATCATCTCTCCCAGATCTTGCAGTTGAGATCTTATGAAGATAACCCTTTATCCTTTGATACCTTTAATTTTAATAGATCAGATCTAAGTGATACGACCTTCTTTATCGCATTTTCAGAGAATAGTTCTACCCTCTTATCATATATCTCTTTTGATGTCTCCAATCATACTATATGGGGAATGAGGGAATCTTTGACAGATTCCATAAGAATCTTTTGAGCCCTTAGATCCTTTTCCATGTATTCAGATAGTTCTTGACCTTAGGATGGTTTGGAGACTTTTTCCATTGATAAGATCAATGACTTCATTTTCTTCAAGGACTATTTCTATCTTCCTTTTCCATGCAAGGAAGTTTGATGACCCAACTAGCTTATATATCTCCTTGAAAAACAAAGTCATTTTACCAGTTTTAGATTATAGAATAAAATATACTTACGTGTTAAGTGAAGATGAAATCTTCAACTTGATTCCTTTGTTGATGATGATCAATGAAGATGACTTGATGCTCCTCGGATGATTCTCTTTTAAGGATAAGAAGGTCCTTGCTTCAATGAGGGGGAGACTGCCTTGGAACCTTTTGAAGATAATGATCAGGCCCTTAATATTTCTTGATTGAATAATCTACAAACTCTTTGAGGTTTCCTTTGGTGATGATAGAGTGTGGATCTCAAAAATACTTCTAGGGTTTTGACTTTCTCCAAGATGATATGATCTTTGACCTAGAGATGCTTCTCTTGGATGAATAGACTTCTAATTGCCTTGATTTGTAGATATATTCGCCTTGAGTAGAAATAAGGCTTTGGCTTTGATTATTTGATTAATGATCCCAAGACTTCTTTTGAAGTAGACTTTCTTCTTTGATCTAGAGTTTGATTCTTCAATGTAGATCTTGAACTTTCGCTTTAATATCCTTCGACTTGCTTTGATGCCTTTTTTGAAACTTGATCCTTGAGTGTCTCTTTGATTATATGCCCTTTTCTTGATTTTGTCACCTTAGCTCTAAAACCATGTTGAGAAATTTAGGGCATCAGTAGTTAGGTGATTTCTCTTCAATTAGTAATTGTTTTTTAGTGCTTTTTACTTCTTTAGATTAGGATCTTCTTTTACTTAAGTTATTAGTGTTCTTCTTCATCAAACAACTACTAATGCATGAACATAAATAGACAAGAGACACAGAAGATAGGCTATTAGCCAGGCCAAAACCTCTCACTCTTTGAGAGGAAAACCCACACAAATTATTCTTATAGAGATTCCAATTGACGAATACCAAGACCGAGACCATTGACCTATTAGCCACTCCATGATCAAGACACTAGTTCTCTTGACTATCTTCTGCTCCTTTCTTCTTCTTGACTCCTCTTCCGCTTTGATCTTCTTAGCATCGAGACATAGTTACAATGATAACATTAAAACGAACTAAGGTCATCTCCTATCTGAGCATACTAAGATAAACTGTGATAGCAACGAACTGTAGACGCACTTGAGATGGCACTGAAACACATCACTATAATGTTACTGAAATGTGATCATTGTAGAAGCACTGAAGCTAAGATAACATCGAATATGTGAGCCTAAGATAACACCGAATTACTATGATATATCACTAAACTGTCTCCACTATAATCCTCAGTCTATGTGCCAAGAATGTTACAAATTTATCTCTGAGATCACTAAAATGTTACCACAATCTTCTCTGAAATCTGAGCTTGTAGACTGTGTCATAGAACCAAAACTTTTCCTTTCTAAGATCTGAATGTGTCACTATAATCTCCTATACAAATTACAAAGGTATCTGAACTTGTCTCTGTAACCCTATCTGAACTTCAGAGAGATCCGAACTTGCTTATATGGAATAGGTCGAGTTGCCTATTTATAGTAGTCTACCCATGAATATTAGCCGACATGATTGTAGAAATACCCATTGTAGATTAAACTGATTATGCAATATTCTAAAGCAAAATACTTAATCTACTTCTACAATCAAACTTGCGGAATCTTAATCGATTTTGAGAAAGATCAAATAGAACACATATAACAGATGAAGAAGAAGTCAATCACACATGAAACACTGAAGAATACTCTAGGGAAAGCCTCGGCTAAAAACCCCGATATTTGTATTATCATACAAGTGGAGATATCTTAGGATTACACAAAGCTTTAGCTCACAAGCTATCCAGCTCTTAGTACAATCCCTCACTGCTGCTCATAGACAGAATAGACAAAACATATGCCTTCCTTCAGTCCTCCAAGCCTTCTATTTTCTTGCGCAGTTTCTCCTAAGTCCTCTAGTTGCAACCTGTGTGAATTCTCACCTCACACACAACATTGACCTCTGAAATAACTGCGCAATCCTGAAGGAGATAAATTCCTTCTTCATGGATGAGTTTCATTTATAGGAAAATTCCTCCAACTGATAGTACATTATCCCTTCCTTTATTCTCAACTGGGTCTTTCTCTGAACTGACATGCATGAGTTATTTATGAGAGAATATTCAGTTATCTGAAGTTCACTAGTTGCATGCATGCATGCATGCATCAACTAATTGAACTCACAATTAGTTCCACAAACTGTTTGGAACTAATCTAACTAGACTTAACTCAGTTAACTGAGCTAACTAATTACAACTCAAATAAAACTCATCCTTATCTCCTTAATTAAGGGATAATTTCCTCAATCAAAGGAATAACTATTGCATGTATTCACATAGACTTCATGTTTAATTTTCTCTAACTAATTAACTCAAGATGAATTACTTAATTATTTTTCAAACAACTGCTGAGACTAAATTCGAATTTTAATTCTCAATTTTAATTCAGGGACTAATTAAAATTGGAATCTATCCTGAAATGTTATTTATAGCAATGCTATTTTTAGAATTTCTATTTTTTTCTATGTCCAACAGAGTTGGAGTATATCCTGAAATGCTATTTATAGCATTTCTATTTATAGAATTTCTATTTTTATCATTTCTTGTTGCTATTTTCAACAATGATCTTATGAAGGGTTGTGTCTCCAAATTAGGTGAGCCAACATGAGTTTCCTACTTCATCTTGAAGCCGACTTGTAGAGGAGTAACTTGTGCTTGTCTTGGAGTACTATTTGACAATCCTATAGACTATATACATTTGTAACATGCCCAAGAAGGGTTCTTCATACATGACATTGACTCTGTTTGACAAATCCTAAAGGCTCGCAATGGGAGCCATCTAAAAATAAAATCTCTTGCTCATGAAACCTATGAATCAAGCATTGTAATAATAATTTTATTTTTCTTATTTACATCATTTACAAAAATCACAATTACATATCATTATGAAGAACGAACCTAGTTACACTTGTCAACATCTAGGACTCGTCATCTCCATGGAAACCTATGGGCATAGTCAGGGAATTCTCTCCAAAGCAAAAGACACTACAATCGAACCATAACCAAAATGTTTCAATTGCCTTGTCTTTGCCCTGGTTAGTTTCCCTTTCAAACTGGCTAAGGCCCATTAACACCAATTGAATATGGTTGCCTGCATACACTCTAATGCATACTCCATTTGTGCTTTTGTGGTCAGGTGAGGAGATGCACTTCCACACAAGAGAGTGATTGTGAACAAAATGGTCTTTAGTGAAAAGTCTTTGATGTCTTTAATCTCAATCCTTCCATTGCTCTTTTGGGATCCTCAAACATAATATTCTCTTATGTAATAATATGTTGATTCACCTCCAAAAATAGGGTTGGATAGTGAGACATAGGTCCCTCTTCCTGAGAGCCCTGTCAAGAAGTAGACATCCTCAACATCAATGGTAAGGGTCTGTGCACCAATCTGGAAATGTTGTTCTTATACATTCCAGGCTCTCACAAACCAATTCTGTAGATCTAATTGGGTCCTCATGCCTAGAGTCAAAAAGATATTTGTGAGGCCACAGTTCCTGAGTGCTTGCATTGTCCCTCGGTCATTAGCAACAATGACATATTGTTCGTCATGTTCTCTCATCTCTCCATTCCATTTTTCTCGGTCAAAAACTCTGCAAAGAGCGAGGAAAAAGTATTAGATAACAAACATGAGAAAAATAGAAAAATATCTTAGTGAAATCTCAATTTTTTCTTATCCCTTTGCGCCTGTCGCACTTTGTTTTGAGAGACAAAGCGCAATTATGCACTTTTTGGTAAGGCAAAGTGTGGCATGTCGCTCTTTCTAGTTCTAGGAAAAATGGTTGTCGCACATCCCGATATAGGAAAAGTGCGACATCCTGGCACATTTTCCTCCCTTTAAAAGCATAAACACTGAAAAAATGACCATTAAAATGAAAAAACAAAACCGTGAATGCAAAGAACAAGGAAAGATCTCTTACTTGGATAAGAAGACACTCGAAATAGTCCACTGGATCGACCACAATCCACTCCTAAAGATTTGGGGAAAATGCACTATTCATAGCTCAAATGGTAAAAAAAAGCACAATGGTAAAAATGATTCACTTTTTGACTTTTTGTAATCAAACTTCGTTTATTAAAATAATATTTTTTACCTTTTTGGTCAAATGTTAATGTTTTATTCATTTTTCATTGTTTTTTAGCAGATATGGTAATTTTTAATCCGAATGTGCACATTACAGGTTAATTTTTGAAACAGATCATTTTGGTGACGAGTGTACTTTCATCACTTTTCCGAACTATTTAAACTTACAAAAAAGAAACACCCTAGAGTTATCCTAGGTCCTTTTCTAACTCTCAAAATATGAAAAGATTGTCGAGTAAACTTGTTTCTTTTGTGCTCATAAAAGTATATGAAGAAATGTCTAACTAGTATAATTTTACCCCTTTTACGAGCTATGTAGACTATTTACGAAAAATGTATACTTTGATCGATCATGGTAAAAAAAAATCTCCTTTTTATTATTTTACACTTTTTTGGGCTTGGGAAACTAAACTTACAAAAAAGAACACTGTGGAGTTTCCTTTCATTTCTTTTCAGACTCCCTAAACGTGAAAAGAAGTTGAGTTACTCCTTCACTGGGCTCGTAAAACGTAAACAGTGTAGGATTCATTGTCATGATGATAACGAACCACTCCTTCTCAGGGTTCGTTAAGAATACTTCAAAGGACTTATCTAAAGGATAATATTATAGTCTAAGCATATGTTATCCTCCTCAAGCTTGCATAAAAATAAAAAGTTACTTTCTAGAAATAGTGGGGAAAATTGGGAAAAATAGTATTTGTATTTAACAGTGAGTTTCTCTTTAACATGACACTCTTTCACTTTTGTGTCTGATTGGGTTGGGAAATCTACTTTACCTATTTGTTGATCACACCTCCTTGAAAGAATTCATACTAGTTTTTGGTCCCATTTTGAGTCGGTGTTTCCAACTCCGTATAGTGTCACCAATATGTTCAAGAGAGGCTCAACCTTAGTGAAAATATTTTGTAGTACTTATAGCCCTCTTTCGTGTCAGACATCCCTAAGTAAATCCTAAATTACTTTGTTCATCCTACTCAAAATATTGATACTTGATTCATGTCGTTGATGGGGGATACGTCAACACCCTCCCGCAACAAGTCACTTCCTATCAACTTCAACACATTATCTAGAAATTTAACTTAGAAACTCCCTTTAGTGCGTTGTAACTTGCATGCCTCAATGGCAGGTCTCCTCACTTTCAACGATAGCTTCACATCATTAACCTTCGATCAGAAGATTCTATGAGTGCTTGACTACAAATCATTCATTCACACTTCATAGTTGGTACTAATTTACCTTGAAATCCATTGACTTTATTGGTGGTTTCTCTCGCATCTATTAATGATTCTCATCATTGATCGGTAATCATATGGTGTTCTCCATGTTCGAATTCAACACATTCATTCACATGGTTAGACTTGTATTATCGAGCAGTAGTGACGAACACCCTGGATCTAGTTTCATCCATCTAGGTTACATGGAGTTTTCATGACTGATGTACAAATTCACACTGTACATCATGGCTATGTTCATATTGAGTCTATTCGAGCATGGATCCATGATGTATGTCTGGTGGACATGAATTTGATTTTTTCAGATGGATCTTTGTACATTTCCATACTTAGGTCTACAGTTCATATGCTATACTGAGTATGGGAATGCTTATCTCATAGATGATTTCATGATTATATGTATTGTCACCCTTGGAGGTTTATTTGTAGGTCTCCAACCATCGATCTCTGATCCAAATTTCGCATAATAAAGCACTCCAATCCTCATACATAGTCTTTAACTTTACACTTTGGGGGGCAATCTGTTATGTGTCATTTTGTCACACTAAGGAAAAAGACCCTAGAATCAAATCTCTTTCTATATGAAAAGCTATTCTCAGCAATCCCCTACAAAGCTGGAGTAAATACCATTCAAAGGAGTATAAGAATCCTATATTACATTGCTTCAAAACCCTAATTTCAAGCATTATCACATTTTACCTATCAACAAACTGCGCAATCAAAGGTTCAGTCATTGTTCCCTACACACGGTGCCTCACTTTTCTCTTTCAAAAGGTGTGACAACCTTTATAACTAGGTGAAAATAAAAAGTAAAGTTTAGAACCTTGTTGAGGCATCTTACCCTCAACCACCTAGACTCAATCTCCTACCTTGTTGGACCTCATCCCATGATTCATGGAGTTAATCCCATCTATCATGGAACCTACTCCTCCTTATGTGGATCTCATCCCTTGAGATATGGATCTCCAACCTCCCACTCTTCTCCTATAAATATAGATTTCTCCAAGGAGAAGGGGTTGTCTTTTTTAGCACCCATGCCCTTATACTGCCCATTTTGAGATTGAGATTGAAGGCTTGTTGTGTGAAGGAGGACTGAGATCTTTGATTGGATACTCCAACATCAAGGCACATGGTTGTAAATCTATTTCTCTTTATCATTAATATAAATACTTGTTTCTTCCCATATGCATTTGTTTCAATGTTTATTGTAAGGCTCCTTGATCTCTTACATAGTTTATGATTGAATCTTTGTTATATTTTTATGCTTTGATCTCTTGTTTGGTTCTGTCTTTGTAGGTTTCCTCTTGGAGCATCAAAGGAAAAAGGTTAAAAGCTACAAAGGACAACAACAAGGATCATCAACGAGAATTTCATGAAAAGGTATGAGCTTTGCATCCTCTTCATATTTGTGATTCAATCATAACTTAGGGAATGTTTACATTTATTTGTTTGATTGTTACAAGTCTTGGTTTCCAAGCCTAGGGAGATCTTGTTCCATTTTTAGAACTAGATTTGTCTAGATAACATAAGGATATGGTTGCAAATAAGGCCCAAATGGTTTCGTGACTAGGTTTTTCAAGGCTTGCTAGTCCATGAAAAAGGAGAGCATCTAGGAAGCTATAGAAAAGTCAAGAAAAATAGGGTGACTGTTGAGAGCTTTTAATTCTGCTTTATTGGCTCTCATTCAAAAGAGAAAGTGACAAACACAACATATAAGTTTAAACATATTTCCTTATGCAATGACATTTTCGAAATTATAAGTTCATTGCTTTTCAGTTAAAACCCATTCTCAAAATCATCATCTTGCCTAAACAAGGAGGTTTTGTGGAAGTCCATCAAGTCATTAATGGTAACATTCTAGCTCTCGAGGCTATCCATTCTCTAAAAACCCTAAAACACCTAAGGATGTTGATAAAGATAGAGATGTCTAAATCTTATGTCCATTTAAACCAACCTTTTTTAAAATAAATACTTTAAGATTTTAGCTTTAGCTAGGAATGGATTACATGGGTAAGCAATTTGGTTTCCTCAACCTTTTTCTCTATTTTTGTCAATGGCTCCCTATGAAAACTCTTCAATCCATCTAGAGGGATGAGAAAAATATGATCCTATCCCCCCCTTCCTATATATCATTAATATTGGAGGTCTCGTAGGATTTATCAAACAAGAAATCCATGAGA
This sequence comes from Pinus tabuliformis, assembly GCA_031772625.1. Classification (NCBI taxonomy): domain Eukaryota; kingdom Viridiplantae; phylum Streptophyta; class Pinopsida; order Pinales; family Pinaceae; genus Pinus; species Pinus tabuliformis. The sequence goes on along the minus strand of CM062816.1, from coordinate 705,796,165 downwards.
GCTAGCTCTAAGGTCTAGACCTATTTTATAACCTCTCTATTTTCTAACCTACATTGCATTGATGATACTCTTCTTATGGGAAAACCATTGATACATGAAGCTAAGGCATTCAAGAATGCTTTAGATTTATTCATGGAAATTATTGAGGGTAATAATTAATAAGGCCAAGTTGTAAATTTTATTTTTCAATACCCTTGTTCCTATCCAACAAAATATCTCAAAAGTTCTCTTTTTTAGCAAGCTTTTCTTACCTCTAAATATTTGGAGGCCGGCCTTCTACATAAAGCTCTAAGAAATGTATCAAGCCTTCCTTCCCTCTAAATATTTGGGGGAGGCCTTCTAATTAAAGCTCTAAAGAATGTACCCTTGGAGCACCTCCTTACTAAGTTGGATTATAAACTATCCAACTAAACCTTTCATTTTCTTACTCTTCCTGGACATTCCTTCTCATCAAGTTTGCTTTACATGAAATGTTGTTGTATATATTTTCTATGTTGGTGTGGCCATGAATGTTATTAAGAAAATAAAAAATTTACAACCGTCCTTTTTTTGTAGTAATCCAAACATAGAAAGGAACTAAGTACTTGTGTCTTGGGATAATGTCTACTGATCGGAGGAGGAGGAAGGTCACAACATTAAGGATCCCCTCCCAATGGGTAGGATGTTACCTTGGCAGCAATGGATGCAATGAAAATAGGAATTATGGGTGGAGGTATGGGAGTACAAATATAATAGAGTACAAGATAATTCTTTAGTTGAATGTATGGGGAGTATATGGGATCACTAATTTGCAATAATGTTTGGAAAAGCTAGAAACTTGTTCAAGGCCACTATTTTTGGGAGGTTTACAATGGAAACTCAGTTCTCTATTGGGAGGATGCATGACAATAAGAACCTATCCTAAGAGGAGATGAAACATTATCATATGTAACCCCTCTGCCAACCAAAAAAGAAGAAGAAAAAAAGCCAATGTTGGATGGGTACAAATTAATCAATATTGAAGAAATTTCAATAATACCATATGTGGCAGCACTTTTGGGTGGAAACCATGTGTTTCCTAGCCTATACAATGGTTGTCCAATTCGAAGGGGGATATGGAGGCTAGGCTCTAGTCCAAAATAATCGACGCTAATGATGAGGAGGAGATTCTAAGGTGGGTTTGCACAGGCGATGGGAAAATTTGCATTAAGGAAGCTTACCAATTCACTTCAAGATATGGTGAAACAAGAAGCTCAACCCACTGGGAAAATATTTGAAACATAAGACTCTAGTTGAAGGTATCAAAATTATTGTGGTTTCTAATGGAAAATAAAACTCTAACCAATGATGAAGTTGTACAAAAAGGATTATTATGCCCATCCATGTGCCCTCTTTATAGAGAATGAGAGACACACGACCACCTTTTCAATGATTGTAAGGAAATAGGTAGTTTATGGGATAAACGAGTTGATCCTTTTACATATAGATGCATGTGAACATAGTATTTTGGACACCCTTGAGTATTGGTGAGTAAACCTATTCCAAAATTGTACCCTAAACCTGGCTTGGAACTCATTCTCGGGCTTCCTCTTATGGAATGTCTAGAAGCAGAAAAACATATGTATCTTTACATACTTATACCTTTTGCTACAATTGATGTGGACTAAATCAACAAAAAACATCAAGGAGGCTATCAATGCCAAAGCATGGCCAAAGATAGCCTAAGAGGTTTTGAGAGAAAAAGTTACCATTTTTGCATATTTGAAACTAAAAAAATGCCTCTCCTCCTGATAAAATCAGAGTATCCCTATCTCAAGTGCAATGAGCTCCTCCACTAAATTTCCATCTTGATATGTATTTTTATGGGGCTGTTACATAGGAAAATGGCCTCCTCACCAGCTCAGAGGAGAAAGGCAAGATGGTTGAAAGACTTTTTAGAGTCAGTAATTGCATACTGCCATCAGTGATCAAAACTCCTCTTTTATATCATATTAGGGTCCCATTATGAAATTTTTGTCGTTCCACCTAGGTCCTCATGCAAAAATTTATTCACTGATGGTAGCCCAAGTCAAAAGCCTCACTCTCCCTTAAAAAATCAATACTTGTTGGCCCACCTTCATGTCTTACTGAGCATACATCAATCATGAAAGCTCATTTTATCATGTCTTTATGTCAGTTAAGTCAACATGGAGTCTAGTCATTCAAGGTCCCATTAGGTCACTAGGTTTCATTTTCCAAGGTTCAATAACACACCATTTCACGGCATAAGGCCAACAAAAAAGTATGAGAGTAAGAAAAATAATGTCCCTTTTTCATTTAAAGAGGACTTGTAAACATGTAACTATGGCTACCCAAGCTCTAATTTTCATTCCAAAGTATGAGTTTTATTTAAGATTGTAATTTTATTCCAAAAAACAGAGATGTAATATTATTTTTTAATTTATGTAATTTTATTTTCATTATATGTAATAAGTATTATTCCTAAGTTTTTAACTCAAACTCTATGTGCCAACTTCATCCAAGAAAATTCAAATGTAAAGAGTGCCAAACTCCAACATCATCAATCTGCAAAGAAGAAAATCAGAGTGTAAAGGGTAATTAGAAAAGTTTTCAAAAAGGTGAATTGAAACATTAGAAAGTGGGTTTTAAAGTTAAAAAATCAAATTCACTCAAGTATAAAGGCCTTCTTAGCATCAAACTCAACTTCATTTGTCTCCTCCCATCGATTGAGCTAACCCCAAGAGAGCATTTCTCAAGATTCTGGGCAAATTTGAAAAAACAAAGTAGGTGTTGTGCACTTCCTTCAGGCACTACACACTCCCTTCAGACATTGTGCACTTGCCAGGTGCTATGCACTTCATTCTAGTGGTGTGCACTTCCTACAAGCGTTGCGCACTTTCCAGAGAAAGGGCGCACTTCCTTGTGGCACTGCGCATTTGTCCAGGAAAGCTAGAATCGCCTCCAAAGCTCCACCAAACTTCTATTCAACCTCCAACAAGTAAGTAACAGTGAAAGATAACATGTTTCTTCCTCCTAAAGTCACTCTTATGGTGTTTTGAAAGTTTATTGAAGATTTGGTGTTTTTCTCACATCAAAACCCTAGTATCTCCCTCAAAACCATCATTGCACTCTCAATTCCAAAATTTCAACTCCCCTACACTTTCATTCCCTTTCCCTAAACCCTTTATCCCAATTCTCTATAACCTTTATCCCAAAACCCTAAGCCCTAGGTGCTACAACTACCTAGGCTCCCAAACCCCCAACATTGTAAACAATTTCCCCATCCTAAAAATCCATCATATTAGTACTCCCTATTCCCTCCTCCATTACATAAATCCCTAAACCCATCCCCTTCAATTTCCCTTCCCCATTCCTTACTCCTAAAAAACTACATTCTGACAACATCATACCTCCCTAGGGTTTGATATTAAAACACCATGGCAGAAGAGGAAAACAAACCATATAGTGAGGGAGAAGAAACAAAGGTGAAGAGACCACACAAAGGGGGAATAATACTCAGATTTGAGCCAACAAATCTCAGGGAACTCTTGGCATCTCCTATGGCTGTGACACCTTTCAAATATCTTGGTTTTTATGATTTCTGTGAGCAAATTCAAAAATTCCAACACCATGCTATGTTGACTAGACCCTTCATATACAAACTCCATGATAGCCAAGTTACTCTGTTGGGTCCCTATAATACTAGTGATTACCACATTACTATTGTAGTTACACCCATTATTTATATTTTTGTGCCCATATTACCCCCATTTTTTTATTTATGTGCCCCATAGAATCCCTCTATTGTTATTTTTGTGGCTTTATATTATTATTATTAGGTCGGCTGGATTATATTGTGACTCCTTAGACTCCTATATATAGAAAGGAGGTTTTGTCATTTGTATCATCCAAGAATTGTTCATTTATGTAATGTAAAGGAGGTTTCCCCCTCGAAGAGGCTGAATTCTAAGGCGTTGATCTATCTTTTCTATCTTTTCTTGAGCTGGATTCATAACATTTGGTATCAGAGCTTTGGATTCTAGGGTTTCGCTGCTCCAAACAGGTCATCGTGGCATTTTCACTATAACTTTTGTTCTGTGACGTTTCAGAAGTCGCAAAAAAAACCCATTTGAGAAGAAATCGTGCTGAACCTTGGGTCCGAATTTCAGAGCTTTTCGTGCGATATTTGCGGAGATATGATCTGAGGAAGTTGGTCTTTTTGCAGACTCCTGAATTACATTCAAAACAGGTGACCGGGGAAAATCGTCATAACTTTCTCTCTGAGGATCGGATTGAAATTTCGTAAGAAGGTACAGAAAGAGAACGGACTGTAGTTTCTTGTATGTGAGTTTCAGATCCAAAGGTTAAAACAGTGACTCGTGGCACGTCGTACAAGTTCGCTCTACTGAACTAGTCTAAAAGAAAGTCACTGTGGGAGATTTCACATAACTCTTCCTTGGAGAATCCAATTTGGGTCAGACTTGTGGCATTGGAAAGAGGACGCAGAAGGCTACTACAGGTTGCAACTTCAGAATTGGATGATCTGAAATTACAGAGATACATCAGATTCAATATCAGGCTTCTATAAAGTGAAAAAAGGTGTGTAGTTTTTTTTTAATTTTTGTGTAAGCTTGGTTTAACGGAATTCAAAGGGCATAGTAAAGCATTATTATCGGTAACTGATGCCCCGAGGAAAGAAAATGCAAACACCTAGTAAGGAACCTGAAAGCTCTAGCATGACTCATGAAGAAGAGGAAGAAATGCTACATGATATATCAAAATTACAAGAACAAGTGCAACAAATGTCACGCTCACAAAAGCTAACAGAAGCTAAGATAAATGGCGTGGAATCTAAGATAAATGGCATGGAATCTAAGATAAAGGGCATGGAAGCTAAGATGGATGATTTGAAGATGGATTTGAAGACAAACATGGTGGATTTGAAGACAGATTTAAAGACAGACATGGCAGATTTGAAGACAGATTTGACAAATTTTCTACAAGAAATACTTACTAATGGTGAAAAGGGTGTAAAGGAAACTCATGATGTGAACAAAAGTAATGTTAATCATGATTCCATAGACTCTAATGTTGGATCGAAGACCCACCATATTCCAAAAATCGATATGAGGAAGTTTGATGGCAAGGATCCCGCCACATGGATATTACAGATGGAGCAGTTCTTCGATCTCAATAATGTGCAAAACACACAAAAGGTACGTATGGCAACTGTATATTTGGAACCAAATCAGTTTGTATGGTATCAATGGCTTTGCTCTCGTAAAAATTTATCACTTGGGCAATTTTTACGGAAGAATTGATAGCACATTATGAAGATACAAAAAGCAACACTTTTTTTAGCCAATTGATAAGTCTCAAACAAAAGGGTTCAATAATGGAGCACATTGAGGAGTTCCAAAAATTGAACATAAGGGTAAAAGATATTCCAGAGGAGCATAGGATTGATGTGTTCATAGGGTCTTTAAAGGATAATATCCAACATGATGTTCGCCTTTGGGAACCTGATTCATTAGAGAAGGCATTCAGGTTAGCAAGAAAAATGGAAAGCAAAATTATGGCAACTAGGAAGCATACCACTCACAACTATAAAGACGGAAGTGTTGTTGCCCCTAGTCTTCCACAACCTATAAGGTTGACACCACAACAATTGGAAGAAAAAAGAGCAAAAGGGCTTTGTTACAGTTGTGATAGCAAATACACTAAAGGTCATAAGTGTGCTGAGAAGAAATTATTCTACATAGATTGTGAAGAGGAAGAAGAAAAGGAGCAAGAAAGGTCAAAAGAAGAAGATATACTCCAGGAACAAAGCCTAGATGAAGAACAAATAAATCCGACCATATCTTGTAATGCATTGGCGGGAATTACCACTCCTCAAACCATCAAGATAGAAGGACAAATCAAGAAGAAAAAGGTAATAGTGTTGATTGATTCAGGAAGCACCCACAATTTTATTCATTGTAGGGTAGCAAAAGAATTGAATTGCTTCCTATATCCAGCACCAGAGTGTCAAGTGATGATTGCAAATGGAGGAACAATAAATTGCTCTGGAAAGTGCCATAATATCAAGCTATCCATGGGAGAATATGTATTGACTAGCCCAATGCTTTCCATTCCAATGGGAGGTGCTGATGTTGTACTAGGAGTCCAATGGCTACAATCCTTGGGTACAATAGCTTTTAATTTTCAAGAACTTTTCATCAAATTTTCTACGGAAGGAAAGGAAGTTGAATTAAGGGGTATTGCAGGGAAACCAGGAAAGATAATCAGCTCTAATGGTATGACAAAGCTTCTAAAAAAGGAGCAAAGAGGTGTAATTGCACAATTATGTTCGCTAGATGTTTCCACATTGGAATCATCTATTTCTCCAGATCTCCAAAAAGTCCTGGACAATCATTCCAAGGTATTTGAGACTCCCAAAGGTCTCCCACCTATGCGTGATCATGATCATGCTATTCATCTGATTCCAGGAAGTGTTCCTCCAAACATCAGGCCGTACAGATATCCCTATGTCCAAAAAAGTGAAATTGAACGTATGGTTGCAGAAATGCTAGAGGCTGGTATAATTCAACCGAGTCAAAGTTCTTTCTCTGCTCCAGTAGTATTGGTGCACAAGAAGGATGGATCATGGCGCATGTGTCCAGATTATAGGGAGCTCAACAAGCTCACTATTAAAGATAAGTTCCCCATTCCTGTCATTGATGAATTACTGGATGAATTGCATGGATCAATTTACTTCACCAAGTTGGATCTTCGTTCGGGATATCATCAAATCAGAATGAAGATTGAAGACATTCCGAAAACGGCATTTAGAACTCATGAGGGTCATTATGAATTTTTGGTCATGCCTTTTGGCCTTACCAATGCACCTTCAACATTTCAAGGTTTGATGAATTCAATTTTCAAACCATTCCTTAGAAAATTTGTGTTAGTATTTTTTGATGATATACTAATCTACAACAAGTCTTGGAAGGATCATGTTGAACATGTTGACAGGGTGCTACAACTATTGGAGGAGAAACAATTATATGCAAAAAGATCCAAATGTTTCTTTGGAGTCCAGGAGGTGGAATATTTGGGTCATATTGTATCTCATGAAGGAGTTAAGGTAGACCCTAGCAAAATTAAAGCCATTAAGGAATGGAAAATCCCCACATCCATAAAGCATCTGCGAGGATTTCTTGGGTTGACAGGGTATTATCGCAAGTTTGTTAAGAATTATGGGAGAATAGCAGCACCTCTAACAACATTATTGAAGAAAGATGCATTTTCATGGACTCCGGAAGCAACAAAGGCCTTTGAACATCTTAAAGAGGCAATGTGCCAAGCACCGGTCTTAGCTACACCGGACTTCACAAAAACCTTTATTGTGGAATGTGATGCTTCAGGAAATGGAATTGGTGTTGTTCTAATGCAAGATGAAAGACCCATTGCTTTTGAAAGTCGTCCAATCAAGGGAAAGTTTTTAAGCAAAGCTATTTATGAGAAGGAAATGTTGGCAATACTCCATGCACTTAAGAAATGGCGACCCTACCTAATGGGAAGACACTTCAAGGTAAAAACGGATCATGATAGCCTTAAATACTTTTTAGAACAAAGATTATCCTCTGAAGAGCAACAAAAGTGGGTCACAAAGATGTTGGGTTATGACTTTGAAATCATCTACAAAAAAGGGAAGCAAAATGTGGTGGCAGATGCACTCTCAAGAAAGGATGAGGATGTGGAAGCATTGTTGTGCGCCATTTCTATTATCCAACCAGATTGGATAAACGAAGCAAGGGAGGAATGGAAGAATGACGAAGAAGTGTGGGCACTTATTCGAAAGCTACAACAAGATTCCAGTATGTCTGATACATTTAGCTGGCAAAATGATTCGTTATGGTACAAAGATCGCTTATACCTCTGTAAGAATTCCCAGCTAAAACAAAAGATTCTTATGGAATTGCACACTTCTCCCTTAGGAGGGCACTCAGGATTTTTAAAAACTTACCACAGGGTTAAGAAGGAATTTTTTGGGATGGCCTTAAATCAGATATTCAAAAGTTTGTGGCGGAATGTTTGGTTTGCCAACAAAATAAAGTTGAAACAATTAAGACACCGGGTCTATTACAACCTTTATCCATTCCAAGCCAACGTTGGGAGGAGGTTTCAATGGATTTTATCACAGGTTTACCCAAGTCTGAGGGAAAGAGTGTCATCATGGTGGTAGTTGACAGACTTACCAAGTATGCACACTTTTGTGCATTATCACATCCATTTAAAGCCAGTACAGTTTCTACTGCATTTATGGAAACAATTCAAAAGCTACATGGAAACCCAAAGATTATTGTAAGTGACAGAGATCCCATTTTCACTGGAAATTTTTGGACAGAATTATTTTCTTGTCTTGGTACTCAGTTAGCTCATAGCTCATCTTATCATCCTCAATCTGATGGGCAAACTGAGATAGTAAACAAATGTTTGGAAGGATATCTTCGTTGCTTTGTATCTGATAAACAGACACAATGGGTCAAATGGTTGCCTCTGGCTGAATGGTGGTATAACACTTCCTTCCATACAGCAACAAAAATGACCCCATTTATGGCACTTTATGGGTATCAACCACCATCCATCACATCATATTTAAGAGAAAATTCTAAGGTTCAGGCAGTGGAACATCACATCGAACATCAACAACAAGTCCTCCAACTCTTAAAGGATAACCTCGTGTTGGCACAAAATAGAATGAAACAACAGGCAGATCAACATCGCAGTGAAAGAAGTTTTGATGTAGGTGATTGGGTATTCCTACGGCTACAACCATATAAGCAAATGTCCCTAAAGCAAGCTAAGAAGGATAATAAATTATCACCAAAGTATTATGGTCCGTACAAGGTGTTGCAAAAGATTGGTACTATGGCATACAAATTGGAGCTTCCTGCAGCTTCTCGATTGCACCCAGTTTTCCATGTTTCATGTTTAAAGAAGGTTATAGGCGACAAGCTCCCAGTTCAAACAATATTGCCAGAACTTGACGAGGAAGGAAAAATTATATTGGAACCGGAAGCAGTCACAGAAACAAGAACTCGACAGCTACGAAATCGATCAATTTCAGAGTATCTTATCAAGTGGAAGAACTTATCCGCTGAAGATTCCACATGGGAGGATGAGAATTTTATGCAGAAGTATCCAGAACTACTCAAGCGTTGAGGACAACACTTTTTTGAAGGAGAGGGGCATGTTGGGTCCCTATAATACTAGTGATTACCCCATTACTATTGTAGTTATACTCCTTATTTATATTGTTGTGCCCCTATTACCCCCATATTGTTATTTATGTGCCCCATAGAATCCCTCTATTGTTATTTTTGTGGCTTTATATTATTATTGTTAGGTCGGCTGGATTATATTGTGACTCCTTAGACTCCTATATAGAAAGGAGGTTTTTTCATTTGTATCATCCAAGAATTGTTCATTTATGTAATGTAAAGGAGGTTGCCCCCTCGAAGAGGCTGAATTCTAAGGCGTTGATCTATCTTTTCTATCTTTTCTTGAGTTGGTTTCATAACATACTCTAGTTGGTGTCACTTTTACTTTATCCACTACCATTATATCAGCTGCCACCAGGATCCCAGATGTTGGGGAGAAATGATTTAAACAAGGTGAGTTGGAGAAACATTACTATGAGCCTTTCATAAAACTAAGGTACCGAAATTAGAGAAAGAGCTATTTTCCTTTTTCTCACCTCCTGGACAGATATGCCCCAATGATGAAGATTATCATGAAATACTTTTCATGTGAAGGTAGACTTTCTAGGCTTTATTCCTATCACATCCGGCTCTTAATGCATTTCACTAGGGTAAAACTGCTCAACATATCCTACTACCTTTTCCGGAGCATTGATAAATCATAAGATGGTCTATATTGTCCAAAAAAGGGAGTATGAACATCAAATGAAGAGTCTTTTTCATCATTCCCTCATCAAAATCATAGTCCTCTATCATCTCAAAGAGTTGAACATTGCATGGAGTACCTTCATAGTCAATCCCATATTCACTGATCCATCTATTCATAATGTTCAAAATGTCCCTTCATCGTCTCATCCTTCCACCTCCATTCCTCCATCTCAGCCCATAGATCATTCATCATCATCAAGTCAGTCACCTTCACCATCACCTCCACCATCACCATTTCATGAGCATATTGAGTCACCTAGCAAAGATGAGATCAGTGAGCCGGAGCAAATTGAGCAGGTTGAGGTCATCAAGCCTGAAATGGCAGATTTGGGAACATTGGCACACACTTATCAAAGAGGCCATAGGCAGGTGTTTTCCCCATAGATTGTGGGAGGGACCTTGCCTTCTTCATCAACAAAGCAGGTACACAAAGGCAAAAAGAAGATGACAGAGACATAAATTCAGCATGAGGAGGAAGACCTCCATGAGACAGAGCAAGATTTTGACTTCATTGACCTAGGTGAGCATGATGACAATAAGGACACCAGCATTGTCATCAAGGAAAAATATGCACTCATCAGGGAGCTCCAGGTCAAATTAGAGAGGTCAAAATATATTATTTCATATTATGAGCAAGAAAATAAGCAGCATCAAGTCAAACATGATGTCATGGAGATTCAGCGCATCAAGGAAAAAAGGTAAGCAATGAAAGCCAAGGCATTGCTTGATGAGGCTTGTGACAGGTATGGTGAACCTGAAGAAGAGAAAGAACCAAAAAGCAAACCTAGGAATAGAGGGCTGAAAAGAGATCTAGAACTAGAGAAACAAAAGGAGGTTGAGCTTGCAAATGACCTCACATGGAATGAGAATTTTTCCATCTTGCTTAATGAGAATCGGGAGAATTGGCTTGATAAGGTCAATCAGAATTTAGAGAAGCTCCTAGACAAGGCTAGTTAGCAAAATGACATTCAGAGGAAGATGGAAAAACACTATGCCAACAGAGAAAGAAATGCAAGGGCAAAGCTCAAGGCTACAAAGGCAAAAATTGAAGCCCTAACTCACTAAGAAGAGAAGAAGAAGCTTGATATACTTACAGAGGCTTCACTCCAAGCCTAGCCACACCAACATCAGCCCCTTGACCAATTTTGAAGCCTCTTGGCTTATTTTTGCAAAGTTTGTCTTTTCTGTGTTTTTTAGGCAATTTTATATCAACGACATGGTCAAATGCTAGGGCGCTGCGCACTTTTTTGGGGCGCTTTTTGAAGAAATGGGGACCACCACTGGATGCATAATGACAAATACATCTCAGAAAACCATGTTTCCAACCTTAGTTTGCAAAACTGGCAGGTGAAAGTTAAAAAAAAGAAGAAAAAACTCATGTTTCTGCCTCATTTTTGGCCTAGGCGCTGCGCACAGACCAGTCTTGGGATAATGAAGTTTTCGAGGGTCAAATCAGGTCCATTTTGGAAACTGAAGGCGGATTTGGAAACTAGACAGGACAACCTTTCCTATGAGCTATCCTGAGCTGAATTTGGACACCGGGAAGGCAGTCAAAAGCAGCTTGAAATATGGAGGGCGCACTTGACCATTTGCCTGATTTTTCACTGTTTTTCTCCAGGTTTGGTTTTCATCCATGGAAATCAACTTTTTACTAATGTAATTGATATAGTAAATGTAATTATGGTCTTTTACTATTACCTAGGGGTAAATACATTAGGTAAATAGACTTCATCAAGTCAAATGAATCAGTTTCAATGTAATTAGGGAGGAGTCACTTAGAGCTCCCTACACTCTAGGTATCAGTTCAGACTTTTGTGGATCTCTTCCTCAACTCAGGGATTCAACCCTTAAGGATGAGAGAAGGTTTTTCTATGTCTATATCTTCCCTTTCTTCACTCTTTTCATAGGTTGGACTTAGTTGGATGTTGTACTAGTGATCAAAGACTATTGTATCAGATTTTGGCTAGTATTAATAGATGAGTTGCAGTTATTTCTTTGGGATACATGTGGTATGGATGTTTAGCATTGTTTCTTCTTTTTTATCATTTGTATGAATTTTTTGTAAGCTCATAAACCATTTCATGTCTGTTATATGGTAATTTTCAAGTTGATAGGCAGAATACATGTTTTCTCATGCTCTGTTTTGGGAAAGTTATCATAATTTGTCCATTATTTCTTCAATTTAGGAAGAATACATCTCCTATGCTCTTCCTAACTCCTCATCAGTCTTAAACCATCTCACCAAATCACATTTTAATTTCTAAGCCTCCTGCCTACCTTTCCCCTTTGAATGTCTGCAATCATATCTAATTTTCCCTGACCTAGCCTCTTTGACCTAATATCCTCACCCAACATAATCTAGTCAAATCAAATCAAAACAACCCTCTGCACTTTATAACTAGCCTAAAACCCTAATCCATCCAGACCTCTTGGCTATGATTCTTTGGAGAGATCCCTCTCCAGCTTGGTAGGGCTAGCTACCAAGTCAAAAGATTGGTTTGTGGTTACCTCAGCTGGACTCTTCCTTAGCCTTGGAGAACCGAAGGAGTGATAACAAGACTGGCCAAGTTCATAGGCCTATTTTTGAAGCTAACGCTCTCTAGGAGCTAGAAACCTTCTTTATAAAGCTTCCTAGCCATGCATCAAGTGCATTGGTAACTAGGGTAACTCTGTCTGTTTCCTCGGGAAGAGTGTTAGTCAACCTAAGGGAGTTTCTATGAGTCAAAGGAACAAGTTAACCAAGAAATATCCCTATATTCAATCCTATGTCAGCTCATAAAAGCAGGGAAACATCGATATTCGACCTGTTTGGAAGAATTACTATTCCTAATGGAGTCTACAAACAAGGAAAGAGCATAAAAGCATGGAAACATCTATGCTTTTTCCCAAAGGAACTCATGAGGGATTTGTCAAGGCTTATCCTCTCATGCTATATATGTGAGGCTAGGGCCATTGTGGAAAAGGTCGATACATTTGAAAGGATTTCCTATTTCACTGTCGAAGCTAGTATCCGACAAAGGCACTACAAGAGGTTAAGAAGGGAGAGAGAGAGAGGAGTTGGAGGAGTAAGGGAAGGTTGATGCAACTGATGGTTGTCATCACTCTTTTTTATCATTACTATAGACTTGCAATTGTGTTGTCCACTCCATGGTGTTGGTATTGTAATTTGCTTACATGTTTATGCAACGTTGTTATCATGAGTGGCTTAGATACATGTAATTATATATCCCTATATGTTAGTGTATTGATTGTTAAAGTTATATGTTGTGATATTACGCCTTGCCTTGTCTATGTGCAGGTTTTGATCTTGGAGCTAGCTGAGGGGTCTTCCACTCTGCTACTTTGCACTCTCTAGCAACACCACACCAAGACTTGAGGTAATAGTCCTTCTTCCGACTTTAATTCTCATTTGACTAACATGGATATGCATGTATCTCTGGTCCAGCTGCAGCTAATCTAACAGTCTTCCAAGGATCCCGGGAAGATCCTTGAGCATATCTCCATCACCAAAACACTCGCACATTAATCCCTACAGCAGAATTGGCAACTCCGTTGGGGACTACACTTAGTTCCCGGTTTTCTCCCATAAAGTTCCTAGATCTCTCTTTCTTCCAGGCCTTCCTGTACTTCTTAATCCCCTTTCTGACCACTCAGGAATATACAACACCCTTGTCTCAATGCTCAGCCTTAGATCTAATCCCCACAGCCTTATTTTTAAGCCTTTTTCCTCACTAACACTATATGCCAGTGTAAACAGTGCTTTATAAAGCATTGTGGCCTTGCACACAGTGTGTTAGTGCGTTAGCCAACCATTTTTTGATAAACAGACTGTTCTATGACCTCATGGGTTGGGAAATCTACTTGTAGACTGAACATGGATCTGCAGTTGTGCTTGTTTGATTGATATCTATCTCCTAAACAATTTTTTCTTTTAGAGAAATAGCTTTACTACTTAAAGTTTGTTTTTTTCATAAAAAAGAAAATACAATTTTTTTTATAGTTCTCTGCTTAGTTGGTTAGATCTACATTTATTTGGTTTCAAAAGTTGTTAGTGAGAATTATAGTTTTGTTGGTTGTGTTTGTGTTTTACTGTACTAGATGTATGGTATATATATTGATGTATAAATGAATCCTCCTTTGTAGAAGCAACTTATTCATCGAAAGTGAAATTTAAAAGCATTGTTTTCACATGATTTGAGTCAGAGTCCCACATAACTTCATACGTTAACACCCCCTCCGAAGAATTTAACAAAGTACATTTAAAATTTACATAATAAAATCAATCATCAACTCTTTTTTGAGTAAACACATATTAGTTTAGGCTAGGATCTTGGGTTAGGAAGTTGTGAGTTAATTGCCTAAGATCATACACCAAAACTAGTGTCATTAACGAGGGAAATCCTTTTGCACTCATACTATCTGGGACCACTCCAGTAAAAGTGAAGCTAAATACAAGACAACATCAGACTGTAAACAAAGGTAGCCTGCCTTTGCTTACATCTCCTTTCGGTATTCTATGTATCGGGGATCCCTTCAGTGATATCGGAGCTGAGTCGAGGACTCAGGTATCCTGCCCACACAGCGTACTGTCTGCGACTATGTCCCCCGATATTGTATGTGATTTGAGGTAACCATAGTGGCCATACTTTTTAGGGACAAACAAAAAGTGACTATGGCGGGCTTCCCTAGTACCTAACACAAACGAACCTACTCTGTCTTCGGTTTTTGGGAGGGTGCTCGTCTTCATGAGAGTACTTGGCCCCTTAATCTAAGGTTCAGGCGAAGCTCAACAGTAATCATAACTGTACATTTGGCCAACTGTCTCTTTTATCCATTGTGATACTGGGTTTCATCTCCAACAAACGGTGGTTATTAGACATAGTCATACCCTCTACTTGTTGATTGATTTCTTTAAAGTATTTTTTTTTCTAGGTGCCAGCTTGTTATCACTGAGACTTTAATAAATATTACTGTAAAATCTATTGATAAAATTTATCGGTCACCTTGGCTACATTCAACCCTTGTCGTCAATCTAGACGATTGTTAGGTCTTCCCCCACTCATTGTGGAGGATCCGTCGAGCCCCAGTGAACCAGATTACCCATCTTCAAGCAATCAGTCTCCAAGATCTCACACTGAATCAGTTTGGACATCCCATGACTCAAGCTTACCGGAAGATTTCTTTATTGAAGTTTTCATTCCTCCATACAATCCTCTGATCACGAATCCATTGGGACTACTCTTGATTGCGGTTGTGCACGTACCTCCTATGTCTTCTGTTGGACCTATACCTACCATCCCATCGACAACTAACGGGTCGTGGAATTTTGTGGACAATTTTGGTTCACCTTCACCTCCCTGGTCGACAGTCAGTACCACACCTCTGATGGAAAACCTCTCTATCCCAATTGTCCCAGGTTCGAACCCTATCATGACACCCAACACGAGTGGAATCTAGTACATACTAGTTTCTGCCCCTTTTGTGTTAGCTCCCGGACCTTCAACAAGTGCTACATATAGCGCTCCTTATAACGCTGCATATAGCATGGTTAGCATGGGTCCCTTCAGCAACCCTTTTGGTTGGAATCCTTTAGTTAGTTCCAACCTGCAGGTTCAAATGCCTGGGGGCATTGTTACCAATATGCATATACTGACTCGGAACGTTACTGTTCCCCCTCCGTTTACAGGACAACAAGGAAAGTCATTGATTGACATGAATCCTCAACAAGGTCCCAACCAATCCATATGGACGCCCTACTCTCAACCTCAAATGAGTCAAGGGGGCACCCCTTATCCTAGGGGCACTTATATCCCCCAACATAACGACCCATATGGAAAGCCACAATATACGACTGTACCCCAAGGAAATTATTATTCCATGCATATTGTGTATAATGTTGGGAACAATACGATGGGAGGACCGTAAGGATCCTCAAGTCATATGGGATCACCTTGGTCTGAATCAGGGGCATCAAATACCTTGCCTTTCTTGGCAACACTTGAAATACCTGATTTGTACAAACTCACCAATGACCCCCTCTATCACAACTTACTATGGCCTCCAATCCCACACAAAAATTCCCACAGACATCCCAAAGTTCGAAGGGAAACAAGGGGAGGATCCGAGTACACACATCACCACCTATCATTTATGTCACGTTTCTAACTCCATTATGGATGATAGTATTTGGCTTAGGCTCTTTCCCTGCACCCTTACTGGAAATGCAACTAAGTGGTACATTGAGTTACCACGCGCGTCAGTCAATACCTTTGGTGCTTTAGCGATGGAATTTTTAAAGCACATTCAGCTACCCATCCGCTTTGAAACTGGGATGGAACTCCTTCTTTACATCATGACACCACCACCCACATCTCTAATCACATCCATGAATGGAGACGTAGGCGGAGGCTAGTCAAAGCTCCCCTCCCAGACTATCTATTAGTGGATTGGTTCTGAAAATATCTTCTCCCTCAAATCGCTAAAGATGTCGCCTTAGGTGGTGCGGTCACAGAAGACCAATCCATTCGTCGTGCCTAGCACTTAGATTTGATTTATTCACAGTTTGGAAGATTATACGGCATCATCTCCAATGCCCTTAGAATCTCCAATGCTCTCGCTACTCAGCAACCCAGTGCACACGGTGATGGTATTATCGGCGCTACCTCCGTGGCTGTTGTAAAACAACTTAGCGGTCACATTGCCCAGTTGTCCATTGACCCCACTACCCAATCGACTGCTCTTCCTATTGCTGCGATAAACTCTGTGCAGTCTACACAAAAACCCGGTGGTAAGGACAAGAAGAAAAAGAAAAAGACCGCTCCTTCTGAAGAGCAGTCAACCAAGCAGTATAACCCAAAGCAAAAAGCTGTTGCACCTCCTGACAATGGAAAATACAAAGTTGTCAAGTTCCCTTGCAAAATCTATGCGGAAGACCATAGGACACATTGTTGTCTGTGTCTCCACAAATGCACATACTTTCTTGCTCAAAAGGACACTAGCCAGACCCCCGCGCTCCTTAACAATCCTTTCCTTGATCAACAGCAGCAACATCTTATCGCAAACCAACCCCAACCCCCGCAAGGGGGCAATGGTGGTTCACATCATCCTTCAGTTGGTGAAGGACCATCTATCGTTTACACCTTTGACATGGTAGATCTTCAAACAAGAGCCAAAACTTATGGAGCTCCAGTCGCTAATGCTAAGGAAACCTCCTTGAGTCAAAACCCACTACCGTCTAACGATCTCCATATCGACATGACAGTTTCTGATCTTTTGATTCGCCCCTCAAAGGGTGCACTTCCTCGCACAATGCATAATACATCTGCATGTGCTGCCCAAAACTATAATATTGTAGAAGATTTGGTGCAAGCACCATCAGCTATGATGGCACTCGAAGTATTGCAAACATGTCCAGCACAAAGGAAATCTTTGCTTTCAAAAATTGGTGGGGTCGACCCTCACAATTCCATGCTTGCAATTTTTGACATGGACAAATGTAAATCTCCCCTTTCACACCAGCTTGCATTTCAGGTGCAAATATTTTCGAAGGGGTGAGGGGTACATAGAACTGTCATTGACGAAGGTGCTTCAACGTGCATCATGTCAGCTTCATGTTGGCTCACTTTGGGTTCTCCAACCCTATCACTGCCGTCGAATTCCATTAAAGATTTCAATGACCACATTTTCATCATAAAAGGTTACCTTGCCAGCTACCCCATCACTTTGAGTGGGAAAATGGTAATGGTGGATATCAAAGTCGTGGATCGAAAACTCAACTATAATCTATTATTGGGTTGCAATTGGACTTATGCCATGACTTCCATTGTGTCTACTATCTTTCGTGTCATCCTATTTCCATTGGATGGAAGGATAGTCACAGTGGACCAAATGTCCTTTTGCACCCCAGATTACTCCCCGTTACCTAGTGGCTCCATACCCTTAGTGGGTGGTGTTCTTGACTCTTATGTCAGTATCGGTACTCGTCTATTGAAGGGCTCTTCCCTAATGGGTTTTTTTCCTCTCCCGCCACCCACGGTTCCAAAAACAGTCTCTATAGTTTCATCCATTCCTCATGAAACAACGAATCCTTGGATCCTCCCGGCCCCTTCAAACATTGACTCTTACGGAGAACAAATGTCATTGTCACTAGCTAAATTGGCCTACCAAGCCATTCAATCTACATTCAAATCTCTGGTCACTTTGGTCATAACCAATGGTACCACCTCCTCTCCCATAAACACTCCTTCTAACGATCTCCTCAATCAAGTCCTACCTTCGAACGAAGCTATTCGAGAGATCATGTGTTTAGAAGAGCAACCTTGGGAGGATTCTCACCATCACGTTTCGATATCTAATTCAGACACAATTCCCATTCAAACCCTGTCATTTATTGCACCTGAAATCGTTCCCTCGCCTTATACGACTATCCAAAATTTGGACTCGGAAGGGAACATGGGCAATCTTTCAAAGACATTTCTCATTGATATTTCAGTCAAGATAGGCATCGTGGAAAACATCCAGATTGGAGCTGACTGCACTCCTGAGGAAATTGCAAGCTTCACCTGCCTTTTGAAGGAATTTCACGATGTATTTGCTTGGTCTTACGAGGAAATGACCGACATAGACCCATCTATTGTCGAGCATGAGATCAAGGTATATGAAAATGCCAAGCTTGTCCGCCAAAGGCTTTGACTAGTCCACCCCCGCAAAACTGCAGCCATCAAGACTGAGGTGGAAAAATTGTTACGTGCTGGTTTTGTCTACCCTGTCCCCTTAACAGAATGGGTTTCCAATCTAGTTCCTGTAGATAAAAAACAGGGTACCATCCGTGTTTGTGTCGACTATCGGGACTTGAACAATGCATGTCCAAAAGATAATTATCTGACATCGTTCATCAACCAAATAATCGATGATTGCGCCGGTTGTGAATCCTTCTCATTTATGGATGGTTTCTCAGGTTATAACCACATCGCCATAAAACCTGTAGACCAACACAAAACCACCTTCATTTGCCCTTGGGGAATCTTTTCATATCGAAAACTCCCATTTGGTTTAAAGAATGTTGGAGCAACATTTCAACAGGCCATGGACTACGCATTCCATGATATCATACATATTGTTCAGACTTACTTGGATGACCTCCCAGCCCATTCCAAGAAGTGAACTGAGCACCTAGTTCATTTACGACCAATTTTTCTTAGGTGAAGATTCTATAACATACGTCTGAATCTACACAACTCTGTTTTCTTTGTTGAGTCTGGATGCCTACTTGGTTTCATTGTCTCCAAGTACAGGATTAGGGTTTATCCCGATAAGGTAAAGGCAATTACTCAATTTCCCGAACCACGATCCATTTTGCAGCTCCAACGTTTGCAAGGGAAAGCAAAATTCTTACGATAGCTCATCATAAATTATGCCAAGTTGACGAAAGGCTTTATGTGCCTACTAAAGAAGATATACCATACTTGTGGGATGATCAAGCCCAACGATCATTTGATGCCTTGAAAAAGACACTTATATCAGCCCCACTACTTAGTTCTCCCAACTATGGGAAAGACTTTTCCCTCTATCTGGAAGCCTTGCCATCCTCTCTTGGAATGGTGTTGGTCAAAACTCATGATGACCTGAGTGAGCATGTGATCTATTATCTATCGAAAGGCTTGGTTGGGCCCGAACTCAGATATTCACATGTGGAAAAGTTATCCTTGGCAGTTGTCTTCGCTGTCAATCAATTTCGACATTATATACTATTGCGACAGACTACCGTCATCGCTTTGGAGAATCCCATGAGACACATTTTGTCTCATCAAGTCATTGGAGGAAAATATTCCAAATGGATTGTTACCCTCCAACAATTTGATTTGGTTTTCTCCACTACCAAGGTGAAAAAAGCCTTAGTCTTCGCCAAACTTTTGTCAGATCTTCCCATTGTCGATCCAAATGAGATAGATCATGATCTTCTCCTAGATGAATTTGTCTATCTGATCGACTCTACTGACCCTTATTATGGTGACATTCTCATCTACCTCCAAGCGCAATGTTTATGCCCTGAACTATCGTCATGTGACCGTCATCCCATCCGCCACCAAGCATGACACTATTTAGTGTTGAACAATACTTTATATCACCATGGTGCTGATACAGTTCTTTGTCGTTTCCTCACTCATGAAGAGGCAGAACACATTTTAACTAACTACCATGCTAGGGCATGTGGCGGTCATATTTTTGGCATGTCTACTGCCCAGAAAATTTTACACGCAGGCTACTACTGGCCAACCTTATTCAAAGATTGTATCAAGGCAATCTAGCAGTGCCACCCTTGTCAAATTTTTACAAAGAAAATGTGCGCTCCCCAAGCCCTACTACACCTGGTTATATCCGTTGGCCCCTTTTCCAAATGGGGTATCGACTTCATCACATGCAACCCCATTTCCTCTGCTGGACACAACTACATTGTTGTAGCGGTGGACTATTTCACGAAATGGGTCGGAGCCCTTCCCACTTTCCGAGCCGATGGAGAAATTGTGGTGCTATTCCTGTTTAATCAGGTTATCTATCATTTTGGTTTGCCCTGCACAATCTTTACAGACCATGGGTCTCATTTTCAGAATCACATGATGTCTGACTTAACATCGTTGCTCGGTTTTCGCCAGGACCAATTGTCCTCCTACTACCCCCAAGCTAATGGCCAAGTAGAAGCCGTTAATGGCATCTTAAAGACCATGATCTGAAAGTTAGTAGGGAATCACAAAACCCACTAGCATCGAATGTTATATCCTGCGTTGTGGGCATATTGAACTTCAGTAAAAACTGCTACAGGCTTTACACCTTTTCAACTAGCTTATGGCCTGGAAGTAGTTTTACCTATCGAGTGTCAAATTCCTTCCCTAAAAATTGTTGTTGAACTCTTTCCCAACACTACTGCCAAAGAAGAGCGCCTGCTATACCTCAATCAACTGGATGAAACCTGTCAAGATGTCGAATTAGCACTCGAAGCCCACAAGCATCAGGTCAAAGCCCAGTATGACAAGAAGGTCAAGCCTCATTCTTACCAAGAGGGAGATCTTGTTTTACTCTATGATAAAAAACATGACCTCTTAGGGGTAGGAACACTTCAACCCTTATGGCTTGGTCCATATGTCATCACCAAGGCCCTCTCAAAAGGGGCATATGAACTTCAGGATTGGGAAGGAATGCCGCTCGATGAGCCCCGAAACGGGCTCTATCTGAAAAAGTATTATGCCTAGTACCGCACTAGGCATATGCTTTGTAATTCTATGTATTTATAAGTTTTTCTTCTTTTTGATGTGACTGGAGTTTTTGGTATTTTTTGAGTAGTTGTCTCATACATATTTCTCGTTGTGCAGATGTCTTCATTACCCTTAGCATACGTAGGATACATGGATGGTGTTAGTTGTCACACACAGAACATTACATCAGCTGCTTGAATCATTTACACACCTGAGTTAGAACTGCCTTGTTCCGGGGGAGTATTTCTTGGTACTGCCACCAACAAAATTATTGAGTATATGTCTGTAATTTCACTTCTCACTGAAGCGTCATCTCGGGACATCTCCAATCTGGTGGTCAGGTTAGACTCTTAGCTTGTTGTTATGCAATTGAAAAATCATTATCACATTCGTAATCCAATCTTGTTACGTCATTATTTAAGGGTACGACTCTTAGAACGTCAATTTGAGTTTATTACATATGAACACATTCCTCGAGAATTTAATGCAATTGCTGATTCATTGGCAAACTATGTGTTAGATTGGCATCTGTCTCATTTATTATAGATACATGTATGAAAGAAAATATTTACATAGTTAAAAATTTACCATAAAATCACTTAAAAAACATTTACATCATAAAATACCAAAATAACTGCATATATATAAGTATATATCAAATCCAATGTTTTACATCAAAAAAATTCCCAAAACTTGGGTGTTTTTAAGTACAAAATGGCTACTAAGCCTCGCTATAAACACCTGTTGGTTATACCATGCACCTGCTAACATAGTCTATTGCTCCTGAAAAGACAATACAGCTCTAGCTATCCTCCGAAGAGGAACCAAAAACCGCTCAGGCAAACCAACAGTGTGTCGTTGCATGTGAGTGGGGATCTCCCTCTTGGGAAGGGGGGAACACCCATGCTCAGACCTTCGAGGTTCCTCAAAACCTCATGAAGACTCTGGGCATCATCTCCACCTTCGGGTAGCTAGCCCCCTCGCCTCACTTGGCGAGGCTCGACTGCAGGTCGCACCGGTGCCACATCTGTGTCAAGAAAAAAAATCTTCATGTCAGTACTTGTTCACCCATAAAACAAAAAAAAAAACATTAAATAAAAATTCAAAAGCTCAAAAATACTTTAAGTGCTCTCAAAAACCTTCTTACCTTGAGGCCCCCAGTTTGTACCAGGTGGCAGTATCAAGTCAGGATCACCTATAAAGTCCATGCCCTCATAGGCATAGTCATCTATCATCACGATCTGACCATTGAGCCATTCGAAGAAATATTCTTCAAAAAAATGCCAAATAGGTCCTCCTCTAGTACGAGGGTCGAGAGATGCCCATCGCCTTTGCCTAGGCTCTCTCAGATCAACTGGACCTACACCCATCTGTGGTCTCATAACTGGCACCCTCTCAAGTATAAAGGACACAATGAGAGTACCGTACCCAAAACTATGTTGGGTCAGAGTCTTACATGCAGTCAACTCCGCCTTTAGCTGACGAAGTGTCGTGGCGGAAAAAGTCGTTTGTGCGGACACAACTAACCTCCCTAGGAGTCTAAACTCTCTAGCGACAAACAAGACAAAATGGAGTGATCTTTCTCTAAATATACCTTTTAAAACATGAAAACTACAAGTGTTTAGGCTTACCTTATTCCAAAACGTTGTTGTTGTAGTCCGTCCTTGCCGATCCGGATGAGCTCCTCCTTCATGTCAATTCCTGCAACCACGAACAATCAAACAATTACCAAGCACTTGCATTTCATATAATAAAACATATATTCAACATGCAGACCAAGGAACACATGAAATAACTCATTAACACAAGCTATTGAGAAAAATAAACCAGTTTGTATTAATAACGAAACAAAGAAACTCTTACAACCTGGCCTTGGTGTTGTGCAAGTTCCTCCCAGGGTCCATCAAGGGTTTTCCTCTACTTTGACAAAGCTCACCCACTTCCAAGTAGAATCAAGCAAAGACAATCTCTCCTCACAAGGTTCTAAATGGGAGTCCTAATTCCTGCAGCGTTTACCCAAAGAAAATGTATAGCTCCAACCTCTCTTCCCTCTGGCTCAATGTCTTTATTTATAGTGCTGTAAAGAGGTTATTCAGGTCCACCATCAATGGGATAATCCCCCTCTTTGGGTGGGATAGCTCCCTTATTGATGGGATAAGTTCCTCCTTAATAGGGATACATGAACCAACTGGAGGCGCATCCATTTCATCAAACCGACCTCTAGAAAGTTCTAGAAGTAACCACAAGTAACTTTTTTAAGATGAAACTCGCGCATTTTGCCTTTTACAGAAGGACACACCTGTCCCTTAACATACAGAGCGTCCATGGACGCAACTTTTGTGAACATTGTGAGCGTCCCCGCAGGTAAGGCTAGAGAGAACCTGCGACCCCAGAGATAAACACATTTTTTACAAGACTTTCTCTCTTCTTTGAGGTTGAGATGGATAGCAGAGGCATAAGACTTGCCTAAGAGGGTAGCATGACTGTTGATTTGAGCCATACTAACTGTAAGTAGTCATGGTGACATTTTTTAGTGTAACAGATTGCCCCTAAAGTGCGAAGCCTGGAATAGATTAGGGTTTTGTAATTCTAGGAAGGGTGAAGCGCTTTATCATTTCAAGGATTGTCTTGTGGATGACCTGGTTGGAACCTGCAATTTTCAACACAAAATACATGTATAAGATTATATTATCACTGAGGTAGGCATTCCCATACTCAGATTCAAAACTTTAACTAATGGACTAACTATTCTGATACAGGAATGATCTTGCAGTACATCATTTTTTATAGACTTTTGTAGACACAGTATGGACGCAGCCATCTGTTTATGATTAGTCTACATAGATAATTAATACAAAACTCCTCGCAGCCTGGATGGTAGAAACTAGATCCAGGGTCTTCACTTCTACTTCCCGAATTGGTACGATTCTAGCCATGTGATTAAATGATTTGATGTCGAACATGTTAGAAACCACTTGATTACCAGTCGATGATGTAAACTGTTAACAAGCGTGAGAGAGACCACCAGTAATGTCAATGGTTCTCAAAGTACCAAGCACAACCCATGAAATGTGAATAGATGTTTTGATGTCGAACACTTCACGGAATCCTTTGATCGAAAGTCAATGATGTAAAAGTCGTGGCGAAAAAAGTCGTTTGTGCGGACACAACTGACCTCCCTAGGAGTCTAAACTCTCTAGCGACAAACAAGACAAAATGGAGTGATCTTTCTCTAAATATACCTTTTAAAACATGAAAACTACAAGTGTTTAGGCTTACCTTATTCCAAAACGCTGTTGTTGTAGTCCGTCCTTGCCGATCCGGATGAGCTCCTCCTTCAAGTCAATTCCTGCAACCACAAACAATCAAACAATTACCAAGCACTTGCATTTCATATAATAAAACATATATTCAACATGCAGACCAAGGAACACATGAAATAACTCATTAACACAAGCTATTGAGAAAAATAAACCAGTTTGTATTAATAACGAAACAAAGAAACTCTTACAACCTGGCCTTGGTGTTGTGCAAGTTCCTCCCAGGGTCCATCAAGGGTTTTCCTCTACTTTGACAAAGCTCACCCACTTCCAAGTAGAATCAAGCAAAGACAATCTCTCCTCACAAGGTTCTAAATGGGAGTCCTAATTCCTGCAGCATTTACCCAAAGAAAATGTATAGCTCCAACCTCTCTTCCCTCTGGCTCAATGTCTTTATTTATAGTGCTGTAAAGAGGTTATTCAGGTCCACCATCAATGGGATAATCCCCCTCTTTGGGTGGGATAGCTCCCTTATTGATGGGATAAGTTCCTCCTTAATAGGGATACATGAACCAACTGGAGGCGCATCCATTTCATCAAACCGACCTCTAGAAAGTTCTAGAAGTAACCACAAGTAACTTTTTTAAGATGAAACTCGCGCATTTTGCCTTTTACAGAAGGACGCACCTGTCCCTTAACATACAGAGCGTCCATGGACGCAACTTTTGTGAACATTGTGAGCGTCCCCGCAGGTAAGGCTAGAGAGAACCTGCGACCCCAGAGATAAACACATTTTTTACAAGACTTTCTCTCTTCTTTGAGTTTGAGATGGATAGCAGAGGCATAAGACTTGCCTAAGAGGGTAGCATGACTGTTGATTTGAGCCATACTAACTGTAAGTAGTCATGGTGACATTTTTTAGTGTAACAGATTGCCCCCTAAAGTGCGAAGCCTGGAATAGATTAGGGTTTTGTAATTCTAGGAAGGGTGAAGCGCTTTATCATTTCAAGGATTGTCTTGTGGATGACCTGGTTGGAACCTGCAATTTTCAACACAAAATACATGTATAAGATTATATCATCACTGAGGTAGGCATTCCCATACTCAGATTCAAAACTTTAACTAATGGACTAACTATTCTGATACAGGAATGATCTTGCAGTACATCATTTTTATAGACTTTTGTAGACACAGTATGGACGCAGCCATCTGTTTATGATTAGTCTACATAGATAATGAATACAAAACTCCTCGCAGCCTGGATGGTAGAAACTAGATCCAGGGTCTTCACTTCTACTTCCCGAATTGGTACGATTCTAGCCATGTGATTAAATGATTTGATGTCGAACATGTTAGAAACCACTTGATTACCAGTCGATGATGTAAACTGTTAACAAGCGTGAGAGAGACCACCAGTAATGTCAATGGTTCTCAAAGTACCAAGCACAACCCGTGAAATGTGAATAGATGTTTTGATGTCGAACACTTCACGGAATCCTTTGATCGAAAGTCAATGATGTAAACTGACGTCAAAGGCGAGAAACCTGCCATTGATGCATGCAGACTTCAAGGTACTGTCGATTCCTAAGTCATCTTTCTAGATAATGTGTCGATGTCGATAGAAAGCGACCCGTTGCAGGCAAGCCTGCAACACGAAATCATTGTTCAAGTTGAAGAAATGTTGCTGTAAGGACTGACTCAGGGATGGTCAAATGGATGACAAGTATTTTGCAGATGAAAGTTTTGCTTGCAGACCTCTTGAACACATAACGACACGACAGATGGCTTGGTGACGAATAACTCAAAGTTAATCCCCGGAACCCGGTTAAAGACTTTCAAAGTGGTTTGGTCAACTGTGAGGTAAAAGATTTCCCAACCCAGGTGAATGAAAAGTGTCGTGTTCAAGAGTGGTAATAAAGTTTCTTTTGAGACAAAAGGTAACAAACAGGTTCATTCTTCTCTCTTTTCCCCCACCATTTCTGGCAAGTACCTCTTTATTTTTAACAAGCTTGAGGAGGATAACATATGCTTGATTATAAGCTCATCCTTCGGACGAGTCCAACCTAGTTTAAATTCGAACCCTAGGAAGGAGTGGTTCGTTCCTGTTTGTAATTGAACAGGTCCTTTACTGTAAAAGTTTAACGAGCCCAGTATAGGAGAAACTCGGCGTTTTTCATTTTTAGAGAGTCTGAAAAAACAAAAGGAGACTCCACGTTGAACTTTTTCGTATATTTGTGTCCCTCAAGCCCGAAAAAGTATAAAATAATACCTGGGGGAACCGCTTGATCTTGCGACCAAGGAGTACTTTCATAATAGTGTCGTTGACCTGAAAAGTAAAAAGCGATCAAGGACACGTCGTTTTATTTCCTTATCGAGTTTGAAACGACAAAAACCCGGCAATCTTTTCCTGATTTTGCGGTCAGAAAAGAGCTAAAAGGGGACCGTCTTTTAATTCCGTTTTAACGAGTGTAAAAGAAACGCTCGGCGATCTTTTCATGTTTTAGGAGTCAGAAAAGGGCTTAAAAGATGACTCTGATATTTTTGTTTGTGAAAAATTACAATTTCCCTCGAAATCCCTTTGTCCTGCACAAAAGCAACACATTACTCATACCTGTTTAAAATAGGCAAAAATACATCGAAAAACATCTTTTCATGGTAAAAAATGAACTAATTCATCCAAAAAACCTATAAAAAGACCTTTTACCATGTCATTTTTACCGTTTGACTTTTGAGGTTGAAAAAGGAGCTTTTGACAAGAAACTTCCCGTGGTCGCTGCGGAAAATCTGACCGTCGGAATCGAACGCCGTCTTATCCAGGTATTTTACACATCCTACTCTGCATTTCTATCCGTTTAGAATCAATTTTTAGGTCTTAGTTTCATTTTTTGGGGGGGTTTTGGTTTTGGAATGCGCCTCTCGGCGGACGCAGGTGCCCTTCGGGTGACCCGCGTCCCCCGACTTTTTCTCATACGGGAAAATGGTCGGAAGACGCGGCCCGCCTTCAGGCCAGCCGCGTCCGGGCGCCCTGTGCTACAAAGCCGGGGTGCGTCTTCCGAGAAGTGCGCATTTCAAAACCCCAACTCCCTCAAAAAACTACCAAAAATTCCCAAATCAATTTCTAATTGCTATTTCTGATGTGCAGGGCATTAATCATGTTAGATTGGAGAGAAAGAGAGCATGTAGAGGAAGATGAAGCTGCAATAAATCATCAACCTTCCCTGGATGCCCTAAGAGCATGCGGATTATACAAATATTGGACCATACCGGGCATGAGGGGCCAGGTAAGATTCTTGGAATGGCTGGTTGAGCGATGGAACGTTCAAGAACAATGCTTTTACATAGGAGGGCACCAGCTCGAGATAGAGCCCTCGGATGTATACTTTCTCACTGGCTTGCCGAACAGAGGTGAGCAACTCAGTCTTGCGGGGACTAGGCCGGGTGGCCAATCCCTTGATAGTCTCCGCGACGAGTGGTGCACACCTGGGGCTCACCATTCAAAAGGCATAGAGATAAAACACATCACTCTGCCTGAACTCAAAGTCATAGCGTTCACGGTTACCAGAATTTGCGGCGCGGCCGCTTTACACATTGCTTCCGGATCCCAAATGCGGATGGCAATTGACTGTTACCAAGGCACCATTTTCAACTGGTGTGAAGCTGTGTCGGCTCATATGAAGAGCCAACTGACCAAGGCAAAGAACGGACGACTAAAGACTTTTGGATATGGGCCTATAGTCGTGAGCTTTGCCTTGGAGAGAGTTCCAATGCTGATCCCTCAGCAACTCACTGTTGATATCTTGGGTCCTCGGGAGCCAAAGCTGATACGATGGGTTGCGGTGATGGCCCGGCATCCTGACGAGGGTGCGACAGTGGTTCGATTCTCAGATAGTTACTTTCACTGGTTAGAGGACCAGGTTTTTTCGATACAGGACTTTCCGTATGCCGGAGTGGATTTTAGAGGTGATCCGGACATGGTTCTTCCACAGGGAGAACAATGGGACGACAGAGGTACTTTTATTTTCACAAGTTTTCTAATTATGTATTTTTTATTTTTCATATATATCGTCTCAAAACTAACAGTAAAACTTTCAAAATGCAGATGTTGGTCCACAGCGTCCAGCCAACCTCCGGCCTTTTGATAGACTACATCCAGCTGCACCGGTACCGGCCCCACAGGACGCGGCTGCAGAAGTACTAGCTGAGTTGGAGCATGATCTAGAGCGTCTCACGGCAGATATACCTGAGACTACTATGGACGACATTCCTATCAGGCTTCAGCGTTCGTAGTCGCGGTCCCTGGACCGTTTAGGAGATTTTTGCGTAAGGTAGCCCGCGCAGTGGTGTCATACAGAGAGCACCACCAGTGATTGACTAGTCACTTTTGTAGTCACATGTGACATTTTGACTTTTTGTACTATCATTTTGCCGATCATAAGGTGTTTTCAACCTATGATCGAAGACGATGTATATATTTTTGACACACTTCTATCTATATATATCACTATTACCGGCTTATCTTGTTTAACATATGTGATGAAATGTTTTTAAATTTACTTGCATGATTATTGTAAATGTCTGTCCAACATTCGAGAAGCAATTGCATCTGCTAATGTATTCAAAGACCTTGGAATATGTTGATATTCAATGTAATCAAATTCACGTTCCAAGAGACGCACTCTCAAAAACAACCTTAATAACACAGGATTCCTAATGGCATAAACTCTATTAAGCTGTAATACAACAAGTTCAGAATCTAACCTCACTATCAAACGTCGAATTCCAAATGAAATAGATTCGGATAATAATTCAATCACTGCACTGTATTCTGCAATGTTGTTCGTTGTTTGACCGAGGCTTACCCCATGCATAGAAACTAACTCGTCAGAGGGCGAATAGATAACCCAAGCTGCGGAAGAGATATTCCGTGTACTACGACAAGCACCATCAGCAAATCCAATGTATGTTTGGAGAGGCGTCGACATCTGCAATATCAAGAGTAAAACCAAGATAAGCCAGAATAACGACGAAAAACCACACTCTCTAAGCTAAGCACACTGACTAAACTAACACACTTGCTAGCTAGAAAGAAAATCTAACCTATCTAAAAATTTCTCCATACCCATCATTTTAAGCATAATACCTCTTTAGGTAAAGTCCATTTCTGGGTTTACCCAAAGAGTCCCCATCAAAGTCAACTAGCTCATAAGCCCCTTTTGCTAGCTTTCGCTTTACAATGTAGGGCCCATGCCACATGGGAACGAATTTTCCGGCACCTAGCTTATCGTTAGCTTGATCATATAATAGTACTAGGTCTCCTTCCGAAAAACTTCGAGGGGTTACATTTTTATCATACTGAGCTTTCATTCGTTTCGCGTGAGTCTCGATTGCCAATGTAGCGTCACGTCGAGTCTCATCTAATTTAGCCAAGTACAATAAACGTTTCTCCTCTTCGGAAGTAGCTGGAAGTAATTCGACAGCCATTTGAAGTGATGGGATTTCGCATTCAATGGGTAACACAGCTTCTAAGCCATAAACTAGCTGGAAAGGAGTGAACCCTGTTGAATTTTTCACTGAGGTTCGGTATGCCCATAGCGCTGAAAATAACATGTTGTGCCAATTCGACCGATGAACACCAATGGTTCGTCGGATCATGATAACTAGAACTTTGTTGATAGACTCAACCAAACCGTTGGCTTGCGGATAATAAGGAGTAGAGCTATCGTGGCGCAAACCAAGCTGGCTTGTAAGCTCAGTCATCATGACGTTTCGAAAATGGCTCCCATGGTCAGTAATGATTGCTTGTGGGACACCAAACCTAGTTATGATATGATTGAATACGAAAACTGCAGCTGTTTTGCCGCTTGCGTCGAATGTAGGCATCGCCTCGGCCCACTTAGTAAAATAATCAACCGCAAGGATGATATACGCATGCCCCCCGGCCGAGTGAGGGTTACAAGTAATAAAGTCGATACCCCATTTGGCGAATGGACCAACGGCAATTATAGGGTGGAGAGGAGCAGGTGGAGCGCGCATCTTGCGATCAAACACTTGACAGTTGTGGCACTTCCTGACTGCAATGATACAATCTTTAAACATAGACGGCCAGAAATAGCCAGCGCGCAACACCTTCTGAGCTGTGGCATACCCAGACATATGACCGCCACATGCTCCAGAGTGACAATCATTCAAAACCCTCTCAGCCTCTTCGTGAGTTAAACAACGTCGAAAAACTAAGTCTGCCCCCCGCGAATAAAGTGTATCTCCAATAATTTTGTATGGCTGGGATTGAAACCGAATTTTTCGACGTTCCGCTTTGGAAGCTTCAGGCCGAAAGGTTTGGGTTTGGAGATAAATGATTATATCCCCGTACCACGGATCTACAGTACTGATAAGAAACAAAGATTCGTCCGCAATGGACTCCTCTGCCACAGTCTCTGTGTCAGCACTCGGGAAATCACACATCAATTCCGCAAAAACTAAGGATTTCTTAGACT
The DNA here is from genome assembly GCA_031772625.1 of Pinus tabuliformis. Lineage (NCBI taxonomy): Eukaryota > Viridiplantae > Streptophyta > Pinopsida > Pinales > Pinaceae > Pinus > Pinus tabuliformis. The sequence goes on along the minus strand of CM062816.1, from coordinate 705,765,230 downwards.
TGGACTTCTCGAACTCCAAGTCGAACTCTTGCAGGATGACAATCCATTTAGAGTACTTGCCCCCTAGCAGTTGTTTTGTCAAAATATAAATCATAGGGTTGCAATCCGAAATAACTGTAGTTTTGCGGAGAAGAATGTAGTGACGGAAACGCTGGACAGCTTGAACGGCTGCCAGGGCCAATTTCTCCACATGCGAATATTTTAGCTCAGTGGGATTCAAGGTCCTACTAAGATAATATATCACATGCTCCGCTCCGAATTCATCTTCTTGAACTAACACCATTCCAATGGTGGAATGCGAAGCTGCGAGGTATAAGAAGTAGTCCTGGTTGTAGTTGGGAGGATGCAATAACGGTGCATGGGTCAACGCGTGTTTAAGTGCATCAAAAGATTGTTGGGCAATCTCGTCCCAAAAGAATTGTGTGTTCTGTTTCAACAACCGTGTAAAACCTTTAGTGACCTCGGCGTAGTTTGGGATGAATCGGCGTAAAAAGTTCGCTTTCCCTTGCAAACTTTGGAGTTGGCGCAAACTCGAAGGAGGAGGCAATTTGATGATAGCCTCGACTTTCGAGGGATCGACGCGAATGCCGGCTTTTGAAACAACAAATCCCAGCAATCGACCTGTTTCTATACAGAAAACACACTTGTGGGGATTCAACCGAATTCGATAATGCCTACACCTCATAAAGATTGCTCGTAGGTGGACAAGGTGATCAGCTCGATGTAAAGAATGAGCAGGCAAATCATCGAGATAGGGTTGCACAATGTGCTTGATGTCATGAAATGCATAAGACATCGCCCGTTGAAAAGTGGCCCCGGCATTCTTAAGCCCAAAAGGTAATTTGCAATAAGCAAATGTCCCCCATGGACAAATGAATGCCGTTTTTGGTTGGTCGGCAGGTAGAATATTGATTTGATTATAGCCCGAGAAACCATCCATGAAGGAAAACATTTCACTTCCGGCACAATCATCAATAATTTGATCGATATAAGGCGTAGGATAGTTGTCTTTTGGACAAGCTCGATTGATATCCCTATAGTCGATACAGATTCTTATTGTTCCTTGTTTTTTATTGACGGGAACAATATTCGATACCCAATCCGTTAACGGGATCGGATAAATGAAACCTGCTTTCAACAGCTTTTCGACTTCTGCTTTAATCGCAGCCGCTTTTCGAGGGTGAATCTGACGCAACCGTTGCCGAATGGGTTTAGCATCCGGGTAGGTTTTGATTTCATGAACAACAATGGCAGGATCGATTCCCGGCATTTCCTCGTAAGACCAGGCAAACACGTCGCGGAATTCTTGGAATAGGGCCTTGTAAGTTTGGATTTCTTCTTCAGTACATGCGGCACCTATATGAATGTTCTCCTCGATTCCGGGCTTCACTGAAATATCAATGGGAATAGTACGAGAAATATTCCCTAAATTCAACTCTGAATCAGAATGTTTCGTTGGATCCTGAGCGTCTTTGACATATTCAGCGGTAAAGATAGATGAAAAATCATTTTCAAATGCATCATCCTTAGGTAAAAACGAAGATCTGTGATGGAGATCCTCCCATGGTAGATCATCTACACTTAGGATTTCGCGAAGTTGTTCGTCAGATGACACGACTTCGGGAAACGTTATCCGTTCTAAGGGTGAGGTGAAAAGTGACTCTTCACTGACCACATTCATTTGGTCGGCTTCGGTTGAATGAAAGTCGGTAAAAGACATAAGAGCTTCATAAGCAATTTCATACGGACTCAACGGCATAACATCACCGAATGAGTCTATCTCAGAGTCAGATGGAACATACCAAGGATCATCATAAATAATGTTTTCTGACGTGATCATATGAATTGTTGCAAACGAAGGTTCTACGCTGAGTGGAGGGAGAGGAAAAGTTCCCAGTAAACCGGAATCCTTAACTAAACCTACACCAACGTCCCTATAAGGGATTGTCGTCTTACCAACATGCTGGATACTCTCTGAAGAGGCTGGGTCGGATGAAAAGTATGTCAGCTGATCAATAGTCACGATCTTACCGTTATGTGGAAACTTAATTACTCTGAAGACCGATGAAACGACCGCTGTCATAGCATATGACCAACTTCGACCCAAAAGAAGGTTGTAGTCTAGAGGGGCATCAACCACTTCCACATCCAGACTAACGGTTTTACCTTCTACCCCTATAGGCAATTCTTGTAGAATACCAAACGGACGGAACCCACGGCCATCAAAGGCCTTAAGGATGGTGGGGGATTGGTTCAACGAAGGAGAACCAAGCGATCTCCAACATTGAATCGACATAATACACGTAGAAGCTCCCTCATCAATCACAGTCCGATGAATAGGCCTGTTTTTTACTATCACTGGAATTTGGAAAGCCATTTGATGGGGGAGACGTGGTGTACTATTTTCTAGATCAAAGATCATTAGGTTCGGGTCCTGAACATCAACAGCTCCTATAGCCGACAAAAGCAATTTTCGTTGTGCTGGGCATGATTGCAGCACTTCGAGTGCCGACATTGCTGAAGGTGAAACAGCTAAGTCCTCAACAATGTTGTAATTCTGGGCTGCTCTCGCATGTGGATTGAAAGCAGACCTTCGAAGTACACCCTTGGCGGGCGGCTTAATCACTAAGTCTGGGTTAGGTTTTTCGATCTGTAGTGGATCGGAACCAGGAGCTGAGGTTGATGGGTTAGAGTGAGAAGATTCTGCTTCTTTGCCATCAACAGGAGCCTTACTACCATAATCTTGCGATCGAGTCGCAATCCTCACATGAGACATCATCAAAATGGGTTCTTCACTGGCATTCGAAGAAGAACCTATCATCTTATTCTCCTGCTCCGGAAATGGATTCTTTAACACAGCAGGAGTGGGAGAACCTTTGACTATTTTTACAACCTCGGCCCGATGAGGGCAATCTCTCGTAAAATGATCCTCTTCACAAATAAGACAAGGATATCGAGGTTTGCGCTTTTCGTCATTGGTTTCCGACTTTTCAGTTTTCTCCTTTGGAGCCTTGTCTGCTTTAGCCTTCTTCTTTCCTTTCTTCTTTCCACCGTTTTTTGGTTTGGCCGTAGATGACTCTACAGCGTGAATGTCGGCGGTGAGTTCAGGAGAAGACTCTCCTGTCGGAGAATCAGGCAAAGTGATAATTGGAGTAGTTGAAGCCTTGGAAGACTTCTTCTTGCTCTTCGTAGTCACGATACCAATCATACCATCAGCGGCATGAGATCCCGAAGGAGCAGCAGCGATTTGGTTCGACTTTGGAAGATCCGGAATCTTCTCGTGTAACGTACCCGACTGAGTGTAAACTAAGTCAAGGTATTGTGCCTGAGCAATGACTTGCTCCTCAGTAACTACTCCGGCCTTAGCTACATCTTCAGTAATTCTTGGTAATAATGATTTACAAACCATTCAGCTAAGATTTGGTCCGGGATAAAAACTTTCACTAATCTTCTTCGACGTCTCCACTCATGGATGTGATCTGAAATATACGTGGAGGTCGATTGTTTTAGTGAAGTTAATAACTCTGTACCGTTATCGTATCTGACTGGTAACTGAAAATGAGTTAAGAACGAGGTAGCTAACTGGCTAAAGTTGTAAAAAGAGGCCCGTGGTAACTCAATGTACCACTTGGCCGCGAGACCAATGAGTGTACGCTGGAAAAGACGTAAGCGGATGGAATCATCTGAGATAGAATTCGAAGCACACCAGAGGTGGTAAGTCATCACATGATTGGACGGATCCTCTCCAGACTTACCTTCGAACTTGGGTATATCGCTGGGCAACTTATTTGGCATTGGCGGCCAGAACTGAAGATATTGAATTGGATCGTTCGTTAGGCGCGTCAAGTCGGGTAAATCCAAAGTTGCAATAAACGGTAACTGCCGGTTAGGATCTCTAAAACTCTGGGTCACAATACCAGCCCCAGGAGGAGGATATCCAGGATAACTAGGAACAGGAGTCGCATTTGGGATATTATATCCTCCTGGAAAACCAGGATTAACCGGACCGTACTGGGGTTGCTGAGGTTGTTGATAAGTGTACCCAGGATACGGTTGATACTGGTAAACCGGTTGTTGGGCAGCTTGCCCAGGTTGATACTGTCCCTGGTACGGAGGTTGAACAAATTGAGGTTGAGTAGTAACAACCGTACTTATACCAGGTTGGCCTACAGGCATCTGGACTGTGGTTTGAATCGTAGATCCAGACAACGGTACAGATGTCTGAGGAGTGGTTACAGGGACAGTAGAAACCGGAGCTGCCGATACTCCAGAAGTAAGTATGGTAGATGTGGCGGTAGTTGCTGCAGCCGTTTGAGATGGAGTACCAGGTGCAACTGGCGGCTGAGTAACTACCGAAGTTACAGGGGTCTGAACACTTGACTGGACAGGTTGCGGTTGCTGGGGTGGACCAGGAACTACAGGTTGTCCTGCTTGAGGTACCGACTGTATACTTGGTTGCAACATCTGTTGACCCTGTGACGGATCCCACACTAACATTCCAGGGTACTGACCCGTAACAGGTTGAGGATACTGAGATCCATAGCCGGATTGAGGATAGGGTTGATAATTGTAAGGTGCAGTCCCATATGATTGCCCTTGAGGTGGTTGATAACTTTGACCAGAGTATTGACCCGTAGGTTGATAACCTTGAGGTAAATACTAGTACTGGGGTTGACCTTGACCTTGAGGTTGGTATCCTTGAGGTTGATACCCTTGGGGTTGCCATCCTTGAGGTTGCCATCCTTGAGGTTGATATTGATACTGAGGTTGACTTTGGGGTACATATTGAGGCTGGGGTTGACCTTGAGGTATGTATTGCCCCATAGGAGCGTACTGACCTTGAGGTTGCCCCCCAGACACGAATGAAGTACCTTGAGGTTGCCCCCCAGGCATTAATGAAGGTTGCCCCCCAGGCGGTAATTGGCCACCTTGAGGTTGGGTAACGGGAACTGAACCTGACATCATGTAAATGTCACCTATACTCAATGGTACATTACCACTGTTTCCAACTAATAACCCATGATCAATGGGTTGAGGAGATGCTCCCGCAAAGGTACCAGAAAGTGATTGATACCCAGTAGGAACAGAAGGACCGCCATGTAAAAAAGATTCAGGACTTTGTGTAAACACAGATGACTGACCAGACATATTTACAGGAGTATGAATTCCTCTAGGTGGAAAAGGAGTACGAGGTGTAGAAAAACCTACTGAGTTGTCTAAAAAATTGGTTAACGCAAGGTACCAAGAAGTACTTCTAGGAGGACTGTAAAAGATGGATTCACGCTCCCTTAGATCAAGGGTAATTTGATCTTCAGGATCAGAGACGCCTATTTCTTCCTCTGGAACAAGTTCTTCTATAGCAATTAAACCAACAGGAAGATTTTCGGTGATAATTCTTTCTATTCTCGGTGAATCAGGGACACTAGAAGTTGGAGTAACAGGTTCGGAAATTTCAGGTTCTTCGCCTGTTTCACTGGCAGATGAAAAACTACCAGCAAGCTCGGAAACTGTAACAGTTTCGGGATTGTAACCTGTTTCTAAACTTTGGTAATCTGGATGGACTACCAAGGAAGATTCTCCTTCTTCAGGTGAACCTACTCTACTGCCACTAGGAGGAGTTACAAGGACCTTTAACCCTTCGTACTGACCCGGAATGTCTTCAGGAGATTCACCCCACGATTTACGGAGTTTTCTTAACAAATCTATTCCGGTAACAATCTCAGGAGACTTGCCCCGAAGTCGACGGGACTGTCTCGGTAATTCCGCCACAATTAAAGATTTTTAACTACAACACACGAAAACAAAGTAAAAATTTCAAATCAAACCACCTAAAGTCTTCTAAAGAAGCAAACAAATTTGAAGCACACGCCTAAAGAATCTAGAGCGTCAAACCAAACACAAACAGTAGTCTTCCGGACCAAAAGCGCTAGTTGGTGATTAGGCCCAACCTCGCAGGATTCAGTACAGAAATGGCGGGTGGAACAGTTACCCCGGCAACCTGCTTAATGAATAGACCGGCACAAGTTCCTCCACTTTAACCGTCTCGAAGTGAAGTGAACCCCCCGGAAAATCCAAGTGAGTATAACCGACGTCTGCTCCAGGTACAGTGGGACCTTCCCTCCACCGTCACCTTGGGTAGAATCCTAGAGATTATGGTCACTAAGGTTACCAATCACAACAATTACACCTGGGGGAACAGTCTAAACTCCGACAGCACGCAAGGGCAGAGTAGCAAGCTCAATCCCCTTACCGGCTCCTTGACAGTAATCCAAGGTTTACCGATAAGTGACCCCTGGCTCCTCGACAATGGTTAATCCGAGGTTTACCGTTTGTAATACGTACTGCCTGGCGTCGTTCCCAACGAGGGGGGAATGATCCCCTCACTGGTTCGGACACGAGCTCGTGCTTCTCCTTTAAGAGGAGCTTTCCCAGAGTGTAAATGTAACAATTGGATTTGATTCTATCACAAGATCGACTACTTGTTTGTTTTACTGCCTTGGAGAGTTAAGTACTCACCTACTCCAAGACCCTAGCCTAAGCTATGTTGGTGCTTTAGAGCCCTAGAAAATAAAAATTACTAGATTGATTTTAATTTAAGCGTTACTTTTAAGGTTGTTTCTTAAGTCAAAAGGTGATGGAAGTGAAACCAGTGGTGTGTTGACTCGACTCGAAACCACTACAAAATGCACCTAGGATGATTTACCCACTACTTTACTTTTTCGATGAATTGCTTAACTAAAAAGTTGAGAGAATGCAATCTTTATAAAAGCAACTTCTTAATTGAAGACAATCAAAGAAACAATTCGTTTGTCTTTTCCAAGCATAAAAACATGATCGCTCTTTACATGCACGAAAAAACTCTTTTCCTCTTTCAAAAACAAAAAGCTACTTGAAACAAGACTTTTAAAGAAGATGTTTTTGTATTTTTCTTTTAATAAAGCAAATAAATCTAATATAACCAAAAATCAATCTTAACAACTATTAAAATCTACGAAAATTCACTCATAAGCAAACTAAAAGGTAAATTTACTCTAAGCAATCTTAACGAGGCCAAAACCAACAATGATTATTCTAAGGTGTTTTACTTGATCACAATCAAATCAAGGACTAGCTTATTGCAGAACCAAAAACTAGCCAAAACAAAACTCTAATCTTTTTGTTCTTTTGTAAAATGGAAATCAACACTTTATAAACAAGTAATTCGAAATTTGACCCAAAAACAACTTAAATGGCAAGCTGCTCACACAAGGAGACTTTACGACAGGCCCGACTTCTAAGAAGGCTGACTAACCAGAGAGATCTAAGGCTGGACAACTTTCTACTATCAAAGTCACTACAGGACCTATGCAAAAATCAAACCCTAGGCCTAAACTTCGTTGAAATCCACTAAAACACTCAAAGCTCACAAAACAAGTTCAGGTGAAAATTTTTGACAGGGTACTAAAGGATCTGGGCAGAAAACACTAAGAAAAATCAAAATCTAAAAGCAATTAAAGCAAAAAATGGAATTTTCCTAAATTTTACAGGAAGACGCAGGCAACCCGTTATAACAGGTGCGGGCCCGCTCTGTGCAAACGGCAACAGCGCGTCCAAAGACGCACTGTGCAGTACTCAGAGGGTGCGTCCTTCTGGAAAAGTTAAGAAAAACCAAATCTAACTAAATCTAAAGCTAAGCCACCCAAATACTAATTCTCACAGTCAAAAACCAGAAAATAAAAATGATTTTCTCAGAGCAAAGTTCACACAAAGGAAAAGACTCTCTCATTAATGGATTCCCCAGTGGAGTCGCCAATTTGTCGTGGCGGAAAAAGTCGTTTGTGCGGACACAACTGACCTCCCTAGGAGTCTAAACTCTCTAGCAACAAACAAGACAAAATGGAGTGATCTTTCTCTAAATATACCTTTTAAAACATGAAAACTACAAGTGTTTAGGCTTACCTTATTCCAAAACGTTGTTGTTGTAGTCCGTCCTTGCCGATCCGGATGAGCTCCTCCTTCATGTCAATTCCTGCAACCACAAACAATCAAACAATTACCAAGCACTTGCATTTCATATAATAAAACATATATTCAACATGCAGACCAAGGAACACATGAAATAACTCATTAACACAAGCTATTGAGAAAAATAAACCAGTTTGTATTAATAACGAAACAAAGAAACTCTTACAACCTGGCCTTGGTGTTGTGCAAGTTCCTCCCAGGGTCCATCAAGGGTTTTCCTCTACTTTGACAAAGCTCACCCACTTCCAAGTAGAATCAAGCAAAGACAATCTCTCCTCACAAGGTTCTAAATGGGAGTCCTAATTCCTGCAGCGTTTACCCAAAGAAAATGTATAGCTCCAACCTCTCTTCCCTCTGGCTCAATGTCTTTATTTATAGTGCTGTAAAGAGGTTATTCAGGTCCACCATCAATGGGATAATCCCCCTCTTTGGGTGGGATAGCTCCCTTATTGATGGGATAAGTTCCTCCTTAATAGGGATACATGAACCAACTAGAGGCGCATCCATTTCATCAAACCGACCTCTAGAAAGTTCTAGAAGTAACCACAAGTAACTTTTTTAAGATGAAACTTGCGCATTTTGCCTTTTACAGAAGGACGCACCTGTCCCTTAACATACAGAGCGTCCATGGACGCAACTTTTGTGAACATTGTGAGCGTCCCCGCAGGTAAGACTAGAGAGAACCTGCGACCCCAGAGATAAACACATTTTTTACAAGACTTTCTCTCTTCTTTGAGTTTGAGATGGATAGCAGAGGCATAAGACTTGCCTAAGAGGGTAGCATGACTGTTGATTTGAGCCATACTAACTGTAAGTAGTCATGGTGACATTTTTTAGTGTAACACGAAGCACCACCTCACACCAGTTGAAGATCTGCAGCTAGACACAATCAATGGCAAGCAATAATTGGGCCTTTGTCGCAACATGGGGACTCTTAGACCCCGCCAAGCACATAATCATCCATAATATGGCCCTCATAGACCTGGATCTAATCCGCTCTATAGGGACCCTGTTGCTCATAAGTCCACTCTCAGGAATACAATAAGCTCGGATCAGCTCTAATGTGGATCGGGGATTGGGCCTACCACCGGTCAAGTTTTCTCGTGCCCCTCTGCACGACAAACCAGTCGGAAAATAGATTTCATCTCTATTGATCGCAAGTTCATGGTACCCGATCTTAAACACCCCTTGGTGTTCATCCCAACGTTGAATGATCCAACTTAAAATTTCCTCTTGACCTTTCATCAAGTCAAGCTTTTCATATTTCATCAAACCACATTGACACAATGCAAGTATGCAAGCTTGATCATTTCGCATAAGTAATTCTTGTCGATCATGGGCTCGTTCCCTCCATAAACTAGTCATGATGGATCAAAACCTACACAATTCAACCCAAAAATCAGTGCAAATGGGGCAAAAATGCTTGGAACATCATTTGTTGGGGTTTTATAATGCGCCCTCATGCATTAACGCCTCCCTTATGGAAATAAGGGTGGACTAATGCCCTCCTCTAGGTTGTGAAGGGCATTTAATGCCCCTCTATACCTAGATGGGGTCGTTAGTCACATTTAATGACCTAGGGCCTCCTCAAAGTCTAAAAATCCACCCCCAATGCAGCTAAAAAAGGTTAAATAATGAAAGATAAAGGTTTTGACATCTACCTGGGACAGACGGCAAGTCGAATGGTCGCCTCGATTGCCTGCAATTGTCCGTGGAAGATTTGCTCCTCTTTAGCTCCAAAACACTCTCACAACACTAAAATGATGCAAATGGTGAAAATGGAGGCTTAAAAACTCCCTTATAGTCACTCTGGAGGTATGAATTATATTAATTAAAGTCATTAAAGTAGAAGTATTTCATTTCCTATGTTATTATCAGGCGCCATGTCAACATATTGTTGAAAATTACTCATGTTTTGATGAAAGGAATTTCAAGGCTGAATTGCAGAATTGATCATGTTCGATTCTCTATGAGCACTTTATTTTATGGGATCTTTTCTCACTCAACTGAAAAATCCCCGAGTTTTTCGTCATCAAGCTCATTAAACTCCTACGATGATGATATGAGATTTTTCTTTTTTGGTACTCTTTCTTGCTCTTAAATTGAAAAATCCTCGAGTTTTTCACTTCTTCGGGCTCGTTAAATCTACGAAGAAGGAATGAGCAGTTATTTTACCTCTTTTTCCTTGCTCATTAAACTAAAAAATATACCTCGAGTTTTCTTCATTTGACTCGATAAAATTTGATGAAGATCTATTGAGTTTGTCATCGCGTGACTCATTAAAATTTCACGACGAATATCGATTTTACTCTGTCTCCTCGTACTCGTAACAAAATGAGGCAAACATCTATTGAGCATAGGTTTATCTCTTTATCCGGACTCAATAGACTAACTTACGGAAACAGAACCTTTTCGGGTATACTATTAAACCTTTGTCGCACCCGGTTAAAAACTATGACAAAGGGACCACCATGGAGTCGCTCTTTACGATCTTTTCAGACTCTTGAAATATGAAAAGACCACCGAGTTTACCCATATGGACTCACTAAATTAATCAGATGGGGAAAGTGGACAATACAATTACTTTATGTCAGTATTTTGAAAAGAGTTTTTTGGCAAAAATCGCTCCCTTGAACATGGCACTCCCTCAGAAAAACCTTCCTTGTGATGGTCTCTTAATATGAGCTTTACCATCCTATGAGTTTAGCCTATATACCCCGTTGTTCTTAGATCTATGTATCCTAACACTCTTTGGTGTTCATGAGTCTAGTGTTGCATGGTTAAAACCTTTGTGTCGTGCCTTCTATTGTTCAAGGGAAAACCTTTATCTTCTGTTTCCTCCATCAAACCATCAAGCATATTCTTCCATCATGCCCTCTGTCGATTCAACCCAATGCTCAAACTATTTTTCAAAAAACAATCATTCTTGTCTCGTTTCGTGTCGATTGATGTAAGACACATTATTGCCTACCTTTCGACAGGTCTCTTCCTATCAAATTAAACACTCTATCTAGGAAGCGGAACCAGAAACACTTCAGTGCCTTGGAACTTTCAGACATCAGTGGAAGGTTTCCTTGTGTTTGGTCAAGGGTTTTTCATTATTGGCTCTTGGTCAAATGATTCTACAAGTGTTCGACGACCAAAACATTATTCACACTCGCTATATTGTACTATGCATATTGGAGACCATCACCATTATTGGTGGCCATCCTCGCATATGTTAACAGTCTCCATTATTGACTGGTAATCAGACGATTTCATACATGTTCAACCTCAACGCCTTTATTCACATGTATCGAACTATGATATTAAGGTGAAGCGAAAATCAAGACCTTGGGTAAAGGCTTACATCACTCAGCCTTGTTTCCTATCCCAAATTGCGTATATTATTTTTGGAGACATCTCATCAGAATGATCTTATTATGACACAAGTTCCGCATTGTGCTTATCGGCAGACATGATCGTCATATCTCTTCGTTGAGAAATCGCTCTGACATAGCTACTGAGTGTGGGAATTCCCGGCTCAAGACACGATTTTAGATTTTTTATATATATTTGTTGTATCAGGTTTCTCATATTCCCGAAGCTCCAATCCTCTCTCTCTTTTTTCCAAAGAAAGCGACAATTATATAAAGTATTTCGGCCATCGTCTCTGCCTATGATCTCACACTTTAGGGGGCATCTGTTACATAGGAAAATGACCTCCTCACCAGCTCAAAGGAGAAAGGAAAGATGACTGAAAGACTAACCAAGTTCACATGCCTATTTTTCAAGCTAATGCTCTCCAGGAGCTAGCAACCTGCTTTATAAAGCTTCCTAGCCATGCATCAGGTGCGTTAGTACCTAGGGTAACTCTATCTATTGCCTCAGGAAGAGCGTTAGTCAACCTAAGTGAGTTTCTATGAGTCAAAGGAACAAGTTAACCGAGAAATATCCCTATATTCACTCCTATGTCAGCTCATAAAAGCAGGGAAACATCCAGATTCGACCTATTTGGAGGAATTACTATTCCTAACGGAGTCTACAAACAGGGAAACAACATAAAAGCATGGATACATATTTTCTTTTGCCCAAAGGAACTCATGAGGGATTTTTCAAGGCTTATCCTCTCATGCTATATATGTGAGGCTAGGGCCATTGTGGAAAAGGTTGATACATTTGAAAGGATTGCCTATTTGACTGTCGAAGCTAGTATCTGACAAAGGCAATGCAAGAGGTTAAGAAGGGAGAGAGAGAGAGAGGAGCTGGAGGAGTGGGGCAAGGTTGATGCAACCGATGGTTGTAATCACTCTTTTCTATCATTAATATAGACCTACAATTGTGTTGTCAACATCATGGCGTTGGTATTGTAATTTGTTTACATGTTTATGCAACGTTGTTATCATGAGTGGCTTAGATACATGTAATTAGATATCCCTATATGTTAGTGTATTGATTGTTAAAGTTATATGATGTGATATTACGCCTTGTATTGTCTATGTGCAGGTTTTGATCTTGGAGCTAGCTGAGGGGTCTTCCACTCCTCCACTTTGCGCTCTCTAGCAACACCACACCAAGACTTGAGGTAATAGTCCTTCTTCCTGCTTTAATTCTCATTTTACTAACATGGATATGCATGTATCTCTGGGCCAGTTGCAGCTAATCTGACAGTCTTCCAAGGATCCCAGGAAGATCCTTGAGGGTATCTCCATCACCAAAACACCTGTACATTAATCCCTATAGCAAGGGCCTCTAAAGGTAACCCTAGCCCATCAAGGACGAAGGCACCACTTTTAGAAACTTGAATCCTCCATTAACTTTCCAACTTGAGATAAATTTTGATGAGGCCTCTAAAGGTAACCCTGACCCATTAAGGGATGGAAACACTTTTTAGAAACTTGAATTTTAATGAGGCCTCCAAAGGAAACCTTGTCCCATCAAGGGATTGAGGAACTTTTAGAAACCATGAGCGTCAGATTGCAATGATGTATGCTAGGTGATTGGGCCACAAATCAAACAATAAGACAAACTGGTTGTAGGTCTCATCCATGATTTCAATTGGAAAACCAATTTGACTTCACCCATGTGGTATCGAATGGGATTCCCACATGCTTATCAAGGCCCTTCATTGAATCTTGTGTAGATCTAATACAAATAAGATATCAACCTATTGACGCCTTATATCTGGTTTATGGAAGGTGGTAGAGTTAGAGGATTCAAGTGATTATCCCTTGCCACATAAAGAGGAAAAAAAATTCTCTGTTGGATAGGTTAACTAATGCAGGGGTAGCTCAAATCCCCATAGTTCAATTGTGGAGATTAGTAGAGGCATGCCTTAACCCATCACATGTGCATTATCTTAAAATTTTAAATAATAGCATGGTAGCCCTAGATAAGGTAACTAACTATAGACAAAATGTGGTGGACAAGGATGTGCATGTGGGAAACACAATTGAGGGGGAACAATGACAGGTGGATAGGTTTAAGCTTCCAAGTGTGGCTATACTAAGCATATCAAAATCAGTTAGGGAGTAATACAATCCCAATCCTTCACCCAATATCATTGAAGGAAGGCAATAATAACTTGCATGAGTGAAGGAGGATGGAGATACAAGGGTGTAGGTAGTTGGAAGGGGATGTGGTAGGATATAGGATGCGACACGTTCTCACACATTATGAGAACATCAATGACGCCAATCACTCTAGAGGATGGTAACTATTTCATGGATTCTAGGATGGGATATATGTCTGGACAATATAGAGGTTTCCTTTGTTGTACTTTGAGAAAGAGTATTGTGCTTCAATGGTTGTGGATTACATCTACATTAAGAATTTGAAGGATTCTTATATTACAAAGGATCTTGTTCTCGTATCTTTGAGGGAGCCGCTACTTGTAAAAACAACAAGATTACCCCTGAAGGTTTTACTCCATGGCACCATCTTTATGAGGGAATAGATGAATAAGGGACAAGTTAAGCCTTTAATGTTGCAAGTTAAATAGGAGGGCTTCTACTCAAGTAGGAATATTTGAGAGGAACAAGAATGATCCAAGATAAGAGCTAGTTCTTGCACCACTGTGCAACTATCAGTAAATCAAATATCATGTACTTTGGTGAGGAGGTCTACTGCCTACGCAATAAAGTGGCATCTAATGACCTGATGGTAGAGGTGGAGGGATGGGTTCGTGGCTCAAGGGAACTAGGGAGATAAAGTATTTTCAATTGGCATAGATGTCTTGACCCATAAAGGCCATAGTGACTCATCATCCCATAGCACCAAAACATAAAGAAATGATTGAAGCACCCACTTGAAGGTAAATTCGAGGGCTTCATGAAGGGGGTTTTCAAAATCATCTCAGTGAAGAAGATGGAGGGGGACATATGCACAGATGAGGAAATGGAAAGTTGCATGGCTCAAGGGGCTCACCAGACAATTATATTATCATCTCAAAGGACCCATACCCAATGTCACCCAAGCCAACAACCCCAGATGGAGAAGGATAACCAGAGTCGTGAGGAGGTGACCCTGGATATAGCTTTGGAGGAAATACCCTCTTCTATTAGTCTTTAGTTTTCTATTTGGCTAGTTTGTTATGTATAATTCCCATCACTTTGGCTATAGACTTTAGCAACACCGATCCTTCCATATGGACTCTAAATACACTTGTTGTAATAGTTATCACTATGGTTTTTTAGGTCAAAGGAGGGTTTGATTTCCCTTGTGGCAAACCTTCCTTACAACTATGTATCTTTTAATAAATTTTGTTCATAATATGAAATAAAAAAATAGATTTAAATTTATAAAAAGAAAAAATAGATACCATGAATCATATACATATAAAAAATTTAAACAAATTAAAAAATTCAATGATTATTTAGGGCATGCTCAACCAAACAAAGGGTTATGAACACAAAATACAACATCAACATTATAAACCCTAAAAATATTTTCTATTGTTCATTGGTTTATGATTATAAACCCTTTGTGTTTGGCCTATGACCACATAGATGGTAGTGGGGATCCTAATCATCCCACACTTAACGTCAAGGACTACCTTTAATTTTCCAAAATACACATATACCCATAGATTTCCCCCAATGTTGTTGGGAATTTGACTATTTTCATGCTAACAAGTACCCTATTTCAATCCCCCAGGACATGTGCATTAGTCTATGTCAATGAGTTTACTAGGCATTCCATCCACGAATGTGAGGAAACATACCTTGATTTTACACACACATACACACACATGGGAGAGTCGTAATGCAATCTACACTAGACACTTGGTAGGTTAATTTGTTGTGAATGGACAAAGGATTAGTATTTTTGTTTTTAAGATATGAGATGGTACAAAAATCTACAAGGATTATCTTGGCATGGTATTAATGTTAACCTTGTTGATAGATTATAAAATGAAGCATGTTGAAGGTACATGGTGATTTCCTCATATCTCAAGTTGACAATAGAAAGTGCCTTACAATATAGGTTTCCATAGATCTAAAGCCCTATGCAACATCATAACCATGGAAGACAAAAGATATCCATCCATTGTATCCATATTTTGTTTGAAGGTTCCCAATATGAGAATTTAATGGGGGTCATCTCAAATGCATAGTGAGCTTATGGTAGCGCAAAGTATATCCTAAGTTATAGACAAAAAAACAATTTTTTGGAAATTAATGTAACCTATGGGTTCACCCTTAGGCCCATCATTAGGCATTGTATTCTGATAGACCACTAGAGACAAAGTTATCAACATGTAGGAGGCTCTCAACCATGAAAGAGTCCTTCACTTTGATATTTATTTCATGAGTGCAACTTTTTGTTCATTTCTTATTGATTATTATTATCTACCAAAGTTAACTATTTAGAAATCATGGACAACCCAAATGATATCAACGTCCTTTTTTTAACTGAGGTGAGGAATTCACACAAAACTTGAGGCACACTCTCCTCCCAACTTCTCAAAACTACTCTTGCTAAGCAAATCCAATTTTATGATGAGATCCAAGTCAAACTTCTTAAAATCCATATTGTCCTCCCTTACTTTAGGGTCCTTAAGGATGACGAAATGTAGTTCTACAATTGAACATTTGCTAGCATGAAACCCACCAAATGCTAAAAAACCCTGCTCTTTTTTCTCATAAAAACCACAAAGAAGTGCTCCCTTTGCTTCTCTAACGTTTTTCCCATACTCTATCTCCATTTGTCCTCTTAGAGCAAACCCTAACCTTAGTACCTTATTTGCATTATACTTTTTTTCTTGAGAAAATTTGGGGTTGTGTGGGTAGAGGATGAAGAAATATAGGATCTTTAAGGTGTTTCTTTGAAACAAAAGAAACCTAGCACTCAAAACAAAATAACAAAGTAAAATGAAGAAAAAAGAACATAAGAGGAGACAAGTTCACTCTAGCTCTCACATCTCCAAGAAAATTATGTGATGAATGAAATGAATCTCTCCTCCCTTTCTATATGTGTGTGTGAGAGAGATAAAGATAGAGAATGGTGAAGGATGCAAACAATAATAAAGTGGACAATGCCCACAACAACAACTTAACTAATCACTAGATAGGTCCACATATGAAGCACTCTAAGTGACACATGTCAAGTTCCAAGTCATGCACATCCATTAAGAAACAATCTCAAGGAGATCACTCCATAGGAAGGGTCCAACACTCCTTCAAAGGTCTCCAATTCTCCAACACTACATCCTAAGCCATGTGCTCATCCAATCCACCACACCTCCATGAAAGCTCTTCAACTCGTGCATCCTCAAGTCAAGCATAAACCTCCATGTAATAAAACAATAGACTCCCTATGACCTATGGCCCAATGCCCTCCTCCTAAATGCCCAATACACCTCTTCCTAAGGAAAGCAACCAAACCCTCCATGTGCACCTTATGAAGAATGGTGATGCCACATAGCCTCCAACTTAAGGCAATGTGACACATAAACATCAAGTAAAAATGTAATAATTCATGAGTAAGTTATGTCTAATGTGTACATCCACTAAGGTACAACAAAGGGTATCCAACACACCATGCACTCCATATCACATGAAGCACCCTCAAGAATGGTGTAAACACTTTTAAAGTAACCCCAAAAGCTAACAAAGACCTCTTAGGAAATTATTGTATAATTCATAATTGTTGTAAAGACTTAAACAACTTTTCAAGGTGACATATATTTGGACAATTAAAATCATTCAAGAAATATCTAAGGTTGTGTTGTAGCGGCTACAACACCCTCCAGAATTTTTCCTTAGCTTCGTTTTGGAGCCTCCCTACCAACCTTTCACAGCAGCATGTCTGGCCTTGTCAAGTACACAAGCTTTAGTGATTTTCTTGCAGATTTCCAGCTTGTGCATGATCGCTTGTTGCATCCCCCTCCCAGGCTATTTCTCAGGACTTGGTCTAGTTGCAGGCTGAGCAGTTCCCTCAAGAAATTGCGCAATTTTGGAGGGGAACCAACCTTTCCTCCAAAAATTGCGCAATCTTGACTGCCAGCTTGCTGGGCTCCAGAATTGCGCAATTCTGCCTATTAAGCTTCACTGGAAAAATTGTGCAATTCCTCCCAGCAGGGCTACTCAACCCAAAAATTGTGCAATTCTGGGTAGCAGTGAGCTGCTCAGCCCAGAAATTGCGCAAACTTTCTGGGTAGTCAACCCAACTCCCTCCCAGAAATGTGGATTTTTTCCTCCCAGTAAAGCAGGCTATTTGCATGTGCCATTGGTTTGATCAGTTCCTTTTGGGGCTGAGAAAAACTGGTTTGCATGCATGGACTGCTTCTCCCAAGGCAGCATGCAAAGGCATCCCTTGATTTAGGGATCTATTTTTAGTTGCTAGAGGTTACATGCAAGGATCATTTCAGAAACCTCCCACCAAGTGTCATTGTTCCTAGATTTGTGGCATGCGCGTTACAACCTCGATCTTATCAAAACTCATCAACCTGACGTTGTAGAGCTCATTCCTCGCATTGACCTTGCAGCTTTGACATCCCACATTGTATCTTGGAGCCGTCGGCACATCCAGCTCAGCTGTTTTAGGGTAAGCCCGCTTTGCATGTCTTACATTGTGTTTTTGTTGCTTTTTTTGTTTCGCTTTGTGTGAGTGTTGTCTACTTGATTTCAGTGAGCGCTTATTGTCGTTTTGATGTATGTTAGCTTGTAGAAGCACCATTTCAGTTTTCGTTCGTATCTCACTGTTGTCGCATGCATGACACTGCTTTTGCACAAACGGTTGTCATTGCGGCGACTCATTTCACACACATGCATGCTTTCCTGTTTTCTGAATCTTGCACTTTCTGTTTGCATGTATGATCGTTCACTATTGTTTTCACTCATCTCATCATGCATTCAAACTTCTCATGCTTTCAGTAACCCATCGGTCGGTCTCGGCTGCCTTCCTCGGCTAGCACTGCGCATTTCCAGAAGCGAAGGCTCTACCTTGCCTCCAGAAATTACACAAGTCTGGCCTAGCACTGACCTCCAGACTTGCATTGTGAAATTCTTGGAGGCAGTGTCCTGCTGGCCCCAGAAACTGTGAAATGCAGTTTGTTGGTTGCATGTCATTGTTGACTGAAATTGCACATTGCGCAGTTTCAATCCTCAGCAGGCTAGGCTAGACTGTGCATTGTGCAGTTCCAACAGTGAATCAGCCTCTTGACAACACAGATTGTTCCTTTCGGAGTTTTGGCAGTTAGTCTCCCGACCTCCCAGCGGAAATTGCGCAAACTTCATGATCAGTCACACATGTATGTTGCAAGTCAATTCTCAAGTTCGTTTTGGTTTTTGACTAACAGATTGCTTGCCATGAGTGTTTCTATATATCCAGGTATCATAGGTGTTCTCTTGTCTCTCATCAGCACAAGTACAATGGCCTTCAGGAGAGCAAAGTCAAAGGACATTGTTGAGAGTACGATGGGGGTTGCAGCCGAGCAAGTGTCTATCATCCTACCTACCCACGAAGACATCAAGTTGTTCGTAGACAAGGACATCAAGATAATCTGGCAGCAGCATCATAGTGAGCAGCAGCATCAGCAATAGGAGAAGGCAGCACACTTGCACACGACGAATGCAACAGAAAGGTTGTTGGAAACATAGAGGCGAAACAAAGTTGCAAGTTCAAGCAGATCCACATGTGATGAAAGCAACTTTGGAGACTGAGGCTATGAGGTGACAACGCGACATGAATATCGCATGAAGACAAAGAACAGAAAAGAGAAGGATTTGCATGCACTGAAGTAGCAACTCAAGGAAGAACAGGAGTTTCATAGATGAGAGAATGAGTTACAGAAGGAATAAGTACAGTAGGGGATGCAACATGCACAAACGGATGAAACTAAGCCCATACAAGTTATGGATCTATCCCAGTAGTTGGCACAGAGTAGACAAGGTGAGCAGTTCGGTTGATTGCATGCAAGGGAATTCGACAGCATGCATGTCATTGTGTGCACGCATGCGATCCCACCCATTTGGCACACTCACCAAGGCGATGACAAGAAGCAAGTCTGACTAGAGTTGAACATGCAGTTTGACAACTGATGTGCATGACCACCAGCACACACTTGGAGATTAGCATGGACATTATGCATCAGTGTGTTGTCGATCCAGCCGCACCCAAGACAACCATGTGCATGCTATCAAAAAAGTTGGAAAGAGGGGCCATATCAGTGTGCCCTAATGCAACGGAGGCAAGATTTTGCTTCAGCAACATGTCAACCATGAGTGCACGGACACCATCACGGACGACCAAGCTCGGCATTAGACTCATCACCTTCACCATCACAAGGATGTCAAAGAGTTGGTCTCACCACAACGGTCCGAGTGTCAGTGATGTCTTGCATGTCTTGCTCAAGCCATTTTGTCTCACATGGGTACATGTGCATCGTAATGTAACGTCTTGTCAAGTGGAAGTTCAAGTGTCGATAGTTGAATGTAACAATCATAGAGTAGTTGAAGAGTCATGAGGATAGATGAATGGTCACAAAGGGGAATGTCAAGGGTCACCCCACCCTTTGTTATAAATAGTCCCTGATAACTCATTGAAAAGGCTTTTGGTCAGCCAAGCTTCGATAGGAGTATCTTAGAGAAAGCTTGGATAGTATTGTAATGTGCCTTGGATTCTCCACTGTGCAGAAGCAAGCGGTTGTGGCTGTAACGTTCCACTATCGGAACTAGTGGTTGGACATAGATGTATTATATGACTGGAACTTACACTTATTTATATAACAAAGCCAACATGTTTTCATGCATATGTTGTTATTGTAGTTGGACTCTTTTAGTTTCTTTAGTAATGTATGTTAGTTGTTTGCTTACACATGCATGTATGGACTATTCTCTATAAGTATGTATGAATCTTACTAAAATGTGTTGATTGGTTTAAACATCACTTTGGATTGCTCGCTATCTTGCTTTCCAACTGGTGATGCATCCTTTTTCTCGTGCATTGACTTCCAAGTCGAGTTACAGGTTTCCAAGGGGCACACTCACCCCCTTTTCGTGTGTTAGAACCGTTCATGCACCTTCCTTGACTTACTATAGCTGTCACACCCTTGCTACCAATAGGGACATCTTACTTGCCTCTATGCGAAATCATGGTCAAGGCATTACCGTATGACTCACTGTTGAGACTCATACACCAAGCGGCCTGAGGTCTAATTGGGACTTCTTTCTGGGGAGATCCCCTGACATGTTGGTGGGTCCAGCACCGTCAACATTCTGGTGCTAGAAGGAGGGCCAGATGATAAGCTAAGCCCTCATCACCTATTTTGAACCTTTGCATATATATCATGGAGTCTTGCACTCTCCTCCCTCCAAGATTTTTTTCACATGCCGAATCTGTTACCATCACAAGGGAGTTTTTTGATCTCTTGTCCACATACATGTATGATGGTGAAGGCGAAGTGGCTTGGCCTGAGTTCTTACATGACTTTCTTGCCTTGCTTCACTTCACGAGGACGAAGGATGTTCTGACGAATAGGCTAGTTTGTTGCTTGCATACACACTTCGTGAATCTCCACATCGGTGGTTGTGCAGCCTATCGGTTGACAGCGTGCACTCACTTGAGCACTTTTGTGATCTCATTGAAGATAATTTCTATCATTTTGATCCAAAAAATCTTAACCAAAAACTGTTACAACAACAGAAGGCTCTGCATGAATCGCCTATGGATTTTTGGCAGCACTTCCGTGATCTGCAGTTTCAAGCTCCGAAAATCCACATGAAATTTCCTTATCTTTGGGAAAGTTTCGAGTATTGTCTTAACAAATCAGTCCATCCCATGAAGAAGTTCAAGCTCAAACCCCGCTCGATGTTGATTTGGGGTAGCATCGGATGTGCTCTAGCCACAAAATTCGGTAGAGAGGTTGGGGCACATGAGATCTCCAATACCCACAAAGGGTTTGGGAAAATTCTAAATAGAACAAGAGACATTAAAATAATTAATATTTTTAATGGAGTCCCTATGTTTAAACTTAGGGAAAATAAAATATTAATGTGTATTAATATGAATCTGTGTTAGAGTGGTCCAAAAGACATGGATCAAGCTAGATCTAATCTTAGCCGTTGATTAGAGACTTAATCCCTGCCGTTGAATCGTGAATAGGAAAAGTATAAGAGGAGGCTTGAGGGTCACTTGGAGATCACGCCAGATGATTAGTCATTCTATTCTCTAGAGTGAGGTTTGCTAAGAGAGATAGAATCAATGACTGGGAAAGCAGTTGAGGGGCATTGAGTACAGAGGAATAGAGAAGGCAGAGATTGTGCTGGGAGAGCAGCGCAGCAGCCAAGGAGGGTGACGCAGAGCCAGCAAGGGCTCACGCAGGGCCACGCAAAGGCAGCCAAGAGCTACACAGAGCACCAGAGGGGCCAACGTAGCTGACGTAGGGCCTCCTAGGGTTGACACAGGCCAAGAAAGGCTGACGCAGGGCCAGCGTGAGACAGAGAAGGACTAATGCAGTCCAGATTGGGCAAACACTGTGGTTGCAGGAGCAATTTTCTGCTGAGGAGCTACCGGAAGGGTTTTCTGGGGTTTCGGCCAGGAGATTTCTCTTAAATTGTGAGGTATAGTTGCTACGGAAATTCTCTGTTGGGTAGGCCAATTATGGCATCCAGATTGTACTATGATATTTCTTAATAAGAAAACCCTCAAATAGCTGCATCGGTTTTCCCGCATTGAGTTTTTCTAGGGACATTGGTCCAAAAATAATGGTGTCATGTGGTTTGTTTGTTCTTGTTTCTTTTAATTGTTGATCTGTAATATGTTGAGCATGCACTGGTGTTTATTTTTAGTATTTACTTTGTAAATAACTTGTTAAAGAAAAATTAACAAGTAGGTAGGAATAAATCAGGAAAATTGCATGAAGGGTTTCTAAATTAAGTAAACTTAGAAACTTCAACATGGTACCAGAGCATGATTGCAAATCACAGGAGGACTAAGAGACATCAGCTGAGCGGAGCAATAGCAGCAGAAAATAGTTGTCCCGAGGTGACAGAAGTTGTTTCTAGCAGCGCAGAAGCCAAGGAAGTGTGACGCAAAGCTAGCCAGAGCCACGCAGAAGAAGCTGGGAACTGCGAAGAGCCTCAAAGAGGCTAGCGTTACTGACGTAGAGGGCTAGAGGGCTAACACAGGGCATCCCAGGGCTGACGTAGACCCATCAAGGGTGACGCATAGCATGCGCAAGGCAGAGAAGGGCTAACGTAGTTCACAGAGAGGTAGTTGTTGGGGACTAGAAGGCTGCAGGAATATTGCAGAGTGGAGCGGGTGAGGTATTGTAGTCAGAATAGTACCTAACAAAGCAGGGCTAGAGGAGTTGTTACCGAGGGTTTCTAGCTAAGGAACCTGGATCAGTAGTGCAGTTGCACAAGACGATCAAAGTAGGGGGCATCTCGACAAGTGGCAAAAGGATTTCTAGGAGGGAAATAAGGACTCAGAGGGAGTCCAGAAGAGAATTTCCAGAGGGGAAGTAGAGACTCAAAGGAGTTGAAAAGAGAACTTCCAGGAGGGAAGTAAAGGAGTGTCATGGCACTACATGGGGTAAGAGATCAGGATAGACTGGACGAAGCATCGAACTTCACAGTCTAGAATGCTAGAGTCTTATCAGTGCTTGACAAGAATCATGTCAAGAACTTCGCCTTGAAGGTTATAGCTATCCCAGTCGACCTCAATGATAATGAAAAGTACGAGGAGGCGATGGCGAGGGCCAAGTGCATTATCCTTGACGGGGTCAAGGATCATGTTGTACCACATATAGCCGAGAAGGAAACAACAGTTGAGATGTGGGAGGCTCTCAAGAACCAACATACTTCTGTGCAGAGAAGAATGTTGCTCGAGAACCAGATGAGGTCGTATCAAATGAAGAAGGATTAAACGATTGACTCCTTCCTCGGAGGACTGAATGAGATCCGAGATCAGTTGACTACTATAGGAGTGACACCGCATTAGGAGCTTATGGTGAGGACAACCCTGAATGTTGTCTCAAAAGAGTGGGAAGTATTTGTCCAGAGCATCCTAGGCAGAGGGACTATCCTACCTTGGGACGAGATGTGGGCAGCTCTTCGCTAGGAAGAGATCAGATGGCAGTCAAAGACAGGTAGCAGCAGCAAAGGAATCAAGGTCAAGTAGGAGAAGGAGGATGTGGCCCTAGCATCTAAGGGAAAGCAGGAGAAGCGGAAGAAGAAAGATCTCTCCAAGATCAAGTGCTTCCACTGTGGGGAGATGGGTCACTATGCGACCTAATTCCCAAGTAAGAAGAGTCAGGGAGAGTCTTCCAAGACTAAGGCAATGCCAGCACGGGCTGAGAATGAAGTTTCGACAGACAATGATTGTGCCATGAGTGTGCACACGCCACTTTAGCGGAAGTGGGGAGACATCGAGCTATAGTCAAGTGGACTACAGGCGATGAGGGGCAGGATCCTCGAGGTACCTAGC
Source organism: Pinus tabuliformis (assembly GCA_031772625.1). Classification (NCBI taxonomy): domain Eukaryota; kingdom Viridiplantae; phylum Streptophyta; class Pinopsida; order Pinales; family Pinaceae; genus Pinus; species Pinus tabuliformis. The sequence goes on along the minus strand of CM062816.1, from coordinate 705,741,317 downwards.
CTCTTGGATTAGACCTTGCTACGGGAGCCCTAACGAGGTGTAGCAGGACTGGCTCAGTGGGTAGAGACGGATGCGGATGGAGCGGCAGAGGGAGCTACAGTGCAGGAGTCCCGAGACAACGCAGAGCTAGCAGGCTGCAGTAGTGCGAGAGGCACAGGAGTGTTGCACCAGTGCAGGAAGGCATAGAGAGGTGTGCAATGGTGCGAGATGCAGGGAGTTGTTGCAGTAGCGCAGAGGTCAGAGAGAGGGAGCACTTGTCAGCGGCAGAGGGAGCTTCAAAATCAGTGGGTGTTTCTAGCCCAACAGGGAGGTCAGTTGGGAGATCAGTTACTTACTTCTCAGCAACTGAGTCGTAGTGCAGCAACACGATGCAACATGATGAGAGGAGGTGCAGTATGGATGAAGTGTTGGGAGAAAGGACCAGCAGCAACACATATGCAGAGGGAGCTATTGTACAGATGCAATAGTGGCAGTGGTAGAACCATGGGCAGAAATAGAGGAGGAAACAGTGTAGAGGATGTTGGGCAGGAAGGCCTAGCAGCAACACAGGTACCAATGTCGTATGATCAAAGTAATACTCAGTGAGGACTATTGCTAGAGCACAGTCCTTGCTAAGAGGGAGTGTTGATTTGGGGTAGCATCGGATGTGCTCTAGCCACGAAATTCGATGGAGATGTTGGGGCACATGAGATCTCCAATACCCAGAAAGGGTTTGGGAAACTTCTAAATAGATCAGGAGATATTAAAATAATTAATATTTCTAATGGAGTCCCTAAGTTTAAATTTAGGGAAAATAAAATATTAATGTGTAGTAATATGAATCTGTGTTAGAGTGGTCCAAAAGACATGGATCAAGCCAGAACTAATCTTAGCCGTTGATTAGGGAATTAATCTCGGTCGTTGAATTGTCAACAGGAAAAGTATAAGAGGAGGCTTGAGGGTCACTTGGAGATCACACCAAATGATCAATCATTCTATTCTCTAGAGCACGGTTTGCTAAGAGAGATAGAATCAGTGATCGGGAGAGCAGCTGAGGAGCATTGAGTATAGAGGAACAAAGAAGGCAGAGATTGTGCCGGGAGAGCAGCGCATCAGCCAAGGAGGGTGACGCAGAGCCAGTAAGGGCTCACGCAGGGCCACACAGAGGCAGCCAAGTGCTGCGCAAATCACCAGAGGGGCCAGCGTAGCTAACACAGAGGCTCCCAGAGCTGACGCAAGGCATCCTGGGGCTGACGCAGGCCAAGAAAGGCTGACGCAAGGCTAGCATGAGACAAAGAGGGGTTGACGCAATCCAGATTGGGCAGACGCTGGGGTTGCAGGAGCAATTTTGTGCTGAGGAGCTGTTGGAAGGGTTTTCTGGGGTTTCAGCTAGGAGATTTCTCTCAAACTGTGAGGTATAGTTGCTAAGGAAATTCTCTTTTGGGTAGGCCAGTTATGGCACCCAGATTGTACTCTGATATTGCTTAATAAGAAAACCCTCAGATAGATGCACCGGTTTTCCCGCATTGCAATTTTCCAGGGACATTGGTCCACAAATAATGGTGTCATGTGGTGTGTTTGTTCTTGTTTCTTTTAGTTGCTGATCTATAATATGTTGAGCATGAACTGGTGTTTATTTTCAGTATTTACTTTGTAAATAACTTGTTAAAGAAAAATTAACAAGTAGGTAGGAATAAATAAGGAAAAGTGCATGAAGGCTTTCTAACTTAAGTAAACTTAGAAACTTCAACACTCAGCATACTTTGGTGATGGAGTTGCGCTATCACAAACGGACATGGTCACTGTCACAAGTGATTGTTCGTCGTCCTCTCATCAAACAACTCCACCATCGTAGAATGAAGTGGAAGAGCCTGGATGCACATTTGTTGAACCATCACATCCTCCCGACATCGCTCCTTCCAACTTTCACACAGACTTGGTTGTGAGTCCCATACCTCATCACATGTATTTTGTACCTCAACCTCCGTCTTCGTATTCTAATCATCCTCCAGATGACACTGCCTTGTGCTCTTCCATTCTAGACTCTACACTTGCTTTGAACAAGGATCGATCTATCGACGGAGTTGGTGTTGCACAACTAACATGCACTGGCATTCATGAGGAGTATGACGGGGATATTGAACATCCACTGGTAGTAGGGGACCATCCCTGTCTGTCTATACTGTTAGTGTCAGTCTTTCCAGCCTTCCTCCAGTGATCAAATATGCTCTTACAAAGTGGTCTCAGAGTTTCCAAGTCAAATTTTGTCATTTCAAAGAGTTTTCAAACAAAATTTGGTCACTAGGCATTAGGTCTAGGGTTTGCTCCCACTCTTTTCAAAGTTGCCCAAATGCCCATCCATGTCACCATTCAGCTGAGTTTATCATCATTCATAGGGTTTTCATTATCATCTCAGTGTCTAATGGGTCATTTTACATCTTGTCCATGCTTCAGTTGCGCCTAGGCAAGGTCATTTCCCTCTCCTAGGGTTTTGAAGCTAATTTCTCTTGGACGGTCAAATCATCGGCAAAACTTGTATCCTGATGTTCATACACCTTCCCCTATCCTTAAAGTACCTTAAAAAATGCTTCCTATCACTGAGATCCCCCAAATTCCTCATTTTTGCACAAACCCTAGTTTCTAGCTACAACCTGGCAATTTTCTAGGTTTGCCCTGTGTTTTGCCCTTTTGGACCCCTTCCCCTCACTCAATCCCTAAGATTCCACTTTCCCCTACTTCCTAACATCCCTCCCTACTTCCAAAAAGTTCCCCAAGAATTTAGAAGCCCTCTATCCCCTTCATTTCGCTCCATTTCGACAAAATTCCTTGTTTCACACATCGGGGCAAGTTTCACTCAAATGATGTTTCAGAGCAATCAAAGATGAATTTTGCAAAAATGAGAGAGGTTTTTGTCCATAACATGCCAAAGAAGATAAACCTCATTTACTTTTTTCACAGGTGTCATGGTTTTAGAGAAATGTCAAAATTACAATCGCCGGATCCAAGGAGGTTGGCCAAGGCACTAAAACGACGGAAAGGGCCCGATCCACTCCAAATTTTGGTCAAAGCCTCTTTGACTGAGCATAGTACTTGATTGGGGACTCCCAGCCCAAATTTCAAGAAATTTGGAGAAAATTTTGTCATTTGTGAATTTTTTGTGCAATTTGCAGGTTTTCTCCATTAACGAGTCTCACCCCCCGCGCGACCCTTCATCCCGGCAACTCCATTTTGCAAAAACTAAGCATTTCCAGATTTTTAATGAGAATTTACATATTCTCATCAATGGACTTGAGATTTTATGAAGTTTTGGGCCTCCAGAAAGTCAAAAAACAAGCAAAAATTGACTTTCTGCCACATTTTTGAGACACAGAAAGCAGTCTTGGGAGATTGAAATTTTGGAGGGGCAAATGACAACCAAATTTAGAAATTCCAGTTGGGTTGGAAAGTAGACTCACAGACCTTTCCAACAAGCCTACTCTTTCTCAATTTGGACACCTGGAAGTGCCCCAAAAGTGGTCCCAAAGGCGCGCGACCCGTCAGGCAAATTTCTCCAAATTTCACTGTACAGAGCAGAAAAACGCAGTTTGACCCTGTTTGACTTTTTGGGGTGGATTATTATGCTCTTTGATGTAAATAATGTAATTTTATGACACTTTTACACTTATTTATCTCTTCTAGAAGATTCATTCATGAAATAGGTGAAAATTAAATGAATGAATTGGCTTCCTAGCTTATAGAGGCAAGTTGTTTTGACTGCCTAGATTTTAGTGCTCAGTTTAGAATTGGTTGAAACAGCTCCTAGAAGGATGAGCTCGACCCCTAGAGGCAAGGAAAGGTGTTAGCTTACCTATATTATTTATTTTCTTAGTCATTTTCAAAGGTTGGAAGGTTGGACTTTTGAGGGATAAGCTATCATTGTATTATTCACTGTATCTCTGCAATTTTTGGCTAAGGAAGACCAGGGTTTTGCAGTCCTTTTTGGGATTCTTGTGGTTACATGTATTGATGGTGTGTTTCTCTATGTACTTGTAAGTGTGTTATGTGAATCATTTCCTTTCTTTTCCTTCTGCACATTAAACAAATGAAGTGTTAAAGTAGAATTCATGACTTTCATGCTCTGCTTTTAAGTTTGTTTAATTTCAATGTTTTCTACTGTTTAGGGAGAATTCAAAGTGATTATTTGCTCTCCTTAGCTCCTCACCTGTCTTTCTCATCCATTCACCTCAATCTAAGGCATCAATACTGTATCCTATCTCGCCCCAAAGAACCCCCTGTAGAAACTGTGTCCTATCCCCGCACCCAAGATTGCCACCCTAAATTTGCCACCAAAAACCCTAAAAACCCCAAATCAACCTTTTTGATCAGTTTACTAGCCTAAAATCAGTGTTACCCTATTGGTCATCTCATCCATTGAAGATCTCACCGAGATAGACCGGAGAGAGCCCTCTCCCGCCCCGTAGGGCTAGCTACGAGGCTAAGTGGTTTGATGTTGCCTTGAGGTTTACCTTTCTCAGCCTGAGGTGAAATTTCAAGCGCTAACATATACCACCTCCCTTTTTTCCTAACATCCTTGATGATCCTGCTGTTAGTGTCAGTATTTGCATCCTGCCATCAGTGATCAAAATTGCTCTTTTCATATTCATTTTAGGTGTCCCACTCAGAATTTTTTTATAATTCCACTAGGTCATGCAAAAAAAATTAGTCACTAATGGTAGTCCTACTCCAAAAACATCACTCTTCCCTAAATGTGATTACCTGTTGGCATAGTTTCATATCTTGTTGATTGTACATCATCCATAAAGTTATTTTTATCATGCCATTTGTATCCAGTCATGAGGTCATTATGTCATCTTGAAATTCATTCCTTCGAGGTCTCATTAGGTCTTTTAGGGTTTTTCAAGGTTTCATTAGGTCGTTAGGGTTACCAAGGTTCCATTCCATTGCATAAGACCAACATGTAAAGGGTGATCAAATAACATCCCTTCACCATGTGAAGATGATTTGTAAAGAGAAATGCTTATTTCATTATGTAATTTTATGTCTTTAAAATGTAATAATTTCACCATCCCAAGCTGTTAACTCAGTGTTCCAAAGATGCCAGACCATCAAAAGATCAATTTGTCAAAGGAAATAGTTAAGTGCATGCCAAAGGGAGTTGTCTTTTCCCAAGGGTGTCCAAATCATCATTTTCCACAAGCACTAAACCCTAATTTCCTCACCCATTGAGCTAGGGTTGGCTATGGAATCAGATACATCTGAGTATATGAGGCATAAGGGAGGTCATTTCAGCAAGTATTAGGTCATTCCAACTCATACACATCATGTCTCCATTTTTCAATAAGTCATTCCAAGGGACAAATCATTTGCCACAAATAGGCCCGGTTTTTCTTCAAACTATGTTTTAGACCAAACAGGCATGAATTTGGAAAAAGTGAGAGAGGTTTTTGTCCATAATAGGCCAAGGATGAAAAACTCCCTTCAATTTTTACACAGGTGTCATGGTTTTAGAGAAATGTCAAAAATACAATTGGTACAAGAGAGTTGTTGCACTTCTACAGTGAGTTTGGGATAATCAATTTTTCTTCTAGTTGGATTGTCCAAATGACTTGCTTGATGAGTTAACTGATAACTAGAGCGAAATGTATTTCCAATTAGATATCATGATCTCAATTTGGATTTGAGGAAGACCTCCAAAAGACTCCTGCAAGAGAACATTTTATTTTTGCACCCTGATTCTGCACTTTTTGAATAGTCTTGGGAGAATTGACTTTTCAGGGGCTATAATTGATCATTTTCAGTACTTGATAGGTCCATTGTGTAGCCAAGAGAGAGACCTCTCAAACGAGCTATCATGGGCTCAATTTTGAAACCAGAAAGGCAGTCAAAATAAACCTGCAGGTTGGAGGGCATGTTTAACCAAGGCGTTGTGCGTCTGTGCAGTGAAGGGCGTGTTTGCCCGACCGAGCCAGAGCAAATTTCAATGGTGCTGCGCACCTGTGCGTTGAAGGGCATGTTTTTCAAGGACACTATGCGCTGGCACTTGGTGCTGCGCGTTTGGCTAGTAAATCTTGGCAAAACCTAGGAGCACCAAAACACCACTTTTCTTTATCTGCTCAAGCTAAAAAGGCTTCTATTACCTGCATACAACAAGTAAGTGGCCCAGTATCTCTTTTACTCCGTCAATTAAGCAAGTTGGCATCCTAACTTTTAAAACCCTAGCAAAGCCTTTCTTGTATGTTTCCAAAATCACCTATTTGATCAAAATTACAGCACTTCATAGACTTTGTCACCCTCAAATCATCCTTGCCTGTACTTCATTCAATATCCCTCACTATTTCACTCACCTTGACCCACATATAAGTCCCTCGAGTTTCCACCTTAAAAACATGGCAGAAGAGAGTCACACTAGCTCAGACGAAGGGGAAAGAGGTAGGTGTTTACCCCACGAAAAGTGGGAGGGGCCTTGCCTTCGTCATCAGCATTACAGGAAAAGAGAAAATGGCGGAGGAAGCAGACGTCAAACAGCAGCATGAAGAACATAACATTGACAAGGAGTTTCTCCATGTGGACACTAGTGATGAGGAGGGAAACAAATCTTCTCAAGCTGCCTTGAAAGCAAAGGATGCCAAAATCAGGGAGCTTGAGGTCAGTTTACAAAGAGCCCAATATGTTATCTCCTTTTATGAGCAAGAGAACAAGCAGCTAGAGGTCAAGCAGGAGTTGATGTAAACCAAGTACATCAAGGAAAAGAGGGAGGCTGAGAAAGCCAAATTTCAGCTTGATGAGGCTTATGAAGATTATGGAGAGCCGGATGAGGAATAGGGACAGAGAAAAAGACCAAGAATAAGAGGATTAAAGAGAGCCTTAGAGCTTGAAAGGCAAAAGGAGGCAGAATTGGAGCATCTCGCTTTAAATGAGTAATGGGTCAAGGACATAGCTGAGAATAGAGAGTCTTGGCTTGAGAAGGTGAACACACACTTGGAGACCCTCTTGGACAAATCAAACAGAGATTTTGAGATATAAAGGAAGATGGCCAAGTATTATGCACGGAGGAACCAAGTGGCAAAGAGAAAGCTCAAAAGAGCTCATGAGAAAATTGGAAAATTGACCAAGCAAGAGGAGAGGAGGAGACTTCACATACTTGCTGAGGCATCCCTACATGCCTCTAACCTTTGATCAGTCATAAAAACTCATTTTTGGGCATGTTGGACTCAGTTGGATGCTTATGCTTTGAGTAGACATCATTTTGTATCAGTTTTCAGTAGGAGATTAATGAAAAGTTGCAGCAATTTCTTTGGGATCCATGTGTTATGATGTTCGGTTCAATTTTCTCTATTGTGATCATATGTTAAAATGTTTTTTTTACTTCATAAATCATTTCATTGCTTTTAATTGGATGTTTTCAAGTTGTTAGGTAGAACCCATAATTTTTATGCTCTGTTTTGGGAAAATATTCATATTCTATGTTTTTTTCAGTTTAGGAAGAATTCATTTGCTTACATGCTCTTTCTAGCTCCTCACTTGTCTTGAATCACCTCACCCATCAAACCCTAGAGTGTTGAGCCTGGTGCCTACCTTGCCCCATCAAACACCCTACGATTTGACCTAATTTCCTTTCCCTAACTGTTTGGCTCCTCCTGATCCAGCAAAACTATTCAAAATCAAATCAAACCTTGTGCTACTATACCTAGCCTAATATTAGTTTCTAGATCCATTCAATTTGGTTGAGATCCTTACAGAGAGAGCCCTCTCCTGGCCTAGTAGGGCTAGCTACTTGGCTAAGCATGGTTTTTGGTTACCCTGGCATTGCCTTCCTTCAGCTTGAGGTTCAATCCAGGTGCTAACATAGTGGCGACCATACTGGGGAATGAGGTGACAAATTTTCTCTAGGAAAGATCATCAAAGTTCAGATCTGATTACTAATGGTGAAAAACAGTCAGATGTATGAGAAGGCTAAAATCATTCACCTGGTGACTCCAATGTCGAAAAATCCAAAGGTTCATAATTTTTATTGCAACTCCACTCTTCAATAACCAGTAGCTTGAAGAATTTCTTGGTGAATTCATTGCTATCAAAATGGATTCGTTTGCTCGAAGGTATGCTCCCATGAGCCGAGATCACATTCCAGGTTTCCCAAATAAAATTCCTGAGGTAGATTGGAAAAGGAATTTGCCTATGTTTAAAGATGATGATAGGAATGATGTTGATTTACATCTGGTTATATTTCACATGCATACTCACAAGTTGAAGGTTGATTTTCCTGAAGACTACTTGATGAAGATATTCATGGCCACTCTGGAAGGTGAAGCCCGATCTTGGTATGAAAGTTTGTTGCCTGCTTGTATTTACCGTTTAAAAGATTTTCATACCATGTTCTTTCAAAAGTATAAAGAATCTTGTCCATCCTTAATATTAGTTCAGAACTGTTGTAAACATGTTTATAGTTTTATTGAAAATCTTGAGAAAGTTTATGAAGATGATGACTTCATGGACAATGAGATTATGGAAGCCCTATATGAAAATCCATCTCAACAGCATAAAGAGAACTTAGAGGATACTTATCAAGATGCTCAGGAAAATTTGCAGCAGGTTCAAGATCTTAGTGCAATTGAAAATGATGGAAGACAAGGTCTTATTTCAAATCTGCTCATAGCAGAAGACAATATGCAGGAAAATCAAGTTCCAATTTCAAATTGTGATAAAGTCAAGCTGGCTATTTCAAATCTAGATTCAGATCGTGATCATGAAGAGTACCTTGTTCTGAATCCCATGAAGGAGAGCTCTGTTATTGAGATCATCTTGAATGAAGAAAACAAATTTATTGACCCAAGTGTTCTCATTTCATTGGAACAAAGCCTTCACGAGGAGGTAATCCAGTCCCTTTATGAAAAACAAGATGAGATCTTTGTTCAAGTAAGTGAAAAATATTCTTTGGATAATTCAGTGGTAAATGATAGAAGTGTTAGTTTTGAGTTTCAAGAACTATCTGAAGTTTTCCCTCATATGACTGATGAGTGCGATAAGAAACATGACAATTTGGTTGCCATTTTATATGAAGATATTCAATATCCTTATCAAACTTTAGGAGGGAAAGAATTATTGTTTTAGTAAAAGAAAACAAAAAGTACTATCTCCTTTGTCTGAAGATGAGATAGATCAACTCCTGAAAGGCCATGTTACAACCCAAGCTAATGCAAGTTTGGAGTGTTAAAATAGTCAAGAAGGTGTTAGTGAAGCTTCTTCAACTTTTGAAAATGAGGATAGTCTTGAAATTACATTTATAGATCAGCGAACAGATATTGTTTTCTTTCATGAAGATGATAGGGCTGTCATGTTTGATAATCTTAAAGAATGTTTTATGTTTAAGAATGACTTAGACTATGAAATTGAGGAGTATGAGCCTGAGAGAGACAATATGCTAGAAATCGAGTCATAATTTCTCATGCTCGAGGAATTTACAGCCAACACTCAGATAGCAGAAGCTTATACTTCTCTATGCCTTCCTATCAATCAACAACCAACTGTTCTTTCAAATCATAATGAAGGGAGTACTTGTATTTTTTCTGTTGGATCTCAAGACAAGGTAGTTCTTAAGGATTTTCAAGATCCCTTCGACATTCTTTTGCAAGCATTGGAGAAGATGAATGTTGTCTGGTTTGTTAGCATAAGCCTTGGTTTCAGTTGTTATTATGAGTTGCCTACATGTACATCATTCTGCCTACTCAGGGAAAGTGAGAGCCGAATTTCAGTGAGTAGCCATCTGCTGGATTGGTTACATCGGAAGGTTCACTTCACATGATTGTACATATTTCTTCAATAGGCAGGTGGTTGTCATAAGTATTTGAAGCCCTCAAATCTCGATGGTATGCTGCCATTAATAAGTTTTGTAAGTACTTGGTTCAGTTAAGTAAGTCTTGAGTCATTTTTCAGTCAATTTCAAGTTAGTTTCGAGTCAGTTTGTGTCATTTGAAGTTGTCAGCATTTATTCATGCATTTCAATTTAAGTTTTTGACCGTATTGGCCCACATGGTTAGGCACTTGGTCTACGGTGTTCTTGACACCTCCAAGGAGTTGCCATCCCCAATAAGGCCGATGTTAGTGTCAGTGTTTGCATCTTGTCATCAGTGATAAAAATTGCTATTTTCATATTCATTTTAAGTGTCCCACTCACAATTTTTTTATCATTCAACTAGGTCATGCAAAAAAATTAGTTACTGATGGTAGTCCTAGTCCAAAAACATCACTCTTCCCTAAATGTGATTACTTGTTGGCATAGTTTCATATCTTGTTGATTGTACATCATCCATAAAGTTATTTTTATCATGCCATTTGTATCAGTCATGAGGTCATTATGTCATCTTGAAATTCAGTCCTTTAAGGTCTCATTAGGTCTTTTAGGGTTTTTCAAGGTTTCATTAGGTCATTAGGGTTGCCAAGTTTCCATTCCATTGCATAAGACGAACAAGTAAAGAGGGATCAAATAACATCCCTTCACCATGTGAAGATGATTTGTAAAGAGAAATGCTTATTTCATTATGTAATTTTATGTCTTTCAAATGTAATAATTTCACCATCCCAAGCTGTTAACTTAGTGTTCCAAAGATGCCAGACCATTAAAAGATCAATTTGTCAAAGGAAATAGGTAAGTCAAAGGGTAAAGTTTCAAAGGGTTAAGTGCATGCCAAAGGGAGATGTCTTTTCCCAAGGGTGTCCAAATCATCATTTTCCACAAGCACTATTGAGCTAGAGTTGGCTATGGAATCAGAGACATCTGAGTATATGAGGAATAAGGGAGGTCATTTCAGCAAGTATGAGGCCATTCCAACTCATACACATCATGTCTCCATCATTTTTCAATAAGTCATTCCAAGGGACAAATCATTTGCCACACATAGGGCCGATTTTTCTTAAAACTATGTTTTAGACCAAACAAGGATGAATTTGGAAAAAGTGAGAGAGGTTTTTGTCCATAATAGGCCAAGGATGCAAAACCTCCTTCACTTTTTACACAGGTGTCATGGTTTTAGAGAAATGTCAAAAATACATTTGCTACAAGAGAGTTGTTGCACTTCTATAGTGGCTTTGGGAAACTCAATTTTTCTTCTAGCTAGATTGTCCAAATGAATTTCTTGATGAGTCAACTAATAACTAGAGAGAAATATCTTTCCAATGAGCTATCATGATCTCAACTTGGAGTTGAGGAAGACCTCCAAAAATTTCTAGCAGGAGAACACTTCATTTTTGCACCCTCATTCTTCACTTTTTGACCAGTCTTGGGAGAATTGACTTTTCAGGGGCTATAATTGATCATTTTCAGCGCATGATAGGTCCATTATGTAGCCAAGAGAGATACCTTTCCAATGCGTTATTATGGGCTCAATTTTGACACCAGCAAGGTAGTCAAACTCAACCTGCAAGTTGGAGGGCGCGTTTAACCAAGACGTTGCGCACCTGTGCAGTGAAGGGCGCGTTTGCCCGACCGAGCCAGAGAAAATTTCAACGGCGTTGCATGCCTGTGTGTTGAAGGGCGCGTTTTTCAAGGATGCTGCGTGTTGGCACTTGGTGCTACGTGTTTTAATAGTAAAGCCTGGCAACCCCTAGGAGTGCCAAAACACCACTTTTCTTCATCTGCTCAAGCTACAAAGGCTTCTATTACCTGCATACAAGAAGTAAGTGGCCCAGTATCTCTTTTTCTCCATCAATTAAGCAAGTTGGCACCCTAAATTTTAAAACCCTAGCAAAGACTTTCTTGTATGTTTCCAAAATCACCTATTTGATCAGAATTACAACACTTCATAGACTTTTCCACCCTCAAAACATCCTTGCCTGTACTTCATTCAATATCCCTCACTATTTCACTCACCTTGACCCACATATTAGTCCCTCAAGTTTCCACCTTAAAAACATGGTAGAAGAGAATCACACTAGTTTAGAAGAAGTGGAAAGAGGTAGGTGTTTACCCCATGAAAAGTGGGAGGGGCCTTGCCTTCGTCATCAGCATTACAGGTTAAAGGAAAAGAGAAAATGGTGGAGGAATCAGACGTCAAACAATAGCATGAAGAACATAACATTGACAAGGAGTTTCTCCTTGTGGACACTAGTGATGAGGAGGGAAACAAATCTTCTGAAGCTGCCTTGAGAGCAAAGGATGCCAAAAGCAGGGAGCTTGAGGTCAATTTACAAATATCCCAATATGTTATCTCATTTTATGAGCAAGAGAACAAGCAGCTAGAGGTCAAGCAAGAGTTGATGCAAGCCAAGTACATCAAGGCAAAGAGGGAGGTTGAGAAGGCCAAATTTCAGCTTGATGAGGCTTATAGAGATTATGGACAGACAGATGATGAACAGGGACAGAGAAAAAGACCAAGAATAAGAGGATTAAAGAGATCCTTAAAGCATGAAAGGCAAAAGGAGGTAGAATTGGAGGAGCAGTTCAATTTAAATGAACAATTGGTCAAGGACATAGTTGAGAATAGAGATTCTTAGCTTGAGAATGTGAACACACACTTGGAGACCCTCTTGGACAAAGAAAATAGAGATGTTGAGATACAAAGGAAGATGGCCAAGTATTATGCACGGAGGAACCAAGTGGCAAAGAGCAAGCTCAAAAGAGCTCATGAGAAAATTGACAAATTGACCAAGCAAGAGGAGAGGAGGAGACTTCAAATACTTGTTGAGGCATCCCTACATGCCTCTAACCTTTGATCAGTCATAAGAACACATTTTTGGTTATGTTGGACTCAGTTGGATGCTTATGCTTTGAGTAGACATCATTTTGTATCAGTTTTCAGCATGAGATTAATGAAAAGTTGCAGCTATTTCTTTGGGATCCATGTGGTAGATGTCCAGTTTAGTTTTCTCTATTGTGATCATATGTTAAAATGTTTTTTGTACTTCATCAATTGTTTCATTGATTTTAAGTGTATGTTTTCAAGTTGATAGACAAAACCTATAATTTTTATGCTCTATTTTGGGAAAATATTCACAGTATATGTTTTCTTCAATTTAGGAAGAATCCATGTTGCTTACATGCTCTTTCTAGCTCCTCACTTGTCTTGAATCACCTCACCCATCAAACCCTAGAGTGTTGAGCCTTGTGCCTACCTTGGCCCATCGAACACTCTGAAATTTTGACCTAATTTCCTTGCCCTAACTATTTGGCTCCTCCTGATCCAGCAAAACCTTCAAAATCAAATCAAACCATGTGCTACTATACCTAGCCTAATATCAGTTTCTAGATCCATTCAATTTGGCTGAGATCCTTATGGAGAGAGCCCTCTCCTAGCCTAGTAGGGCTAGCTACTTGGCTAAGCATGGTTTGTGGTTACCCTAGTATTGCCTTCCTTCAGCCTGAGGTTCAATCTAGGTGCTAACATAGTGGCAACCATACTAGGGAACGAGGTGACAGATCTTCTCTGGGAAAGATCATCAAAGTTCAGATCTGATTGCTAATGGTGAAAAATGGTCAGATGTATGTGAAGACTGAAATCATTCACCTGGCGACTCCAGTGTCGAAAAATCCCAAGGTTCAGAATTTTTATGGCAACTCCACTCTTCAAGAACCAATAGCCTAAAGAATTTCTTGGTGAATTCATTGTTATAAAAATGATTTCGTTTGCTCGAAGGTATGCTCCCATGAGCCAAGATCACATTCTAGGTTTCCCAAATAAAATTCCTAAGGTAGATTGGCAAAGGAATTTTCCTATGTTTAAAGATGATGATAGGAATGATGTTTCTTTACATCTGGTTAGATTTCACATGCATACTTACAAGTTGAATATTGATTTTCTTGAAGACTGCTTGATGAAGATATTCATGGCCACTCTAGAAGGTGAAGCCTGATCTTGGTATGAAAGTTTTCCGCCTGCTTGTATTTACTGTTTAAAGGATTTTCATACCATGTTCTTTGAAAGGTATAAAGAATCTTGTCCATCCTTAATATTAGTTCAGAACTGTTGTAAACATGTTTATAGTTTTATTGAAAATCTTGAGAAAGTTTATGAAGATGATGACTTCATGGATGATGAGATCATGGAAGCCCTATATGAAAATCCATTTCAGCAGCATAAAGAGATCTTAGAGGATACTTATCAACATGCTCAAGAAAATTTGCAGCAGGTTCAAGATCTTAGTACAATTGAAAATGATGGAAGACAAGGTCTTATTTCAGATCTGCTCATAGCAGAAGACAGTATGCAGGAAAATCAAGTTCCAATTTCAGATTGTGATAAAGTCAAGCTAGCTATTTCAGATCTAGATTCAGATTGTGATGATGAAGATTACCTTGTTCTGAATCCCATGAAGGAGAGCTTTGTTGTTGAGATCATATTGAATGAAGAAAACAAAGTTATTGACCCAAGTGTTCTCATTTCATTAAAACAAAACCTTCACGAGGAGGTAATCCAGTCCCTTTATGAAAAACAAGATGAGATCTTTGTTCAAGTAAGTGAAAAATATTCTTTGGATAATTCAGTGGTAAATGATAGAAGTGTTAGTTTTGAGTTTCAAGAGCTATCTAAAGTTTTCCCTCGTATGATTGATGAGTGCAATAAGAAGCATGACAATCTAGTTGCCATGTTATATGAAGATATTCAACATCCTTGTCAAACTTTAGGAGGGAAAGAAGACAATTATTGTTTTAGTAAAAGAAAACAAAAAGTACTGTCTCCTTTGTCTAAACATGAGATAGATCAACTCCTGAAAGGTCATGTTACAACCCAAGCTAATGCAGGTTTGCAGTGTTCACATAGTCAAGAAGGTGTTAGTGAAGCTTCTTCCACTTTTGAAAATGAGGACAGTCTTGAAATTAGATTTATAGATCAATGAACAGATATTGTTTTCTTTCATGAAGATGATAGGGTTGTCATGTTTGATAATCCTGAAGAATGTTTTCTGTTTAAGAATGCCTTAGACTATGAAATTGAGGAGTATGAGCCTGAGAGAGAAAATATGCTAGAAATCGAGTCAGAATTTCTCATGCTCGAGGAATTTACAACCAACACTCATATAGCAGAAGCTTATACTTCTTTATGCCTTCCTATCAATCAGCAACCAACTATTCTTTCAGATCAAAATGAAGGGAGTACTTGTATTTTTTTGTTGGATCTCAAGACAAGGTAGTGCTTCAGGATTTTCAAGATCCCTTCGGCATTATTTTGCAAGCATTGGAGAAGATGAATGTTGTCTAGTTTGTTAGCATAAGCCTTGGTTTCAATTGTTATTGTGAGTTGCCTACATGTACATCGTTCTGCCTGCTCGGGGAAAGTGAGAGCAAAATTTCAGTGAGTAGCCATCTGCTGGATTGGTTACATTGGAAGGTTCACTTCACATGATTGTACATATTTCTTCAGTAGGCAGGTGGTTGTCATTAGTGTTTGAAGCCCTCAAATCTCGATGGTTTGCTGCCATTAATAAGTTTTATAAGTACTTGGTTTAGTTAAGTAAGTCTTGAGTCATTTTTTCAGTCAATTTCAAGTCAGTTTGTGTCATTTGAAGTTGTCAGCATTTATTCATGCATTTCAATTTAAGTTTTTGATCGTATTGGCCCACATGGTTAGGCACTTGGCCTACGGTGTTCTTGACACCTCCAAGGAGTTGCCATCCCCAAAAAGGTCGATGTTAGTGTCAGTATTTGCATCCTACCATCAGTGATCAAAATTGCTCTTTTCATATTCATTTTAGGTGTCCCACTCAGAAATTTTTTATCATTCCACTAGGTCATGCAAAAAAATGAGTCATTGATGGTAGTCCTAGTCCAAAAACATCACTCTCCCCTAAATGTGATTACTTGCTGGCATAGTTTCATATCTTGTTGTATGTACATCATCCATAAAGTTATTTTTATCATGCCATTTGTATCAGTCATGAGGTCATTATGTCATCTTGAAATTCAATCCTTCAAGGTCTCATTAGGTCTTTTAGGGTTTTTCAAGGTTTCATTAGGTCATTAGGGTTGCCAAGGTTCCATTCCATTGCATAAGACCAGCAAGTAAAGGGTGATCAAATAACATCCCTTCACCATGTGAAGATGATTTGTAAATAGAAATGCTTATTTCATTATGTAATTTTTTGTCTTTCAAATGTAATAATTTCACCATCCCAAGCTGTTAACTCAGTGTTCCAAAGATGCCAGACCATTAAAAGATCAATTTGTCAAAGGAAAGAGTCAAGTGAAAGGATAAAGTTTCAAAGGGTTAAGTGCATACCAAAGGGAGTTGTCTTTTCCCAAGGGTGTCCAAATCATCATTTTCCACAAGCACTAAACCCTAATTTCCTCACCCATTGAGCTAGGGTTGGCTATGGAATCAGAGACATGTGAGTATATGAGGCATAAGGCAGGTCATTTAAGCAAGTATGAGGCCATTCCAACTCATACACATCATGTCTCCATCATTTTTCAATAAGTCATTCCAAGGGACAAATCATTTGCCACACATAGGGTTAGTTTTTCTTCAAACTATGTTTTAGACCAAACAGGGATGAATTTCACAAACGTGAGAGAGGTTTTTGTCCATAATAGGCCAAGGATGAAACATCTCCTTCATGTTTTACACAGGTATCATGGTTTTAGAGAAATGTCAAAAATACAGTTGCTACAAGAGAGTTGTTGCACTTCTACAGTGACTTTGGGAAACTCAATTTTTCTTCTAGCTGGATTGTCCAAATGACTTTCTTAATGAATTAACTGATAACTAGAGAGAAATATATTTCCAATGAGCTATCATGATCTCAATTTGGAGTTAAGGAAGACCTCCAAAAGTTTCTTGCAAGAGAACACTTCATTTTTGCACCCTCATTCTGCACTTTTTGACCAGTCTTGGGAGAATTGACTTTTCAGGGGCTATAATTGATCATTTTCAGTGCTTGATAGATCCATTGTGTAGCCAAGAGAGAGACCTTTCCAAAGAGATATTACGTGCCTGTGCAGTGAAGGGCGTGTTTTCCCAACCGAGCCAGAGAAAATTTCAACAGTGCTATGCGCCTATACGTTGAAGGGCACGTTTGTCAAGGATGTTGCGCGCTAGCACTTGGTGCTACGCATTTGACCAGTAAAGCCTAGAAAACCCTAGGAGTGCTAAAACACCACTTTTCTCTACAAAGGCTTCTATTTCCTGCATACAACAAGTAAGTGGCCCATTATCTCTTTTTCTCCATCAATTAAGCAAGTTGGCACCCTAAATTTTAAAACCCTAGAAAAGCCTTTCTTGTATGTTTTGCAAAATCACCTATTTGATCAGAATTATAGCACTTCATATACTTTGTCACTCTCAAATCATTCTTGATTGTACTTCATTCAATATCCATCACTATTTCACTGACACTCACCTTGACCCACATATCAGTCCCTCAAGTTTCCACCTTAAAAACATGGCAGAAGAGAGTCACACTAGTTCAGAAGAAGGGGAAAGAGGTAGGTGTTTACCCCATGGAAAGTGGGAGGGGCCTTGCCTTCGTCATCAGCATTACAAGTTAAAGGAAAAGAGAAAATGGTGGAGGAAGCAGAGGTCAAACAGAAGCATGAAGAACATAACATTGACAAGGAGTTTCTCCTTGTGGACACTCGTGATGAGGAGGGAAACAAATCTTCTCAAGTTGCCTTGAGAGCAAAGGATGCCAAAATCAGGGAGCTTGAGGTCAGTTTACAAAGAGCCCAATATGTTATCTCCTTTTATGAGCAAGAGAACAAGCAGTTAGAGGTCAAGCAGGAGTTGATGCAAACCAAGTACATCAAGGAAAAGAGGGAGGCTGAGAAGGCAAAATTTCAGCTTGATGAGGCTTATGGAGATTATGGAGAGCCGGATGATGAACAGGGACAGAGAAAAAGACCAAGAATAAGAGGATTAAAGAGAGCCTTAGAGCTTGAAAGGCAAAAGGAGGCAGAATTGGAGGAGCAACTCACTTTAAATGAGCAATTGGTCAAGGACATAGCTAAGAACAGAGAGTCTTGGCTTGAGAAGGTGAACACACACTTGGAGACCCTCTTGGACAAAGCAAATAGAGATGTTGAGATACAAAGGAAGATGGCCAAGTATTATGCACAGAGGAACCAAGTGGCAAAGAGCAAGCTCAAAAGATCTCATGAGAAAATTGACAAATTGACCAAGCAAGAGGAAAGGAGGAGACTTCACATACTTGTTGAGGCATCTCTACATGCCTCTAACCTTTGATCAGTCATAAAAACACATTTTTGGGCATGTTGGACTCAGTTGGATGCTTATGCTTTGAGTAGACATCATTTTGTATAAGTTTTCAGCAGGAGATTAATGAAAAGTTGCAGCTATTTCTTTGGGATCCATGTGGTATGATGTTCAGTTCAGTTTTCTCTATTGTGATCATATGTTAAAATGTTTTTTTTACTTCATCAATCATTTCATTGCTTTTAAGTGGATGTTTTCAAGTTGATAGGTAGAACCCATAATTTTTATGCTCTATTTTGGGAAAATATTCACAATCTATGTTTTCTTCAGTTTAGGAAGAATCCATGTTGCTTACATGCTCTTTCTAGCTCCTCACCTGTCTTGAATCACCTCACCCATCAAACCCTAGAGTGTTGAGCCTTGTGCCTACCTTGCCCCATCGAACACCCTGCAATTTTGACCTAATTTCCTTGCCCTAACTGTTTGGCTCCTCCTGATCCAGCAAAACCCTTCAAAATCAAATCAAACCTTGTGCTACTATACCTAGCCTAATATTAGTTTCTAGATCCAGTCAATTTGGTTGAGATCCTTACAGAGAGAGCCCTTTCCTGGCCTAGTAGGGCTATCTACTTGGCTAAGCATGGTTTGTGGTTACCCTGGCATTGCCTTCCTTCAACTTGAGGTTCAATCCAGGTGCTAACACCTAGCATCCCTGATTTTTCACATGCATCTCCATCCATGGATGAACCCATTGTTGATCATTCGCAAGACACACCAGATATCAATCCATCACCTGAAAACGGAGTGGACCAATCATTCATTAAAGATCCACTTGATATTTCATCTTCTTTTTCCAGAAACGTAGAGGGTGAACATCCTTTCTTCTCATCTGCTCCTCTGTGTGATTCGTCAAATCATGAGGATGTCGACCAACATCCTGATTTTTCTGATCTTGGTTGTCGTGATCTCTTTACCTCATCATCTGATCACAATGTTGATTCATTCGTTGTTAATCTGTCTAAGCCACTGGTCTACGATGATCTATCTATCAACGAAGTTGAAACCCCCCAGACTATCGAGGCACTTCAGCCCGAGGTGATGGTTATGTCAGGCCATCGCTGTCTTGAGGTTGGTGTCACTTCCGATCAGGAAATTGTTCAAACACCCGAGGCTCCTCATCACTCATCTATATGCACTGAAGAACAATCCAACACTCAGATTTCAATTCCTCCACTTGAACTATACGATCCCATCGCTCATGCATTGGAGGAATCTTACATAACAAGCACACTTGCGCAATGTAAGTGGTCTACCCTTCTCATGTTTGCTTGCATGTCACAGTCAATTGAATGCAAACACTCAACATCTGCACACAACGTAGCACAACACCATGGCAAGTCCACAGAATGCATGTCATGCACTTTCACTCATTTTTGTTATGTGGATGCTTGTAAGCTCAGAGTGTGTCTTTTTTCATTGTTGTATCTTTCACATTTGTTGGTTCGCACAACTGGGTTGCTTGCGAACCAAGCCTTCACCAACATGGGTCAACCAATGCACCGGTGGCTGCATTGGAAATATCACTTCACGTGATCAAGCCCATGCACCGTTAGCTTAGGAGTAGGAGTAGAGTTTGCTTGCTTGCATGCTTGTTTGCTTTTTTTCTTTGCTTGTTTGTTTGCTTACTCATTTTGCTTTTGCATTTACTTCTACTTCTGCTTTTCTTTGTTGTTTGTTTGTTTGTTTTCGTTCGTAGGTTAGTTTCGCATGAAACCATGCATGACTCTTGAAAGACGCTGGGTAAAGTATAAGAGGCCTTGTGCAACTATCACTACTTGGTTATCTGTCATCCTGCCTCTGTATGAAGAACTTGTTACTTTTAGTCCATGATACGTCGATGGAAAATATGTACTGTTCGAAGTGAACTTTGGTGAAAACACAATGCTTGCACGCTAACTAGTGTCACCTACTCTAGTCCATTGTTTTTGGGTTAACCCTTGTCAGCTCAGTCAAGTAGAGTAAGGTGAGGGGTAAAACCTTACCATGCACGTCAGAGGTATATAATAAACTACTTCTTTGAAGGAACAACCTCTTCTACTCTCAATAAGTCTAGATCCCTCTTCCGCCTTTGAAATGAATTAGTGTTATGCATAGTTATGAAAAAAAAATGAAAAGTGAAAAATGAAAAATGAATAAGGTGAAAGAAGAGAAAGGCTTCCCACACATAGAGGTGATGCAAGTAACTTCGTCGAGGTACTGACCAGGATTGCTAGTAGTGGAGCGATGCTTGTGTTCCTGCGTGACTCTGTCGGGGTACTGTCCAGGCCTGCTGGCAGCGAAGAAACACCAGAGATGAAACTAAGACTCTGACGACTATACCGTTTGTGCACCAATATACCCCTCAACCCCAATAAAAAAAACTGTGTTGACTTGGCTTGGAATGTGTGTCAATCGACCAAGATCTTGGAAGATGCTACATCTTACAATCATGCTAGTGTGGAAACCAAGACGAACTGAGAATTGAACAATACTTCCAGAGGTGTTAGACTTGCTTTCACGAACAAGGTCCATTCAGAGAACTGGAGTTCTACCAGTGTGTTTCCAAGTGTTGTAGCAACTACAACACCCTCCAAAATTTTTCCTTAGCTTCGTTTTGGAGCCTCCATACCAGCCTTTCACAGCAGCATGCCTTGCCTTGTCAAGTACACAAGCTTCAGTGATTTTCTTGCAAATTTCCAGCTTGTGCATGATCGCTTGTTGCACCCCCCTCACAGGTTGTTTCTTTGGACTTGGTCCAGCTGGACGTTGAGAAGCTCCCTCAAGAAATTGCGCAATTTTGGAGGGGAGCCAACCTTCCCTCCAGAAATTGCGCAATCCTGACTGGCAACCTGCTGGGCTCCAGAATTGCGTAATTCTGCCTATTAAGCTTCACTGGAAAAATTGCGCAATTCCTCCCAGTAGGGCTACTCAACCCAAAAATTGCACAATTCTGGGCAGTAGTCACTTGCTCAACTAAGAAATTGCACAAATCTTCTGGGCAGTCAGCCCAGCTCCCTCCTAGAAATGCACATTTTTTCCTCCCAGTCAAGCAGGTTGTTTACATGTGCCATTGGTTTGACTGGTTCCCTCTGGGGCCAAGCAAAACTGATTCGCATGCATGGACTGCTTCTCCCAAGGCAACATGCAAAGGTATCCCTTGATTCTGGGATATGTTTTTAGTAGCTGGAGGTTACATGCAAGGATGATTTCAGAAACCTCCCACCAAGTGTCGTTGTTCCTAGATTTGTGGCATGAGCGTCACAACCTCGGTCTTATCAAAACTCAAACCGGACGCTGCAGAGCTCATTCCTCACATCGACCTTGCAGCTCTGACATCCCACATTATATCTAGGAGTCGTCGGCACATCCAGCTCAGTTGTTTCGGGGTAAGCCTTCTTTGCATGTCTTGCGTTGTGTTTCTGTCGCTTTTTGTGTTTTGTTTTATGTGAGTGTTGTCTGCTTGATTTTAGTGAGCGCTTGTTGTCATTTTGATGTGTGTTAGCTTGTAGAAGCATTGTTTCAGTTTTCATCCACATCTCACTGTTGTTGCATGCATGACATTGTTTTTGCACGGACGGTCGTCACAACTTGTTTTTGCATGGACGATCACTGTTGCGGTGACTCGTTTCACACACATGCATGCTTTCCCATTTTCTGAATCCTGCACTTTCTGTTTGCATGTATGATCATTCACTCTTGTTTGCACTCATCTCACCATGCATTCAGACTTCTCATGTTTTCAGTCGCATGTCGGCCGATCTGGGCTGCCTTGGCCCGGACTGTGCCTTGCCCAGCTAGCACTACGCATTTCCGAAAGCGAAGGCTCTTCCTTCCCTCCAAAAATTGCGCAAGTCTGGCCCATCACTGACCTTCAAAATTGCATTGTACAATTCTTGGAGGCAGTGTCTTGCTGGCCCCAGAAACTGTGAAATGCAGTTCACTGGTTACATGTCACTGTTAACTGAAATTGCGCATTGTACAATTTCAGTCCTCAGCAGGCCAAGCTGGACCATGCATTGCTCAGTTCCCACAGTCAGTCAGCCTCTTAATAGCCCGGACTGTGCCTTGAGCAGTTTTGGCAATCAGTCTCCCGACCTCCCGACGGAAATTGCGCAACCTTCATGATCAGTCACACATGTATGTTGCAAGTCAGTTCTCAAGTTCGTTTTGGTTTTCGACTGATAGATTGCTTGCCATGAGTCTTGCTATATCTCCAGGTATCATAGGTGTTCGCCTGTCTCTCAACATCACAAGTACAATGGCCTTCAAGAGAGAAGAGTCAAAGGACACTATTGAGAGTACAACATGGGTTGCAGCCGAGCAAGTGTCTATGAGCCTACCTACCCACGAACACATCAAGTTGTTCAAAGACAAGGACATCAAGATAATCTGGCAGCAGCATCATAGTGAGCAGCACCATAAATAGCAGTAAAAGGCAGCACACTTGCACACGACGAATGCAAGAGAAAGGTTGTTGGCAACACAGGGGCGGAACAAAGTTGCAAGCTCAAGCAGATCCACTTGTGATGAAAGAAACTTTGGAGACTGAGGCTATGAGGTGACGACGCGACATGAAGATCGCGCAAAGACAGAGAACGGAATAGAGAAGGAGTTGCATGTGTTGAAGCAGCAACTCAAGGAAGAAAAAGAGCTTCATAGACGAGAGAATGAGTTACAGCAAGAACAGGTACAACAGGGGGTGCAACATCCATAGACAAATGAAATTGTGCCTGTACAAGTTATGGATCTATCCCAGCAACTGGCACGAAGCAGACAAGGTGAGCAATTCGGTTGATTGCATGTATGGGAATTCAGCATCATGCATGTCATTGTGCGCACGCATGCAATCCCACCCATTTGGCACACTCACCGAGGTGAAGACAAGAAGCAAGTACGACTAGAGCTAAACATGCAGTTTTGCAATTGATGCGCATGACCACCAGCACACACTTGGATATCAGCATGGACATTATGCATAAGTGTGTTTCCGGTCCGGCCGCACCCAAGACAACCATGTGCATGATATCAAACGAGTTGGACAGAGGGGCCATATCAGTGTGCCCAGATGCAACGGATGCAAGAGAGTTCGCTTCAGCAAGATGTCAACCATGAGCGCACAGACACCATCACAGACGACCAAGCTCACCATCAGACTCATCACCTTCACCATCACAAGGATGTTAAAGAGTTGGTCTCACTACAATGGTTCGAGTGTCAGTGATGTCTTGCATGGCTTGCTCAAGCCATTTTGTCTCACATGGGTACATGTGCATTGTAATGTAACATCTTGTCAAGTGGAAGTTCAAGTGTTGATAGTTGAATGTAATAGTCATAGAGTAGTTGAAGAGTCATGATGATAGATGAACGGTCACAAAGGGGGAATGTCAAGGGTCACCCCACCCTTTGCTATAAATAGTCCCTCATAACTCATTGAAAAGGCTTTTGGTTAGCTAAGCTTCCTTTGCTATAAATAGTCCCTCATAACTCATTGAAAAGGCTTTTGGTTAGCTAAGCTTCGATAGGAGTATCTTAGAGAAAGCTTGGACAATATTGTAATGCGCCTTGGCTTCTCCACTGCACAGAGCTAGTATATCTCTTTTGAGCAGCAGGCGGTTGTGGCTGTAATGTTCCACTATCAGAACTAGTGGTTGGACATGGATGTATTGTATGACTGGAACTTACACTTCTTTATATAATAGAGCCAACATGTTTTCATGCATATGTTGTTATTTTAGTTGGACTATTCTAGTTGCTTTAGCGATGTATGTTAGTTGTTTTCTTACGCATGCATGTATGGACTAGTTTGTATAAGTATGTATGAATCTTACTGAAATGTGTTGATTGGTTTAAACATCACTTTGGATTGCTCGCTATCTTGATTTCCAGCTGGTGATGCATCCTTTTGCTCGTGCATTCCCTTCCAAGACGAGTACTATTACAGTTTTCCAAGGGGCGCACTCACCCCCTTTCCGTGTGTCAGAACTGTTCATGCACCTTCCTTGACTTACTACAGCTATCACACCCTTGCTACCAACAGGGAAATCTTACTTGCCTCTGTGTGAAATCGCGGTCAAGGCATTACCGTACAACCCACTACTAGGACTCCTACACCAAACGGTCTGAGGTCTAATTGGGACTTCTTACCTGGGAGATCCCTTGACATGTTGGCGAGTCCAGCGCCATCAACGAGTTGATTTATTTAAAAGGATGTAGATATTTTCCCCCTTGGGGCACACACCCGATTTATTTAAAAGGATGTAGATATTTCCCCCTTGGGGCACACACCCATATGTTAGCCTTCCTAGCTTTTATAAGAAAAAGGTGAATGTGAATACAACTTTTTATAAGCTCATGTCGATATCACACCATAAAGAAAGTTTGCATAATTTGAGGCGATTACGCCACTACATTAGAGTTATCACACCTAGAAGGAAAATTCATTGTGTGCCAACCCAATATAATATTGTTGTTTCTTTTGAATCATGGAAGTTAAAACCTTACGTTAAGTGACTTTCCTCCTGATCTAGATTTTACTACATTAACACATACATGATAAAGATGAATAGATTTTACTACATTAACACATACATGATAAAGATGAAGAATTTATTTTTTGGGGGAATAGGATTGAAGTTGGGATCAAATAATCAAAAATCTTAATTTATAACTCTACTTAGATCCCATCCAAAGTAGCCAAACTTAGACTCGGTTGAAACTTAATAATCCCTTAACTTGGAGTTGATTGAAATAAAAAAAAAATACATAAACCATTCAAAAATTGAAGGCAAAATCCTTGTTTCCATTGATGTGTGGCTCAAGTATCTTGGAGGTGTGTTGACTCAAATTCATAAAGTTCTTGCTTTTGAATCATGAAATTTAAAGCCATATGGACTATTATGACTTTCCTTGTGTGGCTAAGTATCTTGGAGATGTGTTGGCCGAAATTAATAAATTTCTTGCTTTTGAATCATGAAATTTAAAGTCGATGAAATACTATGACTTTCCTCATCATCCAAAGTTGACTACAATAGTATGTGCTTTATAATGATAAAGATCACACTATTTTTGGTAAGGTGATCCAAATTTGGGTCCAATCATCAAAGGATTAAATTATATATTTATTCAATGCCATATAAAGTAGTCAAACTTGAACTCAACTAAAACTCAACATTCCATATTAAGTGAAGACAATTTGAAAACATTTTAAAAATCAATAAATTATTTAAAAAATTTAAATCTCACACATACAAAATTAGACACCAAATATGCAAGTTAGTTTACTACTTAACTTATTTGTATGGGATGTAAGTAGTAATTAGACAAAATCATATCAAGGTATATAAACTAGCATTGCCATATAAATTAAATCGCTGGAAAATGCTTTTAGACTATCTCAGATTGCCAAGGTTTAAAACAAAAATTATACGAACTAGCTAAATTTTAACATTATTTTAAATTATTATAATTATTATTATTAATTATAAAGAGAATTAATATACAAGTGAAACATATATACATTTAAAAAAGGCACGTAACAAAATTCTTAATTGTGAGATTCACCCTTACTTTACCATGGAGATTCAAAAGGCAGAAAATGCATAACTATTTTTTAAGATAAATCATGTTCATATGACATATTCATACACCTAATTTATTAGTCAAAAAGCAGAAAATGCATAACTATTTTTTAAGATAAATCTAAACTTTTGATTTGTGACTATTATTAAGTATATTCTAGAATATACTATGGAGATTAAATTTGAACCCTCCATCTAGTAAGTATTGATAATTAAATTAAAATTTTGAAAGATAATTCTATTAATATAATTATAACTTTTTAAACGCAACAAAAAATTCATTCTGAAAAATAGATTTCCAAAAACTTGTAAAACTACAATTTAATGAATAAATACTAAATACTTTGTCATGAATCATTAAGTCCGTATCAATTATGAATCAGTTAAGTGTCATGAATCATTGAGTCCGTATCAATTATGAATCAATTAAGTAGAAAATGATTAAACAACATCATATATAAATTTCAATTTGAAATCAACTCCCAAGTCACCTCCAAATGTATGTTGCAAAGGCAGATTTAATTCAGCTAAATGAGATAAGAAAGTTGAGGATTTAGCAAGGTAGTTTGAGTTTTTTTAGCCTGGGGTATTTTCTTTGTTTAGCGCCACCCAGTAGACAAGATGACATATTACCAACTCAACGAAGTAAAATCTATCCCAAATGAATATCACCAGCTCAACGAAGTAAAATCTATCCCAAATAAATTTAGACTAAGGTAATTCTATCTATGTCTATAAATGAAAACCGTTAGAGATATCACTAAAATATATAAGTAATTATATGTATGAAATATACAAGTAATTATGTATATTAAATAATGCCCAAAACATTTCTACAAGGCTTTCCTTTAAAAAAAAACATGATGTTATGTGTTGTATTAATGAGAAGGCGTATATTGTTAAATATGTCTAAATAGTTGGTTGACGATTAAAACAACCAAGAAGCTGAAGTCCTGGCAATATAGAGGTCAGGGATCTTAGGTTGAATATGATAGTTTAAGAATGTTAACACATAGGAAAAATTTGGTATAAGTGTTCCTTAAATGAAGAAACAATATTCTTAGAACTAATCATGTTTTAAACATTTGTGTAATGGAAAACACGGATTCTATGTCAAACCAAGAAGGTTTGTGTAATGGAAAAAACGGATTCTGTGTCAAACGAAGAAGGTTCTCTAGAGTAGAGTAGCCATCTTATGGGATCATGATGTCTTGCAAAGTAGGGCCGAAAGGTTCTCATTAGATTACAACATCCTTAACAGAACTTTCCTTCGCTAAAAAATTCTCGTTAACCAACATTTACAGATGCATTTACATCCCAAACAATTGGGGAAAGAGAAGATGCTAGTAATCACTAGATATCGCAAAGGAATCAATCCCCATAAAACCAAACGTTGGCAAGTGACTCCAACAGGAGCACAAAGAGGAAAAGGACGGTATATATATGGGAGACCTAATTTGAACCTATTTAATGTCAAACCTCCTGGAACAACAGAATTGGCATAAGATTCACTGGAGTAAGAATTTCTGGAAAAATTGGTTGGCTAGAAACATAAATATCTTCCAAAAAGAGAAATCCATCTAAAATAGCATCAACAACTAATGACATTACTAACATAGTCTCAAACACTTGCCGTGCATCAACCACAAAGCCACATCTTGCATGGAAATTAACAAGAGTACCCCTTTCTGGGAGAGATGGACTAACTATTGGGGGTGCCACCGAGGGTGCTTGCTCAGCATGTTCCGCATATAATAGGGTTATCTGGTACCCGTCTGGTGGCAACTTGGTGGACTTCTCTTCTATTTTCTCATCTGGCAGTGCAGACTTCTCTTCGCACCTCCGCCTACGTTTTATTTACTTACGTAATTACGATGCAGCAGAAAAACGAAGCGAGTTCCATAAACTGACTGCTTATATATTCTGACTTTTGGTATCACAAGTAAAAAGAACGGAGAAGCAAGGACATTCACCTCCAATCCACTTCTAATAACATAGATGAATATGTTTTCCTTCTCACTCACCAAGTGACCGAATGCGTACGCTGATAACACTGGTAAATATGAACTAGTTTGGACATATACCTACCTTATGTATATGCCAAAATATTTTGCAGACTTCTTCCATATGCCCATGTTGAGAATATCTCGCAATGATGGTATTCCAAGAGACTTCATATGCTTAGGCATTTTGTCTAACATATGGTGTAGACCCAACCAGTACACCCAACCATTTTTGAGATCGTGGCTAATGAACCATTTGCCGTTAAACATGGGTTTCCTCCAACTGTATTCCTTTAGCCAACGAGCATAAGTGTTCTTGGAGTCAATTATTATTGTGGCGACTTACTACAAAGGATTCCAAAATCTCAGTTGGAAAGGCTGGTTGGCAACGCATAATTTGGAAATATTTCAAAATTCCATAAATTATTTAAAAAATTAAATTTCACACATAATATATCAATTTATTTACATTAGACAAAATCACATCAATGCATATAAATTAGTAAATGTTGATAGGCATCAAAACATAACATTCATTTACCACATCAATATATATAAATTAGCAATGCCAATTAAATAACTAGTAAATATTGATAGACATCAAAACATAACATTTACCTCATTGTATATCAAGATTAAAAAAAATCATAAAATTAATTAAATTATATATATATATATATATATATATATATTATATATATATATATATATTTAATTATTATTAATTATTGAAAAAAATATAAGAGTTAAACATATACAGAATTCCTAATTATGAAGTCACTATTTACCATAGAGATTCTTAAAGTTACAATACCATAGGCTAATATCATGGCTTGCTAATACCACATACCATATGCCTCATCGTTATATATATATATATATATATATATATATATCCAGATTCACCCCTATTTTACCATGGAGATTCTTAAAGCTAAATAACATAGGCTAATATCATGGCTTGTCAATACCACATACCACATGCCTAGTTAATTTGATTGGTATAACTACTTTTAAAATAAATCTAAACTTTTGATTTTTAATTACTACCAAAATATTATAGAATATACCATGGAAATTCTTAACCTTACAATACCATGATATCATGGGTTACAAATACCACATACCACATGTCTAATCCATATATATATAGAGATCTTACAAATACCACATACCACATGTCTAATATATATATATAATTTGATTAAAATGGCACAAAGAGTATAACTATTTTTAAAATAAATCTAAAACTTTTGATCTTTAATTATTACTAAGAATATTTTAAAATAAATCCTTACTCTCCACCTAATAAGTATTGATAATTAAATTAAAAGAATAAATATAATAATCAATGTAATTGTAATTTTTGAGTTACAATAAGCTCATTTTAAAAAAGTAATTAATATAATAAAATTCATTCTAAAAGTTAATTCATATATTACAATGAATGCTAAGTGGATTATTGAGAAATTAGTCAGTTACAACTACTTCTCACCTCTCATGGAAATGGTCATAGATGTGGACTATTCAAAAATCATGAGAAATTAATCAGTTACGACTACCTGTCACTTCTCCTGGAAATAGTGATAGATAAATGATTTTCTTAACGCAGTTGAATCCCAAAAATGATATCTAATTGAAACAACTTCTAGAGTTCAAAAACTTATAAAACTCTAATTTAATGAATAAATATTAAATGCCTTGAACTTGTAAAATTCTAATGAATAAATATTAAATGCCTTGTCATGAATTATTGGATCATTATAAATCATGAATCATTTATTAAAAATGTGTAAACAATATGCCATATAAATTCTAATTTGGATCATTATAAATCATGAATCATTTATTAAAAATGTGTAAACAATATGCCATATAAATTCTAATTTGAAATTAACATTAAGTGAGTGCCAAGTCACCTCCACACGTTTGTTTGTTACATTTTCCTTAAAAAATAATTAATATAATAAAATTTATTCTGAAAAATAATTCATATATTACAATATGAAACATTGAGACAACTTCTAGAGTGCAAAAACTTGTAAAACTCTAATTTAATATTTAGATTGAAACAACTTCTAAGGTTCAAAAACTTGTAAAACTCTAATTTAATGAATAAATATTAAATTGTTTATGAATCATTGGATCATTATAAATCATAAAACTCTAATGAATAAATATTAAATGCCTTGTCATGAATTATTGGATCATTATAAATCATGAATCATTTATTAAAAATGTGTAAACAATATGCCATATAAATTCTAATTTGAAATTAACAGTGCCAAGGTGAAACTAACATTAAGTGAGTGAAGTCACCTCCACACGTTTGTTAATTACATTTTTCTTAAAAAATAATTAATATAATAAAATTTATTCTGAAAAATAATTCATATATTACGATATGAAACATTGAGACAACTTCTAGAGTGCAAAAACTTGTAAAACTCTAATTTAATATTTAGATTGAAACAACTTCTAGAGTTCAAAAACTTGTAAAACTCTAATTTAATGAATAAATATTAAATGCTTGGTCATGAATCATTGGATCATTATAAATCATGAATGGATCATTTATTAAAAATGTGTAAACAATATGTCATATAAATTGCAATTTGAAATCAACATTAAGTCAGTGCCTTGGTGACCTCAACATGTTTGCTACATTTTCCTTTGTATTTAATTCAGACCAAAAAAAACAAATAATATGCGATATAAATTCCAATTTGAACTCAACATTAAGTCAGTGCCAAGTCACCTCCACATGTTTGATACAATTTCCTTTGTATTTAATTCAGGAAAAAAAACAAAAAATATGCCATATAAATTCCAATTTGAACTCGAAGTCAGTGCCAAGTCACCTCCACATGTTTGGATATAAATTCCAATTTGAAATCAACATTAAATGAATACCAAGTCACCTCCACATGTTTGCTACATTTTCCAATTTGAAATCAACATTAAATCAGTGCCAATTTGAAATCAGCATTAAATCAGTGCCAAGTCACCTCCACATGTTTGCTACATTTTCCAATTTGAAATCAACATTAAATCAGTGCCAAGTCATCTCCACATGTTTGCTACATTTTCCTTTAATTCAGGAAAAAAAACAAATACAAATTTTGAGAAGTAAAATGAGATATGAAAGTTGAGGGAAGTGAAATGAGAGCACTCACCAAACATGTATAAATTCCAATTTGAAATCAACATTAATCAATTTGAAATCAACATTAACTCAGTGCCAAGTCACCTCCACATGTTTG
Organism: Pinus tabuliformis; assembly: GCA_031772625.1. NCBI lineage: Eukaryota > Viridiplantae > Streptophyta > Pinopsida > Pinales > Pinaceae > Pinus > Pinus tabuliformis. Next base: position 705,710,319 of record CM062816.1, on the reverse strand, counting down.
CTACATTTTCCTTTAATTCACGAAAAAAACAAATACAAATTTTGAGAAGTGAAATGAGAGCACTTACCAACCAAACATGTATAAATTCCAATTTGAAATCAAAATTAAATCAGTGCCAAGTCACCTCCACATGTTTGCTACATTTTCCAATTTGAAATCAACATTAAATCAGTGCCAAGTCACCTCCACATGTTTGGAAATACAAATTTTAAGAAGTGAAATGAGATATGAAAGTTGAAGCAAGTGAAATGAGAGCACTCACCAAACATGTATAAATTCCAATTTGAAATCAACATTAAATCAGTGCCAAGTCACCTCCACATGTTTGCTACATTTTCCAATTTGAAACATTAAATCGGTGCCAAGTCACCTCCACATGTTTGCTACATTTTCCAATTTGAAACATTAAATCGAACATGTATAAATTCCAATTTGAAATCAACATTAAATCAGTGCCAAGTCACCTCCACATGTTTGCTACATTTTCCAATTTGAAACATTAAATCGGTGCCAAGTCACCTCCACATGTTTGCTACATTTTCCAATTTGAAACATTAAATCGGTGCCAAGTCACCTCCACATGTTTGCTACATTTTCCTTTAATTCAAGGAAAAAAACAAATACAAATTTTGAGAAGTGAAATGAGATATGAAAGTTGAGGGAAGTGAAATGAGAGCACTCACCTCCACATGTTTGCTACATTTTCCTTTATATTTAATTCAGGAAAAAATAAAACAAATACACATTTTGAGAAGAGAAATGAGATATGAAAGTTAATACAAATTTCAATTTGAAATCATTAAGTCAGTGCCAAGTCACCTCCACATGTTTGCTACATTTTATTGTATTTAATTCAGGAAAAAAATAAAGCAAGTACAAATTTTGAGAAGTGAAATGAGATATGAAAGTTGAGGGAAGTGAAATGAGATATGAAAGTTAATACAAATTTTGAGAAGTGAAACGAGATATGAAAATTGAGAAGTGAAATGAGATATGAAAGTTGAGGGAAGTGAAATGAGATATGAAAGTTAATACAAATTTTGAAAAGTGAAATAAGATATGAAAATTGAGGGAAACTTTTTAAAAAGTAGTTTGAGCTTGCTCTCTTTTTTTAATATTTTTAATATCTTTTTTTAATATTTTTAATATTTTTTTCTTTTGCTGGACCCACTACACTAAACACCCTTACATGTTAAAGTAACACCAACTGAACCAAGTTAAATCAATCTCAATGAAGTCAAAGCAAGTCCATAGGTGACTCCACTCATTTTCGAGTGAAGACTAGTCAAAATCAGGTGCAACATGTTAAAGTAACACCAACTGAACCAAGTTAAATCAATCTCAATGAAGTCAAAGCAAGTCCATAGGTGACTCCACTCATTTGCAAGTGAATACTAGTCAAACTCAGGTGCATGGATTTAAATCGATAAATTTAGAATATGGTAATCCTATCTATATGATTGTCAAAGAAAACAATTAGAGATGTGACTGAAATATACAAAAGTATTTATGTATATTAAAGAAATGCCCAACAACTTTTATACAAGGTTGCACTAAGAAAAAATATGAATATATATGTTGTGTTGTATGAATTAGGAGGCACATACTGTTAAGTACGTCTCTAAACAATTGTTTGATGGTTAGAACAACCACGAAGCTAATAACCTAGCAATGTAGAGGTCAGGGATTTTAGGTCGAACATGATAATTTAATTTAAGAACTTAAAACATAAGAAAAAACTGTATTAGTACTTATTAAACGAAGAAACTCGATTGTGTGTCAAACGAAGAGGGTCTCTCAAAGGAGTAGCCACCCTATGGCGCTGCTTCGAAGAAACAAACAGCGGGGAAAGCATCTTTCGGCACATCCTTCACAGAACTTTCCTTGGGTTAAAAATTCCCGTTAATCAATATTTAACCCAATGGGGAAAGAGAAGCTGCCAGTAATCACTAAGATCTCAAAAGAATCCAGAATCCATTCCCCAGAAAATATCTCAGGGGAATCCAGATTCCATTCCCCAGAAAACCATGCGTTGGTTAAAAATTCCCGTTAATCAATATTTAACCCCAATGGGTTAATCAATATTTACCCCAATGGGGAAAGAGAAGCTGCCAGTAATCACTAATCAATATTTACCCCCAATGGGTTAATCAATATTTACCCCAATGGGGAAAGAGAAGCTGCCAGTAATCACTAAGATCTCAAAAGAATCCAGAATCCATTCCCCAGAAAACCATGTGTTGCTTAAAAATTCCCGTTAATCAATATTTAACCCCAATGGGGGAAAGAGAAGCTGCCAGTAATCACTAAGATCACAAAAGAATCCAGAATCCATTCCCAAAAAACCATGCGTTGGCAAGTGACTCCAGCAGGAGTCACAAAGAGGAAAAACCATGCGTTGGCAAGTGACTCCAGCAGGAGTCACAAAGAGGAAAAGGATGATATATATAAGAGAGCAGAGCACAAAGTTAAAAACCTAAACGGAACCTATTTGATGTCAAACTTGCACACAGGACCTGGAACAGTAAAAGAATTGGACCAGGATTCATTGCAGAAAGAATTTCCCAAATGCTGTTGTGGAAAAATTGGTTGGCTAGAAACAGAAATATCTTCCAAGAAGAGCAACTCTATACAGCTAAAATAGCATCGACAACGAGTGACATTACTAACAACAGAAAGAATTTCCCAAATGCTGTTGTGGAAAAATTGGTTGGCTAGAAACAGAAATATCTTCCAAGAAGAGCAACTCTATACAGCTAAAATAGCATCGACAACTAGTGACATTACTAACAACGTCTCAAACACTTGTCATGCATCAGCTACAACACCACATTATGCATACATAATTAACGAGAGCACTCATGGCAAGGAAATTTGCCTTCAACCCACTTCTAATAAGAATGACATGAATATGTTTTCCTTTTCACTCGCCAGGTGACTGAATGCACATGACAACACTGATAAATGTGAACTAGTTTGGACATATACCTGCCTTATGTACATAGATATGCCCGTGTTGAGAATATCTTGCAATGGTAGTATTCCGAGAGACTTCAATACGCTCAGATATTTTCTCAAACATATGGTGTACACTGAACCATTTTTGAGATCATGGCTAATGAACTCAGTAGCTGTCTAACCTGGATTTCCCTTTGTGGTTGCACAGATTGTCACGACAACACTCAGACTAGGAGTTGTCACCCTGATCCCCGATCTCTCCGTTTAAGCAGTCTCCCGAGGCTAAAAGAGTAGACCCTATGGAATAAAGGGAGACCAACTGTGGACCAGTGGGGTTGGGAGACAATTTAGCACCTAATTGATTTTAGAGATTAATGTATCATTGCATTATGGAGTTAATGATTAAATGATTATTTATTAGATGTTGCAGTGAAACTTTGTAAAACAATCATTTATCATCAAGTAAACCAAGCAAAGATTAATTTTACCAAATGCAAAGTAATCGATAAATGCTCAATTCCAGCGATTAAAATTCAAGAGATTAAATGCTTTACATAACCACGCAATTTTAAACGCTAACCAGTTATCACTTTCATATAGCTAATCTTAAAATTTGAGCATGTTTAATCACATAAAAATGATAAATATTAATCCCACATCAAAATTTTAGCCTTAGCGGAAAAGATACACCAAAATTGGGAAACGTGACAAAATATGCTGCGACACAAAAAATATTTCAAAATTTTTATATATTTATTTTTATTTTTTTAAATGAAACTGAATATATATAATTTAAAACTAAAACCTAAGTTAAGAATTAAACTAATAAATCAAAAAATAATGACAATATTAAACAAAACCTACCTAAAGAAAACTAAAGATTAAAACTTTTTATGCTTTTTGGGACTTTTTATATTTTTTATGAACTTTTTATATTTTTTATGATATTTTTTTATATTTTTTATGATATTTAAATAAAACACATTGAACTAAACTAAATATAAGTAAATCTAAACTAAAATTAATCAAAAAAATCTAAAACTAAACTAACACCTAATCTAAAATACCTAATCTAAAATGAAAATCGAATTAAAGAAAAAAAAAACTAACTTCTGGATTTATTTTTTATTTTTTTTAAAATCATTTTTTTATTTTTTTTAATCAAACTTTAAAAAAATTAAATCTAAGTGTGAAGAAATCTAAATCTAAACTATTAAGTCAAAACGAAATAATACTAAATTTAAATTAATTCAAAATCTAAAACCCAAAAGAAACTAAGTTAAACAAAATTAAAGCTACATGAATAAAAATTTAAAACTAAAACTATGTAACAACAAAAAACTTTACACTATAATACAGTGTTCCACGGGGACTCGCCCCCTGCCCTAGGGGTCTAGTTTCCTCGCTCCCCGCGCTCCGGGGTGCTCCGGGGACTTGGGGACGAGTAGGCGACGTTTCCCCATGCTCCCAAAATGGAGGAAACTCAGGGGGACGTGCCAAGGAAACGTTTCCCTTCCCTGAGGGGGCGTTTCTGAAAAGGGGGACGTGGGGGGACGTGGGGGGGCGAGAGGGGACGAGGGGGGACGAGGGGGGACGTGGCACACTTTTAATGCATTAAAAACCATTTTAAATTTTTAATTAACTAAACACTGAACTTAATCTTTAATTAAGAGTTAATTAACGTTTAGGGTTTTGGAAAATCGTTGTTTCATGTTATAAAACCAGCACCCTGAACCATGAACAACACACTCACAGCGGCACAGCCTTTGCAAGTTCGCTGAGCGCTCCACTCACAGCGTTGGATTTCATTGTTCGGATTCATCATTCCAGAGGGAGCTGATTTCATCTCATGTGAATATCTAACAGCCAACTGGCATACTTGAGTAAGGCCACGTATTCATATATACATAAGAATTTTAAATTTAGTTCAATTTATCTAAAATATATATTTGCACATATGATCACTTTATCTGTGTTGAACTTGGTGCAAATATCTAACTTCTCCAAGTTAAGGTCTCGTTTGTACTGGTTGATGTTTATCGAGGCTCTTTCTGAACAGAAGATTTGCAAGGTGGAGTAAAGCCCAACTTTCATATTTTCATATTTGCAAATTTGCGGGTGTTTCAGAGATATAATATAATTCTGCATAAAAGTTGACCATATTCTATTTGTGCAGTCTATCTCTCTCTCTCTCCAGGTGAAGTGAGGGCCCATTATTAGGTTGCCTTCATGAAAAGAGATCCATAATATATCATGCTGCGTTTCATTTCTCGCTGGAAATAAAAATCATATGCTTATCTCTCTCTCCAGGTGAAGCGAGGGTCCTTATTTGGTTGGCTTCATGAAAAGAGATCCATAGTATATCATGTTACTTTTCATTTCGTGCTGGAAATAAAATCATATGCTTATTTCTCTCTCTAGGTGAAGTGAGGGCCCATATTAGGTTGGCTTCATGAAAAGATATCCATAATATATCATGTTACTTTTCATTTATTGCCGAAAATAAAAATCATATGCTTATTTTGAGTGAATCATTTCACATCGACAATGGTCAGAGTGGACAAACCAGGGACCCGCAATGGGAGAAGCACGATACAAGTATTGCAAATACTAAAAAAGCTATGTTACAGTTCAGAACAACTCAGGCTCCCTAGAAGGTTTTATGGTGCAGTCAGGCTATATTCGAACAAGATAATTATAATAAATTGGAGATTTATATGTTTTACGCTTTTAGTTTTAATCATGTCCATATTTATCTACTACTAACTATTTGTCTTGTGATGTTGTTATAGATTGAAGTTTATATTGCATGAAACATATCATTGCAGTTAGATACACTTATACCTATTGGAAGCTTAGTGTAATGTTCATTTCAAATTAAAGAAAGTTTCTACAGCTGCAGAATGTGGCTTTTTCAGGGTAATTTCAGCCGTGCCTAATAATATAAAATTGTTTTCTATAAAAATTTAGAGCATATGGGAGCCTTTAGCATTTGGCATTTTTTGCCAATGATGACTCTTGATGTATCAGACTTGACTTTAATCTTTTATAAATTTGGATAATGTCAAATGATATTCATATCAATGATCATGCTTTGCAGCTTTTCAATTCAAACCAAATTGTCATAGTGGACTCAATTAATAAATTATATTTTATATTTATAAACTTTTAAGACCCTGACGCTCCCCCACATTTCCTAAAAAATGGTAGGGAGCTTTTGCATAGGCCGCTCCCGTGCCCCCTCGCTCCCTCGCCCCCTCGTCCCGAAACCTTGGTGGAACATTGTTATAATATTAACGTAAAAAAAAATATATCGTATTTGCTTGTTTGCAATTGCAGGTTTACGTGAAGGATGGACGCAGGGAAGAGACGCAGCGCTACCTGAAGGCTTAAGGAACAAGAGGGAGGTTAGATGGATGAGCGATGAAATGAAGGTGTGAAGGCACTGCGGGCAGGTATGAAGGCGGAGCAAACTTCGACGGCTGAGAGGTTTCAGCCTACAGACGAGGGCAAGGAATGAGGGACGTGCGAACAATAGACAAAGAGCTGTGTGTGGAGGCGCTGAGGTCTGGACGCGCGCAAAGAACGCTGCCTCGGGCTGCCAGAGGAAGGAAGGAACTGCGTAAGGGTAGATATGACTGCGCGAAGCACTGGCTGGAAACGTAGGTTAGAGCTGCGTGAGGAGCTGCAAAAGCCAGCGTGCATGTGATACGTGGATGAGGGCGTGTAAGGAACACGCAAAGGTTTGTTGCGGATAAGGTGAAGGGGTTGCGTGCCAGAGCGTGAGGAAGACTGCGAGAGTGATTTTTTCTTGTTTTGCAGGTTGCTGAGAAAGGAGCAGAGGACTGAAGGGCAGTGTTGAGGAGAGCAGGGTAACAAAAATGCGTGCAGGGCTGACTGCGTATTGGCGGCAAAAGAAAAATCGTGCAAGGCACAGGTTTGCTGGACGGAGGGTTGACAGGAGTGATGCGGATTTTTGTGACAACGTAAGGGTTTCGATGGTGGAGCGAGGAGCAGGCAGCGTGAAACAAGGCTTTGGCAGTGGTGAATGAGGATCTGATTACAGGTTGGACACAGAGAGCTGAGCAATGTGAGAACTGGGATGAAAAATGGCAACGCTGAAACCTGGCAACAATCCAGGAGCTCCACACAGCCTCCTTTAAAAATTTCAATTTTTCTTTTCTTGGAAATGAAATCCTAGCAAGCAGATAGCTTCAACCTTCTTCAAAAAGATTGAAAACCTATTGAAGATTATCCCTGCAAACTGATGTTGAGGCCAGATCTTACCCTCCAGGGCCTAGATCTGGCTTTAGGAGAAGATTATATCTTCAGCTCCAAAACCTGTAACAGCCAAAACAAAAATACCCAGAAATAATATATGCAAAAACCTAAAACCCTACAAATCAATTACAATATTTACAAATTTACGACTCTAATCAGTCATATTTGCCAATAATCCATAGTAATATTTTTCAGAATTTCAGATTTACTATGAGATACTTTAAAAAACCTCTCATGCAATCAAAAGATAAACCTAAATGATAAACCCAGGATCAAAATTGGCTGGGCTCTTCCAGAAAATGCTTTTCGGGAGTTGGCTAGTTCAGCCGAGAACTTCCCCAAATGCCCGTTGATCCTTACAATCTAGATTTTCCTGCACAGCTCACTTCAACTATCAATAAAGAGGGAAAAAACAGTAGTAAAATCCAAATCCAATGGAGATACCTGCCATTATTTTCAGAAAGTTTATTACCATTCAAACCCTAGTGAGTAAACAAGATACCTGTGTTCAACATCACTCTTCACCAAGCTATTACTAATGGCTGAAAATAAATTTATGCAGAAAATGAAGCAGCTTACAACATTTCAGAAGAGTAACACCAGCAAGATTTCAACCCCAAAGTCTTTCTTTATTGCACAAGAAAAAGTTTACAAGAGAGCTTTCTTCAGCACAAGATTCACAGATCGAATGATCTCAAATGACCCCTAACACCCTATTTAAAGGAAAAATTCTCAACGGCTAGTTCGAGTGATCCATGTCAAACTAATCTCGACTGTCGATGAGGATCAAGATCTCTTTTAATCTCATCCGTCGAATTTTTAAATGCATTTTAATATATCAAAAAAATAAAATTCTGCATTTATTTACTCAAAAATTTGACTTATTATTATTTTATTATTTTATTTTATTTTTCAAAATATTTTATTTATTTTCTTATTTTTTTATCTTTTTATTTTTTAGTTATTTTTAATTTTTTGATCCTCGAACTTAGCCTTTGGAAAAATCACCTAGGACCTAGGACTTAGGACTTATGAGGAGATTAAAACATTTCCTAACCCTCAAGACACTTTACATCATGACTACATCTCAAGGGGGAAAGCCCATTTGACATAGACCCTCATAGACCACCCAATCTTGTGACACAAACATAATCTAGCAGATCAAACAATTTGTAATAACCTAACCAAATAGTTAGAATTATTTCCAAATTACTTTTACATAGACTCGAAGCACACTAGGATTCACCTAAGAATCCAATGACAAAATTCATTCCGGCTTTCGGGTTAAGCTGAAGGAAAACTCTGCCGATCATGGATCGGTGAGACAAAAAACCTTCCGGAATGTAGATTATCACTAGAAAATTAGGTTTGCCTAGGCAGTTTACATACATGACTCAGATCTGCTAAGATTATTTACAATTTACACATGCAGACTAGGTTTACAAAACAATATGATCGGACTGATGACGACAGTCGAATGGCACAGAGACGTCAATCAAGCGCTATCCCTTTTGCGAAAAAGGGGGTGTACTGCTATGGGCAGTTGACACATAGTGGTCAACATCTGGCTCTATTTGGGGACACGTTGCTGCACTGTAGGAATGTGAGAATCCAGAATTTGCAACACACAACAAAACATAAGTAGCGTCCATCCAAAAATCATCATATAACTTTAAGCACAGGAAAGATATAAGCTCTTCATGTATTAACTATCTAGTAACAAGGAAAGTAAATCTAATCCTAAAACAGAAATAAAATGCTGAAATGACAAGGAGTAAGGTTAGAAATACAATACAGAGGACGCCCCATGGCATCAAATATCATCTTTGAAGAACAACTTCAGCATTTGGCCATTTGCAGGTAAATCAAGTGGTTCGCCATCCAATCTGCTCAAGTGGAATGAGTTTGGTCCAGCAATATCTCAAATAATGCATGGTCCCAGCCACAAACTGTCGAACTTCTTATGTTTTCCTGGAGAAAAAACAGTAAGATTATCCTGATAAATTTCAATAAATTTCCCAGTCAACCCCTTGAAAGCATAATCCATAGCCCTTTGAAATTTCAATTCATCATAAGAAAATGCTAAAACATCTCGATATTTGTGAAGTAAATTGGTTAACTTTTTTCTTTCTTCAGCACTAATACTTTTACCAATTTTAACAATCTTTGGGTTCGCAAGAGTACCAATGTTTATCTTGAGGTATTCACCTAGGTCCATTTTGTTTTCCTCTCTCAACTTTGTGGCATCATGATGATCAAAGTGTTGTTCTAAGGCAACCACATTCCTAGGAGTAGGATTTATGATATGCTCATGATTAAAAGATCCATCCTCCTCAGAATCTATCCGGAAATCTTCAAACTCATCCAGACTATCAAGAAAACGAATGACTTGCTTTTCATCATTAAAGACTTCCCAATGCTCTGAGTTATCAGGAACAGATGGTCTAAATATAACTTCCATTTTGATCTTATCCTTAATTAGCTCATCAGATAATTGGAAGGTAGTAGCAGCTATGGCAAGTTCATCCGTCGAACTATTATTCTCTCATGGGATAGCTTCAAGGTCAAGGGCATCAAAGTGTTCCATAGTATCCCACACAACATTTCCATAATTCCTTAATCTTTGATTTTTACATGTAAACTTATTTTTAAGTTGCATGATAATTAAATCAGAATCCCCCTTAATGCTAAGCAACTTAATTTTCAAAGATTTTGCCAATTCAAGACCCAACAATAAAGCCTCATATTCAGCGACATTGTTGGTTACTTCAAATTATAATCGATAGGCAAACTTGAAAATGTGACCCAGAGGCGACTTAAGCACTATTCCTGCACCTTTACCATGCCTAGACGATGCACCATCAAAGTATATGTACCAAACTCTAGCATTGAGATCCTTAATCTTATCATTAGGAGGAATTATGAAATTAGACATGATAGTGTAATTCCCAATGTCAGATTGTTCTTTAATTATCTCGTTGTGGGGTCTCTTAGGATCTTCAACATGAAATTTTCTTTCGGGCTCTCTATTAAGTCTTACAAAACCATCACCTCTAGGAGAAGGAATCATAGCATATGACCAATTCATTTGAATACTTCTTCCTCGATCAGAGGCCCACTTTCTGGATAAAAGCATACACCAGGCATTAGGCACATCAACAACAACAATATCCGTAACAATCATGATGTCTGGGTAAACTGAGAGATGAACTTGTAAATCTTTGATCAAACCATGCACTTCAATCTTCTTAGAATCCATGACACATATATTATAGTAGGGTCTAGAAACTCTTAAGTTAAGCTGTTCCATGACCCTTTTAGTCATGACACAAGTTGATGCACCAGAGTTCAACATGCAATTATTCAATTTATATCCATTAACCAACAAAGTGATAAAGAAAGGCTGGTGATCTTTGTTATCCGCATCTAAGCTTTGCAAATATATGGGAGCACCGTGATAGTCAACTTCTTGGGTCTTCTGTTGAGAAATATTTACTAGAGCACCCTGAATAGCTTTCAGTAACTTATCTGTTTGGGAAGGAATTTTAGCAATCTCGGAGACAGGGACCCAAATTTTCGCATTGTTAAACCAACTTCCCAAATCGACATCGAATCCAGAGTTTAAATCAGGGTTAAAAGTTCGAGGGGGAATTTGATTCCCGCTCTGATCTTTATCCCTTCTCTGATAGGTTTTATCTCTAGAAATTTCCATGATTTGCTCTGGAGAGGGTTTTTCACCATATAACTTAGCCAAAATGTCATCTTCATTTTCAAGATTATTTATACCAAAATCTGATGAGGGATGCATAACGTCTCGACTATTTTCCTTAACCTCCATCCAATCGTTCATAGACAAAGGAAACTCGTTACTCACTTCATTTATTTGATCACCTGCCCCAAACATTCCATTATCCAAAAATTTTCTAACGATGGGACGTGCAGCTTCCTCATGAAGAGCATCACAAACCCTACAGTAAGGCGGAGCGTCATTGACCAAATTAGTAAGCGGATTAGAAGGTCTTTGCTCACTAGATTAACCCTTCTTTTGCCAATTATTATTTCTATTATTGTTATTATTTCTAGGCTGGAAATTTTGCATTTTCACTCTTTCCATTTCGACCAACCTATTCTGCAAAGTAACCATCTCCTTAGCATGGTTAGATGTTAATTTCGCTAGATTAATTTCCATGCTTTCGATCTTTTGGAGCAACTTCTGAACAAGCTCGCTATTAGGTTCTTGAACCTCTTTTCCTTTAGGTTCTTTCAGTTTCGTAGTAGCCCTATCAAAACCTGGGATCTCAGACTTTCCAGACGTCGCCTTGTCCTTTTCAAGCTCTATTGCTGAGGCTTGGCAATCCCTATAATCATTAACTTTAGCATGCCTTAATTCATAAGAGGGCTCAGGACTAAAGGCATCAATGTAAAAATCTCGAAGAGATTTGTCGGTAGGTTTATAATCTTGAGGTAATTCTTTAACAATATCATTAAACCTTTTGTTAAATTCTTCAACGGTTTCATTCTCTCTCTTTTTTATTATGCTAATAGCTTTCACGAGGTGTCTTCCTTCTCTCTTATCTCCATACTTTTCCTTAAAGGCATCAATGATCGATTGTAAGGAATTAAATGAATTCCGAGGTTTTTCTGAAAACCAGTGATGAGCATCACCCCCCAAGGTTAAAATAAAAAGAGTCATTCTAACATCCTCATGATCGAAATCAGCAGACCTTGCGTACTTAGCCATCCATATACTAAAATCTCTCAGATGCGAATTAGCACTAATCGCATTATCTCCCTGAAAGCTAGGCAACTTATCTATCCCAAGTGCTGGAAGATCATTGGGATAACCTTGAATGTTAGAAAAATCGCAAGGGGCATATATACTCATGATGTCGTGCCCAACTTGACTAGTAAAAAGCAAATGGATATTAGAGAGGGCTTCTTGTCCGAGATTAACAAGAAGTGTACGAGAAGAGAGTTTGTGTAATCGTACCCTGAGAGCCCTTTCAGGATCAGGAGCAGGATTGCACAAACTGCTTGGATGTCTTCTAGTATACACTCTTATAGATGATATATGAAGTGGAGTCGCCACCTGGACAGGAAGTGAAACACAGAAGGGTTCAAAATGAAAGAGCTAAGGACGAGAGGAAAGAAACGAGATGAATGTCGAAGGAACCAAGGACAGAAAAAACTTTGTCCCCAGCAGCGGCGCCAAAAAATGTTGTCGCACAGATTGTCACGACAACACTCAGACCAGGGGCTGTCACCCTGATCCCCAATCTCTCCGTTTAAGCCGTCTCCCGATGCTAGGGGGTAGACCTTATGGGATAAAGGGAGACCAACTGTGGACCAGCTGGGTTGGGAGACACAGCAAGGGAATTTAGCACCTGATTGATTTTAGAGATTAATGTACCAGTGCCTTATGGAGTTAATGATTAAATGATTATTTATTAGATGTTGCAGTGATTTGAACTTTGTAAAACAATCATTTATCATCAAGTAAACCAAGCAAAGATTAATTTTACCAAATGCAAGGTAATCGATAAATGCTCAATGCCTTAAAAATATTCCAGCAATTAAAATTCAGGAGATTAAATGCTTTACATAACCATGCAATTTTAAATGCTAACCAGTTATCACTTTCATATAGCTAATCTTCAAATGAACATTTGAGCACGTTTCATCACATAAAAATGATAAATATTAATCCCGCATAAAAATTTTAGCCTTAGCGGAAAAGATACACCAAAATCGGGAAACGTGACAAAATACGCTGCGACACAAAAAATATTTCAAAATTTTTATATATTTATTTTTAATTTTTTAAATGGAACTGAATATATCTAATTTAAAACTAAAACCTAAGTTAAGAATTAAACTAATAAATCAAAAGCTAATGACAATATTAAACAAAACCTAAAGAAAACTAAAGATTAAAACTTTTTATGCTTTTTTGGGACTTTTTATGCTTTTTTTATGATTTTTAAATAAAACAAACTGAACTAAACTAAATATAAGTAAATCTAAACTAAAATTAATCTAAAACTAAACTAACGCCTAATCTATATGAAAAAATGAAAATCGAATTAAAGAAAAAAAAAACTAACTTTTGGATTTATTTTATTTTTTATTTTTTATTTTAAATCAAACTTTAAAAAAAAAAAATTAAGTGGGAAGAAATCTAAATCTAAACTATTAAGTCAAAACGAAATAATACTAAATTTAAATTAATTCAAAATCTAAAACCCAAAAGAAACTAAGTTAAACGAAATTAAAGCTATATGAATAAAAATTTAAAACTAAAACTATGTAACAACAGAAAACTTTACACTATAATCTTAACGTAAAAAAAAAAAGAAATCGTATTTGCTTGTTTGCAATTGCAGGTTTACGTGAAGGATGGACGCAGGGGAGAGACGCAGGGCTGCCTGAAGGCTTAAGGAACAGGACGGAGGTTAGATGGATGAGCGATGAAACGAAGGTGTGAAGGTGCTGCGGGCAGGTATGAAGACGGAGCAAACTTCGATGGCTGAGAGGTTTCAGCCTGCAGGCGAAGGCAGAGAATGAGGGACGTGCGGACAGCAAACAAAGAGCTGCGGGTGGAGGAGCTGAGGTATGGACGCGCGCAAAGAAGGTTTCCTCGGGGCTGCCAAAGGAAGGAAGGAACTGCGTGAGGGTAGATATGACTGCGTGAAGAGCTGGTTAGAAACACAGGTTAGAGCTACGTGAGGAGCTACAAAAACCAGCGTGCAGGTGATACGTGGATGAGGGCGTGAAAGGAACACGCAGAGATTGCTGCGGATAAGGTGAAGGCGTTGTGTGCCAGAGCGTGAGGAAGATTGCGTGAGTGATTTTTTATTGTTTTGCAGGTTGCTGAGAAAGGAGCGGAGGACTGAAGGGCAGCGTTGAGGAGAGGAGGGTAACAAAAAATGCATGCAGGGCTGACTGCGTATTGGCGGCAAAAGAAAAATCACGCAAGGCACAGGTTTGCTGGACGGAGGGTTGACAGGAGTGATGCAGATTTTTGTGACAACGTAAGGATTTCGATGGTGGAGCGAGGAGCAGGCAACGTGAAGCAAGGCTTTGGCAGTGGTGAATGAGGATCTGATTACAGGTTGGACGCAGAGAGCTGAGCAATGCGGGAACTGGGATGAAAAATGGCAATGCTGAAACCTGACAACAATCCAGGAGCTCCACACAGCCTCCTTTAAAAAATTTCAATTTTTTTTTCCTAGAAATGAAATCCCAGCAAGCAGATAGCTTCAACCTTCTTCAGAAAGATTGAAAACCCGTTGAAGATTATCCCTGCAAACTAATGCTGAGGCCAGATCTTACCCTCCAGGGCCTAGATCTGGCTTCAGGACAAGATTATATCTTCAGCTCCAAAACCTATAACAGCCAAAACAAAAATACCCAGAAATAATATATGCAAAAAACTAAAACCCTACAAATCAGTTACAATATTTACAGATTTACGACTCTAATCAGTCAGATTTGCCAATAATCCACAGTAATATTTTTCAGAATTTCAGATTTACTATGAGATACTTCAAAAAACCTCTCATGCATTCAAAAGATAAACCTAAATGATAAACCCAGGATCAAAACTAGTTGGGCTCTTCCAGAAAATGCTTTTCGGGAATTGGCTGGTTCAGCCGAGAACTTCCACAAATGCCCGTTGATCCTTACAATCTAGATTTTCTTGCACATCTCACTTCAACTATCAATAAAGAGGGAAAAAACAGTAGTCAAATCCAAATCCAATGGAGATACCTGCCATTATTTTCAGAAAGTTTATTACCATTCAAACCCTAGTGAGTAAACAAGATACCTGTGTTCAACATCACTCTTCACCAAGCTATTACTAATGGCTGAAAATAAATTTATATAGAAAATGAAGCAGCTTACAACATTTCAAAAGAGTAACACCAGCAAGATTTCAACCCCAAAGTCTTTCTTTATTACACAAGAAAAAGTTTACAAGAGAGTCTTCTTCAGCACAAGACTCACATATCGAATGATCTCAAATGACCCCTAACACCCTATTTAAAGGAAAAATTCCCAACGGCTAGTTCGAATGATCCATGTCAAACTAATCTCGACCGTCAATGAGGATCAAGATCTCTTTTAATCTCATCCGTCGAATTTTTAAATGCATTTTAATATATCAAAAAATTAAAATTCTGCATTTATTTACTCAAAATTTTGACTTATTATTATTATTATTTTATTTTATTTTTCAAAATTTTTTATTTATTTTTTAATTTTATTTTTTAATTTTTTAGTTATTTTTATTTTTTGATCCTCGAACTTAGCCTTTGGAAAAATCACCTAGGACCTAGGACTTAGGACTTAGGATTTATGAGGGGATTAAAACATTTCCTAACCCTCAAGACACTTTACATCATGACTTTTACAATTTTACATCTCAAGGGGGAAAACGCATTTGACATAGACCCTCATAGACCACCCAGTCATGCGACACAAACATAATCTAGCAGATCAAGCAATTTGTAATAACCTAACCAAATAGTTGGAATTATTTCCAAATTACTTTTACATAGACTCGAAGCACACTAGGATTCACTTAAGAATCCAATGACAAAATTCATTCCGGCTTTCAGGTTACGCTGAAGGAAAACTCTGTCGATCATGGATCGGTGAGACAAAAAACCTTCCAGAATGTAGATTATCACTAGAAAATTAGGTTTGCCTAGGCAGTTTACATACATGACTTAGATCTGCTAAAATTATTTACAATTTACACATGCAGACTAAGTTTACAAAACAATATGATCAGACTGATGATCACAGTCGAATGGGATGGAGACGTCGATCAAGCGCTATCCCTTTTGCGAAAAAGGGGGTGTCTTGCTATGGGCAGTTGACACGTAGTGGTCAACACCTCCAACTGCATTCGTTAGCCAACCAGCATAAGCGTTTGAGTTCATTCATTTGGTATTTTGGAGTCAGTTATTACTTTTGCGACTTTCTACAAAGGATTGCAGCATCTGCTCTTCATCAGTTGGGAAGACTGGCAAAATTTTCTCCCTTGAGATTTGGTGCAATACCACCTATAGATTATTGAATGCAATAATTCAATAATTCAAACACTAGCTGCAAAAATCCCTTGCAATTGTCCTTAGTTGTTTCTTCCATGATTCCAACACCTAGTAAAGCACATTGTGTGCTTCCTTAGAATCGGAAAACTTATCATATTTGGCTATCAATGTAGTCCAAACGTCCACATTCCATTCAAGATTTTATCAAACAATTTGTAAGCATATTTACAGACGTGTCCGACACGAGACTGGTATCAGACTTGAATGATTCCAACAACTAGTAAAGCACATTGTGTGCTTCGTTGGAATCGGAAAACTTATCATATTTCGCTATCAATGTAGTCCAAAAGTCCACATCCCATTCAATATTTTATCAAACAATTTGTAAGCATATTTACAGACGTGTCCGACGAGACTGATATCAGACTACTAATGTTCTGAAATTTGGACATGTGTACAGTGGAAAAAATCCTAAAATCGATTTATTACCTCATTCTCACACAGTTTGAGCTCTCAAAAAGTCTGGGCCCTACTAATGCCATTAATGGTAATGTTAAATTCTTGAAGGGATTATTTCATTCTCACAAGTGTTAGGAACTGGATTTGTCCAGGCCTTACTAATGCCATTAATGATAATGTTAAATTCCTAAAGTGATTAATGGTAATGTTAAATTCCTAAAGTGATTAAGGGATTACTTCATTCTCAAGTGTTAGGAACTGGATTTGTCCAGGCCTTACTAATGCCATTAATGGTAATGTTAAATTCCTAAAGTGATTAAGGGATTACTTCATTCTCACAAGTGATAGGAACTGGATTTGTCCAGGCCCTACTAATGCCATTAATTGTAATGTTAAATTCCTAAAGTGATTACTTCATTTGGTAATCTTAAATTGCTAAAGTGATTACTTCATTCTCACACAATTGGAGCTCTCAAAAAGTTTTGAAGTGCAACTAAGAGAAATTAAGCAATCCTAGAAGGGATTCCTAGTGTTAGGAATTGGTTTGTCCAGGCCCTACTAATGCCATTAAATTCCTAAAGTGATTACTTCATTCTCATCCAATTGGAGCTCTCAAAAAGTTCAGCGAAGGGAAATTAAGCAATGCTAGAATGGATTCCAAGTGTTAGGAACTGGTTTGTCCAGGCCCTACACTAATGCCATTAATGGTAGTGTTAAATTCCTAAAGTGAAATTTAAATTTTTAATATTAGCATTAATTGACTTAAGGATGTTTGAGAGTGATTTCAACTTTATTGGATTTCATATGGAGAAAATAGAATTTTAGATCTCACTCAAAATCTAGCAAACTTAACAGCTTAAGGATTTCAGGATTGGGGGATTACAATGTTTCCATTGGAATTTGTCATGTATGAGGGTATGGAACTAGCATTTAATTAAGAGGACCATGTCCTCTATGTATCTCGATATTGGTGGCATTGAATGTTGAACTCCTTTGTCAAGACCCTAGTAAAATTGCACCCATCACTCTATGTATCTCGATATTGGTGGCATTGAATGTTGAACTCCTTTGTCAAGACCCTAGTAAAATTGTACCCATCACTCAAATATAGTCTCGATTTAACATGTTAAACTTTTTCTATCTTATTTTAATGTTTAGATGGTGATATTGATGATGAGGATCCTAATATAGGTAATGATTTTGATGATATGTAGTACTAATTGTTTGTTGTAGCATGCTTTTTTTGGACTATATAAGCCATTTAGGGCCTCTTTGTTGATGTATTTTTGGTTCAAAGGTAGATTGCACTCAATGCCATTGTGCATTAGTTGTGTGATTGAATTTGTATCATCATGTAAAGGTTTTATATATTTCATATTTTATGTGTAATTCACTAATTTTTAATATATAATATATAACGTGTTCTTCGTGTCATGTTCCGTGGATCATCGTGTCACATGTCGAATACTCATATTTTCATGTCCTCCTTGTCTTGTGTCCGTGTCATGATAGAATAGTAAAGTATCATGCCAAAGAAATCATAAGGACATGCATAATAATCATAAATGACATAAACAAGTTTGGGCACTCATTTATTAAAATCAGTCAACTAGCTACAGACCTTGGACATGCCACCCGATCATAGAGTGCATTGCACTAGCTCTCTCAATAGTTGATCACCCTTAAGTTGGGGTCATGATTCCACTGCAATAATGTCTATTGAAGTGAGGTACATACCTAGTACTAAAAATAAACATGACCAAGGTACCAAACCCTAGCAGCCTCCAACCAATAGGATCACATCCTCCATCAACACCACACCCAAATAGTGCACCCCTTTCTCTACACTTTCAGTCCCTTGAAGTGTGTCACTACCTCCAGGGTGACCAACCTAAGTTGGTTAGTAATGTCCTAGAGCTTGTGTCTTCCAAGGGTTCCTGCTTCCCTCAAAGGTGTCTAGTTACCCTCCAAGCCCTCACATCGAAACACCTATCCCTACTAATAGATATCCCACTAAATAGAGGAATCACCCTTTTATAAGTCTTTACTCTTTATTATTATAAGAATATATTATAATATTATAATATACCTTATTGTCAACCTGCTTTAACTTTTCGTTCATGGAGTCCTAACTGTCCGTGCTTTTTTTATCCACTGGCAGCGATGGTGATCTTTTTAATATGTATGCACTTTTCACGATACAAGTATATTAACCCTTTAACACATAGGCTTTTTGGCCCAACTACACAGGCACCTTATCCTTAAAGCACATCATTATACTGGCCTATCGACCTAACACACTTATACATACCAAAGCAAAAAAACCTTAATAGATTTTGGCTCACCGACCTAAATATTATATGTACATATACATTACAAATTGGGGGTCAAGCCAAGGGTATTACATTCCCATCCCCCTTATTTATGCACTATCCTCAGTGCATTTAGATACATGTTTAATCAAAATTTATCAACAATTGTAAGTACTACTGTTGCATGGCATCTTTAGGCTCCTACTGGTAGCTTCAAGAATGTAACAAGATCATTGAAGTCATAACCCACTGATGGGTTTGTCCTAGAATGCCTTCATCTCGTTGTACACTATGCTTCACCAACATTACCTGAAATCTTCTGCATGTTCCACCTTTACAACCACTCCATCTGTCATGACCATCAACATTTCTATAAACAATGGAAGGAAGGAATTAGTACATGTCACCATTACACTCATGTATAATATCATAAATGATTGAACTTCATATAAAAAGAGATTTCAAAAACTTCCTTTTGATTGGCAAGTGCATTGCTAAACCTAAAAGTGAGCACTTGAACTTTGTGGTTCTGTATCATTCATTGAGTGGTAACTTCCTTCAGCCATCATAGATGTACTTAAGAAAATTTCACCACTGAAATCCTATTGCAGCAACTCGAATTATTTCTTCTAACTGTTAATTAAATTAGCAGTTTATTGCTACGACAACGACGAAATAATCACACTGCAATCTTCACAAAAATACTATGGAAAATAATAGTGCTGGAAAACTGAGAAATATGCTAGCACACACACACACATATAAAAATTGACACACTTATTTTTGGACAAATTTCCACAGAAAAACCCAACTTGTAAAATCAATGCAGCAACTAAGGGTTTTAAATATTAAGCAGTAGTAAAATAATCTAAGTACAATCTGGATGCCAAAAATTGGCAATCATGCAGAGAAAATATTGGCAAAAATTATCCGAGGAGAATTACCCTCACTCCCAACAATTCTAACACTTCACTGCCCCTTAAAAGTAAGCCATCCACCTTGACCTGCGCAGCTTCTGCACCATCCCTGTGCAACCTACTACACGCTCAACCTGGAACAATTGCAAATCAAGCCGTCTTGCCTCCTGCTAAATGGGAAATTGTCTCTCTGGCACTCTGGAAATGCTTTCGACCTCTGGAACTGAAAACCAACATCACCTTAGCAAAATTGAATTGCCCTTTTGAGGCTTTTGTGTTGCCTCTACGCAGCCTCCTGGAGAAAATCTTGGCTTCTCTGCAAAGTACTCACCAGATCTAGAAAATCTTCCTCCGGCCTCACTGTATCTGCCCCTCTGTCTTTGCTTCCCTTCTCTGGCTCGAACTCTTCCAGCAACTGTTGTTGCTCTCTAGGAATCGAACTGCCCAAGGAAAACGATCTCAAGTGTGTGTGCGTCCTCCATCTACCCATTGACCTCCTCTTATAATCTCCAATTGAGACTCCAATGACCAAGATTAAAACATAATCCATGACTGAGATTATTTTTGGATCGATCCGTGTGAGTTTCTAGACGATTCACACATTTCTCAATTAATAATTTAATACTGATTAATTAACCTGTTTTCCTAAGTTTAGACTTAGGAAATATTTAAAAATAGGGTAATAATCTAATTAAGACACTTCTAGGTGGAATTTCCAGAAACGATTTCTAGGTTATGGAGAACTCCTGCTTTTTAGCCTCTCCACAAAGTTTCGAGACTAGAACATCTCTGATGCTACAAAAAATAACACTCCCTCTTAGCGAGGAAGGTGTTCTAGTGTTGCACTATTACTACAACACCCTATCTCTGTATCACCCTCTATCACACTGCTGATGTCTGGTCACTGTGACTGCCTGCCACTGCCCACCAACCACTACGCAACTTTGATGTTGCATCTGTGTCGTTGCTGACACTATTGTACTACTGCCAACTCTGCATCTGCACTACAACTCCCTCTCATCTGTTGTTGTTGCAACTGCAACTGAGAAGCATCCTAAATATTGAATCTATACCTCATGCTGCATCTGTCTCCTGAGCATATGACTATTACTAGCCTCTGCACTGTCTACTAAAGAATTTGTGCCACTACTGACTCTGTTGTTGAGCCTCCTGCTCTGTTGCCAACACTGCACTGCGCTCCTCAACACCTGAATGCAACTAGTCTGCCACTGTCCCTCGGGTAATCTGACTGCATCACTCACACTGATCCATCCTGCTACTGAATACTGTGGGTCCCTGTAGCAAGTTAATGATCCAGTGAGGAGGACATCTCACTGAACCCTGCCCAAACCTTTGCCACTTTGGGACTATAGCTCCATATCACCCCACCTCACTCCTAGAGGTATCACTGCAAACATAGCGAAATCTTCCTCCAAGCAGGAGGGTAACTTGTCTCTCTCTGCAGATGCTACTGCCTGGTCCTGCTTCTCCTCCTTATCCTTCTTCCTGAGAGGACACTGGGTACTGTAGTGGCCAAACTCGCCACACCTTAAGCACTTGACCTTAGATAGGTCTTCTTCTTCTTCTTCTCCCCTTGTCCTTAACTAAGACCCTTTGATGCTAGGGCCACATTCTCCTCTTCCTTCTCACCCTTCATGCCCTTGCTATTGCTTCCGCTGATGGTACTCTTTAATAGAGCTCGCCTCAACTCCTCCTTCTATAGGTCTAACCACATCTTGTCTCATCTAGGCAATGTGTCTCTGCCCAAGATACTTTGGAAAAACACCTGCCACTCCTCTGAGACATTATTCAGTGCCAAACATACAAGCTTTGATGGTTGAGGTGCCTCCCCAACAGCTGCAAGCTGATCACAGACCTCCTGAATGCTGGTGAGGAAGGAGTCTATGCCTTCACCCTTCATCATCCTGATGCTTCTCATCTTCTCCTGCAAAAACATCTTTCGCTGCTTGGAAGTGTTTTGATATCGCTGGACAAGAGCATCCCACATTTCCTTGGTTGTTCCTTTGTCTGCCACATGTGAGACTATATGGTCCCGGACTCCATCCATGATCAACTGCTTCGCCTTCACCATCTCTCTCCTACATTCTTTCAGCTGATCTACATCCTGGGGTACTGCCACCACATTATCTACATAGGCTTTCAGGCCATGTTCATCTAGAAGGAAGGACATCCTAGCCTTCCAAATGACAAAGTTGGAGGCTCCCTCCAACCTATCCTGATCTCTAAGCCCAGGTGTGGCCATCTCTGAATATGATCAAAAATATCCCTCTTCCTCTGCTTGGCTGTTGAATCTGCTACTCACACTCCCTTCTAGAGTGAGAAAAATTGCTCACAGCTTCTCCCAATCTGCGACTGGAAAATCGGATCTCTAAAACTCGAAACCCCGTATATTCTCTTTGTGTGTGCTCTTTCTCTTCCACCCAACATTGATTATGTTACTGCAAACTGTTGCAAAACCCTTATGTGCCCAAACAATGAATTTGCCCAGCAAAAATACTTGAGTTGCTGCTCCTTCTGCCTATTGGAATCACTCAACTGGCTAGCCAAATTTTTCTGCCAACCTGCACTGAAAAATCGAACTTCCCTAAGCTGCACTGCCTAGCTTAGGCTCTGCGAGGTCTCCAAAAATTTGTCTTATTGCTCCCTCTGAACAACGAATTTATGCTTCCACTTCTAAGCTTCCCCGTTTGATCAAAATCACTTTGATACCATGTGAAATCTTCACCACTGAAATCCTATTGCAGGAACTGGAATTATTTCTTCTAATTTGTTAATTAAATTAGTAGTTTATTGCTACGAAAACAACGAAATAATCACACTGCAATCTTCACAAAAATACTGTGGAAAATAATAGCGTTGGAAACTGGGAAATATGCTAGCACACACAAAAAAATTAACACACTTATTTTTGGACAAATGTCTCCGTAAATGGGAAAATCGGTGCAGTAGCTGAGGGTTTTAATTATTAAGCAACAGTGAAATAATCTGAGTACAATCTAGATGCTGAAACTAGCAATCCTATAGACAAAATAATGGCAAAAATTATCTGAGGGGAATTACCCTCACTCCAAGCAATCTTGACACTTAACTGCCCCTGAAAAGCAAGTCATCCAAGTTGGCTAGCATAGCTTTTGCGTCACCCCTGTGCAGTCTGTTACATGCTCAGCCCAGAACAACTGCAAATCAAGTTGTCTTGCCTTCTGTTGACTAGGAAACTGTCTCTCTGGCACTCTGGAAATGCTTTTCCGGCCTCTGGAACTGAAAACCAGCTTCACCTCAGCAAAATCGAATTTCCCTTTCAAGGCTTCTACATTGCCTCTACGTAGCCTCCTAGAGAAAATCTCAGCCTCTCTGCAAATTACTCACCATATCTGGAAAATCTTCCTCCAGCCTCACTGTCTCTATCTCTCTGTCTTTGCTTCCCTTCTCTGGCTCGAACTCTTCTGGCGACTGTTGTTGCGCTCTAGAAATCAAACTGCCCAAAGAAAACGATCTCAAGTGTGTGTGCATCCTCTATCTACCCATCGACCTCCTCTTATAATCTCCAGGTACACCTCCAATGACCAAGATTAAAACATAATCGATGGCTAAGATTATTTCTGGATCGATCCGTGTGAGTTTCTAGATGATTCACACCTTTCTCAATTAATATTGATTAATTAATCCATTTTCTTAAGTTTAGACTTGGAAATATTTAAAAATAGGCTAATAAAATTGAGACACTTCTAGGTGGAATTTCCATAAAAGATTTATGGGTTATGGAGAACATTTGTGTTTTAGCCTCTACAAAGTTTTGAGGCTAGAACACCTCTGATGCTACAAAAACTAACAATATTTTTTTTTAAGATATTCTTAAAATCTTGCTCCGTAACCTCATAGATTCAACTTGCTACAAGAACAAAGCCATAGTCATTTAATGAACCTCATAGATTCAACCTACTACAAGAACAATGCCATAGTCATCTAATGAATAAGATTCATGGCAATTCCCTTCACCATATAAATAGTCATATGTTCATGAAGAGCACCAGCCTAGGTATGTAAGCGGGCTCTCATTTGTAACAATTCCAACATCTCAAATCAATTCTTTTATACACTATTCAATATATATGTTTCTTATCCTCAATAAATGTCAAATCAATTCTTTTATACACTATTCAATATATATGTTTCTTATCCTCAATAAATGTCTTCGTGTTCCAAGTATTATTCTGAAAATTATTGTGAAGTACGAACTTTTTTCATTACAAGGACAATTGAGGATGGCTCAGTACCACTGGAAAATAAGTTGGCTCCAAAGTAATGACAAAACATGTTTGCATTTGAAATTTCATTGCATAAGTCATTTGTTTGGAGCTTGGTTCCTTAGCCACAACCATTAAAATCTACTGATATGGCATTGTCAGCATCCGAGCTTGGCTCCTTGGCTACAAGCAACAAAATATATTGACATGGCACTGGTCTGACAGATGACAACTAACAAACAACAATAGCCTGTTGCAATTTGTACCACAAAAACATTCTCTAGATCACCATTTGTTTGCATATTATTTTTTTTCATATGCTAACAAAATAATTTAACTGGAAACCACCCATCACTATGGTTGCAGTTCTCTTTTGTTTCAAAGAATTAGATTCTTGGATCTCATTCCAGTGCTCTTCATATTTGGATAGAAAGAATGATTATAAAGGATGCTTCTTTGCACCAATATGATACAAAATTGTCCTTGTTGATGATTGTGCTATTATCTAATTGCTTCTTTGCACCAAAAAATGATACAAAATTGTCCTTGTTGATGATTGTGCTATTATCTGAAACGGATAGAACCTTCCAAAGAAATAGCAATCCAACTTTCCAATCTAGACGATAAACTAAAAAAGCACCTTACCTCTGATAGTGAAATCACTCCCCGGATTTATGGAGCCCCTAAAGTGCATAAGAAAGATGTGCCCTTAAGACCTATAGTCAACACTATAGGATCCCCGACTTATGAATTAGCAAAATATGTCGCTAGCATTTTAGCTCCGCTAGTTGGAAAAACCAGCTCTTACATAAAAGATTCCAATCAATTTATCAATTTCATTAAAAATACAACATTAGATCCTGAAGATAAAATTTCGACGTAGTCCAGCTGTTCACCAAAATCCCCCTAGATGAAGCTATTCAAGTGGTTAAGGAAGTGGCAGACCCCCAAACTGCAAAATTAGCTGAAATTTGTCTCCGCTCAACCTTCTTCTCCTTCCATGGTGAAATCTTTGAGCAAACTTTGGGAGTGGCTATGGGATCACCTCTTTCTCCTATTGTAGCTAATCTCTTCATGGAAAAATTTGAAACCAAGGCTCTTGACTCATACCCATTAAAACCTAAATTCTGGTTCAGGTTTGTAGACGACACTAGTGTAAACTGGCCTCATGGGGATATAGAACTTAAAAACTTTTTGAACCATCTCAACAGCATATCTAAAGACATAAAATTTACAATGGAAATGGAAGAGAATAACTGCATCCCTTTCCTTGACATCCTCCTCATAAGAAACAAAGATGGCTCCATAGGTCATAAAGTATTCAGAAAGAAAGCCCACACCGACAACTACCTCCATGCCGATTCACATAACCACCCAGCTCAAAAGATCGGTGTGCTGCAGACCCTCTTCACTAGAGCTTGTAGAATTTCAGATGATGACCACATTGATGAAGAAATCACATACCTAAAAAGAACTTTCGCCAGGTTAGGATACAACAGCAAAAGCATCCTCAAAGCTATTAAAAAGGCAAAATCTGGAAACAATATAAGCAAAACAAAAAACCCCTTAACTTCTAATGCCTACCTTCCTTACATTCAAGGGGTCACTGACAAAATAGCCAAAATTCTCAAGAAAAAAGACATCATAACTTCATTCAAACCATTGTCAACTATCAAACAAAGAATGAAATCAGTCAAGGACAACCAGGATCAACTTCAACAGAAAGGAGTTTATATCATAAACTGCTCTTGTGGAAAACAATATATAGGGGAAACTGGCAGGTCTGTAAAGATAAGACTCAAAGAACATAACGCTGATATCCGTAGAGAAAGAACTCGCTCTTCAGCTCTAGCTGAGCATGTAGGAAAAACAAACCACCACATTTGCCTTGAAGAAACCAAAGTCGTTGCTAAAGAAGAACACCATTTCAAGCGAAAAATACGTGAAGCCATTGAAATCATAAAGCATCCAAGTAACCTTAACAGGGATGGAGGATGGGACATTAGTAAAAATTGGAACTCTCTGCTTAGAAAAAGTTATCCCTCCTCCCCTCCGCATTCCCCTTCTTCCTCTCATCTTTCCCAGGCCTAGCTTGTTCCCTATCCCTTCCTTAAGCCTCCTTGTTTCCGTAAAAATTTAGGACCTTTGTTGGCTTAATGTTTCTAGTCTAATCTTTAATCATAGACAATATTTATAGATTAAAAATTCAGCTCTTATATCATGTAAATAGACATTATAAAATTAATCTCCCGCATGGTTGTATTAATACCTAATTCTTATCATAATCTTATATAATAAAACAAAACAAATAAATCAAATTAATTATCATAACATATAAGTCTAAAGTTTATAAACAATATTTAAAGATCTTAGTATACCCTCTTCTATATATGGCTCAACCTTCATGCTAGTAGGATAGGTTTTTTAGCGTAGTTAACAGCCAATTTAAATTAATAAAAACAAGCATTAAGCTAGCAAACCCGTGGCTCTTCGTAATAATTAGACTATGTTTTAGGATATTTACAATTATTAAATTTAACAAAATAAAATATAAGGTTTATTAACATAGGCATTAGGTCGGCTTAAAAATCCCAGCTGTCATCCTTTTCCTTATTTATTTATCACCTATCCCTTTCCTCTTCTCTGTATTTCAAGTCCTGATGATGAGTCTTGCTCTAGGCTCGAAACGTCGACGAAAAGAAATAAGATGAACACTGTGGACTCCACAAAAACCTGCAATCCAAAAAAAAAATCCTTGTTTCATTTCCTTTCATTATGCACCCAAACTTTTTAGTTTCTTCTCCTCTGCACATTTACAGTTAATTGCTATATTGCATATTTCAAATTTTGTATAATTCATTGATTGATTTTGTTTCCCTGCATTTAATTGTTCTATAGGAAAATAAAAAAATAAAAAATAAAGAGCAATTACAACATCGTACAACTACAAATGACAAGATAGACATCTAGCATGTGTAAACGTTGGTTACCAGTACATATTTTGTCCCCACTGGATAGGGAAATAAAAATTGAAGAAGGTATGGCATGGTATAATTAACAATTCCCAGTTGAGCTAGAAAAAGGACTACCCGTGAAGCTTTAGTCAACCCGTCATTATTTATAACACTCTGATGGATCTCTCAATGCAGTTCAACCGGTGTGAGTGACTTTCCCGACTGAAACTGTCCTGATTTTGTAGACAACTGCGGTTTCCCAATACTATGGCTTTTAATGTGCATTAACTTTCATTATTGCGAAGGTAAGGTCAAGTCAATTATTACATAACCGGGAAGAACTCAACAATCAATTTTGTCAATACACGATCTTATTTTGATGAATTTCTCAGCATCTTTTTACTTGTAAGTTCAGCCATTACCAGACACAGATGATCAGTCCTGCACCTCAGCATTGCTCTGTCCTCTTATATCTATTCCTTTCATACGAATAAAGGTGATACATTTTATACCTTTGATTAGCATTTCAGTTTATTTCTATACTTTTTCCTCTCTTATTCCTTTGAAAGGAGATCATATGCTTGATCAGTCACAAGTCCTTTCATCAACGTATCCTCTTTGGGGTTGCCACCTCCTCCTTATCAACCTCAAATATTGATTCAGCAAAATCTGGAACTATACCCTGACTCACCATGGTGTAAACAATACCAACTGCCTCCTTTACCCTGTAACTCTTACAAAGAGAATTTGTCACTCGACCAAACGTAATAGTAGATGGGATGAGTTCCTTGTTCAACATTTCAATGAGGTGTAAGTCTTACAAAGACAATTTATCGCTTGATCAAACGTAATAGTAGATGGAATGAGTTCCTTGTTCAACATTTCAATGAGGAAATCGTAACTGTAGTCTATATTACCTGTCTTACGAAAGCCATCAAGTGACACATTGTAAGTAAAAACGTATGGAACACGTCCCCTCTTTACCATCTAATGGAAAACCTTGGTAGCCATAGGATTTTCAGCTTAATACAGAATGAAATATCAGAATGCTGTAGGTTGCAACTATAGGGATAATTTTCAATACCTTTGGCCAACATTTCTCTGTATATTTCTAATACTCCAATACCTCATCGGCTTTTCCTTCCTTGCGAAGCCCATCCAATACTGTGTTGTATATTATTATGTCAGGTGTAGCTCCAAACTTTGACATTCTATGAACAATCTCCAGAGCCTCATTTAGTTTTAGTCTAGATTGCAGAAGCCTCAATGAGAATAAGTGTGTAAGGTGGACATCTGGAGTGTGTTAGTTTTTGTAGCATCGGATGTGTTCTAGACGCGAAATTTGGTGGAGAGGCTAGGATACATGTATTCCCCAAAACCCAGAAATCATTTTTGGAAATTCCACCTAAAGACGACTTAATTAAAATAATTAATCAGTTTTTAATGTTTCATAAGTCTAAACTTAGGGATTATGATTAATTAAAGGGTATTAATTAAGTCATGGTGAGAATCTTCTAGAAAAGGACATGGATCGAGTTCTAGTTAATCTTAGCCATCAATTAAGTTTTAATCATGGTCGTTCCTACTTCAATGAGAGATTATAAGAAGAAACTCGATAGGGCTTGGAGAAACACATCAATAGTTCGATATCATTGGCAGATCAATTTCTAGAGTAGCAGCGCTAAGTTGCTAGAGGGAGAGAGCTAGTGAGATCGAAGCAGTGAGAGAGGGGTAGGGATAGTAAGGTTGGAGGAAGTTTTTCCAGTTCTGCTGAGTGCACTGCAGAGAGGCAGTAAATGCCATAGAGAGGTAGCGCAGAGCCACAGAGAGGCAGCGCAGTGGTTCAGAGGGGATTCAGGGGGATTCAGTGTTTTGCTGGGGAGAAGCAGTGATTCAGTGCCAGAAACTGGAGAGAGAGTCTGGAGGCCAAGAGGATCCATCTTCCAGACATCAGTTGATCAGATAGTGAGAGGGAAGAAGTTCCGAGTTGTGGAACACAGTACTGCATAGGCTGACATAGTGACTGCGTAGAGACAACAAATGTCAAAGAGCATCTCAACTTGAGCCAAGCTCAGTGTCGGATCGCTAGTGGGAGTGAGAATTTTTTCACTAGATTTATTGTTAGTCATTTCTCTATATGGACTGCTAGATTTGAGCATCCATAGTCTTCTTCTCATATTTACTACTGCATAATATTAATACCCTCAGCTGCTACACCATTTTCCCAAGTGGGTTTTTACAAGGACTTAGTCCAAAAATAACAGTGTATTTGTGTGTGTGTGCATCTATTCTTCCAACATTTTTATTTCTTCCGCAAAATTTGTTTTGTGAACGCTGTAGTGTATATGTTTCGATATCTGCCATAGGAAACTGCAAATAATTTGTTTAATTAATTTAACAAATAGAAGAAATATTATTAGTTGCTGCAGTAGGATTCCGGGTTCCGAAATTTTCACATGATATCAAAGCACAAATTGTAAGCCAGAGAGCTCAGTAGTAGGAAGGAAAGAGGAATTTTGTAGCTTTGCCTAGGTAGCAGTTCGAAACCTCAAAGGCAACGTAGTTCCTTTGGCCAACAGGGTCAATTTTTGAGGAAAAAAATATTTCTCTGAGAGAGTTGACAGAGAATAAATTTTCCATATCAAAGATTACCAGAGGTAGAGGGAGCAACAATATTTTCCTTGTAGAGAAGATCTTCAGCTAGGACGCAGTTATTTTGCAGTAGTTTGCTAGTGCAAAATAGCATCAGGAGGAAGAAAGAGCATACACTGAGGGAATGCTTTCCTCAGGGAACTTCTAGTCCAGAAGTTCAATTTTTCACTTCAGAGCAACAGTAGTTGTGAGAAGATTTGCCCACTCCAGTAGGGAGTGCGTAGAGCCAATCAGCAGTTGCGCAGAGGAATAGAGGAGGAATTCGACTTTTTGCAGAGATGACATCAGCAGGGCTGAGAGATTAGGATCGGTTGGACGGAGCCTCCAACTATGTGATTTGGAAAGCAAGAAATTTTTGTCTTATAGATGAATGCGATCTCAAAGCCTACAACGATAACGTGGTAGCTATATCCGCGGAGGCAAATCCGCTAAAGACCTACAAGAAGGAGATGGCGAAAGCGAAGAGGCTGATTCTTGATGGGGTTCGAGATCACGCAGTGTCTCACATAGTGGGCAGAGATACTGCCAGGCAGATGTGGGAAGCTCTTGCTACGCTATACCAAGGATCTTCCAAGCAGCAGAAGATGTATCTTGAGAAGAAGTTGAGATGTACAAGGATGTAGAAAGGGGAGCGCATAGACCCCTTCTTCGCTAGGATTTGGGATGTCTGAGACCATCTGTCTGTAGTAGGGTCAGTGCCCCAGCCTACAGAATTGGTGCAGTTAGCTCTAAACAACGTTTCCGAAAACTGGCAAGTCATCGTCCTGAGTATTCTGGGCAGAGACAAGTTGCCAGAGTGGGATTGAATGTGGGCTAATCTGCAGCTGGAGGAGATGAGGAGAGATTTGGTGAAGAGCACCATCAGCGGCAGCAGCAGCAATGGGAAGAAGCAAGTGAAGGAAGAGGCGAATGTGGCTCTCGCATCAAAGGGGCAGTAGGAGCAGCACAAGAGGAAGAAGGATCTTTCCAAGGTCAAATGCTTCAGATGTGGTAAGCTTGGCCACTACAGCACTCAATGTCCTCTCAGGAAGAAAGACAAAGAGGAGAAGCAAGACCAGGTGGTAGCTCATGCAGAGATCGACAAGTTGTCCTCCAGATTGGAGGAAGAGTTTTCCATGATCAACGATATACCTCCAGGAGTGAGGTGGGCGGTGGGGTGATTTGGTTTTGTAGCCCCAAAGAGCTACATGATGGGCAGGATTATTGAGGAGGTTCACCTCATGAATCAATACCTTGCTACGGGAGCCCATATCATGCAGTTGTAGGATGGATCAGTGGCAGATGGTACAGTGAGATGCCAGAGTGACAAAGATAGTGGCTAGTAGCGATTAGAACTAGGCAGCGCAGTGCAAATTTGTCAACAGTGCAGTTGGCACAGAGCAGAGTCAGCAACAACGCATAGGTTCAGTGATAGCGCAGAGGCTATAGTAGCCAGAGACTCGGGAGATAAATACATCATACTGATCACAGTTGATTCAGTATTTTGGATGCTTTTCAGTTGCAACAACAGTTGATGGAGAGGGAGTTGTAGTGCAGATGCAGTGTTGGCAACAGTTCAGCAGGGCTAGCAGCAACACAGATGCATTGTACATCAGAGTTATGATGTAGTTAGTGGGCAGCAACAACCAGACATTAGCAGCGTGACAGGAGGTGGTGCATAAACAAGGTGTTGCTTCAGTGGGTTGCAGCGCTAGAACACATTCCTTGCTAAGAGGGAGTGTTAGTTTTTGTAGCATCGGATGTGTTCTAGACTCTAAATTTGGAGGAGATGATAGAATACATGTATTCTCCAAAACCCATAAATCATTTTTGGAAATTCCACCTAAGTCTAAACTTAGGGAATATGATTAATTTAAGGGTATTAATTAAGTCATGGTGAGAATCTTCTAGAAAAAGAAAATCTAAACTTAGGGAATATCATTAATTAAAGGGTATTAATTAAGACATGGTGAGAGTCTTCTAGAAAAGGACATGGATCGAGTTCTAGTTAATCTTAGCCATCAATTAAGTTTTAATCATGGTCATTCATATCTCAATGAGAGATTATAAGAAGAAACTCGATAAGGCTTGGAGAAACACATCAACAGTTCGATTTCATTGGCAGATCGATTTCTAGAGTAGCAGCGCTAAGTTGCTAGAGAGAGAGCTAGTGAGCTCGAAGCAGTGAGAGAGGGGCAGGGATAGTAAGGTCGGAGGAAGTTTTTCCAGTTCTGGTGAGTGCACTGCAGAGAGGCAGTAAGTGCCATAGAGAGGTAGCGTAGAGCCACGCAGAGGCAGCGTAGTGCTTCAGAGGGGATTCAGTATTTTGTTGGGGAGAAGCAGTGATTCAGTGCCAGAAGCTGGAGAGAGAGTCTAGAGGCCAAGAGGATCCATCTTCCAGACATCAATTGATTAGATAGCGAGAGGGAAGAAGTTCTGAGTTGTGGGACGCAGTACTGCGTACGCTGACGTAGTGACTGCGTAGAGGCAACAAAGAGTAGCTCAACTTGAGCCAAGGTCAGTGTCGAATCGCCAGTGGGAGTGAGAATTTTCTCACTAGATTTATTGTCAGTCATTTCTCTATATGTACTAGATTTGAGCATCCATAGTCTTCTACTCATATTTACTACTGAATAATATTAAAACCCTCAGCTGCTGCACCGGTTTTCCCGAGTGGGTTTTTACAAGGACTTAGTCTAAAAATCATTATGTATTTGTGTGTGTGTGCATCTATTCTTCCAACATTTTTATTTCTTCCGCAAAATTTGTTTTGTGAAGGTTGTAGTGTATATGTTTCGATATCTACCGTAGGAAACTGCAAATAATTTGTTTAATTAATTTAAAAAATAGAAGAAATATTATTAGTTGCTGCAGTAGGATTTCGGGTTCCATAATTTTCACATGATATCAGAGCACATGTTGTAAGCTGGAGAGCTCAGTAGCAAGAAGGAAAGAGGAATTTTGTAGCTTTGCCTAGGCAGCAGTTCGAAACCCTTAGAGGCAGCGCAGTTCCTTTGGCCAACAAGGTCAATTTTTTAGGAAAAAATTATTTCTTTGAGAGAGTCGACACAGAATAGATTTTCCAGATCAAAGATTACCGGAGGTAGAGAAGGCAACAATATTTTCCTTGCAGAGAAGATCTTCAGCTAGGATGCAGTTATTTTGCAAAGGTAGAGGGGGCAACAGTATTTTCCTTGCAGAGAAGATCTTCAGCTAGGACGCAGTTATTTTGCAGCAGTTTGCTATTGCAAAATAGCGTCAGGAGGAAGAAAGAACATAAACTAAGGGAATGTTTTCCTCAGGGAAATTCTAGTCCAAAAGTTCAATTTTTCACTTCAGAGCAACAGTAGTTGTGAGAAGATTTGCCCACTCTAGCAGGGAGTGCATAGAGCCAGTCAGTGGTTGCGCAAAGGAATAGAGGAGGAATTCGACTTTTTGTAGAGATGGTATCAACAAGGCTAAGAGATTAGGATCAGTTGGACGGAGCCTCCAACTACGTGATTTGTAAAGCAAGAAATTTTTGTCTTATAGATGAATATGATATCAAAGCCTACATCGATAGCGTGGTAGTTGTACCTGCGGAGGCAGATTTGCTGATTACCTACAAGAAGGAGATGGTGAAAGCGAAGAGGCTGATTCTTGATGGGGTTCGAGATCACGCAATGTCTCACATAGTGGGCAAAGATATTGCCAGGCAGATGTGGGAAGCTCTTGCTATGCTATACCAAGGATCTTCCAAGCAGCATAAGATGTATCTTGAGAAGAAGTTGAGATGTACAAGGATGTAGAAAGGGGAGCGCATAGACCCCTTCCTCGCTAGGATTCTAGATATCTGAGACCATTTGTCTGCAGTAGGGTCAACCCCCCAGCCTACAAAATTAGTGCAATTAGCTCTAAACAACGTTTTCAAAGACTGGCAGGTCATTGCCCAGAGTATTCTGGGCAGAGACAAGTTTCTAGAGTGGGATCGAATGTGGGCTGATCGAATGTGGGTTGATCTGCAACAGGGGGAGATAAGGAGAGATTTGGTGAAGAGCACCATCAGTGGCACCAACAGCAGTGGGAAGAAGAAAGTGAAGGAGGAGGAGAATGTGGCTCTCGCATCAAATGGGCAGCAGGAGCATCGCAAGAGGAAGAAGGATCTTTCCAAGGTCAAATGCTTCAGATGTAGTGAGCTTGGCCACTACAGCACTCAATGTCCTCTCAGGAAGAAAGACAAAGAGAAGCAGGACCAGGCGGCAGCTCATGCAGAGATCGACAGGTTGTCCTCCATATTGGAGGAAGAGTTTTGCATGATCGCCGATATACCTCCAAGAGTGAGGTGGGGTGATTTGGTTTTGTAGCCCCAAAGAGCTACATGATGGGCAGGATTCTTGAGGAGGTCCACCTCATGAATCAATACCTTGCTACGGGAGCCCATAGCATGCAGCAGTAGGATGGATCAGTGGCAGATGGTGCAGTTAGATGCCAGCGTGATAGATGTAGTGGCTAGTAGCGATCAGATACTAGGAAGCGCAGTGCAAATTTGTCAACAGTGCAGTTGGCACATAGCAGAGTTAGCAGCAGCACAGAGGCTTCAGTGACAGCGCAGAGGCTAGTAGTATTCAGAGACTCAGGAGATAGATGCATCATACTAAGCGCAAAGGCTATTAGTATTCAGAGACTCAGGAGATAGATGCATCATACTAATCACAGTTGGTTCAGTATTTTGGATGCTTTTCAGTTGCAATTGTTGCAGTTGCAACAACAGCAGATGGAGAGGGAGTTGCAGTGCAGATGCAGTGTTGGCAACAGTTCAGTAGGGCCAACAGCAACATAGATGCATCATACATCAGAGTTGCGCTGTAGTTGGTGGGCAGCAACAGCCAAACATCACCAGCGTGACAGGAGGTGGTGCATAGACAAGGTGTTGCTTCAGTGGGTTGCAGCGTTAGAACACATTCCTTGCTAAGAGGGAGTGTTAGTTTTTGTAGTAGTGGATGTGTTCTAGATGCGAAATTTGGTGGAGAGGCTAGAATACATGTATTCTCCAAAATGCATAAATCATTTTTGGAAATTCCACCTAGAGACGACTTAATTAAAATAATTAATCAGCTTTAAATGTTTCCTTAGTCTAAACTTAGGGAATATGATTAATTAAAGGGTATTAATTAAGTCATGCTGAGAATCTTCTAGAAAAAGACATGGATCAAGTTCCAGTTAATCTTAGCCATCGATTAAGTTATAATCATGGTCATTGATGTCTCAACGAGAGATTATAAGAAGAAACTCGATGGGGCTTGGAGAACACACACCACCAGTTTGATTTCCTTGGCAGATCTATTTCCAGAGTCGCAGCGCTGAGTTGCCGTAGAGAGAGCTAGTGAGCTTGAAGCAGTGAGAGGGGTAGGGATAGTAAGGACAGAGAAGTTTTTTCCAATTCTGTTGAGTGCACTACAGAGAGGCAGTAAGTGCCACTGAGAGGCAGTGTAGATCCACGTAGAGGCAACGCAGTGCTCCAGAGGGGATTCTGTATCTTGCTTGGGAGAAGCAGTGATTTAGTGCCAAAAGCCAGAGAGAGAGTCCGGAGGCCAAGAGGATCCATCTTCCAAACAACAGTTGATCATATAGCGAGAGGGAAGCAGTTCCGACTTGTGGGATGCAGTACTAAGTAGGCAGACGCAGTGATCGCACAAAGGCAATAAAGAGCAGATCAACTTGAGCCAAGGTCAGTGTCGGATGGCCAGTGGGAGTGAGATTTTTCTCACTGGATTTATTATCAGTCATTTTTCTATATGGATTGCTAGATTTGAGCATCTATAGTCATGTACTCAGATTTACTACTGCAAAATATTAAAACCCTCAGCTGCTGCACCGGTTTTCCCGAGTTGGGTTTTTTGGGGGACTTAGTCCAAAAATAACTATGTATTTGTGTGTGTGTGCATCTATTCTTCTAGCATTTTTATTTCTTCCACAGAATTTGTTTTGTGAAGACTGCAGTGTATATGTTTCGATATTTGTTGTAGGAAACTGCAAATAATTGGTTTAATTAATTTAACAAATAGAAGAAATATTATCAATTGTTGCAGTAGGATTTCGGGTTCCAGAATTTTCACAGAGTTCAACCATTTCTTAAATCTTTATTAACAAAATTTATTGGCATCATAAACACTACCTTTCTTGCATAGGCTGTTGATTATTATGTTGTATGTTCAAATATTAGGGTTCGCAAGTTAAGCAGCTTCTAGGATAAGTCCTTTTGAGAGAATCCTTTATAAGCGTATTGTAAATGATAACATCAGGATCTAAACCTTTGCTGTATGCCTCATTGAAGAGATCTTCCTATATTGCCTTCCTCACAAAAACCATTGACAAGGATAGAGTAAGTGATCTGATCAGGAGCAAAGCCTTTGAAAATTGAATCTCCAAGTAGTTCTGATGCCTTTTACACCATACCCACCTTGTAGAATCCTTCAATCAATGTATTGTAAGTGAAATCACCAGGTATGCAGCCCTTTGTTACCATTGTTCACAAAAGCTTCTCCACTTCCTGAACCATGTGTGCTTTACAAGGGTCTCTTATATATACCATTCTTTTTCTCTTTGCGGTCCTGTTGGAGTTAATTGCCAACATATGGTTCTCTGGGGAATGGATTCCTGTGAGATTTTGAGTGATTCCTCGCATATTCCCTTTTCCCCCAATTGTTTGGGGTGTAACTGTTGGTTAACTGGAATTTTTGACCCAAGGAAAGCTCTGGAAAGGATGATGTGATCCAGAGAGAACCTTTCAGCCCTACCGTTGAGTACATCAGAATCCCATAGGGTGGCTACTCCTCTAGAGAACCCTCTTGGTTTGATGCAGAATTCGTGACTTCCCTTCCACAGAAATTTGATTAGTTCTGAGAATACAGTTTCAGCGAAATTTGAAATTTGATTAGTTCTGAGAATACAGTTTCTTCGTTTTACATCACTTGAAGGAATACTTATACCTGTTTTTTCTCACGTGCTAACATTCTTAAACTATCCCGTTCATCCTAAGATCCCTGACCTCTATATTTCCAGGATGTTAGCTTCCTATCTTGTTTTTCGATTTAGAGCTGGCACCAAAGGTTTGCAACAATGTTGACCGTGAACTATTCACCTTGCTCTCTGCTGGTTCTTTTTCTTTCTATTCTTTGTGACATAATATTACCGTAACTCACTTGCAGGAATTTCAACAGTTTACTGGTATTAATACTGTAATGTATTACAGTCCTAATATTGTGGAGCTGGCAGGCTTTGTTTCAAATCAAATAGCTTTATTACTTTCCTTCTTTGTTTCTGCAATGAATGCACCTGGCATAATTCTTGGTATATATGCTTCTCCCGATGATCATGATCTTTTTGCGGCAATTTTTTTAATCACTAACCATTCTATCTGGAGCATTTTACTTGACTTCTGTTGATGTGCCCACTGTGCCTGTGGTGAGATACAACATACACTAGAAGCAGGTTATGCTCGTCCAGCAGTCCTCAAGTTTAGTCGACCTCTTTGGACCTGCAATGGTTGTTTAACTGCTGGGTGTGGTTTTTGCACAGCCTCTGGAAACAAGATGCTTCCTGGAAGTTGCTTTCTTGCAAACACATCATCCGAGCAGTATTGTTCCCAGCATTCTAGCTCTTGGCCCAGTGATGGGTGTCCAAGTAGCTATGGTCGGCTTGCTGTTCTTGGCTTTGGTTTTATATATAGCTTTCTTCTCTCCTGAGATGGGACCTGTTCAATGGATGATCAATTCCGAAATTTATCCTTCAAAATATAGAAGTATATGTGGAGGCATTGCTGCAACAGTTTGTTGGATATCTAATCTGATTGTTTTAGAGAGCTTCCTATCTTAGATTGATGTGTTAGTATTTGCTGCTATTGTTGTGGATGCATTCCTTTATGTCCTTGCTTTTTGTTCCCGAGACAAAAGGCCTGGGCTTCGCAGAGCTCAATAATTATGGCTAGGGAGAGCTTTAAGTGAAGATTATGAATTTTGGAACACAAAGTCCTCGTCTTGTTCCATGCATCCGCTCATGGTAACATTTACTCCTACATATTGAAAACTGTTTCGGCAAAGGATGATGTCTAATTGCAAGCAATACAAAATACAGAGAACAAGGTAACTCAGGTGCCTGAAGAAAGAAGAATTTCTGAATCTTCTCCACCACTGGAGTATATATACCATATTTCTCACAAGTTTGCAACCAGTCCTGTCCTGTTCAGTGAAGATAAGAGGGGCGTTTTTTCTTTCAATGTACTATTAAACACCATCAAAACTGTAATGAGTGAGCATGTAAGAATGTCTTGAGATCTCTTCGTCAACTAGTAAAGGAAAAATGTAAAGCTTACTCAAACATAGAGATTCAAATGGATGTAAAAGTATTTGAACCACGGGTATGGGGCTCGGTTGATCTAACGGACTTGGTAACTAAGGCTATGGGAACATGGATTAGAGGCCTTGCCTTATTCCTATCCAACTGGCTTGAGCAGAAAACAATGGACTGCTTGCTCTGAAGTACGAGTTTCAGATACCACCGGAACTGAGTTATGACAACAGCTTATCTCTGACAAATTTGATCATTTTTGGCATTTATGATACGGTTCTTAGAAACTAGGAGGACGAGATATTGTACTAGTTGTGGTTGCCAATGCTGATGTTGTTGTACACTGACATATCAGTCTCTGACCATGATGGTAATTCAAACCATATCACAAGGTTCTACTGATATTCATATAGAGATTGGAGTATGATGCTTATCATACTCAGCAACGTGGAAGAAGAAAAGCAATTCAATTTCAATTTCAAAGCAAACAGGAGGATAAAGCTACCCCAGATCTGTTGCATGAAACCACCCGTATATAAATCATTATATAGGCTACTACCCTCTTTCTATAGATGAATGAATAGTCTACTACCCTATATGAATCATGGATAAAACTACCCAAAATTCAATTCTATAGAGAACTACTCCTATTTTAATTTATAATGAGAACCCATCTCAATTTACAAAGATATCAGATCAAAGCATATATCAGATGTGAGCATATATAAAGAAGGAAAGCATAAACGGAGGCAGTTTACTTTGTAGCTAAGAGGCAGAGGAAAACACCGATGAAAGTTATTATAAAGTTGATTATGGATAGTAGGTATGAGATAATAAAGGTTACTAAAAGGTAACTAACATTTGAAAACTGGAATTCTATCATTAAACTGCTGATTCTTATGATTCTTACATTCAAGCTAATATAGCTGATTAGCTCCAAGGATATAGATACTACGATGACATACGAGGATATAGAAGTGCTAATAATATACATTTCTAGATACGTATAATAATAGTCATTTGAAACTAATTAAACTGGCATTATAAAATTCGAGTTTATTAATACTAGCAGGTCATAACTGTTGTATTGGGATTTCACTGAATTTTAAGTCTTGACATTTCAACTGCTTACACTTGGTCAAATAATACTTTCGATTTTAGACTTATGATTACTACTGCTGCTAAGGTCAAAGAAATATCATCTGAAACTAGCACCTTTGGGATGCCAATGATAGTAGTACTGACAAAGACAACACTCATAAGTAGAGTTTGCCAAGAAATTTTTTGAGAAGGTACACAATTTGAACGTGTGGAAGCAGATTGACCTTTTTTCCCCTAGTACTAGCTGGAAGATCTGATTTCAACATAGGTCCTGTTACCTGGAGAAAATTTTTCTCCTACATTAGACAACCAGTCAAACAGCCTGCAGCCCCCTGCTAGCCACCACTAGGTGATGATATGCTATACATCTCCGCCACTTGCATCATTCACTTGTTTCTCACCCGTCTAGCAAGAGCACATGCACGAAGTTGGGCTACCACTCAAAAGGTACATCGATCATTTTGCAATCAGGTTATGCTACATATCTCTGCCACTAGCATCAGCCGCTTGCTTCTCACCCACCTGGCATGAGCACATGCATGAAGGTGGGCTACCACTCAAAAGGTACTTCGATCTTTTTGCAATCAGATGCTTATACTTGTTTGTTTTTGGGTATTTAGTATGGATCATGGGGCAATATCAAAGATTGAGAGACTTTGACCATGATCTTGTTCTCTCACCTTACTTGGGGGGTTAATTTTTTATCCTAGTCCAATGGGACCTCCCTAGCACCTTTGGGATGCCAATGACAATAGTACTGAGAAAGACTCCACTCATAAGTAGAGTTTGCAAATAATTTTTTTGAGAAGGGATACAATTTGAATCCATGGAAGCAGCTTAACCATTTTCCCCTAGTACTAGCTGGAAGATCTGATTTCAACATAGGTCTTATTACCCACCGAAATGGGTAACCCCATAGGAGAAAAATTGTCTCCTACAGTAGACAACGAGCCAGACAACCTGCAACCCCTGCTAGCCACCATTAGCTGACGATATGCTATATATCTCAGCCATTCGCTTCTCACCTGTCTGGCATGAGCACATGCATGAAGGTGGGATGCCACCCAAAAGGTACTTCAATCATTTTGCAATCAGGTGCTTATACTTTGTTTTTGAGAACTTAGTATGGATCATGGGCCATCTCGAAGATCAATAGACTTTTACCATGATCTTTTTCTCTTACCTTACCTGGGGGTTAATTTTTTATCTTAGTCCAGTGGGACCTCCCTTTAGGCCCTTTGGGTATAGAAGGGGTACTACTTGAGAAACCTTGATTTAGATAGCGTAGTTCTATCTTTCCATATATCATAAGTAACACCTTCCATCTTACGTTACAAGCCCATAGCTCAACTCCATTCTTTGGATTCAACTTATCATTGGTTCTTTGGGAATTGGCACTCATATGTCCACATACCTAGGTAGGGCCAAGAAAATTTACCCTGGGAGGTTGATGTAGTTAAAAGAAACAAAAACAACATATCGCGGCCACAACAAAAGAAAGAAAAAAATTGCGAAAGATGGCCAAGGACATGAAGATTAGCACATGGGCAAAAGTCTAGCATGAGCTCTACCACACTGGTGTGGCCATCACCCGGTTCTTGAGCAATTATTGCTCCATCACATCAAAAGAAGGAACCCTTGCATGTTCCAACTATGATGAGTGATAAAATGACTCATCTTAAAGAGGTAATACAACTGCTACATCATACAGCGCAAGCTCTAATCCTTGAGCTAGAAACAGTAATACAAAGTAATATCAAGAAGTAAAAGGCACACAAGAGCGGTGGAAAAACAAAGAACGAATTAGTACCTCATGCCTCCACGAATTGCTCCCTCCTCACATCTATACACTCAAGGTGTGGACACCTCCATCAATTGGTCCATTTGACCATGGCACTTGCCATGAAGTCTTATCCTCTCCACTACCATCATTATTATTCACTAACACCTATCAATCAAAGGGTGGACCAAGGAAATATTACTTCCCCTTAGACGCTAGAAACACCTAATAGGGTTGACCTTTAGCCACCCCTACCTGGGGAGAAAACACCATTGCGAGATCAACACCCTGATTTTGGAAGGGGATCCTTATTTTAGGTATTAAATTGCCCTTAACATTCATGTTTGGTTCACTTAGATGCAAAAACAATCTCTTCCCTTGATCACTGGTTGCTTTCACTAGAATCCATGTTGTTCTTGTCAGGTGGTTCAACAACCCAAGTCTTGGGCACCTTCTCCATGGGTATCGAAGCCATCCAATGAGGTTTAATGGCACAAACAAATGAAGCGTTGAGACTCATGGGCCTCCCAGCAGTATCACTAGATGACATATGTCCGAGAGCACCTCCAACACCTAGGACGTTGATTGACTTTATTCTAGATTTGATGATTCTTCAGGATGCCATAGCGGAACCTAGTATGCCCCCAGTATGGCACACAGATTGATGGGCATCAGTTGATTCAACGCCGAGCCTAGATGAGGATGGTCTCACCATGAGAGAGTAGGGAGGACTTACAAAACACCAAAGAAGCCCTTAAAGCTAGATTAGAGGAAACCACTTTTTGCAATTGGAGACCCATGGAGACCATGCGAAATTTTCAACTATTGCAGCAACTAGAATTAATTCTTCTAAATGTAAAATTAATTATGTAGTTTATTGCTACGACAACAACGAATTAATCACACTGCAATCTTCACAAATAAATACTGTGGAAAATAAAGGCGCTGGAAACCGAGAAAAAATTGGCACACACACACACATAAAATGACAATTATTTTTAGACAAAAGTCACCGGAGAAAATTTTGAGTACAACTGGATGCCCAAACAGGCAATCCTCTACAAGATAAACTGACCAAAAATTAGTGAGACGTCCCACCTGGCACTAATCCAACTCCAAAACTGACACAAACTGGGCTCCATGAAACCCTTGCATCAGCCTCCGCGTGACCACTGCGCAAGCATTGGTACACTCTACCCGGAAACTACAACTGATCAAGACATTTACCCAATTCGACCTTTGAGAATGAATGTGGAACTAACTGCATCAACTGACACTAATCCTCCTGCTACTAAATACTATGGGCCCCTGTATCAAAGGTAATGATCCATGAGGAAACACCATCCGATGCTCACCTCGATGGACCCTACCTAGATCTTTGTAACTCAGAACTACGATATACTCGTGCTACTATTGTCGCTGCTTTGCTACTATCTCTGCATTGCTGCTACAACTACTGCAATAATGAGTCTAATATCCCTAGATTCTGAAGTGTTATCTTCCATATGGCTGCTCCCTCTGAAGCTAGACTCCCTCTGAGTCACGATGTCCCTATGGGAAATCTCTATGCTCCCTCTTGGAAACTTGTACTGACCTCCTATACTGGAAACTAGATTGCGTAGCTCTGCACTGGGAATCTTCTAGCTCGAAATGCACCTGCATACTGCAACTAGGAAATTCACACTGTCTGTATCACTACAACTAGTTCTGGAACGATCTCCTGGGTGCTTACTACAACTAGTTATGCAGTTGTCATCTGAATGACTGACTACACCTGCTGACACTGTGATCCTTCTGCTACTTATTTTTTTGGGCTCCCATAGCAAGGATACTAATCCATGTGAGAAATTTGCAGCAAATAGATCTAATTTGTTGCTCTTCCATGGACCCTGCCCAATCTGGCACACTGGGGTCTCATACTCCTCCTAGATTTGGTGCCCTATTATCTCCTTTTGAGCCTAGTCCCTGGCTAGGACCCTTCTTCGCTCTGCAAATCACACTAGGCAACTCGTACTTCCACCAACACCTGTCTTTGGCAACTGGAAGTCGATCTGCTACCCAAATTTGCATTCTAGCTAACTGGCATGACCTCTTCTTGGAATCTCGTATTACCATCTCTAGAAAGATGCAAAAACTATGAAACTCAAATAACTAGAGAACTAAACAAGAATCTCGTCCCTTTCCTGCATAGAGTTGGTACTATCTGCCTTGCTCTACCTTTAGCAGCTCTTTGAGACCACTCGTTGAACCTTTCCAAATGTCCTACTCTGAAAACGGGTAGACGAGTTGCAATCCCAACAACTCGAACTAGTTACTTTGGCAAACTCACACTGCCTACTGCAGCGGGAAATCTAGGATCTGGAAACCCTCTGGGAAAACTACCTCTATGTGTACAACTTCTCTTGCTTCTAGCACTGATTTTGCTACTGCAAACTGTTGCAAAACCCTCTGTGCCCAGACAAGAAATCTACTTTGCAAAAATATGAGCTATTGTTGCTCCCTCTGCCTGTTGGACTCGCTTTTCTGGACAAATCAAATTTTCTGCAACCCTGCAACTGAAAATTGAACCCTCTATCCAACAATTCACATTGCTTGGCTCCACACTAGGCAGCCCCAAAATTTCTGCTCCCTCTGAACAACGGAATTTTCTTTCTTCCACCACTGAGCTTCCTATCTGTTAACCTTGCTTTGATCCCATGTGAAATCTTCAACTATTGCAAGAACTGGAATTAATTCTTCTCATTGTAGAACGCAGTTTATTGCTACGACGAGTTAATCACACTGCAATCTTCACAAATAAATACTGTGGAAAATAAAAGCCCCGTAAACAAAGAAAATACTAGCACACACACATAAAATGACACAATTATTTTTGTTGAAAAGTCCCCAGAAAAACCCAATGTGGGAAAACCAATTGCAACAGCTGAGGGTTTATTTTATTAAGCAATAGTGAGAAAATTTTGAGTACAACTAGATGTTGATTTCTATAACATCGGATGTGCTATTGCCTCGAGATTTTGCAAAGAGGCTAAGACACATGCATTTTCCAATACCAAGAAATCGTTTGGGAAAATTCCACCTAAAGACGGTTCAATTAAAATAATTAACTTTTTTAAATGGTTTCCTAAGTCTAAACTTAGGAAATCTGGTTAATTAAAGGGTATTAATTAAATCAGGTGTGAATCTTCTAGAAGAAGACAAGGATCAACTCCCAGTTAATCTTAGCCTTTGATTATGTTTTAATCTTGGTCGTTGGTGCTCCAACGAGAGATTATAAGGAGTTAGATGGGCACTTGGATAAAACACTTGTGCAGTTCGATTTTGCTGGGAAGTCGATTTCCTGAGTAGTAGTTGTGAGTTGCCAGAAGTGATTCAGTAAAGTCGAAGAAGTGAGAGAGGGGTAGGGATAGTAGACCAGAGGAGAGTTTTTCCAGATCCGGGGAGTGCAAGGCAGAGAACACAGTGAGAGGTTCAGAGAGGCACCGTAGTGCCAAGCAGAGGCAACGCAGAGCTTCAGAGGGAGTTTGTAATTTTGCTGAAGAGTCGAGATCTAGTGCCAGAAGCCGGGGAGTGAGACCGGAGGGCCAGAGAGTCGAAGTTCCAGAGGAAAATCGACCAACAAGAAGGGTGATGCAGAGCCTAGAGGTTGTGACGCAGAGGGTGCGCAGAGGCACTTTGGGGCTAACCATCTCGAGCCTGGATCAGATTTGGATCACCAGTGACAGTGTGAAATTTTTCTCACTACTTCTTTGCAAATTTATTCCCTGTATCAGATTGCCAGTTTGGGCATCTAATGGTTTGTACTTAGATTACTA
Organism: Pinus tabuliformis; assembly: GCA_031772625.1. Lineage (NCBI taxonomy): Eukaryota > Viridiplantae > Streptophyta > Pinopsida > Pinales > Pinaceae > Pinus > Pinus tabuliformis. Next base: position 705,665,462 of record CM062816.1, on the reverse strand, counting down.
TTGCATAGTAATAAAACCCTCAGCTGCTGCACTGGTTTTCCCACATTCGGTTTTTTCAGGGACGTTTTTCCAAAAATAACAGTGTAATTATGTGTATTTATTTCTCTCCAATGCAATATTTAGTTTACACGGTATTTTAGTTTGTGTAGGTTGCAGTATATGTATTTCAATATGTCGTAGAAAACTACAAGTAATTTGTTCAAGTAATTTAACAAATAGGAGAAATATCATCAGTTTGTTGTAGTAGGAATCGGGTCACTGATTTTTCACATGGTATCATAGCACAAATCGTAAGCCGAAGAGCTTAGTGCAGAAGGAAGGAGACAGTTCGAATTTCTGCGCAGCCAACAATTTGAAACCCTCAGGGGCAGTGTATTTCCTTGGCCAGAAGGGTCAATTTTTCGAGGGAATTTTTTCTCTGAGTGAGTCGACAAAGAATTAAATTTCCCAAATCAAAGAAGTACCAGAGACAGAGGGAGTAGTAGCAGTTTCCTTGCAGAGCAAATCTTCAGCTAGGACGCAGTTATTTTGCAACAGTTGCTGGCAGAATAGCGTTAGAAGGAGAGAATAACACACATTGAGGGAATTCTTCCTCGGAGGACTTCTAGCCAAGAAGTTTGAATTTTTCTAGCAATGCAGCAGTAGTTTTGTGTGGGATCTCTCACTCCAGAAGGGAGTGCGAATAGCTGGGGAGCAGCTACACAGAGGAGAAGAGGAAGAAGCTTGACTTTTTTAGGAGAGATGGCAGCAGCTGGGTTGAGAGATCAGGATCGGTTGGACAGAGCCTCCAACTATGTGATCGAGAAGGCTAGGATCTCCTGCCTTCTAGATGAGCATGCTCTCAAAACTTATGTCGATAGTGTGGTAGTTGTACCCGCCAATGCAGATCCGATCAAGAAGTACAAGGAGGAGATGGCGAGAGCTAAGAGGTTCATCCTCGACAGGGTTCGAGATCATGTGATATCCCACATAGCTGGGAAAGATATTGCTCGGCAGATGTGGGAGGCAATAGCTACGCTTTATGAAGGATCTTTCGAGGAGCAGAAGATGTACTTAGAAGAGAAGCTGGGATGCACGAGGATGCATAAAGGGGAGCGTGTAAACGCCTTCCTTACTAGGCTTCAGGATGTCCAGGATCAGCTGGCTTCAGTAGGATCAACGCCCCAGCCTACAGAGTTTGTACGATTAGCGTTGAACAATGTTTCTGAAGATTGGCAAGTTTTCGTCTAGAGTATCCTGGGCAAAGAAAAACTGTCAGATTGGGAACGTGTGTGGGCTAATCTGCAGCAGCAGGAGATGAGGTGTGATCTGGTGAAGGCCACTATTAGTGACAGTAGCAGTGGTGGGATGAAGCAGGTGAAGGAAGAGAAGTACATGGCCCTTGCATCAAAGGGACAATAAGAGAAGTGTAGAAGAAAGAAGGACATTTTGAAGATCAAGTGCTTCAGGTGTGGTGAGCTGGGCCACTACAACACTTAGTGTCCTCTCAGAAAGAAAGGCAAAGAGGAGAAGTTGCATCCGCTGAGATCTACAGGCTATCCTCCAGATTGGAGGAAGAGTTTGCCATCATTGTTGAGATGCCTACAGGGGTGAGGTGGGGCAATCTGGAGTTGTAGCCCCAGAGAGCTACAAGATGGGCAGGATCCTTGAGGAGTCCACCTCTTGGATCAAGACCTTGCTATGGGAGACCATAGTCAGCAGTAGCACGATGGACCAGTGGCAGTTGGTGCAGTCAAGTGCCAAAGTGATAGATGCAGTAGCTAGTAGCAATTGGATTCTGAGCAGCGCAGAGCAGAGTTGTCAGTAGTGCAATTAGCACTGAGCAGAGTCAGCAGTAGTGCAAAGGCTTCATTAACAACGCAAAGACTAGCAACAGTCAGAACTCGAACAACAGATGCATCATACTGGACACATTTAGTTCAGTATTTTCGATGATTTTTCGTTGCAGTTGTTGCAGTTGCAGCAACAGCAGTTGGAGAGGGTTGCAGTGCATATGTAGCGTTGGCAGCAGTTCAACAGGGCCAACAGTAGCACAGATGCATCAGTGAGAGTTGCATAGTAGTTGGTGGGCAGTAAAGCCAAACATCAACAGCGCAGCAGGAGATGTTGTAGAGACAAGATGTTGCTTCAGTAAGTTGCAGCACTAGAGCACATTCCTCGCTAAGAGAGAGTGTTGATTTTTGTCGCATCAGATGTGCTCTTGCCTTGAAATTTTGCAGAGGCTAAGACACATGCATTCTCCAATACCCAGAAATCGTTTGGGAAAATTCCACTTAGAGATAGTTTAACTAAAACAATTAAGTTTTTTAAATGGTTCCCTAAGTCTAAACTTAGGAAATCTGGTTAATTAAAGGGTATTAATTAAATCAGGCATGAATCTTCTAAAAGAAGACGAGGATCAACTCCCAGCTAATTTTAGCCTTTGATTATGTTTTAATCTTGGTCATTGGTGCTCCAACGAGAGATTATAAGGAGTTCGATGGGCACTTGGAAAAAACACTTGTGCAGTTCGATTTTGCTGGGAAGACAATTTCCTGAGTATCAGCTGTGAGTTGCCGAAAGTGATTCAGTAAAGTTGAAGTAGTGAGAGAGGGGCATGGATAGTAGACTAGAGGAGAGTTTTTCTAGATCGGGGGAGTGCAAGGCAGAGAAGACAAAGAGAGGTTCAAAGAGGCATCACAGTGCTAAGCAAAGGCAGCGCAAAGCTTCAGGGTGTTGATTTCTAGTAGCATTATATGTGCTCTAAGCCTCAAAATTTTCAAGGAGGCTAGCACAAGTATTCCGGAACACCCAGAAATCGTTTTGGGAAATTCCACCTGGAGACATTTTTATTGAAATAATTAATTATTTTTAATAAGTGCCTAAGTCTAAACTTAGAAAATTAAAATAATTAAAGGGTATTAATGAAATTGGGTGTGAAAGTAACATGATCCTCCGCTGCACACAATCTATGATATGATGGTACCTGAAGTCAATATGTTTAGATCTATCATGAAATACAGGATTAGCCGAGAGTTTAATGCAGCTCTGGTTATCACAGTAAATCACAGTAGGATCCAAATGAGAACCGAACAAACCAACTAGGATCTTCCTCATCCATATAGCCTCGCATGCAGCCAAACTTGCTGCCATATACTCGGCCTCCGCTGAACTGAGTGCCACGGATCTCTGTTTCCTGCTGTACCAAGAAACTGCTGTTGATCCAATACTAAAGACCCCTCCTGATGTGCTCTTTCTGTCTGTTGGGCTCCCTGCCCAATCTACATCCGTGAAGCCACATAGTTTCACCTCATCCTCCTGTCTGTACCACAAACCATATCCCGATGTGCCTCTCAAGTAGCGCAATACATGCTTGCCCACCTTCTAGAAGAGCTTGGTAGGCTTAACCATAGCTTGTGAAAGCTGGTTAACTGCATAGCATATATCAGGTCGTGTATTGACCAAATACATCAGCGACCTCACCAACTGTCGATAAACAGTGGCATCCACTTCTTCTCTCGAAGTGGCATCCTCCTTCCTCCAACCTCCAGGAAGAGGAGTATCAACAGGCTTGCAGCCATGCATGTTGAACTTCTCTAGTATCTCCCGAGCATACTTGCCCTGAGAAACAAACAGTCCACCACTGCGCTGCCATATGTCCAATCCTAGGAAATAGTGAAGGAGGCCCAAGTCCTTCATCTCAAACTCTGTAGCAAGATCCTTCTTGCATGACAATATCAACAGCTCATCACCCGTTAGAATCAAATCATCAACATACAGTACAATGATAAGCAACTTACCCTCCACCACAATCTGGTATAGGTTCGGATCCGCCTCGCTCTTGGAGAATCCAAGTCCTGTGAAATAGCTGTCTATCCGTGTGTACCAAGCACGTGGTGCTTGCTTCAACCCATACAGCGCTCTCTTGAGCCTGCACACATGCGACTCGCTGCTGAAGACTTCAAAGCCTTCGGGTTGCTCAATGTACACCTCCTCCTCAATGACTCCGTTGAGGAACGCAGTCTTCACATCCATCTGATGAATGTGCCATCCCATCTGCGCTGAGAGAGCAAGAATCGTCCGTATGGAAGAATACCTTGCGACAGGTGCAAAGGTCTCCTCATAATGGATCCCCTCAATCTGTGAAAATCCTCGGGCAACAAATCTTGCCTTGTACTTCTCCACACTCCCGTCAGCTGCCTGCTTAACTTTGTAAATCCATCTCGAACCCACCACTGATTTCCCTTCCGGTCTAGGAACAATCTCCCATGCACTGTTTCTGACAATAGAATCATACTCTTCCACCATGGCGTCTACCCATGCGGGATCCTCCACAGCTTCCTCGAAAGAGGATGGCTCAGTCACAACACACTTGCTCATAAGAGCCATGTATCCAGTGTACCAATCAGGTGACTGTCTCTGCCTGCGTTGGGCTGTAGGTGGTCCTACAACTTTCTCTGCATCTTGAGTCAGTCGCTCAACTTCTGTCAAGCGCTTTTGCCCTCTAATGGTTGGCGCTGCATGAGTGGACTCGTCCACTCCATGAACCTCATCCTGTGGCTGATCCACATCCTGAAGCTCATCCTTAGGAACTAATAGCTCCTCATCTGCATGCAAGTGTAGCTCCCTCTCAAGCGAACACTTCATGGCTTTCTCCTCCTGAAATTTTATATCCCGTCGCACAACAGTTTTACCACTGTCTGGCAAATACACACGATAGTTGTGGGGCGTATCAGTGTACCCCACAAATATCCCAACCTCTGCGGTCGGCTCCAACTTCTTCCTGGCATCCTTCGTCACATGCATGTAAACGTTAGCACCAAAAATCCTCAAATGAGAAAGATCAGGCTTCTTACCAGAATAAGTCTCCTCAGGTGTACTCATGCCAAGTATCCTATGAGGACAACGGTTCTGCACATAAACTGTTGTATTGCATGCTTCCGCCCACAAGTGAAGGGGTAGGCCCTGATCATGCAACATTGCCCGTGCAGCACCCACAATTGTTCTGTTCTTCCGCTCAGCTACCCCGTTCTGCTGTGGGTTATGGGGAGCTATGAGTTCTCTACGAAACCCTTCTATCTTGCAGAAATCCTTGAACTCGTCCGAGATGTATTCACCACCATTATCGCTCCTAAGAGCCTTCACCTTCTTCCCCGACTCCTTCTCGACCAGTGCTTTGAATTCACAGAACTTTGAATATGTCTCGCTCTTCTTCTGCATGAAGAAGATCCAACACTTACGAGAGAAATCATCAACAAAAATCACATAATACCTGTGTTTTGTTGTCGAAGCAACTGAGAAAGGTCCACACACGTCTGTGTGAATTCTCTCAAGGATCGTCGTGGCGCGACTATCCTTCTCGTGAAAGGTGGCTTTCACAAACTTCCCCAAAGTACACCCCTTGCACTGATCTGACTGCGCAAGTGTGCCTTTAGGAAGCCCTGTAGTGATCTGCTGCAGTATCTTCAAGGCTCCATGGTGAAGGTGACCCAATCTCCTGTGCCACAACTCGCCATCATCCCAGCTCACCAATCCTTTTGCCTTGCCTGCCATTGCTGCGCATCCATCTACATGCAACTGATAAAGGTTCCTCACTGAACCCCTATCTTCCGGGTCTCACCAGTTGACTTGCTGCGCAGGAAGGCCTTTCCCTCGCAGAAAACAACATCATACCCCTTGTCTTCTAACATTGCCACTGAGATGAGATTCTTCTTCAATCCTGGAACATGCATGACTTCCTTCAATACAAAGGGTTTACCAGACTCCCTCTCAAAGGAAATGGTACCGATACCGGTCGCACTGTATCTACCATCATCGCCCATCTCGATGTGCACTCCAAGATCTTTGTCCTCCAGATCAGAGAACAAATCTCTATCTCCCGTCATGTGAAAAGACGCACCACTGTCCAAGAACCACACTGATCCCATCACACTTGAAACCAAGCATGCGATCAATGAAAAATCAAGCTCAAACTAAGAAGCTAAGGCCTCTCCCCCTGCAGATCCAGCAGCTTGCTTGTTCTTCTTCTTCTGCGGACAATTTGTGGCATAGTGTCCGTGCTGGTGACAGTGAAAACACTTCACCTTGGACATATCCTGCTTCTTGCCTTTCGCACCAGACTGAGAAGCTCTCTTGCTCTTTCCTTTCTTTGCTTTGGCAACCAAAGCACAATTCTCTTCATCAGCTCCCTTTGACGAAGATTCGTCCCTGGTACTCCGCCTGATCTCCTCCTGCACAAGATCTGACCATAGTCTTTCCCATCCTGGCAACTTCTCCCGACCATTGACAGAGTCCTGATAGGAATGCCAACTCTTTGGAAGACCAAGGAGAGCCAAGCTCACCAAGTCCTCATCATCGACAGTAACCCCCACACTTCCCAGCTCATCTCGACACTGAGTGAACTTCGTGAGATACTTGGGAATACTGTCACCCTTCTCGCATTTGATGTTTCTAAGTTTATCTTTGAGCGCCAGCTTCCTCTGATCGCTCTTGCTTTGGAATAATTCTATTAATGATTTCCACATCAAATATGGAGTAGCCTTTCCATGGAGGCTGGACACAATGTGATCCTTCACGCCCTCCAACAGAATCCTTAGACATTTTGCGGTCTTCTTTTGCCAAACTTCCGCCTCAGCAGCATCAGTAGGCTTTGGGATATCCATATCTATGAACTCCTTCAGCCCGTTATCATCCAATACTGCCTCCATCCTGTCCTTCCATGCAATATAGTTTGAGCTGCCCTCAAGAGCATACTCCAATCGCAATCCGTTGAAAGACATTGCTGCGTTGTCACCAAGAAAACACTGCTGCAAATTCGAATTCCACCAGCAACCAACTCAACTTCTTCCGATCTAGAATTCGTGAGAACAAAATATTTCTCGTACAGAGATTGACTGTATGGGCTTTTACCGGATATTTCACCTTCCAAAGGATGGATGAATCCAGAGGCTACCTGGCCCGATTACAGGCTCTGCCTAGAGAAATAGAATGTAAACACTTCCTGAATAGTAGATCTGATGATCAACAGCTCCGATACCATGTAGAAACTTTTTCTACAATTATCTAGCTTGCTCTGATACCATGTAGAAACTTTTTCTACAATTATCTAGCTCTGATACCATGTAGAAATTTTGAATAATTTAACACATATTCAATGGAGATTATCCTGATCATGTACTATTGCGGAAAACATACACAATACATAAGCTCCTCTACGTTGATCATCAATATAGCAGCATCAATAACAATAAAACATCAAGAGCATTCACACATTAACACAGTATGTATCCCGGGGAAAGCATCTCGCTAAAAACCCCAACTATCTGTATATTAATGATTGAGTCATGTAACATTACACAGCATAATACTTCTCACAAGTATCTCCATCTCTGTTACACACAATACAGCTCAGATCTGATCTCCAAATCTCTTCCACTGCTTACCTGCCTCCACTGCTCAATACCTGCTCAAGAACTGATGAGAATGGCTCACCAAACTCGTTTTTCACCTGCAAAATAGTCACTCACCTTTTGTTGGACGTGAGCACAAGCTATAATGTGGGCAAATACGTGCAAACTCATTGGCATACTCAATCCCTTGATTGTGCAAGATCTGGTGCACAACTATAGTCACAACTGATAGCAATCTGATTCTCTACCACCTGTCCCTGTTGAACTGAACATGCACTGACATGCAACTGAGTTAACTGATGTATTCATTAATTGTATTATGAGTTAATAACTTGTGAATTAATTAATAACTAATTCACCCAACTCATCTCTAGTCTATTTGCTAGTTAGACTAAATACAACCAGTTTAACAAGGCTAAACTGAACACAACTCCATCAACTCCACCAAACTCAACTGATTGAGTTCTAACTGAAGTCATGCATGCAACAACTCCACTGACTCATAAGAAAAGCGTATTTCCTTCTGACAGCTGCATGTGCCACCTCTGTAGCTCAAACTAAAGTGCTCCAAGAGAATAAGATTAAGTTTATAGTCCAAATACTATTGTGAGATAATAATATTTGACTTTTCTATTTTTGACAGCCAGTCTAAAAATAGACTTTGATCACTCACACTTTCATCAAAAATAGAAGTCCATCTATTTTTTCCCAACTTGATCAATCATCCATAAACAGCAACCTGCAATCCATAGACATGATCCGTATGTCTAAAAATAGACATAGTCTAAAAATAGACTTGCGCCAAAAATAGCCTGCGAGCCCACTTAGTGAAGGCGACTCTTTTCACTAAGCTCCATCATCTTGTTGCAATCTCAACAAACAACAGTACAGTTGCAGCAGCAGCATAGTAGCTGGTGGACAGCATGTCAGACATCAGCAGCGTCGAGGATGATGTTATGAAGTCAGGGTGATGCTTCAGCGAGAGGCATTGCTAGAGCACATTCCTCGCTAAGAGGGAGTGTTAATTTTTGGTACCATCAGATGTGCTCTAAGTCTCAAATTTTGCAAGGAGGCTTGGGCACATGTATTCGAAAGAACCCAGAAAACATTTTGGGAAATTCCACTCGAAGACATTTATTAGTCTAAACTTACGAAATTAAACTAATTAATGAGTATTAATCTAACTATGGGTGTAACTTCTAGAAGAAGATGAGGATCAAACAGAAATGGTCTTAGCCATTGATTAGCTTCTAATATGGGTCGTTGAATGTCAATGGGAATATTATTTAAGGAGGCTTGAGGGTCTTTTGGAAAGATACAGAGGGTTGATCAGTCAGATCGAATCGCTGAAGCTAGAGTCAACACAGTGATTTCATAGTGATCACGCAAAGAGGGGCAACGAGAGTTTTGGCTGGAGGATCTTCTCCTAAGCCAAGAATACTCAGTAGAGAGGCAAAGAGACACATAAAGGAGGCAATATAGTTGGCAAAGAGGGTGATGCAGAGCCAGGAAGGGCTCATGCAGGACCCACACAGAGCAGCGCAGAAGCCTTCCACGCAGAGGTCTGAAAATTGTTGAGGACGTTGACATTCTCAGCCAGGAGGGCTGGAGTCAGCTCCCGAGAGTAAATCAATTCCTAGCAGAGGTGGTGCAGTGCCTTAGAGGCTGACGCAAGCCCACGTAGGGGCAGTGCAAAAGTAGTTGGGGACTCGTTGGTTCAGCTATCGGATCAGCCGAGACTTGCAGTGTAGAGTGAGGTAATCTCACTAATTTCTTCTGCCGAGTGATATTCTCCGATTGGATTGCCAGCAAGGCATCTAGAGGTTGTATTCAGAAATAACTTCTGCTTAATAATAAAAACCCTCAAATCTGCTGCACCGGTTTTCCCACATTGGGTTTTTCCAGGGACGTTTGTCCAAAACATCTAGAGGTTGTATTCAGAAATAACTTCTGCTTAATAATAAAAACCCTCAAATCTGCTGCACCGGTTTTCCCACATTGGGTTTTTCCAGGGACGTTTGTCCAAAAACAACTATCATTTGTGTTAGATCTTTCTTTTGTTCAATTTCTTGTTTCGGCATATTATTTTAAATGTTGTAGGCTGCAGTGTATGTATTTCAATGTTTGCCGTCGGAAACTGCAAATAACTTGTTCATGTAAATCTAACAAGTAGGAGAAATATTATCAGTTGCTGCAGTAGGGATTCCGGTTTAAGGAATTTTTAGAGCTAGAGCAGAGCCAACATTGGGGTGGAAGAGAGAAGAGCACACGCAAAGGGAAAATTTTCCTCAAGGAACTTCTAGTCCCAGAAGTTCAATTTTCCCTGCAGATTGGCAGTAGTTGTGAGCAAATCCTCTCACTCTAGAAGGGAGTGCGAGTAGTAGAGCAGCAACCAAGCAGAAGGAAAGAGGAGTTTTTGATAGTTCATTGAGATGGCCAATGTAGGGGTTCGTGATTAGGATAGATTGGATGGAACTTCCAACTATGTCATATGGAAGGCTAGGATGTCCTTCCTTCTAGATGAAGATGGCTTGAAAGCCTATATTGATAATTTGTAGTGGAAGTTTTCCCACGATGCATATTAGCAGAAAGAATAGAAGAAAGATATGGCGCGGGAAAAGCGGTTGATCTTGGATGGAGTCTGGGATCGTATTGTCTCACATATAGGTGGCAAAGATACTGCCAAACAGATGTGAGATGCTCTCTCCACGTTATACCAAGGAGCTTCCGAGCAGTGAAAGATGTTTCTTGAAGAGAAGTTGAGATGCATTCAGATGCAGAAGGGTAAGGCATAGATCCCTTCCTTACCAAGATTCAAGAGTCCAGGACTAGCTATTAGCTATTGGGGCAATGCCTCAACCTACGGAGCTAGTGCGATTGGCACTCAACAGTGTCTCAGAGGATTTCCAGGTCTTTGTCTAAATCATATTGGGAAAAGATAGGCTACCAGAGTGGGACAGGATGTGGGCCGATTTTCAGCAGGAGGAGTTGAGACGAGCTCTGTTAAAGAGCTCCATCAATGGCAACAACAGGAGTGGATCGAAGGTGGTGAAGCAGGAGGAGAATGTGGCCCTATTTTCAGCAGGAGAAGTTGAGACGAGCTCTGTTAAAGAGTTCCATCAGTGGCAATAGCAGGAGCGGATCGAAGGTGGTGAAGGAGGAGGAGAATGTGGCCCTCGCATCAAAGGGTCCCAGTCAGGGGCAGGGGGAGTAGAGGAAGAATAAGGACCAGTCAAAAGTGCTTCAAATGTGGTGAGCTTGGTCACTATAGTACCCAGTGTCCTCTCAGGAAGAAGGACAAGGAGGAGAAGCAAGACCAACAGGCAGCTTCTGCAGAGATTGACAGGTTGTCCTCCAGGTTGGAGGAAGACTTCGTTATGATTTGGAGTGAGGTGGGGTGATTTGGAGTTGTAGCACCAAAGAGCTACAGATGGGCAGGATCCTTGAGGAGTCCACCTCTTGGATCAATACCTGGCTATGGGGGCCCAAAGTATTCAATAGCAGGATGGAGCAGTGGCAGTTAATGCAGTCAGAGACCGAGGGACATTTACAGAGACTAGTTGCAATCAGATACTGGGGAGCGCAGTGTAGAGTTGGCAACAGTGCAGATGGCACAATGCAGAGTCAACAACAATGTAGTTTCTTCAGTGACAGAGAAGATGGAAGTAGATGTCAAAGACTCCGGTGGCAGATGCATCATACTGATCACAGATGATTTAGTATTTTGGATGCTTCTCAGTTGCGGTTTCAACAACAACAAATGAGAGGGAGTTGCAGTGCAGATGCAGTGTTGGCAGTTGTATGGCAACGTCAATAGCAGCACAAATGCAGCGTATATCAGGGTTACGCAGTGGTTGGTGGGCAGCAGCAGCTAGACATCAGCAACGTGACAAGAGATGATACAAAGACAGGGTGTTGTGGTAGGGTGTGCAGCACTAGAACACATTCCTCGCTAAGAGGGAGTGCTAGTTTTTGTAGCATCGGATGTGTTCTAGCCACAAAACTTGGTAGAGAGGCTAAAATGCATGAAATCTCCAGAACCCAGAAATTGTTTATGGAAATTTCGCCTAGAAGTGTCTCAATTAGATTTTCAACTGATTTTTAAATATTACCTAAGTCTAAACTTAGGGAATATGGTTAATTAATCAGTATTAATTGAGACAAGGCGAGAATAGTCTGGAAACTCACACAAATCAATCCAAAAATGATCCGAGCCATCGATTATGTTTTAATCTTGGTCGTTGGTGTTCCAACAATGCATTATAAGAGGAGGTCGACGTGGTGATGGACAGTGCACTTGAATAGTTTGATTTATTGGCAAATCGATTTCTAGAGTAGCAACAGTCATATGCCAAACACCGACTTGGACTTCCCAAGGCACCAACCTTGTCAATTTCGAGGCACCAACCTCTAGGGCTCCAACCCTGCTTTTGGTTCAGGCTCCGACCTCGTTTCTTGAGGACTCCTATCCTCTAGGGCTCCGACCCTATCTTCCAAGGCACCAACCTTGTCTCTACGAGGCTCCAACCTCTTGGACTCCAACCCTTAGCTTTACTTTGTCAAGATATGTTTGATTATTATTCACGGCTCCCAATGTCTTTTTCAACGAGCCCTGTCAATCTTTAGCTATGTTGTCACTTAACATCCACATCACATCATCAATGACAACCTTGTTCTCTTAGAAGGTGTCACCACTGCTCTGCATTGTACCCAAAACAATTTCTCCAAGTCACCTCATGATGATATAACGGTCTCCAATGATCTCCACAAATCTTCAATATGCCTTCGATGAGAAATGCTAGTTCTGCACCTGCTCTAAACCTCTTCAAGGGCTTTTTTCAAGATCTTCTCACAAAGGCCCAACAAATTATTTCTCCACAATCTTCAAGATGTCTTCAAGGTACTCCAATATGTCTTTCAAGATTCTTCACTATGCTGCACTAGGTCTGTTCCAAGAATTCTTCAAGGGTGTCTTCAATAACCCTTGCCTAAACAAGATATCTCTCCACAGGCTCCTTGATTGATGCTTCAAAACCCTTCACTGTCTTCAATGAATGTTGACACAAAAATAAGTGATATACTTACTTGTATGTCTTCAATAGGATTCTTCACCATTCAATTGTTCACATGTTCAATTAGCTCTTCATTGTACTTTGATTTCACCAGTGTTTGACTTCACTTATGCTTGTCTTAGTCTTCACTGTAGCTGAATTGATAAGCCACAAATTGTTGCTTCAATTGTATCCTCAAGAGTCAAGCAATAGAGTTCATCACAGTCCAAGCATAGATGTCTAAGCCACTCCAAGATAGGTTGACTGCCCATTGCTCAAGAATCTGAGTCACTGTGAGATAGGTACACTGCACCACAGTCATAGTCAAGCAGATGAGACACTACAGTCCTTTGTTGCTGCACCAATCAACACTATTGCACCTTTGTCCGAGCAACTATTTGCACCTTAGTCCGAGCTACTATCAACACCTCTGTCCAAGTTATTGTGCATTCATAGTCTGAGCTACAGGTGGAGGTACTGATCACAATTTTCAGCAAATGATTACAGGGTTCGAGGATCTTGCTTACAGTCTAAGCCACAGTTTCATATAACCCAATTCGAACTGGAGTTTTTACCACTACTAGGTGTAGTCACATCACCAATCCAAGCAGCGAGCCACTATAGCTACAGTCTAAGGTAAAGAAATACATCAAGGGTATACTTCTGTCCGAGCACAATTAGTTCATAAGAAGTGAGGCTCATATTCTGTCTTGGATGACAAAATTAATGGCAAAATAATGAGCTCTGAAACCTTATAAATAGTGGCATTTTGCAAGCCAAAACGAAAAGTATGGAGGCTAACTTGTGTCTTTGAGCATAGGTCAGCTCAACATTAATTATATTTTTCATAGCTTAAAAATTCAATATCTCACAAACTATTGGGAGTTTCGGGACAAATAAGGGCTCATTAGAAAGGAAAAAATATATTCTACAAGATGGTATAGGACCCATGTTGATAGGCTGCCTCCAAGATGCCAAAATTTATTTTTCTTTGCAAGTGTCCTTGAATTTTTTATGTGCAGAAGGTGATTAGGACAAGGTTTTTCTATTGTTTGGGATAGCATGGATTCATCATTGTTTGGCTCAACGATATTATTATGCGTGACATCATGAGTGTATCCAATAATGTCATCATGAGTTGTTGAATTTTCTAAGTCTATCTGTTAGAAAATTAATTTGTATTCTGCTGGTTTATTTCTTCTACTTGTAAATTTTGAACAAGTTATTTAAAACATTTAAATACTAAAATAAACACAATACAGTCACAACATCTACAGATCATCAACTGAAAGAAAACAAGCACACAAGTGACACCATTATTTTTGGACAAATGTCCCCGGAAAAACCCAATGTGGGAAAACTGGTGCAACTATTCTGAGGGTTTATTATTATACAGTATTTCCTTGAGTACAACTGGGTGCCTAACTGGCTCACCCGACAGAGAAAAATACACGGCAGCAATACCTATATATTCGGAAACAAGTATTCAGAAAACTTGTCCCACGAAACCCTCTCCAACGACTCTGAAGCTCAGTGCTGGCCCTTTTGGCCTCTGCGTCAACCTTCTGTTGACCTGCGTCAGCCCCAGGATCCTCTGTGTCAGCCCTCTAAGGCACTGCGCAGCCTCTGGGATCCTCTGCGTCACTCCAGCAACCTCTACGTGGATGACGCAGTCCCTTTGGCCTCCGCGCTATCTTCGCTGGGCTCTGCATGGCCTGAACTGGCTGCTGCTCTCACTCTCCCTGCTTCTGCGTTGGTCTTCCAGTACTGTCTTTGCCTCTCTGTCTAGTACTCACTGCCCCTCTCCACTAATCACTGCTTCACTTTTGCTTAGCAACCCCACTCTAGCAAAATGAATGACTGATCACTCTGGTGTGTTCTCCAACTGACCCTCAAGCCTCTTCTTATACTTTTCTCGTTGGTCCTTCAATGGCAGAGATTAAATCTCTAATCAACAACTAAGATTAGATTTGGCTTGATCCATGACTTTTGGAACCTTCTAACCTAGTTTTCTATTAATACCCATTAATATTTTATTTTTTCTAAGTTTAGACTTAGGAACTCCATTAAAAAGATTAATTATTTTAATATCTCCCAAACCGGATACAATCTGTCCAAACCATTTATGGGTCTTGGCGATCTCATGTGCTTTAGCCTCTCCACCAATTTTCATGGCTAGAGCAAATCCGATGCTACCCCAAATCAACACTCCCTCTTAGCGAGGACTGTGCTCTAGTAATACTCTACAATGAGCAAAACCCTGATTATCCGGCACCGGTACTTGTGCTAATGCTAGGCCTCCCCGCCCAAAATCCTCTGCATTACTACATCTTGTACTGCTGCCCATGGCCCTGCCACTGCCACTACTGCATCCATATGGCAGCTCCCTCTGCATCTGTGTTGTTGTTGGTCCATCCTCTTAGCACTGCATCTGTGCTGCTGCTAGTCCATCCTCCCAGCACTACATCCCCTCTCATCATGTTGCATCGTGCGACTGCAAACTGCTACTACACTGCAACTCAATTACTGAGAAGTAAGTAACTGATCCACCCAACTTCTGACATCCCTATCAGGCTAGAAACACTCCCGATGTTGAAGCTCCCTCTGCCGCTGAGAAGTGCTCCCTCCACTGACCTCTGCGCTGCTGCAACAACTCCATGCATCTCGCACCGTTGCAAACCTCTCTATGCCATCCTGCACCGTTGCAACACTCTCGTGCCTCTCGCACTGTTACAACCTACTAGCCTCGTGCTGCCCGGGGACTCCTGCACTATAGCACTCTATGCCGCTCCATTCGCATCCGTCTTTACCCACATCAACTAGTCCTGCTACTCTCTCCTCGGGGCTCCCGTAGCAAGGTATATAATCCAAGAGGTTGGGTACCTCAAGGATCCTACCCCTCATCGCCTATAGTCCTCCTGACTAGAGCTCGATGTCTCCCCACTTCTTCTCAAGTGGCACATGAGCACTCATGGCACAATCATCATCCTCCTCGACTTCTTTCTCCGCCTTCACTGGCGCTGTCTTCGAGTCAGACGCCTCTCCCTTACTCTTCTTACTTGGACACTGGTTCGCATAGTGACCCAGTTCCCCACAATGGAAGCACTTGACCTTGGACAGGTCCTTCCTCTTCCTCTTCTCCTGCTTTCCCGCAAATGCCAAAGCTGCATCCTCTTCCTCTTCCGTCTTGATCCTAACCCCTTTGCTTCTACTTCCCGTCTTGGTCAACCATCTGATCTCTTCTTGACGAAGAGCCCCCCACAGTTCTTCCTAATCTGGAAGACTTGCCCTGCCCATTATGCTCTGGACAAATGTCTCCCACTCCTCGGAGACTGTGTTAAGTGCAGTCCTCACCGTCAACTCTTGATCTGGCGTGGCCCCTATGGAAGTCAATTGGTCACAGATCTCCTTCAACCAACCAAGGAAGAGATCTATCTGCTCTCCCTTCTGCGTCTAGTATGACCTTAGTTGATTCTCCAGGAGCATCTTCCTCTACACAGAAGTATGTTGGTACAATGTCTTCAAAGTGTCCCACATCTCCTTTGCCGTTTCCTTCTCGGCAATATGTTGGACCACATGATCCTTGACCCCATCAAGGATGATGCACTTTTCCTTAGCCATTGCCTCCTCGTACCTTTCAAGGCAAAGCCCTTAATACGATGTCTATCTAGAATGGACAAGATCCTGGCCTTCCAGACCACAAAGTTGGACGCTCCATCTAGCCTGTCCTGATCTCTCAGCCCATTCACGACCATCTCCCTTCTCTTCTCTGTCAACTCCTCCGAGTCTATCTACTTCCTGCTTGGAAGTTCTCAGTTCGACTCCTGCTTAGTCTCTCTACTTCCCGTCTGGAAGTTCTCAGTTCGACTCCTCCAAGTCTCTCTACTTCCCGTCTAGATGTTCTCTTCTCGACTCCCTCTGAGTCCCGATTTCCCTCCTAGAAATCCTTCTACCAACCGTCAAGTTGCCCCTCTCCAATCGTCTATGCAACTGCAACACTGATCCAGATTCCTTGGCTATAAATTCGCCTCGGCAGCAACTCTCTCTACCTTGGTCTTGCCCTGTTAGGTATTGTTCTGACCACAATACCCCACCAGCTTCGCTCCCGCAAACTGCCCACAGCTTCCTTCACCAGCAACTGAAGGACTGAGCCTCTAGGCTCTGCGCAATCACGGCTACAGCAAAAATAGCTCCCTCAGCCACTGCGTCAACCCTCCTGGTCTCTGCGTGAGCCTCTTTCTGCCCTCCTCAGCCTCTGCGCTGGCCTCTCTCTGGCCCGGACTGATGACGCAGTCCCTCTGTGTCAACCCTTCTTCTGTTGCTTCTACAAGGATCAGCTTGTCACTCGGGAGAGTTGATTCTACTGCAAATGCTCTACTTAGCTGATGCCTTCAGCTCTCCTGTGATCTACAACCATGCTCTGATACCATGTTGAATTTTCTAAGTCTATCCGTTAGAAAATTAATCTGTATTCTACTGGTTTATTTCTTCTACTTGTAAATTTTGAACAAGTTATTTAAAACATTTAAATACTGAAATAAACACAATATAGTCACAACATCTACAAATCATCAACTGAAAGAAAACAAGCACACAAATGACACCATTATTTTTGGACAAATGTCCCCAGAAAAACCTAATGTGGGAAAACGGTGCAACTATTATGAGGGTTTATTATTATGTAGTATTTCCTTGAGTACAACTGGGTGCCTAACTGGCTCACTCGATAGAGAAAAATACACAGCAGCAATACCTATGTATTCGGAAATAGGTGTTCAGAAAACCTGTCCCACAAAACCCTCTCCGGCGACTCTAAAGTTCAGCGCTGGCCCTTCTGGCCTCTGCATCAACCTCCTACTAACTTGCGTCAGCCCCAGGAACCTCTGTGTCAGCCCTCTGAGGCACTACGTAGCCTCTGGGACCCTCTGCGTCACTCCAGCAGCCTCTGCGTGGATGACGCAGTCCCTTTGGCCTCTGTCTTGTCTCTGCTGGGCTCTGCATGGCCTGAACTGGCTACTTCTCTCACTCTCCCTGCTTCTACGTTGGTCTCTGAGTACTGTCTCTGCCTCTCTGTCTAGTACTCACTGCCCCTCGCTACTAATCAATAATACACTTTTTCTTAGCAACCCCGCTCTAGCAAAATGAATGACTGATCACTCTGGTCCTTCAACGACCGAGATTAAATCTCTAATCAACGGCTAAGATTAGATTTTTCTTGATCCATGACATTTGGAACCTTCTAACCCAGTTTTATATTAATACCCATTAATATTTTATTTTTCCTAAGTTTAGACTTAGGAACTCCATTAAAAATATTAATTATTTTAGTATCTCCCATACCAGGTACAATCTGTCGAAACCATTTCTGGGTCTTGGCGATCTCATGTGCTTTAGCCTCTCCACCAATTTTCATGGCTAGAGCAAATCCGATGCTACCCTAAATCAACACTCCCTCTCAGCGAGGATTGTGCTCTAGTAATACTCTACATTGAGCATCACCCCGATTATCTAGCACCGATACCTGTGCTGATGCTAGGCCTCCCCGCCTAACATCCTCTGCACTGCTACATCCTGTACTGCTGCCCATGGCCCTATCACTTCCATTGCTACATCCGTATGGCAGCTCCCTCTACATCCGTGTTGCTGCTAGTCCATCCTCCGAACACTGCATCTACACTGCATCCACTCTCATCATGCCGCATCATGCTACTGCACTACAACTCAGTTACTGAGAAGTAAGTAACTGATCCACCCAACTTCTGACATCCCTGTCAGGGTAGAAGCACTCCCAATGCTGAAGCTCCCTCTGTTGCTAACAAGTGCTCCCTCTACTGACCTCTGCGCTACTGCAACAACTCTATGCATCTCGCATTGTTGCAAACCTCTCTGTGTCATCCTACACCATTGCAACACTCTCGTGCCTCTCGCACTATTGCAACCTGCTAGCCTCGCGTTGCCTGGGGACTCCTGCACTGTAGCACTCTCCGCTGCTCCATTCGCATCCGTCTCTACCCACATTAGCCAATCCTGCTACTCTTTCCTTGGAGCTCCCGTAGCAAGGTATAATCCAAGAGGTCGGGTACCTCAAGGATCCTGCCCCTCATCACCTATAGTCCTCCTAACTATAGCTCAATGTCTCCCTACTTCTTCTCAAGTGGCACATGAGCACTCATGGCACAATCTCATCCTCCTCGACTTCTTTCTCCGCCTTCGCTGGCACTACCTTCGAGTCAGAAGCCTATCCCTTACACTTCTTCCTTGGACACTGGTTCACATAGTGACCCAATTCCCCACAATGGAAGCACTTGACCTTGGAGAGGCCCTTCTTCTTCCTCTTCTCCTGCATTCACACAGATGCCAAAGTCGCATCCTCTTCCTTCTTGATCCTGACCCTTTGTTGTTACTTCCCATCTTGGTTAGCCGTCTGATCTCTTCTTGACGAAGAGCCGCCCATAGTTCTTCCCAATTTGGAAGACTCGCCCTGCCCAGTATGCTATGGACAAATGTCTCCCACTCCTTGGAGACTATGTTAACTGCGGTCCTCGCCATCAACTCTTGATCCAACATGGCACCTATGGAAGACAGTTGGTCACAGATATCCTTCAACCGACCAAGGAAGAGATCTATCTACTCTCCCTTATGCATCTGATATGACCTTAGCTGATTTTCCAGGAGCATCTTCCTCTACACGAAAGTATGCTGGTACAATGTCTTCAAAGTGCCCACATCTCCTTTGCCGTTTCCTTCTCGGCAATATGTTGGACCACATGATCCTTGACCCCATCAAGGATGATGCACTTTGCCTTAGCCATTGCCTCCACGTACCTTCATTAGCCACCGGGTCAACTAAGATAGCCATTACCCTCAAGGCGAAGCCCTTGATATGATGTCCGTCTAGAATGGACAAGATCCAGGCCCTCCAGACCACAGAGTTGGACGCTCCATCTAGCCTATCCTGATCTCTTAGCCCATTCACGGCCATCTCTCTGCTCTTCTCTGTCGACTCTTCCGAGTCTCTCTACTTCCCGCCTAGAAGTTCTCGGTTCCACTCTTGCTGATTCTCTCTACTTCCCGTCTAGAAATTCTCTTCTCGACTCCCTCTGAGTCCCAATTACCCTCCTGGAAATCTTTCTGCCAACCGTCAAGTTGCCCCTCTCCAATCATCTGTGCAACTGCAACATTGATCCGGATTCCTTGGCTAGAAATTCGCCTCGGCAGCAACTCCCTCTACCTTGGTCTTGCCCTGTTAGGTACTGTTCTGACCACAGTACCCACCAGCGTTGCTCCCGCAAACTGCCCACAGCTTCCTTCGCCCTAGAAACTTAAGGACTGAGCCTCTAGGCTCTGCGCAATCATGGCTACAACAAAAATAACTCCCTTGGCCACTGCGTCAACCCTCGTGGTCTCTGCGTAAGCCTCTTTCTGCCCTCCTCAGCCTATGCGTTGGCCTCTCTCTAGCCCGGACTGGTGACGCAGTCCCTCTGCGTCAACCCTTCTTCTGTCGCTTCTGCAAGGATAAGCTTCTGTCACTCGAACAGTTGATTCTGCTGCAAATGGTCTGCTTAGTTGATGCCTTCAGCTCTACTGTGATCTGCAACCACACTCTGATACCATGTTGAATTTTCTAAGTCTATCCGTCAGAAAATTAATCTGTATTTTGTTGGTTTATTTCTTCTACTTGTAAATTTTGAACAAGTTATTTAAAACATTTAAATATCGAAATAAACACAATACAGTCACAACATCTACAAATCATCAACTGAAAGAAAACAAGCACACAAGTGACACTGTTATTTTTGGACAAATGTCCCCGGAAAAACCCAATGCGGGAAAACCGGTGCAGCTATTCGGAGGGTTTATTATTATGCAGTATTTCCTTGAGTACAATTGGGTGCCTAGTTGGCTCACCCGAAAGAGAAAAATACATGGCAGAAATACCTATATATTCAGAAATAGGTATTCAGAAAACCTGTCCCACGAAACCCTCTCCAGCAACTCTGAATCTCAACGCTGGCCCTTCTGGCCTCTGCGTCAGCCCCAGGACCCTTTGTGTCAGTCCTCTAAGGCATTGCGCAGCCTTTGGGACCCTCTGTGTCACTCCAACAGCCTCTACGTGGATGACGCAATCCCTCTAGCCTTTGCGCTGTCTCTGTTGGGCTTTGTGTGGCCTGAACTGGCTACTGCTCTCACTCTCCCTGCTTCTGCGCTGGTCTCTCAGCACTGTCTCTACCTCTCTATCTAGTACTCACTGCCCTTCGCTACTGATCACTGATTCACTTTTGCTTAGCAACCCCGCTCTAGCAAAATGAATGACTCATCACTCTGGTGTGTTCTCCAACTAACTCTCAAGCATCTTCTTATACTTTTCTCGTTGGTCCTTCAACGACCGAGATTAAATCAACAACTAAGATTAGATTTGGTCCATGAATTTTGGAACCTTCTAACCTAGTTTTATATTAATACCCATTAATATTTTATTTTTCCTAAGTTTAGACTTAGGAACTCCATTAAAAACATTAATTATTTTAATATCTCCCAAACCGGGTACAATCTGTCCAAACTATTTCTGGGTCTTGGAGATCTCATGTGCTTTAGCCTCTTCACCAATTTTAATGGCTAGAGCACATCCGATGCTACCCCAAATCAATATGTGCAGAAGGTGATTAGGACAACAAGTCTTTTCTATTGTTTGGGACAGCATGGATTTGTCATTGTTTGGCTCGACAATATTATTATGCATGACACGAGTGTATCCAATAATGTCATCATGAGTGACATCATGAGTCAATCCAATAATGTCATCATGAGTGACATCATGAGTCAATCCAATAATGTCATCATGAGTGTATCATCCTATATCCAACTATCCAACAATGTCATCATATACTTGTGCAATGATAAGTCATAGTGCAACGTAAATTTCCCATTAGGAGAGCTCCAAGGCACTCTTCCAATCATGTCATCAAGACCATCATCAAGTGTGGTCATTCATCAAGTGTATGACATCATCAAGTCTAGTCCTTCATATGACATCAAGGGCTTCAAGATCATCAATCAAGGCATATGATTGACACTTGGCACTTCTTAAGACTTCTTCATTAGTGGCTTGACATATTAATTGATAGCATTCTTATCAAACAAGAGTTATGACATCATCATCTAGAACCAGGCATCTATTGCCTTCAACCTTATCATCTCATTCTAGTGTTTCATGATATTCATTAGACATCTCAAGATTATTTGGCATCTCGACCAATGCCATATTGACATCAATGACAACCTTGATTAACATGCTGGTAAATCGATCTCCAGAGTAGCAGCATTCAGTTGTCGGAGGTGATTCAATGAGATCGAAGCAATGAGAGAGGGGCAGAGATAATGAGGCCGGAGGAAGCTTTTCCAGTTTCGACGAGTGCATTGCAGAGAGGCAGCGCAGAGCCCTCTTGAGGAGATTTCCATTTTGCTGGGGAGAAGGAGAAATTTTGAGCCAGAAGCTGGGCAGAGGGTCTGAAGGCAAAGAGTATTACTTTCCCAGATAGCAGCTGACGAGACAGTGAGAGGAGATGCAGTTCCGAGCTTGTGGGATGCAGTAACTGCATAGCATAGGCTGACACAGGTGACTGTGCAGAGGGAGTAAGGAGCACCTCAATTCGAGCTGAGGTCAGTGTTGGATCACCTGTGGAGTGAGAAATTTTTTCACTAGTTATTATTGCTAGTTGTTTCTCTGTTTGGATTCCTAATTTAAGCATCCATAGATTGTACTCAATTTTCACTACTGCATAATATCAAAACCCTCAGTTGCTGCACCGGTTTTCCCAAGTTGCGTTTTTCGGGGGACTTAGTCCAAAAATAACGGTGTATTTTGTGTGTGTGCATCTATTTCTTCTAGTGTTTTTATTTATTCCGCAGTATTTTATTCGTGAAGGTTGTAGTGTATTTAATTTGACATTTGTCATAGCACACAAGAAGTAAATTGTTTAATTGAATTAACAGTTAAAAGAATTAACATCAGTTACTACAATAGGATTCGGGGTTAGCCGATTTTTCAAACTGGTCTCATAATAGAAAATCTAATTTAATCAATAATCTTTCTTAATTTCAACCAAGTGCCTAGGCTACTCATCCATGCCTCCCAAGTAAGTTGATTCTCAACTTGCTTTCCTTCACTTCATTCTATAGGGACTACCCCCCATAGCCTGTTGTTGGGAGATAGCTAGAATGGAGTGGGCAGGGATCAGAGTGACGGCCCCTGTCTTGAGCGTCATTGCGGTGCCTGTACAATCCGAGCGACAATAAGTCCACCAAGAAAAAAGGAGCCTTTCCTCTCATTTCTTTGGAGAAGCCTAATAGAGTAATGAGTCCCACATCATGGGTAAGATATTTCAAGGAAGCCTTTGCCCTTTCTCGAGACAAGAATGGTCTTGTTAATTTTCAAATTGTACATTAGAATGATCAAGTCTCTATCCCACATTGTGCTATCCAAGTGGAACCTTAGAAGGTCATCTGCTATCACCTCAATGACCTACCTCAACTCTTAAGGTTGACTTTCCTCCTACTCAAGGGAATCTTCCATGATGAAAGGTTAATGATGAGAGGATATCAAGAAGATAAACCCGCCTTTTATTAGTTACCTGAAATAATGAATTAAGGGAGGGACTAGCTTGTAGAGGATGGGTAATCTCTCACACTATAAATCCAAAACCACACTAGAGAGGATTCCTAAGTAGGATTTCCCTTAGCCCAAAAATAAACTATGGCATGAAGCAAACCAAGCTTTTACTAATGAAACCCCCTCAAGGGTCTACCTAGAAAAAAAAATTAGTGCTTACTTCACACCAAGAAAGGGGAAATTAAGAGCTATGCTTTTAACACCCCCTTCCACATGGCTAGGTTTCCCCTCGATGGATCGATCTCACTAAGCCTTACGGTCATCTTGAATCACTTATATACATAACCTTTAAGAATATATTATAAATGAAACCAAGAAAGGATAATCTTCTTTGTTGAAAAATACATCACATACTAAACATTCAACACCAATAGACACCAAGAGATATTTTTACATAACCTTTAAAAATATATTATAGATGAAACCAAGAAAGGATAATCTTCTTTGTTGAAAAATACATCACATACTAAACACTCAACATCAATAGACACCAAGAGATATTTTTATTAAGCCGCAAGGAGAGGAATACTCCAACTATCCAACCATGATTACAATGAGGAAGAAAGTGTCTTTCTTTTATATAGAGGAAGTAAATAAATTCCTTTACATTAAAATAATATTATTTTGTAGAATTTCCTTAGATCTAGGAAGGAATTTCTAGATCCAATCCTTTTCTAACATTAATAAAATGAAGATGTTCAATGCCGCATGTACAATGAAAAATGAATATATCCCCACAAAGGGGTGGATCGATTCTCCCAACTAGACAAGAAAAACTCCAACAAATATTAATCCTTGAGAATATGTATTCTTGAATAGTGGTTAAACTTTGGATGAAGTGTCCCACATCCTTTGAAGAGTCCACAAATAGTTTTCCTTTGCCAACGTCTTCCTTGGAAGAGGTTGACGTCGCTCTGAAAAGTTGTAATATTCCTAAATGAAGATTTCAGTGATAACAAAGACAAACCATAACATTCACAATGATATTTTATTCAGTAAGGAACATGTAAACAAAAATTTCTCATAAACACCCAAATGGCCAAATTTTATTAATCAAATATGTCGGAGTACAAGAAGTTGGATGAGGTGCACCTAAGCTTGCACAAGGCAAGATACAAGCCTCAGGTGGATGATACAAAAGTGCCCAGCTACTGTGATTTTTTTTGGTCCAAGAATACTGAGTTGTCCCCTCAAAAGTTAAAACTACATTGTTGGCTGACTTCGGCCACTGATTTACCCCTTCAAAACAACCCAGAAATTTTTGTAACTTTGGGGATGCACTCCTCTCCAAAAACCCAGAAAGGCCTCGTTTTTACCTGCCAATTTCGACATTGGCCCTCCTCCAACACTGGAACTCACTGCCTATAACTGAAAACTATTGTAACTTGCTGCCACAGAGATGGAAACCTCCCCAAATCAGTCTCCCAACAATCTCTCCACAACCCAGCTCCCCAATCCTCCAGTTAATCCTCCAACCAAGTGTCCCCCTCTAGTGATTGCGCAGTCCTAAATGAGGATGACGCAAACTCTTCGACCAATAGCTCAAAGTGGGTGTTTGACAAGCTTTCCTGCTATAGATTCTCCTCTACAAAGTGGCAACTCGATATGGATCAAGGAAGCCCTCCTAGGGTGGCACTCGAAGTCTACCGAAGAGAGGGATGAACTTCACTCCTTGGGAAGCTCTTGTGTTGAACAACACTTGTAGCTTAGCTAAACAACGAAAGCAACAATGAAATTCTCAAATGATCAAAAGGCGCCAAATGTTGCTCACTTCCTCTTCCTCCTATTTATGCTTGCTCCCTTGTGCCCCACGTGGGTCCCATCAAATATTTCGATCCCCACTTACAAAAATCAAATTGCCTTCATGGGGTGCATATTTTTGGGTGAGTTAGTGGCCCCCACAATCCACTAAAAGCACATTGACCCCCTTTTCCTAAGTTCTCACATCAAATTTTCTTATAGCCAAAAATAACAAAATTGTCAAAAATTGATTTTCTCCTCACCTTGGGAAAATTATTAGGAAGGGACATTACAATCCTCCCCTCCCGGATGTTGCTTGTCCCTAAGCAACTGCAAAACTGGATGCCGCAAGATTTGTTCACTTTCCCACGTGGCATCCTCTCCTGGCAAATCCTTCCATTTGACCAGGTACTCCCTGATCACCTCGTTACTCAACTTCTTCTCTCGGGTCTCCAATATGATCTCAGGCATCAAGACCAAGTGCCCCTCATCATCCAAGGGAGGCAACTCGACCGCTTTTGTAATATGTTGCCCTAATGCCTTTTTTAGGCATGAAACGTGGAACACATTGTGAATTCGGCTCTCCTTAGGTAGCTCTAATTCGTAGGCCACCTCTCCCACCTTCTGGACCACCTTATACGACCCATAAAACCATGGGCGAAGCTTCTTTGCTCCTTTCTGCTCGAGAAAAGATTGCCTTGCAACCAGAAAACATCCCGAAAGAACAACTCGGCCACCTGGGAAGCTGAAGATCTCGATGAAACAACAAAGAAGTGGGCAAACTTGGTCAGTATGTCGACTACCACATAGATGCAGTCCCACCCCTGTGCTACCGGAAGTCCTGTGATAAAATCCATGGATATGCTCTCCCACTTCCTCTCCGGAATGGGGAGCGGTTGTAGCAAACTGGCCGGGTGACTCAGCTCCACCTTGTTCCTCTGGCAATCCACGCACTCCCTCACATGTTTCAGCACATCCCCTTTAAGTCCCTGCCAGGAGAACCTCTCCCTGACAGCACGATATGTCTTGAGGAAACCTGGGTGCCTTGCTAGCGGAGAATCATGGGTTGCCTGCATGATCCTCTCCTTCAGTTGAGATCTTGGCACTAAATAGATTTGATCCTTGTAGTAGATCACATCGTCCATCACCTGGAATCGGTCATCTCGTTGCATGCCATCCAAAATGTCGCAGACCTACCTATCCTTGGAGTACTCAACCAATAGTTGAGCCTTCCAATCCTGTGTGACATCCATCAAAGATAGAGTTGTGGGTCTCCTAGAGAGGGCATCAGCTACCACGTTGTATTTTCCCTTCACATACTCTATCTCAAAGTCATAAGCCTAGAGCTTACTCACCCATTTCTGCTACCTCTCCTCTAAGGACTGTTGCTCAAGGAGGAAGCGAATACTGTTGTGATCCGTCTTCACTTTGAATCAACTGCCCACTAAATACTGTTTGAATTTGGCCAACGCATGCATCACTACCAACATCTCCTTGTCGTACACAGAGTACAACCGCTCGTGATGCTGCAATTTCCTTCATTCAAATGCAATAGGATGGCCCCCTACATCAAAACGGCCCCAATCCCCTCACCAGATGCATCACACTCCAGCACAAATGGTCGCATGAAATTCGGCAAGGCTAAGACCGGACAGCTACTCATGACCCCCTTGAGGCGCGTGAAGGCCTCCTCTGCCACCTGTGTCCACACAAAATCTCCCCTCTTTGTCAAATCCATAAGAGGTGTGGCAAGCTGTGGGAACCTTCTCACAATTCTCTGGTAATACGTACAAAAGCCCAAGAAAACCCTCAACTCGTCACATTCCTAGGTGTGGGCCAATCTAGAATTGCCCGAATCTTCTCCTGATGACCTTCACTCCATCCTCCCCAATCACATGCCCTAAGTACAACATCTATGTTAGCCCAAACTCACATTTGGACAACTTTGCATACAACTGCTGCACCTCAAGTATGCAGAGCACCTCCTCCAAATGTTGAAGATGCTCCTCCCATGTTCTGTTGTAAATAAGTATGTTGTCGAAGAAGACTAGAACAAAACATCTCAGCTGTCTACAGAACACGTGATTCATACAAGACTGGAATGTGGCTGGAGCATTGGTTAGCCCAAAGGGCATCACCAAGAACTCAAAGTGTCTGTAATGGCAGTGAAAAGCAGTCTTCGGGATATCCTGCTCCTTCATGCGAATCTGGTGGTACCCTGAGTGCAAATCTATCTTAGAGAAGTATTTAGCTCCCCTAAGCTCGTCCATCAACTCATCTATGTGCGGAATGGAGTACCTATTCTTCAAAGTATTTTTATTGAGAGCCCGGTAGTCTATGCACATGCGCAACATCCCATCTTTCTTCTTCACCAGCACCACAGAAGAAGCAAATGGACTCGAGCTAGGCCTGATGTGCCCCAACCTCAACAACTCCTGAATGGCCTGCTCTATCTCATCCTTATAGGCCTTCGGATGCTTATAAGGGGTGGTGATGACTGTGTTCACCCCCTCCTCTAGCTCAATGGTGTGCTCAAATCCACGATCTGGTGGTCTACCTGGTGGGACATCCCCATAAACCCCTTGGTGCTTCTCCAACAAGGCTAGTATATCTGGATGTATGACTTGCGTTTTTGTCCCCAACTCCAAAATTCGTAGCTCAACTACCCACTCCACATCTCCATGGCACAAATCTGCCTCCACCCGGTGGTCTGAAACTGTCTAAGGGGGATAAGAGTGCATTCCCCTCAGTGTTATCGGCTTCCCATCTGGACCCTGGAACTCCATCTAAAGCTTCTGCCAATCAGTCGTGACCTTCCCCAATGCATATAACCACTAGACACCCAACACCATATTGGTGTCTGGGACATCAACAATAACAAAATGGTCAGTGAGTGAGTAGTTCTCGATCTTCAAGGTCAACTCGGGTACGTACTTGGTACACTACATGGTCCGGTCTTCGAGTACCAAAAATGAGAACCCCTCAAAGGTAGTTGTGTAGATGCCCCTACGCTCCACCATCTGGGCATCAATGAAATTGTGGGTGGCCCCACTGTCAACCAGGACTGACACACGTTGTCCCTGTACAGTCCCCCTGATCCTGAGTGTCAAATACTTCAGCACACCTCGAAGTGAAGCGAGGACTCCCCCGGTTGGGGCAAATGGCCCTCCTCTAGGTGGTGGTGGTTGCCCTCCTGATGATGGTCCCCCTCATCTCCCAACTCCTCTCCTGCCTCGGCCTCCTCCTCCTCAGGCTCACTATCTGAGAACACCTCAATGAAATGGGCTTTGCCCTTGGTGCACTTGTGCCCTGGTGCCCAAGGCTCCTGGCACATGAAGCACAACCTCCTCCTCCTGAGGTCCCTCCGAGTGTCATCGTCCAACTGGCTATGTCCTCCATCTCTCTGTGGTGGCCTCACATCTCTGTTCCCCGATGGGGTTGTGGGTCTTGTGGGAACAAAAGCCCGGTTCTTGGGCACCACATCAATCATGTCTCAGGTCCTAGAAATGGCATCATGTAGTGATGTGGGCTTGTAAGCCCTCACCCAGCCACGCAAAGGCTCAGCAAGCCCCTCCACAAATAGCATGATCAGTCGTGCCTTCGAAATATCTGTCACCATCACTGCAAGTCTCTGGAACTCTATAATGTAGACCTTTGCGCTGCCATTTTGTCTCAAGTGGGCCAGTTCTCGGAAGTGTAGCTCCGGATCCTTCCTTTCAAACGTCTCTAACAATCTCGTGGTGAACTCCATATAAGTGGTGATGTGAAGGTGCCCCAACGTGATTAGCCCATGATACCACCACTCCTGGGCATCACCCTCCAAGTGAAGGGTGGCAAAGCGTATGGCATCAGCTTCCCTCATGGGATTCAGGTGAAAGTATGTATCAAGTTTTTGGATCCACGCCCTAGCTGAGCTCTTTGCTGACCCATCGAAATTTGGGAGTGTAATCTTCCTCGATAGCTTCTGCACATCTTTGTTGGATGCTCCTCCCCTATAGTGGCCTCCAACCCCATTAGCGCGCCTCTCCTTGAGGTGGATGTACTCTCCAAAAGACATCACCCTCTTGATCCGACCATCCAGCCCCTCATACTCATCAATGCTTGATGTGACAAAATGTACCAAATCCGCAACTAGGTCCGGCTCTCTCTCTGGCTCAGCCTCCTCTATGAAATGAGGCATTGTGGAGCGGTCATCTTGCCCACGTTGTGGGGTGTGTGGAAGCTAATAGGTATGACTACCTCCTCCCACTCTGGAACCCCCTTCACCTTGAGGTTCTCCCTCTGGCCTTCCACCCATTTGCAGTCCCATCACCTGCTACATCATGTCAATCATCAACTGCCCTTGCATCATCATCTGTTGGCT
The DNA here is from genome assembly GCA_031772625.1 of Pinus tabuliformis. Classification (NCBI taxonomy): domain Eukaryota; kingdom Viridiplantae; phylum Streptophyta; class Pinopsida; order Pinales; family Pinaceae; genus Pinus; species Pinus tabuliformis. The sequence continues at coordinate 705,636,251 of CM062816.1, read as the reverse complement.
GGCCCTCAGAGCTCTTCTAAGACATGGTCCGTGTTCCTCTGTCTAGGCTGCTCATTCTCTTCTTGGTTTTCCATCCTGCCTCTGATGTTATCCACTTCAGTGTCTGAAAATGGGTCTGGCCCCTCTTCTCTACCTCGACCCCTACCTCTGCCTCTACCACAGCCTCTCTAGAAAACTAGTCCTTGGTATCTCGGTGGCATCACCTGCTCTTGTTCCCCACTCTGGCCAAGAACATGCTCTGATACCACTGTAATATTCCTAATGGAAGATTTCAGTGATAACAAAGACAAACCATAACATTCACAATGAAATTTTATTCAGTAAGGAACATGTAAACATAAATTTCTCATAAACACCCAAATGGCCAAATTTTATTAATCAAATATGCCGGAGTACAAGAAGTTGGATGAGGTGCACCTGGGCTTGCACAAGGCAAGCTACAAGCCTCAGGTGGATGATACAAAAGTGCCCAGCTGCTGTGATTTTTGTTGCTCCCAGAATACTACGTTGTCCCCTCAAAACTACACTGTCGGCTGAATTCAGCCCCTGATTTATGCCTTCAAAACAACCCAGAAATTTCTGTAACTTTGGGGATGTACTCCTCTCCAAAAACCTAGAGAAACCCAGAAAATGTTTTGCTTGGTTTTGACCTGCCAATTTCAACCCCCTGGGGATTTCCCCTCCTCCAACACTGGAAATCACTACCTGTAACTGAAAACTATTGTAACTTTCTGCCACAGAGCTGGAAACCTCCCCAAATCAGTCTCCCAACAATCCCTCCACAACCCAACTCCCCAATCCTCCGGTTAATCCTCCAACCAAGTGTCCCCCTTTGGTGACTGCGCAGTCCTGAGTGAGGATGACGCATGCTCTTCGACCAGCAACTCGAAGTGGGTGTTTGACTGGCTTTCCTATTGCAAATTATCCTCTACAAAGTGGCAACTCGATATGGATCAAGGAAGCCCTCCTAGGGTGGCACTCGAAGTCCACCGAAGAGAGGGATGAGCTTCACTCCTTGGGAAGCTCTTGTGTTGAACAACACTTGTAGCTTAGCTAAACAGCGAAATAAACAATTAAATTCTCAAATGATCAAAAGGCCCCAAATGCTGCTCACTTCCTCCTATTTATACTTGTGCCCTCGGGCCTCACGTGGGTCCCATCAAATATTTCGATCCCCACTTAGGAAAATCGAATTGCCTTCATGGGGTGCATATTTTTAGGTGGGTGAGTGGCCCCACACAATCCACTAAAAGCACATCCACCCCCTTTTCCTAAGTTCTCACGTCAAATTTGCTTATAGCCAAAAATAACAAAATTGCCAAAAATTGTTTTCCTCCTCACTTGGAAAATTACTAGGAAGGGACATTACAAAAGTTCTAACAATCCCTTGAAATGCTTGAATATTTTTTGCACGAAGAGATAAGGTCCAACATTCAACGTTCCCCATCATTTGTGCAATGCTATTATTAAATTATGGTTTAAATTCAAATGGATGTCAATTTTCAAACAACTCCATAAAATATGGGTTAAAATGGTCCACAACCCCTTCATAATGTTTCGGGTCAAAGCATTTTTTTTCGATTTAATACCCTTTCATAATGATAACCCTTCATAATGTTTCAAATGGGTCCTTATGGTAACACCTTAAGTCAAAACATCTTCCTGATTTAATACCCCTTAATAATGTTTCAAGTGGATCCTCATGGTAACACCTTGGGTCAAAACATCTAGTAATATATCAAATGTTTCAAATGGGTCCTTATGGTAACACCTTAGGTCAAAACATTTTCCTGATTTAATACCCCTTGATAATATTTCAAGTGGATCTTCCTGATTTAATACCCCTTGATAATATTTCAAGTGGATCCTCATGGTAACACCTTGGGTCAAAACATCTAGTAATATATCAAATATTCTAGTAATATATCAAATGTCAAAACATTTTCCTGATTTAATACCCCTTAATAATATTTCAAGTGGATCTTCCTGATTTAATACCCCTTGATAATATTTCAAGTGGATCCTCATGGTAACACCTTGGGTCAAAACATCTAGTAATATATCAAATATTCTAGTAATATATCAAATATGAATCCTCTTGATAATACCTTGGGTCCTCATGATAACACCTTGGGTCAAAGCATCTCGTAATGTTTCAAATGGGTTCTCATAGTAACACCTTGGGTCAAAACATCTCCATGACTTAGGGAAGTGATCTTTAAGTGGCAAAATGGATTTTTAAAACCCCCAGTCTTGATAATATTTCAAGTGGATGCTCATGGTAACACCTTGGGTCAAAACATCTAGTAATATATCAAATATTCTAGTAATATATCAAATATGAATCCTCTTGATAATACCTTGGGTCCTCATGATAACACCTTGGGTCAAAGCATCTCGTAATGTTTCAAATGGGTTCTCATAGTAACACCTTGGGTCAAAACATCTCCATGACTTAGGGAAGTGATCTTTAAGTGGCAAAATGGATTTTTAAAACCCCCAGTTAGCAACGTGGTGTCTAAATATTATAAAACCTATTATAACACTTTAAAAGCTTCAAATAACTCCTCAAATGGGAGTCCATGACGTGGTGTCTAAATATTATAAAACCTATTATAACACATTAAAACCTTCAAGTAACTCCTCAAATGGGAGTCCATGCCTATATCTTTGGCCCAAGGACTTCCTTGGGAAACAACGAGATGATATTTTAAATAAAAAAATAAGCCATGAAAATCTCAAATAGCTATGTTGACGTGATAAAAGGATTTATCTTCCATTTCTGCCTAATAAAGTTCCAAGTGCATGTCATATTAACACTATTCATCCTAAATATTATAAAACCTATTATAACAAATTAATACCTTCAAATAACTCCTCAAATGAGAGTCCATGCCTATATCTTTGGCCCAAGGATTTCCTAGAAACAACGAGATGATATTTTAAATAAAAAATAAGCCATGAAAATCTCAAATAGCTATGTTGACGTGATAAAAGGATTTATCTTCCGTTTCTGCCTCATTTAATTTTCAAGTGGATACATCAAGGAAAGTCTATGTCATAATAAAGTTCCAAGTGCATGTCATATTAACACTATTCATCCATAAAAGCAACTCGAGTAATATCCGTGGCTGCCATGTGTCCAAATTGCTCCTCTAAATAATATACAAGCATAAACTCAACGTGGCAACTAAGACAACCTTAAATATTCCTGCATATGGCATGCCGGAATGTGTCCATGCGTGTAAATAGTTCCAACAGTGCCTCTAGATATGCAGAGTACCTCAAAGTAGGTGCACTGCCAATAAAGAAGGAATTATATTCCATTTCTATCTCATTTAATCTTCAAGTGGAGACATCAAAGAAAGTCCACATCATAACAGAGTTCATATCATAAAAAGTTCCAAGAGTTCATATCATAAAAAGTTCCAAATGTGTCCCATATCACTACTATTCATCCTCGAAAGCTGAAATAATACCCCATGGTTGTCATGTGTACAATTGGCCCTCTAAATAATATATAGAAGCATCAACTCAACATGCCAACTAGGACAACATTAAAGATTCCTTCACACGGCATGCCAAGAAGGTGGCCATGCATGCAAATAGCTCCAAAAATGCCTCAAGATAATGCAAACTACTTCAAAGTACATGCACTGACTTGGGAATGTGAAGATGACCCAAAAATCACCCATGCCATTAACCTGCAGCACTACAACGGTGTTGTAAAACTGTAGGAATTTTTTTGAAAATGCCATTGCTAAAATGGTGATAATAAGTCCTCTAGGGAATGTGCTTTTTAGCAATAAATTTAGCACTCTACGCAACCCTCTATTCTTAAAACAAAGCTCTACCTTCTTTCTTGGAATGTAAAAGGGATAAGAATCCTAGGTCGTAAGCATGTTTTTCATGGAGAAATTTGAAAGTTAATTCTAAAATATAGTATCCAGTAATTTTGCAAGAGACCAAGTCTACTAAGATTGAGCTCCAAAATTGGATTAGTTATTCTTGGAATGGTCGAATGGTCCCTTCTGGACTATGGATCATTCTCAAGGAAGGAAGGGCGATTTTCGCTCGTAGTGAAAATTTTCAGTATAGTGACTAGTTTTATGGGATACGTAAAACACATTGAATGCTCCATGAACATCCCCATATTTCCAAAGTTTTATTATAGTTTTTGCTTGGACTATGGATCATTCCCAAGGAAGGGGACTATGGATCATTCCCAAGGAAGGAAGGGTGATTTTCGCTCGTAGTGAAAATTTTCAGTATAGTGACTAGTTTTATGGGATATGTAAAACACATTGAATGCTCCACGAACATCCCCATATTTCCAAAGTTTTATTATAGCTTTTGCTTGTAATCTTGACAAGTTGTGCATATGGATCACTCTATTGGTTTAGTAAAGAGAGTTGGGATTTTGTTAAGTATATTCTCTCAATATCATTTCAACTCGATTGAATCTATGGGAGTGGATGGCTTTTTCCCTTCCAAATGCAAAGAAGGTTATTAGTGGAGATTTATTAGTGGAGATTTCAGTATGGTAGAATGGGATGATTGATCATGGTGGTGGTGGAGGAGCAATTGTTAATGGATCTAAAAAAGAATGCTTGGGAGAGATGCAAGATTGCTCTTCTAAAAAGTTATGTTTGGGAGAGATGTAAGACTGCTCTTCAACTCTTTGACCCCAATTAGATGAACCATGTGACATTGGACTCTAGTGCCTCGTCCAAATTCAATAAACCATGTGACATTAGACTCTAGTGTTTATTTCCCACGATACAAGAAATTTTGTATCCCCATTTGTCATCCAACTAGCCAGCGGCCCTATGAAGGCACACAAATACTTTAAATCATAGCTCTCATCGTATGCCCCTGTGAGTGCTTTCTCCCATCTGGCATGCTTCTGGAAGGAAGATGGGTCATTTGTCAAAGGTTACATTAACCATTTTTGTAATTGTTCGCTCACCAATATGGATCATAGACAAGTCCCTATGAAGGCACACAAATACTTTAAATCATAGCTCTCATCGTATGCCCCTGTGAGTGCTTTCTCCCATCTGGCATGTCAGTTCTTTCTCCCATCTGGCATGCTTCGGGAGGGAAGATGGGTCATTTGTCAAAGGTTACATTAACCATTTTTGTAATTGTTCGCTTTCATTTAATGTGTTGGTGTATGCTAATATGGATCATAGACAAGTTGAATGATTGACCACTCTTGATTGTAACTTATTAATGCTTCACCTAGGAGGCCATCCTTTGCCCCTACTCTAGTGTGACCTTCGCTGAGGTTCTTTGTTCAAGAGGAGCACTAATAGGAGGAACTAATGTTGTTTTTCCACAATCTTCGTGTCTAGGATAGAATCTTAATTCACTAACGCTACCAAAACAAGAATAACAACGAAGCTGGGTCATTTGTCAAAGGTTATGTTAGTGTCAGTCTTTCCAGCCTTCCTCCAGTGATCAAATATGCTCTTACAAAGTGATTTTGAAGTGTCAAGGTCAAATTTTGTCATTTCAGTGAGTCTTCAAGCAAAATTTGGTCACTAGGCATTAGGTCTAGGGTTTGCTTTCACTTTTCTCAAAGTTGTCCAAATGGCAGTCCATGTCATCATTCAGCTGAGTCTATCATCATTCATAGGGTTTTCATTATCATCTCAGTGTCTAATGAGTCTTTTTACAACTTATTCATGCTTCAGTTGTGCCTAGGCAAGGTCATTTCCCTCTCCTAGGGTTTTGAAGGCAATTTCTCTTGGGCGGCTAAATAATCAGCAAAACTCATATCCTGATGTTCATACACCTTCCCCTATCCTTAATGTACCTTATCAAACACTTCCCAACACTCAGATCCCCAAAATTCCTCATTTTTTGCACAAACCCTAGTTTGTAGCTACAACCTGGCAATTTTCTAGGTTGGGCCTGTGTTTTGCCCTTTTGGACCCCTTCCCCTCGCTCAATCTCTGAGATTCCACTTTCCCCTACTTCCTAACATCCCTCCCCACTCCCAAAAATTTCCCCAAGAATTTAAAAGCCCCCTATCCCCTTCATTTCGCTTCATTTCGACAAAATTCCTTGTTTCACACATCGGGACAAGTTTCACTCAAATGATGTTTCAGAGCAATCAAAGATGAATTTTGGGAAACTGAGAGAGGTTTTTGTCCACAACATGCCAAGGAAGAAAAACCTCCTTCACTTTTTGCACAGGTGTCATGTTTTGAGAGAAATGTCAAGAATGTCATTGCCTTAGGAGAATCAAAGACACCTCTGAAGTGACCTTGGAAAATCAAGTTTTCTCCTAGCTTGGTTGGCCAAATGATTTTCTTGATGGGTAACATGATAACTAGACACAAAGAGCTTTCCAATGAGCTATCATGAGCTCAATGTTTTCTCCTAGCTTGGTTGGCCAAATGATTTTCTTGATGGGTAACATGATAACTAGACACAAAGAGCTTTCCAATGAGCTATCATGAGCTCAATTTGCGGTTGAGGAAGGCATTCAAAAGCTGACTGCAACAACACTCTTCCTTGAGGCAGCCTCATTTGGCACTTTTTGACCAGTCTTGGGAGATTTGATTTTTGATAGGTCAAATGAACTCCAAATTGAAAAATTCCAGTTGGGTTGGAAAGTAGACTCAAAGACCTTTCCAACGAGCTATCCTGCACCCGATTCCGATAGCGGGAAGGCCTCCAAAAGCCTCCTGCAAAACGCGACCCGTTGAGCCAGGTGCGCGACCCGTCAGAGGGTTGTTTCCAGTACAGTTGGGAGATTTGATTTTTGATAGGTCAAATGAACTCCAAATTGAAAAATTCCAGTTGGGTTGGAAAGTAGACTCAAAGACCTTTCCAACGAGCTATCCTGCACCCGATTCCGACAGCGGGAAGACCTCCAAAAGCCTCCTGCAAAACGCGACCCGTTGAGCCAGGTGCGCGACCCGTCAGAGGGTTGTTTCCAGTACAGAAAAACAACGGCCGCGACCCGTTGGGCGTGGTGCGCGACCCGTTGAACTGTATTGCTGCAAACTCCAAACAAATTCGCTCAAACGCCCTCCAAGCTATCAAATCGTTTGAGGTAGGTGTTCTAAACATGGAATGGTTGCTGGTTATGAATGGTGGATGTCATGAACATGTTTAATGATCAAAATTTTGCAAGTGAAACTCCTTCATATGACTGCAATGTTGATGTTGAAAATGTGCTAGGGTTTGTGTTGTTTCAAGGTGTTTTTCCCTTTGTGTTTGTTTCCCTCCTTCCCCTTTCACTCACACTTATATGTATATCTTTTTTCCCATACCATTTTGTAAATGAAATGCAAACCCTACCCCTTTCCCAAAGCATCAAAAATTCAAACCCTAATTTCCCTCCACCATATGCATGTGTAAATAAAAGAAAATGTTGGTGAATATGTCAGCATATTTTGTGCATATGTTTCCCTATCTCCCCTATTAATACATGTATGCATATTCCCATGTTCACTATCATACATGTTTTTCCCATATGCAGTGATTTTTGTAAATGATTTCCTAATATCCCTGATTATAAATATGTACTCCTATATGCATAATGGTTTGCAACATTTTCCTTAAAAATTCCCTGTTATATTTATATATTCCCAAATCCTTGTTAAAAGATCCCTCCCCTAACATTTCCCTCATGTCTTTTTCCCCTTGAAACAACATAGAATTCAACACTTTTAAAGGCAGAAACAGCAGTACATTTTGTCCACTCTGCTCCTTAAACAATGTCAGAAACCGAAACATATGAGCAAAGTGATGACCAAGCATCCGTTTCCGAGATTGAGGTACAGAGGAGGCCACATAAGGGTGGAAAAGGGAGGACCATCACAACAGCATGACATCCCTGTCACTAGACATGTCAGCTCCTCACCTCTGATTACCTATCAGAAAGGCCCAAGGGCCTTATTTGCAGCAGCCAGGTGAGTACTATCTCCACAGCAGGTGGAAGGGGTCTCGCCTTCATCATCGGCTCAGCGAGTGTTATCTCCACATCAGGTGGAAGGGGCCTCGCTTTCTTCAGCAGCACAGGCAGCACAGAGGGGCAAGCAGCCCATGATTGATGAGGGACCATCAGGAGTTCCAGATATTGAGCTTGTTGATCTTGAGGCTAGTTCTCCGAGCCAAGAGGCAAAGGAGATCATTCAGCACCTTAGAGCTGAAAATGAGGTATTGAAAAAGAGCTAGAAGGTGCACAATGGACAATTTCATACCTGGAGCAGCGCAACAAATAGTTGGAGGACGAGAAACTTCTTGATGAGTTGTGGAGCATCCGTAGTGACTGAATCTTGAACCGAAGAAGGCCCGGTGATCTAGTGCCAATGGAGCGGGAGTCTATGCTCATCCAGGAGAACGCACACTTGGAGAGGCTGTTGGCTAAGGCCAACCAAGAGAAGAAATTGCTGAGGAACATGAAAAACCATTACTGGGCAAGAATGCATGTGTGCAAGGCCAAGATGAAAATGTTTCAAAGGTGGTTGTCCGAGGCCCTTAAAGGGAAGAAGAAGACCAATCCACTCTGTATCTTGGCTGAGGCTTCACTCAAAGATCATGGCACTCAATAGCCTAGCCACAGCTCAAATCCCAAAATTTTTTGAGAATTTTGGGTAATTTTGGCATTTTTTGGTAATTTACAGGTTTTGGCTCTTTAACGGGTCTCACCCCCCGTGAGACCCTTTGTCATGGCAACTCCTTTTCACAAAAATTCAGCATTTCCTGATTTGTTATGCAAATTTACATATGCCCATGGATGGATTTGAGTTTTTATGGAGTTTTGGGCCTCCAGAAGGTCAAAATACATGCAAAATTTGACTTTCTGCCACTTTTTTGAACTGCAGAAAGCTGTCTTGGGAGAATTGGTTTTTGACAGGGCAAATGAACTCCAAATTCAAAAATTCCAGTTGGGTTGGAAAGTAGACTCACAGACCTTTCCAACAAGCCTACTCTTGCCCAATTTGGACACCTGCAAGTACCCCAAACAGAGCTCCAAAGGGGCGCGACCCGTCAGGCAGGGGGGCGTGACCTGTCAGGCAGTTTTTTGCCAGATTGCACTGTACAGCCCAGAAAATGCAGATTTGACTCAGTTTGACTTGTTGGGGTTGAAGATGATTATCTTTGATGTAATTTTTGTAACTCTAAGACACTTTTACTCTTGTTTAACACTTCTAGAAGATTCATTCATGAAAAGGGTAAATATTAAATGAATGAATTGGTTTCCTAGCTTATAGAGGCAAGTTGTTTTGACTGCCTAGATTTTAGTGCTCAGTTTAGAATTAGTTGAAACAACTCCTAGAAGGATGAGCTCGACCCCTAGAGGCAAGGGAAGAGGTTGGCTTGCCTATATTATGTATTTTCTTAATCATTTTCAGGGGTTGGAAGGTTGGACTCTTGAGGGAGAAGCTATCATTGTATTATTTCACTGTATCTATGCAATTTTTGGCTAAGGAAGACCAGGGTTTTGCAGTCCTCTTTGGGAATCTTGTGGACTCATGTGTTGATGGTGTGTTTCTCAATGTTCTTGTAAGCTTTGTTATGTGATTCATTTCCTTTCTTTACTTCTGCACATTAAACAAATGAAGTGTTAAAGTAAGAATTCACGCTTGCCATGCTCTGCTTTTAAGTTTGTTTAATTTCAATGTTTTCTACTGTCTAAAGAGAATTCAAAGTTATTGTTTGCTCTCTTTAGCTCTTCATCTTTCTTTCCTGACCATCCACTTCAGTTAAAGGCATCAACACTGTCTCCTACCTCTTCCCAAGGAACCCCCTGCAGAAACTGTGTCAAATCCCCGCACCCAAAATTCCAATTCCTCAATTTGCCACCAAAAACCCAAAAAACCCCAAATCAACCCTTTAAATCAGTTTACTAGCCTAATGTCAGTGTTACCTTGTTGGTCATCTCATCCCATTGAAGATCTGCCGAGATTGACCGGAGAGAGCCTTCTCCTGCCCCGTAGGGCTAGCTACGAGGCTAAATGGTTTGATGTAGCCTTGAGGTTTACCTTTCTCAGCCTGACGTGAAATTTCAAGCGCTAACAGGTTACATTAACCATTTTTTCAATTGTTCGCTTTCATTTAATGTGTTGGTGTATACTAATATGGATCATAGACAAGTTGGAGGGAAGATGGGTCATTTGTCAAAGGTTACATTAAACATTTTTGTAATTGTTCGCTTTCATTTAATGTGTTGGTGTATACTAATATGGATCATAGACAAGTTGAATGATTGACCACTCTTGATTGTACCTTATTAATGCTTCACCTAGGAGGCGATCCTTTGCCCCTACTCTAATGTGACCTTCGCTGAGGTCCTTTGTTCAAGAAGAGCACTAATATGAGGAACCAATGTTGTTTTTCCACAATCTTGGTGTCTAGGATAGAATCTTAATTCACTAACGCTACCAAAACAAGAATAACAACGAAGCTACTTTGCACAATGGAATATAAACAACAGTAAGTCTACTAGTACACAAAATATGCACAACTTTTTACACAAGTATGTACAATAACACAATCTTTCTTATATTAATCCAACTAATATATTACAACAAACTAGGGCTCCCGTATCAGGGATAATGGTCCTCAAACATCCACAAGTACAAGAATACAAAATACAAGATAATCTGACGGTTTAGCTAATGTAGTCGACGATCATAGCTTCTTTTCCATATCATGTACGCTATGGGTCCTTTGCTTCCACTCTGCAGCATCTGTCTCTATCAATGCTCCAAGTCCATCTAGCCACTGAATCTCGGCTATCCAATCTGCTCTCATGTTGATTTGTCCATCAACGCATCAACACATCAAGGCTCCTATCGAGTTGTTCAAAACTCCATTTGTGAACAACTCACAACTGCCCACTATGGTCTTCCTGCGCTGCTCCAATGAAGATCAACAAAGGGCACAAAGGGTTACCACCTATCACCACCAAATGTCGCTTCTCCAATGATGAACACGGGCTATCAAATTTTCTCCTCAAGCTGGCCAAACCATGAGCTCCAATATGCCTCCTCTAGTAGCCTCCTTAGTCCATCAAGGAGCTACTTAGGCTACCCACACTTCACCCAACTCATAGCTTTCCAAAGTCCTCCTTGTCTACTTCTCTAGGAATACTTTGGACACCTACTTGTTGCCCTCCACCAACCACAAGATGACCAATACAACTAATCTTCCAATCTGGTCCAAAACTAGACCCAACACCTAGCAAGAATCAAGGAGAAACATATCTTGTATACATCTGGGCTAGTAGTTGACTGTTGTAGGTGTTGTTTCCTGGTTAGGGCTTCCAAAAAATCCTAGACAACCCTCTCCTTATGCTCCCAAACACCTTTACTCAACTAGGTCCACCTCAAACTAAATGTTGTTGCCCCTTGCTATCAAGTTGGACTGGTCTGCACCCTTGGTAGGCCTTTTGGCCCCCTATTCCAAGCAATTTCAGACCTCGGCCCCCTCTTGTAGCTTTAGTCTAGAGCTGCAACCTATTCTTGAGGTTTATACCATGCAAAACAGGTCCAAGAACATGTCAAATCAGCCCCCAAGTGCTCCCTTTCTACTCAGCCTTCCTGCAGATTGATGTGGCGCCCAAAAAAGTATAGGAAAGGCTCCTCCTAACCTGCGGCCCCAAACATAAATATTCTCCCTCTTATGCGAGCTCCTATCTCACATTTGTTTGCTCATGTGTTGCACCAATGGATGCCTAAATGAGTCTCCATCACCTTGAATTTATACACAATACAAGGGCTCCATCAAATTTGTCCAAGAGGGCTTCCCAACTGTCACAAGCTTACTCAAACACTAAGCTAACCTTAACTCATCATGCACAAGCCCACACAATATCTTCAAAAATCAATATCTCCACATAAACAACTAGGATTTCGATGATTTTCGATGCGTCCAGTTCGTCTCAACGTCCTCTATCATCTAAATCCATCACAAATCTAGTAGCCTTTATGGATTCACACCCACATGCTTGGGAGAAAAGTCCACACCTTGGGTTCCAAGCCCATAAAGCCCTTTCATGGTGCTCCAACCTCCAAACCCCGAACCCTAGGGCTTGGAGTACCTCTCATGCTACAAATTCCAACACTCCCTCTTAGTGAGGGAGGTACTTCCAAGACTAGGAAGTAACTCGTCATCATCATTGTCACTACTCGCAACACTTGCCCAACTCCTGGCGCCCATGATCACAACAATCCCCGTAGCATGGACTGCGCCTCTCTCGGAAGTGTCACTATCACTAGAAGCCTCCTGCTTCTTCTTCTTCTCTTGTATTGTTTTCCAATCCCTCCATGATTCCTTCATGTCAGGATGTAGAAGCACGCTTATTCCCCATTGACCATGTGCTCTTCTTGGGTTGCAAAGTCTCCCTCTGAACTTGAAAGCTCTCTCTAGAACCTAACAACCTCTAAGCCTCTAGAACCTGGATGTTTGTCTCTAGAACCTGTATCTACTCCACTGAAGTTTGCTTTTGCTCCTACTTCTCAGGAACCTTCACTTGGTCCTCCTCCTTGTTAGTTTTTGTAGCATTGGATGTGTTCTAGCCTTGAAATTTTGTGGAGAGGCTATCATACAGGAGATCTCCAAAACCCAGAAATCGTTTATGGAAATTCCACCTAGAAATGACTTAATTAGATTATTAGCCAGTTTTTAAATATTTCCTAAGGTTAGACGTAGGGAATATGGTTAATTAATCAAATGTAATTAAGTCAAGGCATGAATGATCTAGAAACTCACACGGATCGAATTCAAGTTAATCCTAGCCATCGGTTAAGAGTTAATCTTGGCCGTTGGAATCCCAACAGAGGATTATAAGAAGAAGTCGATGGGCACATGGAGCAGACATTTGAGCAATTTGATTTCATGAGCAGATCGATTTCCTGAGTTGCAGCAGTCAGTTGCCGAATACAGAGCTAGTGAGATCGAAGCAGTGAGAGAGGGGCAGAGACAGTAAAGCCAGAGGAAGGATTCCAGATCTGGTGAGTGCAGAGGAGTCACAATGAGGCTGACACAGAGCTGCGCAGTAGCCTCTAGAGGCAAAGTCAATTTGTTGGGATAGATTTACGTTTTCAGTTCCAGAGGCCGGGAAGGAGTTCCAGAGTGTCAGAGAAGCGTCTTTTTGGTCTGCTGAAGGCAGAACAACTTCATCAGAGTCCAGTTTGAGGCAAGTCGTCCATCCAGCTACGCAGAGCAACGCAGAGGCTGATGTAGTGCCTTAGAAGGCCAAAATTTGGAAGGCGAGTTGTGCCGGGAGATTCCCTGTGGAGTGAGGAAAATTCCTCTCCAAAATTTTTGCCAGTATTTCTCTGTAGGATTTCCAGTTTCAACATCCAGTTGTACTCAAATTATTTCATTGCTGCTTAATATTAAAACCCTCAGTTGTTGCACTGCTTTTTCCATGTTGGGTTTTTCCAGGGACTTTTGTCCAAAAATAACTATGTTATTTTATATGTGTGTGCTAGCATTTCTACCAACGTTTATTCTTCCGCAATTTTATTAGTGTAGATTGCAGTGTGAGTTATTCAGTATTTGTTGTAGAAAACAGTAAATAAATTGTTAAATTAAAATAACAATTAGGAGAATAATTTTCAGTTGCTGCAATAGGATTTTGATTTTGGAATTTTCACAATGTATCAAAGCGCAATTGATCAACCGAAGAGATTAGTAGAGAAGACAGAAGGAGTTTCGTTGTTCAGTGTGGGTAGCAGATCGAAACCCCAAAGGTAGCGCAATCACCTTGCCGAGAGACCGAATTTCTTGAGGAGATTCGATTTTTCTTAGTGAGGGACAGAAAAATTTGATCTCTCCAGATCAACAAATTCCAAAGGCAAAGGGAGAAGCCCAATATTTTCGCAGAGCAGATCTTTAGCTGGACGTAGTAGTTTTGCAGTAGTTTTCTAGAGCAAACCTAGCGTCAAGTGGAAGGAAGAAGAGCACACACTGAGGGAAAATTTTCCTCAGGGAACTTCTAGTCTCAAGAAGTTTGATTTCCCTTGCAGATCAACAGTCGTTGTGAGCAGAGTTTCTCACTCCAGAAGGGAGTGCGAATAACCTAGCAACAACTGAGGAGAAGGGAAGAGGATATTTTCAACATTTGTTGAGATGGCCACTGCTGGACTTTGATATCAATAAAGGTTGGATGGAGCTTCCAACTATGTCATCTAGAAGGCAAGGATGTCCTTCCTTCTGGATGAATATGGCCTGAAGCCATATATTGATACAGTGGTAGAAGTTGCCACGGATGCAGATCAACTAAAGGAGTACAAAAAGGAGATGGCACGGGTGAAGAGGTTGATCCTAGACGAAGTCCAGGGTCATATTGTCTCACATATAGCGGCCAAGGGAATAACCAAAGAGATCTGGGAGACTCTTTCCATGCTATAATAGGGCACTTCGGAGCAACAGAAGATGTACTTAGAGGAGAAGATGAGATGCAGAAGGGGGAAGGCATAGACCCCTTCCTCACCAAGATTCAGGAAGTACGAGACCAGTTTTCTGTTATTGGGGAAGCATCTCAACCCACAGAGCTACTATGATTGGCACTTTACAGTGTCTTCAAGGAGTGGCAGGTATTCGTCCAAAGTATTTTTGGTAGAGATACCCTGCCAAGGTGGGACATGATGTGGGCCAATTTGCAGTAGGAGGATTTGAGACAAACTCTATTGAATAGCTCTATCAGTGGCAGCAACAACAAATCGAAGCAAGTGAAGGAGGAGGAGAATGTGGCTCTCACATCTAAGGGTCCTAGTCAGACATAGGGGGAGTAGAGAAGAAAGAAGAAAGACCTGTCGGAGCTCAAGTGCTTCAGATGTGGTGAGCTTGGTCACTACAGTACCTAATGTCCTCTTAGAAAGATGGACAAGGAGGAGAAGCAAGACCAATAGGCAGCATCAACAGAGATCGATAGGTTGCCCTCCGAGCTGGAGGAAGGCTTTGCTATGTTTGTTGATATACCCCCAGTAGTGAGGTGGAGTGACTTGGTGTTGTAGCCCCATTACATGGGAAGGATTATTGAGGAGTCCACCTCTTGGTTCAATACCTTGCTACAAGGGCCCACAATTTTCAGTAGAAGGATGAATCAGTGTCAAATGATTCAGTTAGATGCCAGAGTGACAGATGCAGAAACTAGTAGGAGTCAAATGTTGGGGAGCACAATGCAGAGTTGGCAACAGTGAAGTTGGCATAGTGAAGAGTCAGTAGCAGCATAGATTCCTCAGTGACAGTGCAAATACTAGCAGCATTCAGAGACTCAGGAGACAGAGGCATCATACTGATCACAGTTGATTCAATATTTAGGATGCTTCTCAGTTGTAGTTGTTGCAGTTGCAACAACAACAGATGAGAGGGAGTTGCAGTGTTGGCAGCAGTTCAGCAAGGTCAACAGCAGCACAGATGCTAGGAATATCAAAGTTGCGCAGTGGTTGGTGGGCAATAACATGACAGGAGATGATGTAGAGACAAGTTGTTGCTACAAGGTGAGCAGTAGCACTAGAACACATTCCTCGCTAAGAGGGATTATTAGTTTTTGTAGCAATGGATTTGTTCTAGCCTTGAAAGTTTGTGGAGAGGCTAGAATACAGGAGATCTCTAAAACCCAGAAATCATTTCTGGAAATTCCACCTACAAATGACTTAAAAAAATTATTAGCCAAATTTTAAATATTTCGTAAGTCTAAACTTAGGGAATATGGTTAATTAATCAGAATTAATTAAGTCAACGCATGAATAATCTAGAAACTCACACTGATCAACTTCAATTTAATTCTAGCTATCGATTAAGAGTTAATCTTGGTCGTTGGAATCCCAACAGAGAATTATAAGTAGTCGATGGGCACTTGGAGAAGACACTTGAGCAGATCGATATCCTGAGTAGCAGTCAGTTTCCGAAGAGAGAGCCACTGAGATCGAAGCAATGAGAGAGGGGCAGAGAGAGTGAAGTCGGAGGAATGATTCCAGATCCGGTGAGTGCATTTGCAGAGAGGCAGAGGGGCCACAGAGAGGTTGAATGGAGCAAAGTCAATTTGCTGGGAGAGATTGACGTTTTCAGTTCTAGAGGCTGGGAAAAAGTCCCAGAGTGTCGGAGAAGCGTCTTTCTGGTCAATAGAAGGCATAACGACTTCATCAGAGTCTAGTTTGAGGCAAGTTTTCCAGCCAGCCACGCAGAGCAGCCAAAAGGCTGACGCATTGCCTCAATAAGCCGAAATTCTGAAGGCAAGTTATGTCGGGAGATTGCTTGCGGGGTGAGGAAAATTCCTCTCCAAATTTTTCACCAGTATTTCCCTTTAGGATTGCTAGTTTCGGCATCCAGTTGTACTCAGATTATTTCATTGTTGCTTAGTATTAAAACCCTCAACTGCTGCACCGGTTTTCCCAAGTTGGGTTTTTCAAGGGACTTTTGTCCAAAAATAACTGTGTTATTTTATGTGTGTGTGCTAGCATTTCTTCTAGTGTTTATTCTTCATAGTTTTATTTGTGTAGAATTGAGTGTGAGTTATTCAGTATTTGATGTAGGAAAGAGTAAATAAATTGTTAGATTAGAATTACAATTAGGACAATAATTTCCAGTTGCTGCAATAGGATTACGGCTGTGGAATTTTCACACTTCTTCTTCTCATGATCCATAGGCATGCCCGTCAGCCTGTATAGACCATGCTCTCTAACTCCAATCAACACCCCTGCGGAGCTAGAGCCTCTGGGCCTGAGTCTTGCCTTCCCACTTTGGAACAAGACCTCAAACCCCTTCTGCTCCACTGCTGAGACATATATCACACTATATCTGAGTCCTAGTACAAACAGTACATCCTGGACATGCATAACTTGCCCTGACTCCATCTTGAATGGAACGACTCCCGATCCTCGGATTTCCTTCTGACTTCTTGTCACCCAACACCATGTGCAACTTCGAGTTCCACTCAGCTAGAGTCTTGAATACATCCTGTGACCCTGTCATATGCTTTGACGCTCCAGTTTCCATGTACCATGCAGCCTCGTCAATTGTACCCTACGAGAAATTAGAGATCAAGGCAAAGTCCTCCTCCTCAAACCTCCTAGTGAGATCATTTATCTCGGCAGAAGTGGCAACCTCGACGACCTGCTTCCCTTTCTTCTGCTTTTCATCTCCTTTCTTCTTCATCAGACATCTCATCAAAAAATGACCCATCTTGCCACAATTGAAACACTTGATCTTACTCAAGTCCTTTTGCTTGCCCTTCATTTGTGGTACAAGTGCCCCGTCATCATCTGAAGCCTTCTTCATCGAATGAAGATCCTCGTCTCGCAACTCTTCTTGAATGAAGTTGTCCCAAAACCTATTCCACTATGGCAACTTTTCTCTAGCAACAATCCCCTTGATAAAGGGCTTCCATTCATCGATGAAAGCTTTCAAAGGAATCCTCACCATATCAGAATCTGAAATAGTCACACTAATGGTGACAAGCTCATCTTGAACTTGAGACAATATTGTCAGATACGAAGCCACTCCTTCACCCTTTATCATCTTGGTGGACTTCAACTTATCCTCCAATACCAACACCCGGTTCTCGTTCTTATTCTAGAACAAATTTTGAAGAGCCATCTACATCTCATGTGCAGTGTTCTTTGTGGACAAATGAGGTATCAGGGATTCCTTCACACCATTTAGGATGATCAATCTCGCCTTCGTATCCAATTCATCGTACACTTCCAACTCCTTAGGGTCAAGACCAACTTGATCCTTTCCTTCCATTGACTATAGTTGGACAAACCCTCTAACCTGTCCTCATACCGGAGACCAACCTGCAACTTCGACATTCAAGTGAGCCCTTCACTTACAATGTGACTAGCTCCCTCTTAAGTTGTACCTCGCAGTGCACGCTTTGATTCACTATCCCTCAAAGTAGTTCAGACACACTCTGATACCATGTTGTTTTTCCACGATCTTGGTGTCTAGGATAGAATCTTAAGTCAATGATGCTACCATCCAAGAACTACAACGAAATATAAACAACAGTAAATATACTAGTGCAAAAAATATACACAACGTCTTATACAAGTATGTATAATAACCATATATTCGTTATATTATTCCAACTGATATAATACAACAATCTAGGGCTATTGTACCAGGGATAATGGCCCTCAAATATGCACAAGTACAAGAATACAAAATACAAGATAATATGACGATCGGCGATCACAGCTTCTGTGTCATATCCTGTACACTACTGGTCCTTTGCTTCCACTCTGCAGCATCTACCTCTATCAATGCTCAAAGTCCATCTGGCCACTGAATCTCGGCTATCCAATCTGCTTTCTCATTGATCGTTTGTACATCAACACACCAACACATCGAGGCTCCTGTTGATTTTTTCACAACTTCGTTTGTGAACAACTCACAACTGCCCACTATGGTCTTCCTGCACTGCTCCAATGAAGATCAACAAAGGGCACGAAGGGCCACCACTTATCACCACCAAATGTCGCTTCTCCAATGATGAAGAGGGGCTATCAAATCTGCTCCTATGGCTAGCTAAACCTTAAGCTCCAATATGCCTCCTCTAGTAGCCTCCTTAGTCCATCAAGGAGCTACTTAGGCTACCCGCACTTCAACCAACTCACACTTGTCCAAAGTCTTTGTCCAGTGCTCTAGGGCTACTTTGGACACCTGCTTGTTGCCCTCCACCAACCACAAGATGCCCAATACAACTAATATTCCAGTCTTATCCAAAACCAAAACCAACACCTAGCAAGATTCAAGAAGAAACATACCTTGTATCAATTTGACTGTTGTAGGTGTTGTTGCTTGGTTAGGGCTCCCAAAAACTCCTAGACAACCCTCTCCTTATACTCCCAAACACCTTTACTCAACTCAGTCCACCTCAAACTTAATGATGCTGCCCCTCGCTATCAACTAGGACTAGTATGCACCCTTGATAGGCCTTTCAGCCCACTGTTCCAAGTGATTTCATACCTCAGCCCCCTCCTGTAGCATCAGTCTAGACCACTGTTGCGGGGGAGCGCCCCCCCCCCCTTCGAACCCGCTCCCGAAGCGCGCTCCGGGCGGGAGCGGCTCAGGAGCGGGTCGGGAGCGCGCTCCCGTAAAAAAATTTGCGCTCCCTGGTCTGTGAGGGAGCGCTTCAGGGAGCGATCGCTCCCGCGCTCCCGGAGCGCTTTTTAATGCCCGGGAGCGATCGGGGAGTGATCGGGGAGCGATCGCTCCCTGATCGCTCCCGGGCATTAAAAAACGCTCCGGGAGCGAATTTTAAAATTCCGGGAGCGGTTCGGCGGAAAAAAATTCCGCCGGACCCGAAAAAACAAAAAAAATTAACTAATTTTTTTTGGTTTATAAGCCCAATGGGCCAAAAAAAAATCATTTCAATGAGATTGAGCTTGAGCTTGAGAGCTGAGGAAGAGCAAAGGAGCAAGGAGCAAGAGCTGAGGAGCAAGGAGCCAGAGCTGAGGAGCGAGGAGCAAGTGCCAAGGAGCGAGGAGCAAGCTTGCAGAGGTAAGTAACTTAATCATTTAGTTAGTTTAGTTGGTTAGGTAGTTAGTTTGTTTAGTTTAATTTACCTGTTTGAGTTTAAAGATCATTAATTTAAATTAAATTAATAAATTAAATGAATTAATCCCAATAAACTAAATTAATTTGCAGATTCAAGACTCAAACCCTACAAACATCAAACACGATGGACCTGGGGATTTTTATTGGCATTTTCCTCTTCCTGGTCCCTTTTCTGGTTATTATGGTGGTGGAGAGTAGGAAACGGAGGGGGCCTGAAACTGAAGAGGTGGATGAAGAAGCCGGAGGAAGTCAAATAAGTGAAAACCCCAGTGAGGAGGATGTGGAGGGTGAACATGAGGGTCAAAAAACTAAACAAGACCAAACTCCATTGTGGAAATATGTTCAGAGGCCTGAAACAGGGAGAGGGGGTGGAACCACTAAATTTCATTGCCCCCATTGCAACACTGATTTCACAGGCTCATACACCCGTTTGAGAAGACACCTTTGCGGGAAAAGGGCATGGGATGGAGAGAAACAAATAGGAATCAGAACTTGCGACGCGGTGTCAACAGCAGATAGAGCCAAATACATAAAGGAAGAGGAGGACGCCCAATACAAAGCAAAAAGATCAAGGGGTTTCTTTGAAAGCTCACAAAGAACTCCTTCAGCATCCTCCCAAGGCAGTGGATATGGACATGGAGGCTCAGGGTCATCATCTTTACGCCGTAGAACCATATCAGATTTCCTTGATGAGGGGTGTAGGAATGATGTGGATTAAAAAATTTACAGGTTCCTCTATGCAAATGGGATACCATTCAATGTTCTACGCTCACCTTATTGGCACGAAATGGTTTCTGCCATAAATGATGCCCCTAAAGGATACAAGAGCCCTGGGTATGACAAGGCAAGAACAGTTGGCCTTGATCATGAAAAAGCAAAAATATCACATTCTTTGAATAAAATGACAAGTTCTTGGACTGACAATGGGGTGTCCATTGTATCTGATGGATGGACAAATGTAAAAGGCAAGCCATTGATAAGTGTTCTTGCTGTGTCCCGAAGTGGTCCCATTTTTCTAGCTGCACATGATTACTCAGACAAGTTCAAGACCGCTATCAACATTGCAGAAGCATTGCTTGAAACAATTGAGCGTATTGGCCCATACAATGTCATCCAAGTCATCACTGATAATGCTCCTAATTGTAAGGCAGCGGGAGCAATTATTGAGGATAGATACCCGAACATATTTTGGTCTGGATGTTTGGTTCACACATTGAACCTTCTGTTGCATGATATTGTCAAAAACAAAAATGAACAATACCAATGGATTGGTGATTTGTACAAGAGAGGAAAAAAAATGATAAAATTTATTACAAATCATAGCAATACCCATGGCCTTTTCCGCAGTCACTCGAGATTGGAGTTGCTGAAGATTGCGAGGACTAGATTTGGTAGCTATTACCTCACCTTCAGGCGCCTTTTGAAGGTAAGAGAGGGTTTAGCTAGCATGGTATCAAGTCCAAATTGGCAGGTGTTAAAGGAAAGGGCTACAAATGTAGCTGACATTGCAGGTTTTGAAACGGTGGAGGAGGCCACTCTTGATGGGCAGTTTTGGACAACTGTGAGACAGGTATTGGATTTCACCAAGCCAATTTATAACATGATTCGGTTTGCAGATACAGACAAACCAGTGATTGGCGAGGTGTATGAGCAAATGGATACCATGTTGGGGGAAATAAAAGACATTGTTAATAACAGAGATCCCGACTTGTACAATCTGATTCACGATTGTGTGTGTGAACGGTGGAAAAGGCTTAACCTTCCACTACATTGCTTGGCGTATATCCTTACGCCAAAATACTACTCAGATTCTTGGTTGGGCAAACCTGCAGCAGGGGGTGGTGTTAGGACCAAACCCCATTTAGATCGAGAGGTAACTAAAGGATATCTGGATGCATTAGAAAAGTTGGTGCCTGACAGGGAGGAATGTGCAGCTGTGCGCCTTGAAATAGGCAGATACTTCACTGGCAGTGGTTTGTATGGTAACTTCCATGCAATGGACGACAAAGATAAATTTGATTCTCTCACATGGTGGGAAACATATGGCGGCGACGGACTTTTGCGAAAATTGGCATTGAAAGTTCTTGCACAGGTTGTAAATTCTTCTTCTGCAGAGAGGTGTTGGAGCACCTACAGTTATATACATAATGTGAAAAGAAACAGGCTCAACGAAAACCGAGCAGAAAGCTTGGTTTATGTGCACTACAATTTGAGGTTGTTGAGCCATTACTGTGATCGGGCTAATGAAGATCCCACATATAAAATTTGGGACAATCACCCTGAGGACGACAATTTGGAGGATGGCATTGTACATATGGAAGAACTAGAAGATGAGCTTGTACGGGATGAAGCTGAAGCAGCTGCAGCAGCCATGCCACCTCCACCTCCACCATCCAGTAGCAGTTCTCGGGGCCCGAGTCTTGTTCCATTGCTGTCGCCACCTCCATCGACACCCTCGCGTGGAGGCTCTAGTTCTGGTCGTCGGTCTGGGCGGGAGACTCCTAGAAGACCGCCAAGACCTACTTATACTCTTGGAGACTCTCGTGGCAAGGGCCACTTGTAGATTTACAGTTTACTTGTCTTTTTTAGTTTCTATTAGACTTGTCACTTTAGTTTTCATAACTGTTCAGTGTTGAGTTTTGAGTCCTTGACTCTTGACTCTTGACTCTTTCATATCATTATGACATTATGATATTTTTTGTAAACATTATATCACTGTGACAATGAAAATTTGAAGTTTGAAGTTGGGCCTTGGCAATTATAACTCATTGGTAATGATTGTGAATTATGAATATGATGCTTTGTGAAAGACTAAAGTTGTTTCATTTCATCTCATTATTCATGTTTCATTTTATAAATTTTTAACATTTCATATCATGTTAACAGTTAGAAGTTAGGACTTAGAAATATCTTCAATATTACTTCTTGTAATGGTTAAACTTGGCTTACAAGTACAACTTGTTACTTTGGTGATCAATGATGATAAATGTTATTGAATTGAATGTTATTTTAATTTATTATTTTACTAAGGTTGATGACGATTATAATTTCTAGATGATTGATGTGATATGGTTCAATGATCAATTTATGTTTTTTATGTCTATTTCATCATTCTACATGTTTTTGTTGACATATATGTATCAAAAATTAAAAAATATAAAAAATATATATATTTTTAAAAAATCGCTCCGGGATTCGCTCCCAAACCGGGAGCTTCTGAAAATGGTCGCTCCCGCTCCCGCTTCCGCTCCCGCTCCCCGCTTCCGCTCCCGCTCCCGCTCCCAAGTAACACTGGTCTAGACCTACGGCCTATTCCCAAGGTTTACACCATGCAAAACAAGTCCAAAATATGTCAAATCAACCCCCAAGTTCTCCCTTTCTAGTTGGCCTTCCTGCAGATTGATGTGGCACCCAAAATAGTATAGGAAGGGCTCCACATCTAGGTTTTCCCAACTTCGCTTGGCTGCTCCTAACCTTTGGCCCAATATAGAAATATTCTCCCTCTTATGTGAGCTCCTATCTCACATTTGTTTGCTCATGTGTTGCACCAATGGATGCCTAAATGAGCCTCCATCACCTTGTATTTATACACAATACAAGAGCTCCTTCAAATTCATCCAAGAGGGCTTGGGAACTGTTATAAGGTCACTCAAATACTAATCTAACCTTAAATCATCATGCACAAGCCCACACGATATCTTCAAAAATTAATATCTCCACATAGACAACTAGGACTTCGTTGATTTTCGATGCATCTGGTTCACCTCTACGTCATCTATCATCTCCATCCATCACATGTCTAGTAGCCCTCACGGATTCACACCCACATGCTTTGGTGCAAAGATCACACCTTGGGTTCCATGCCCACAAAGCCCCTTTTTGGCGGTCCAACCTCCAAACCCTGAACCCAAGAGCTTGGAGTACCTCCCAATCTACAAATTTCAACAAACTGATTGAAGTAGCATGTCCAAGGTAATCCATACTTACTAGATTCCATGGTTCCCTTATTATCCACACCCATTCTTTGGGTTGATTAACATTTGTCATCTTGGAGCCAAGGCCCAAAAATTCAATGCAGCTCAAAGAATGATAAAATCATATGAAACCACAACTAAATAAAAGAAAAATGCAAAAGATGGTTGGGACATAGTAAGCACATGGTGCTTACTATTCCTAGCATGAGCTCTACTCCCTTAATTAGCCATCACCTACTTCCCTAGCATATCATGCTTCATCATAAAGGAACTCTTGAATCTTCCAACTCTAATGAACAAGAAACTACTACAATCTTTAAAATGTATTGGAAAAGCATAATGTAATGTCCCTGCTTTCCTTCTTTAGGCTAGCAAAAACGGAAAATTGCTAAGGGGACAGAGGGGTTTTGCCCCAACTCTACTTTATAATGTTGTTATTAATAAAAAGGGGCAAATTATTATTAATAAAAAGGGGAAAATTGTTATTATAAATAAAAGAGGGTAAAAGGTCACTTGAGGAAAAACATCAATAAAATATTAAAAGAGTAGTTCTAGAATCTTGGAGAACATTTGATAAGTATGATAAAAAGGGATAGAAGGTCATTCCTCAATCTTTCTATTTGGTGTTTATTTCTTGTGATTGGATTTGGGCTCAAGCGAGTCTAGCTCAAGCGTGAGACCTTCAAACTAGTTTCGGTGGACATCAATTACCACCCTTGCTCGTACTCTATCGATTTCAGTGGACATCAATTTCCACCCTAGTTGGCCATTGGGGGAAATCACTTCAAGTTTCCCATTTGTCATTATTAGAGGGGTTGGAGCGAGCTTGTTGAAAGAGAAACCCTCAATCTTAAGGAAAAACTTTCGAGCAAGGTTTGTATTGCAGAGGTAAATTTGAGGAGAATGAATTTCCTATTGTGAAAGATAGCCAAGTTCTGGGCTAATTTCTTTGGAGGCTCAGCTAGTTCAGGAGGGTCGAAATCATCATCAATTTGAGGACGCTGAGACTTTGCCAATGAAATTTTCCAAAGAGTTGAATTATCTTGTGTGACTGAGAATTGCATTTGTGAAGGGGCCAAATCATTGATCACCTTAGGAGGCCAAATATTTACCTGCTAAAATACTCCAGGAGGCCAAGTGTTATCTGTTGAAGCCGAATTGACCTTAGAGGCCAGATTTATCATTGGTGGAGGCTAAATCTTATTGGAGGCTTGGGGTTCATTTGGAAACAGACACAGAGAGATTGAGGTAATCGATTTTTTGATGTGAGAAGTTCTCAGGAGGAAAATCGATTGGGGAGATCTTGCAGTAGAGGGGCAGTGAGAATCCGAGAGGACTTTCCAAAGAATACTGACAAAGAGGCGGAGAGAGCTTGCAGAGAGGCAACACAGAAGCCGGGAGAGCTGACGCAGAAAAGCTATCTGTCACGCAGAATCTAGAACTGTCGGAACAACCAAAATTGCCAGTAACTGTCGGAACAGCCAGGAAAGTTGACGCAGAGGCAGTGCAGTAGTTGGGAGAGCTGACGTAGAAACGCTGCCTATCACGCAGAATCCAAAACTGCCAAAACAGCCAGGAAAGGTGACGCAGAGGCAGCGCGGTAGTTGAGAGAGTTGACGTAGAAAAGCTGCCTGTCACGCAGAATACAGAACTGCAGGAACAACCGAAACTGTAGGGAACTGCCGGGAGAGCTAACGTAGAGGGTAGAGAAGGTGAGGCAGGGCTGACGCAGAGCCAACACATAAATAGTCGGGGTTAGCTAGTCTTGTGCCGGATCAACTAGAATTCTATGAGTGAAGTGAGGTAAAACTCACTTAGATTTTCCGCCACCATTTTGTCTGTGCCGGATCAACTGGAATTCTGCCGAGTGAAGTGAGGTAAAACTCACTTAGATTTTCTGCCACTATTTTGTCTGTAAAGGATTTCTAGATGAGCATCCTAGATTTGTGTTCAGATATTTCTCTTGCATAATAATAAACCCTAAGAGTTGTTGCACCGGTTTCCCGCATTGGGTTTTTACGGGGACTATTGTGTCCAAAAATAAGTGTCCTATGTATCTTGTTCTTTTCTCTGTTTCATGAGATCAAATATTTAATTAGTGTAGGCTACAGAAGTAATTTGCTTCAATATTCAGAAGAATAACTTGATGAATGTACTTTAAAAGTCAAGTAGGCGAAGTAGATTCAGATTTGATGCAGTAGGGGTTCCTTCAAGTCCAGGAATTTTCACATTTATGAGTTTTCTCTCAAAGTGTTCGAAGAAATGTTTGTTCACTATATGTTTGATGTAATGCGTTACAGAAGATTTTAAAAATTTGTTGGGTTGAATTAGTATATGTTAGCTTTGGTACATTACAACAGTATTAGAGCATGATTTTGGCAAGTTGTGGGTTAAAATTAAAGTGATATCGAGTGCATGATTTTGGCAACTTGTGGGCTAGAATCAAGGTGATATCGAGAATAAGAATTCCAAGACTGGAATCCAAAAGGGAAGCCAAAGATAACAAGGAAAAATGCAGATTTGAGAAAAAATTTCATGAGAGTGACAAAACTCATGGAAGCATGGGTATCATCAAAGACAACAAATAAGAAAATAGGTTGCAAATCTGAAGCCCAAAACAAGCAACTACAGAATCACAAAGAATATGGAGGAGGGTATGAGAATTACTCTTCCAAGGATCATCCTCAAGATTTTGATGATGTATGCCATTATGTGGATAGTGAAATTCCTTTTGGAGCTATCATTCGATCTGTTGATCAGTAGTTGGAGCCACATTGCTAACTAAAAATCTGGTGAAATCATCAAAGTTTTGTGAAAATTCCTAGATCTAACAATCTCAGGAATCCTATGACAACCAACTGAATCTACTTCTCCTAGATTGTAAATTACATTACAAGCTTATTTCAGATTTCTTCTTGAAACATTGAAGTAAATTACTGAAGCAACCTACACCAATTAAATATGATTCTGAAACATAGAAACTGAGCAAGGAAAATAGAAGCACATAGAACACAGTTATTTTTGGACAAAAGTCCCCAGAAAAACCCAATGCGGGAAAACCGGTGCAACAACTCTAAGGGTTTATTATTATTAAGCAATAGGAAATTCTGAATACATCACTGAATACCTCACATGGTTATTCAGTTATAGAGGGAAATACTGGCAAAAGCTTTGTGAGTTTTACGTCACATAATCACTGAGAAAAAGTCTCCGGTTGTTCCGTCTGTTGGATGAGGTGCCCTTGGCAGGGCCTACGCTGCCTCTACGTTGTCTGAGCATCAACCCTTGTAGGCACTACATCACCCAACTAGGGAATCGATTAGTAGCCCAGAGTCACTGCTCTCAGCCTCCCAGTCTCACACCTCGACTTCCGACTGTTGAAAATGACCCTCTGCTGTGACTTTCGACTTTATCTCTCTTCCTCTGTGTTGCTTCTGCTTGGCCCTGCTGGCCTTGCATCAGCGTCTGCGTCAAGGATTCTAGATCACTCACTGCCTCTCTGTTGATGTATCTCCGGCTGAGAATCTCTCTCTCTGGAAGCTCTATCCCTGCCCCTCAACTGCAAGAGATCTCCTCATACAATTTTTCCTCCTGAGAACTTCTCACTTCAGAAAAGCAATTTCCTTAATCTCTCGGTGTGTTTTCCAAATGACCCTCAAGCCCCTTCTTATATCTTCCTGTTGGACAACCAATGGCCTAGATTAAATCTTAATTAAAGGCTAGATCGTTTTGGCTTGATCTATGGGTTTTTGTAGAAGTTTCACCCCTGATTAGATTAATACCCATTAATATTTTAATTTTTCTAAGTTTAGACAAAGGAACCCCATTAAAAATATTAATTATTTTAATAAAATCACTTCTGGTTGGAATTTCCCAAAAATCTTTCTGGGTTCTTTGGAATGCATGTGCCCAAATGCTAACCCATTTCAACAAGTTTCCCACAGAAGGAAGAATCTTTGATTACCCTTTGGTTTGCAGCAGGGAAAAGACGAAAATATCAGTGACCAAAATATTTTCATCAAACTGCCATTCAGCCAATTGAAAGCAAGATTTCAAGGCAAACACCTAATGTTGAAGATATATATAGGACAGAGGGTATTTTTGACATTTGTTGAGATGGCCACTGCTGGACTTTGATATCAAAACAGGTTGGATGGAGCTTCCAACTATGTCATCTGGAAGGCAAGGATGTCATTCCTTCTAGATGAATATGGCCTGAAGCCATATATTGATGCAATGGTAGCAGTTGCCACGGATGTAGATCAGCTAAAGGAGTACAAAAAGGAGATGGCATGGGCGAAGAGGTTGATCCTAGACGGAGTCCGAGATCATATTGTCTCACATATAGCGGCCAAGGGAACAACCAAAAAGATGTGGGAGACTTTCTCCACGCTATACCAGGGCACTTCCGAGCAGTGGAAGATGTACTTAGAGGAGAAGCTGAGATGCATCAAGATACAAAAGGGGCAAGGCATAGACCCCTTCGTCACCAAGATTCAGGAAGTCCGAGAGTAGCTGTCAGTTATTGGGGTAGTGCCTCAACCCATAGAGCTAGTGTGATTGGAACTATACAGTGTCTCCAAGGAGTGGCAGGTATTCATCCAAGGTATTTTGGGTAGAGATACCTTGCAAGGTGGGACAGGATGTGGGCCGATTTGCAGCAGGAGGAGTTGAGACGAGCTCTATTGAATAGCTCCATCAGCGACAGTGGCAATGGATTGAAGCAAGTGGAGGAGGAGGAGAATGTGGCCCTCACATCTAAGGGTCCCAGCAGGGACAGGGGGAGTAGAGAAGAAAGGAGGACCTATCAAAGGTTAAGTGCTTCAGATGTGGTGAGCTTGGTCACTATAGTACCTAGTGTCCTCTCAGAAACAAGGACAAGGAGGAGAAGCAGGACCAGAAGGCAACATCACAAAGATAGATAGGTTGTCCTCCAGGCTGGAGGAAGGCTTCGCTATGTTTGCTGATATACCCAAGGAGTGAATTGGAGTGACTTGGTGTTGTAGCCCGAGAGCGCTACAAACGGGCAGAATTCTTGAGGAGTCCACCTCTTGGATCAATACCTTGCTACAGGGGCCCACAATTTTTAGTAGTAGGATGAATCAGTGTCAGTTGATTCAGTCAAATACTAGAGTGACAGATGCATAGACTAGTAGCCGCCAGATGCTGGGGAGCGCAATGCAGAGTTGGCAGCAGTGCAGTTGGCATAGTGCAGAGTCAATAGCAGCGGAGATTCCTCAGTGACAATGCAAATACTAGCAACATTCAGAGACTTGGGAGACAGAGGCATCATACTGATCACAGTTGATTCAGTATTTAGGATACTTCTCAATTGTAGTTGTTGTAGTTACAACAACAACAGATGAGAGGGAGTTGCAGTGTTGGCAGTAGTTCAGCAAGGTCAACAGCGGCACAGATTCAACGAATATCAAATTTGCACAGTGGTTGGTGGGAAGCAACATGACAGGAGATGATGTAGAGACAAGGTATTGCTACAGGGTGAGCAGTAGCACTAGAACACATTCCTCATTAAGAGGGAGTGTTAGTTTTTGTAGCAACGGACGTGTTCTAGCCTTGAAATTTTGTGGAGGCTAGAATACAGGAGATCTCCAAACCCCAGAAATCATTTCTGGAAATTCCACCTAGAAATGACTTAATTAGATTATTATCCAATTTTTAAATATTTCCTAAGTCTAAACTTAGGGAATATGGTTAATTAATCATAATTAATTAAGTCAACGCATGAATGATATAGAAACTCACACGGATTAACTTCAAGTCAATCCTAGCCATCGATTAAGAGTTAATCTTGGTTGTTGGAATCCCAACAGAGGATTATAAGAAGTAGTCGATGGGAACTTGGAGAAGACACTTGAGCAGATCAATTTCATGAACATATCGTTTTCCTGAGTTGTAGCAGTCAGTTCCCGGAGAGAGAGCCACTGAGATCGAAGCAATGAGAGATTGAAGTCGGAGGAAGGATTGCAGATCCGGTGAATGCATTTGCAGAGAGGTAGAGGAGCCACAAAGAGGCTGATGCAGAGCTGTGCAACAGCCTCTAGAGGCAAAGTCAATTTGCTGGGAGAGATTGACGTTTTTAGTTCTAGAGGCCAGGAAGGAGTCCCAGAGTGCGAGAAAAGCGTATTTCCGGTCAACAGAAGGCATAACGACTTCATCAGAATCTAGTCTAGGGCAAGCCGTCCAGCCAGCTATGCAGAGCAGCACAAAGGTTGACGCAGTGCCTCAGAAGGCCGAAATTCTAAAGGCAAGTTGTGCCAGGAGATTGCCTGTGGGGTGAGGAAAATTCCTCTCTAGATTTTTTGTTAGTATTTCTCTGTAGAATTTCCAGTTTCAGCATCCAGTTGTACTCAGATTATTTCATTGTTGCGTAATATTAAAACCCTCAATTGTTGCACCGGTTTTCCCAAGTTGGGTTTTTCCGGGGACTTTTGTCCAAAATAACTTTGGTATTTTATGTGTGCTAGCATTTCTTCCAGTGTTTATTCTTCCATAGTTTTATTTGTGTAGAACTCAGTGTGAGTTATTCAGTATTTGATGTAGGAAACAGTAAATAAATTGTTAAATTAAAATTACAATTAGGACAATAATTTCCAGTTGCTGCAATAGAATTCCGCTATTGAGTTTTCACACTTCTTCTTCTCATGATCCATAGGCTTGCCCGTCAGCCTGTATAGACCATGCTCTTTAACTCCAATCAGCACACCTGCAGAGCTAGAGCCTCTGGGCCTGAGTCTTGCCTTCCCACCCTGGAACAAGACCTCAAACCCCTTCTACTCCATTGCTGAGACATATATCACGCTATATCTGAGTCATGGTACAAACAATACATCATGGACTTGCATAACTTGCCCTGACTCCATCTTGAATGGCACGACTCCCGATCCTCAGATTTCCTTCTAACTTCTTTTCACCCAACACCATGTGCAACTTCGAGTCCCACTCAGCTAGATTTTGGAATACATCCTGTGACCCTATCATATGCTTTGACGCTCCAGTTTCCATGTACCATGCAGCCTCGTCAATTGTACCCTACGAGAAATTAGAGATCAAGGCAAAGTTCTCCTCCTCAAACCTCGACGACCTACTTCCCTTTCTTCTTCTCGCCATCTCCTTTCTTCTTCATCAGACATCTCATCAAAAAATGACCCATCTTGCCACAATTGAAACACTTGATCTTACTCAAGTTCTTTTGCTTGCCCTTCATTCATGCTACAAATGCCACGCCATCATCTGAAGCCTTCTTCTTCGAATGAAGATCCTCGTCTCGCAACTCTTCCTGAATGAAGTTGTCCCACAGCCTATTCCACTCTGGCAACTTTTCTCTGGCAACAATCCCCTTGATAAAGGGCTTCCATTTCTGGGTGAACCCTTTCAAAGTAATCCTCACCATATCAGAATCTGAAATAGTCACACTAACGGTGGCAAGCTTATCTTGAACCTGAAACAATATCGTCAGATACAAAGCCACTCCTTCACCCTTTATCATATTGGTGGACTTCAACATATCCTCCAATACCAACACCCGGTTCTCGTTCTTATTCTAGAACAAATTCTGAAGAGCCATCCACATCTCATGTGCAGTGTTCTTCACGGACAAATGAGGTATCAGGGATTGCTTCACACCATTTAGGATGATCAATCTCGCCTTCGTATCCAATTATTCATACGCTTCCAGCTCCTTAGGGTCAGTTGGCTACTTGATCGCTTTCTCGGAAAACTCCTAGATCTTGTTGACCCGCAAGACCAACTTGATCATTTCCTTGCATTGACTATATATAGTTGGACAAACCCTCCAACTTGTCCTCATACCAGAGACCAACCTGCAACTTCGACATTCTATTGAGCCCTTCACTTAGAATGTGACCAACTCCCTCTTAAGTTATACTTCATGGTGCACACTCTGATTCATTGTCCCTCAAGGTAGCTCAGGCACGCTCTGATACAATGTTGTTTTTCCACGATCTTGGTGCCTAGGATCGAATCTTAAGTCAATGATGCTACCAAACCAAGAATTACAACAAAGCTACTTTGCACAGAGAAATATAAACAACAGTAAATCTACTAGTGCACAAAATATACACAACTTTTTACACAAGTATGTATAATAACCCAATATTCGTTATATTATTTCAACTGATATAATACAACAATCTAGGGCTCTTGTACCAGGGATAATGGCCCTCAAATATCCACAAGTACAAGAATACAAGATACAAGATAATTGTTGATTTGGGGTAGCATCGAATGTGCTCTAGCCACGAAATTTGGTGGAGAGGTTGGGGCACATGAGATCTCCAATACCTAGAAAGGGTTTGGGCAGATTCTAAACAGATCAGGAGATATTAAAATAACTAATATTTTTAATGGAGTCCCTAAGTCTAAACTTAGGGAAAATAAAATATTAATGTGTATTAATATGAATCTGTGTTAGAATGGTCCAAAAGACATGGATCAAGCCAGATCTAATCTTAGCCATTGATTAGGGACTTAATCTCGGCCGTTGATATGTCAACGGGAAAAGTATAAGAGGAGGCTTGAGGGTCACTTGGAGAATACACCAGAGTGATCAGTCATTCTATTCTCTAGAGCGGGGTTTGCTAAGAGAGATAGAATCAGTGATCGGAGAGCAGTTGAGGGGCATTGAGTACATAGAGACAGAGAGGCAGAGATAGTGTCGGGATAGCAACAGAGCAGCCAGAGAGAGAGACGCAGGAGTAGCCAGTGCTCACGCAGGGCCACGTAGAGCACCAGAGGGGCCAGCGTAGCTAATGCAAAGGCTCAGAGAGCTGACGCGGGGCCTCCTGGGGCTGACGCAAGCCAAGATAGGCTGACGCAGGGCCAGCACTAGGCTAGGAGAGGCTGATGCAGTCCAGATTGGGCAGACACTGGGGTTTCTGGGATATATTGGTGCTGAGCAGTTGCCGGAAGGATTATCGGTGTTTTAGCCAGTAGATTTGTCAGAAACTAAGAGGTATTACTGCCAAGGAAATTCTCTGTTGGGTAAGCCAGTTTCGACACCCAGATTGTACTCTGATATTGCTTAATAAGAAAACCCTCAGATAGTTGCACCGCTTTTCCCACACTGGGTTTTTCCGGGGACATTAGTCCAAAAATAATGGTGCCATATGGTGTGTTTGTTCTTGTTTCTTTTAGTTGCTCATCTGTAATATGTTGAGCATGCTCTAGTGTTTATTTTCAGTATTTACATTGTAAATAACTTGTTAAGGAAAATAACAAGTATTTTCAGTATTTACATTGTAAATAACTTGTTAAGGAAAATAACAAGTAGGTGGGAATAAATCAGATAAAGTGCATGGAGGGTTTCTAACTAAGTAAACTTAGAAATTTCAACATGGTATCAGAGCGTGATTGCAGATCATAGGAGGACTAAAAGACATCAGCCAAACGGAGCAATAGCAGCAGAAAACAGCTGTCCCGAGGTGACAGAAGTTGTTTCTACCAAAGCCAAGGAGTGTGATGCAGAGCCAATGAGGGCCACGCAGCGGAAGCCGGGAGTTGTGCAAAGCCTCAGGGAGGCCAGCGTTGCTAACGTAGAGGGTCAGAGGGCTAACGCAGGGCATCCCAGGGCTAATGCAGACCCATCCGAGGTGACGCAGGGCCAACGTGAGGCAGAGAGGGGCTGACGCAGTTCACAGAGAGGCAGTTGCTGGGGTCTAGAAGGTTGCAGGAATATTGCAGAGTGGAGCTGGTGAGGAACTGTAGTCAGAACAGTACTTGACAAAGCAGGGCCAGAGGATTTGTTACCGAGGGTTTCTAGCCGAGGAACCAGGATCAGCAATGCGGCTGCACAAGTCAATCAGAGTAGGGTGCATCTCGACAAGCAGCAGAAGGATTTCTAGGAGGGAAATCAAGACTTAGAGGGAGTCCATAAGAGAACTTCCAGACGGGAAGTAGAGACTCAGAGGAGTCGAACAGAGAACTTCCAGGAGAGAAGTAGAGGAGCATCATGGCACTACACGGGGTAAGAGACCAGGATAGACTGGACGGAGCATCGAACTTCGCAGTCTGGAAGGCCAAAATCTTATCCGTGCTTGACAGAAATCGTGTCAAGAACTTCACCTTGAAGGTAGTAGTTGTCCCAGTCAACCCTAGTGATAATGGCAGGTACGAGGAGGCGATGGCGAGGGCCAAGTGCATTATCCTTGACGGGGTCAAGGATCATGTGGTACCACATATAGCCGAGAAGGAAACGAAATTTGAGATGTGGGAGGCTCTCAAGAAGCTGTACCAGCATACCTTTGTGCAGAGAAGAATGTTCCTTGAGAATCAGATGAGGTCATATCAAATGAAGGGACAATCGATTGACACCTCCCTCAGAGGACTGAATGAGATTCGAGACCAGTTGACTACTATAGGAGCGACACCGGATCAGGAGTTGATGGTGAGGACAACCCTGAATGTTGTCTCAGAAGACTGGGAGGTATTTGTCTAGAGTATGCTGGGCAGAGGGACACTTCCACCATGGGACGAGATGTGGGTAGCTCTTCGCCAGGAAGAGATCAGACGGCAGTCAAAGATGGGTAGCAGCAGCAAGGGAATCAAAGTCAAGCACGAGGAGGAAGATGTGGCCCTAGCATCTGAGGGAAAGCAGGAGAAGCGAAAGAAGAAAGATCTCTCCAAGATCAAGTGCTTCCGCTGTGGGGAGCTGGGTCATTATGCAACCCAGTGTCCAAGGAAGAAGAGTAAGGGAGAGTCTTCCGAGACTAAGGTAGCGCTAGTACGGTCAGAGAAGGAAGTTTTGACAGACGATGACTATGCCATGAGTGCACACACGCCACTTAAGCGGAAGTGGGGAGACATCGAGCTATAGTCAGATGGACTATAGGCGATGAGGGGCAGGATCCTCGAGGTACCCAGCCTCTTGGATTAGACCTTGCTATGGGAGCCCCGAAGAGGAGTAGTAGGACTGGCTAGGTGGGTAGAGACAGAAGCGGATGGAGCGGGAGAGAGAGCTACAATGCAAGAGTCCTGAGACAGTGCAAGGCTAGCAAGCTGCAGCAGTGCGAGAGGCACAGGAGTGTTGCACCAGTGCAAGATGGCACAGAGAGGTGTGCAACGGTGCGAGATGCAGGGAGTTGTTGCAGCAACACAGAGGTCAGAGAGGGAGCACTTGTCAGCGGCAGAGGGAGCTTCAGCATTAGTGGGTGTCTCTAGCCCAACAGGGAGGTCAGTTGGGAGATCAGCTGCTTACTTCTCAGTAATTGAGTTGCAGTGCAACAGTGGGCAGCACGATGCAACATGATGAGAGGAGTTGCAGTGCGGATGCAGTGTTGGGAGAAAGGACCATCAACAGCACGAATGTAGAGGGAGTTGTCGTACAGATTCAGCAGTGGCAGTGGCAGAACCATGGGCAGCAGTACAAGATGCAACAGTGCAGAGGATGTTGGGCAGGAAGGCCTAGCATCAGCACAGATACCGATGCCGGATGATCAGAGTAATACTTAGTGAGGAGTATTGCTAGAGCACAGTCCTTGCTAAGAGGGAGTGTTGATTTGGGGTAGCATCGGATGTGCTCTAGCCACGAAATTTGGTGGAGAGGTTGGGGCACATGAGATCTCCAATATCCAGAAAGGTTTGGGTAGATTCTAAACAGATCAGGAGATATTAAAATAATTAATATTTTTAATGGAGTCCCTAAGTCTAAACTTAGTGAAAATAAAATATTAATGTGTATTAATATGAAGCTGTGTTAGAATGGTCCAAAAGACATGGATCAAGCCAGATCTAATCTTAGCCGTTGATTAGGGACTTAATCTCAGCCATTGATATGTCAACAGGAAAAGTATAAGAGGAGGCTTGAGGGTCACTTGGAGAATACACCAGTGATCAGTCATTCTATTCTCTAGAGTGAGGTTTGCTAAGAGAGATAGAATTAGTGATCGGAGAGTAGCTGAGGGGCATTAAGTACAGAGAGACAGAGAGGCAGAGATAGTGTCGGGCTAGCAGCAGAGCAGCCAGAGAGAGAGACGCAGGAGCAGTCAGTGCTCACGCAGGGCCACACAGAGGCAGCTAAGTGTTGCACAGAGCACCAGAGGGGCCAACGTAGCTGACGCAGAGGCTCAGAGAGCTGACGCGGGGCCTCCTGGGACTGACGCAGGGCCAGCGCTGGGCTAGGAGAGGCTGATGCAGTCCAGATTGGGCAGATGCTGGGCTTTCTGGGGAAAATTGGTGCTGAGTAGTTGCCGAAAGGATTATCTAGGGTTTCAACCAATAGATTTGTCAGAAACTGAGAGGTATTACTGCCAAGGAAATTCTCTGTTGGGTAGGCCAGTTTCGGCACCCAGATTGTACTCTGATATTGCTTAATAAAAAAACCCTCAGATAGCTGCATCGGTTTTCCCACATTGGGTTTTTCCGAGGACATTAGTCCAAAAATAATGGTGTCATATGGTGTGTTTGTTCTTGTTTCTTTTAGTTGCTAATCTATAATATGTTGAGCATGCACTAGTGTTTATTTTCAGTATTTACATTGTAAATAACTTGTTAAGGTAAATAACAAGTAGGTAGGAATAAATCAGATAAAGTGCATGGAGGGTTTCTAACTAAGTAAACTTAGAAACTTCAACAATAATATGACGGTCGACGATCACAACTTCATTGTCATATCTTGTACACTTCGGGTCCTTTGCTTCCACTTTGCAGCATATGTCTCTATCAATGCTCAAAGTCTGTCTGGCCATTGAATCTCGGCTATCTAATCTGCTTTCTCGTTGATCGTTTGTACATCAACACATCAGCACATCGAGTCTCCTGTTGAGTTTTTCAGAACTCCGTTTGTGAACAACTCACAACTGCCCACTATGGTCTTCCTGCACTGCTCCAATGAAGATCAACAAAGGGCACGGAGGGCTACCACTTATCACCACCAAATGTTGCTTCACCAATGATGAACACAGGCTATCAAATCTGCTGCTATGGCTAGCTAAACCTTGAGCTCCAATATGCCTCCTCTAGTAGCCTCCTTAGTCCATCAAGGAGCTACTTAGGCTACCCGCACTTCAGCCAACTCACAGTTGTCCAAATTCCTTGTCCAGTGCTGTAGGGCTACTTTGGACACCTACTTGTTGCCCTCCACCAACCACAAGATGCCCAATACAACTAATATTCCACTTTGGTCCAAAACTAGACCCAACACCTAGCAAGATTCAAGAAGAAACATACCTTGTATCAATTTAGGCTAGTATTTGACTGTTGTAGATGTTGTTTCCTGGTTAGGGCTCCCAAAAACTCCTAGACAACCTTCTCATTATGCTCCCAAACACCTTTACTCAACTCAATCCACCTCAAACTTAATGATGCTGCCCCTCGCTATCAACTAGACTAGGATGCACCCTTGATAGGCCTTTCGACCCCCTATTCCAAGTGATTTCAGACCTCGGCCCCCTCCTGTAGCTTCAGTATAGAGCTACAGCCTATTCCTGAGGTTTCTACCATGCAAAACAAATCCAAAAATATGTCAAATCAACCCCCAAGTTCTCCCTTTCTAGTTTGCTTCCTACAGATTGATGTGGCACCCAAAATAGTATAGGAAAGGCTCCACGTCTAGGTTTTTCCAACTTCACTTGGCTACTCCTAACCTGCGGCCCAAAATAGAAATATTCTCCCTCTTATGCGAGCTCCTATCTCAAATTTTGTTTGCTCATGTGTTGCACCAATGGATGCCTAAATGAGTCTCCATCACCTTGTATTTATACACAATACAAGGGCTCCATCAAATTCGTCCAAGGGACTTGCCAACTATTATAAGGTCACTCAAACACTAAGCTGACCTTAAATCATCATGCACAAGCCCACACAATATCTTAAAAAATTAATATCTCCACATAGACAACTAGGACTTCATTGATTTTCGATGCGTCTAGTTCATGTCAACGTCCTCTATCATCTCCATCCATCACATGTCTAGTAGCCCTCACACATTCACACCCACATGCTTGGGTGCAAAGCCCACACCTTGGGTTCCAAGCCCACAAAGCCCTTTTTTGGCGCTCCAACCTCCAAAGTCCAAACCCCAAACCCGAGGGCTTGGAGTACCTCCCAATCTACAAATTTCAACAACTGATTGAAGTAACGTGCCCATAGGTAATCCATACTTACTAGATTCCATGTTTCCCTTATTATCCACACCCATTCGTTGGGTTGATTGACATTTGTCATCTTGGAGCCAAGGCACAAAATTCTCCCCTAGAGGTCAATGCAGCTTAAAGAATGATAAAATCATATGAAACCACAACTAAATAAAAGAAAAATGCAAAAGATGGTTGGGACATGGTGCAAATCCTGGCATGAGCTCTACCCCCCTCATTAGCCATCACCTACTTCCCTAACATATCGTGCTCCATCATAAAGGAACTCTTGAATGTCCCAACCCTAATGAACAAGAAACTACTACAATCTTTAAAATGTATTGGAAAAGCATAATGTAATGTCCCTGCTTTCATGAGCGTGAAGATACCCTTCTGAATAGCCTATCTTGTCTCCTTTAGGCTAGGAGAAAAGGAAATTGCTAAGGGGACAAAGGGGTTTTGTCCCAACTCTACTTTATGATGTTGTTATTAATAAAAAGGGGCAAATTATTATTAATAAAAAGGGGAAAATTGTTATTATAAATAAAAGAGGGTAAAAGGTCACTTGGAGTAAAAACATCAATAAAATATTAAAAGAGGAGTTCTCGAAGCTTGGAGAAGATCTGATGAAGTATGATCAAAAGGGATAGAAGGCCATTCCTCAATCTTTCTATTTGGTGTTTTTTCCTTGTGATTGGATTTGGGGATTTGGGCTCAAGCGAGTCTAGCTCAAGGGTTTCAGGCGAGACCCTCAAACTAGTTTTGGTGGACATCAATTACCACCCTTACTGGTACTCTACCGATTTCGGTGGACATCAAATTCCACCCTAGTTGGCCATTGGGGGAAATCACTTCAAGTTTCCCATTTGCGATTATTGCAGGGGTTAGAGAGAGCTTGTTGAAAGAGAAACCCTCAATCTTAAGGATAAATTTCTGAGTAGGGTTTGTATTGCAGAGATAAACTTGAGGCCGAATTTCCTATTGTGAAAGATAGACATGTTCTGGGCTAATTTGTTTGGAGGTTCAGCCATTTCAGGAGGGTCGAAATCATCATCAATCTGAGGAGGCTGAAACTTTGCCAATGAAATTTTCCAGAGAGTTGAATTATCTTGTGTGGCTGAGAATTGCATTTTTGAAGGGGCCGAATCATTGTTCACCTTAGGAGGCCAAATATTTAACTGCTAAAATACTACAGGAGGCCAATAGTTATCTGTTGAAGCCGAATTGACCTTAGAGGCCAGGTTTATCATTGGTGGAGGTTAAATCTTATTGGAGGGTTGAGTTTCTTATAAGCCAAAATCAATGAAGCAATTACAACCTTTCTAGAGGGCGAGTTCAGTCAATCTTTGAGACTGAGTTTCTTCATTGGTAGACTGAGATTTATTGGGTTGAATTCATAAGCCTGATTCCAGCTTGAAGAAGACAAGTTCCTAGTGCCAAATCAGTCATTTTTCTAGATCATTAAATTGCTACAGGCAAGCTATAATAATTGTTTCAGAAGGGTCGAGACTGCCTCAAATTTCAAAGGTGTGACTTCATTGTCAAGGAGGCAGACTCTTGCATTTCAAGGGTCTAATATTCTCTCCAATCAGATTCTATTTACCAGAACAAATTGACAGTAGCAGAGGAACTATAATATTTAGTAATCTTCAAATTTCCAGCGGAGAACATTTGTGATGCCAAGGAGAAGCTCCCGGTTCATGATTTGATGTTTTGCATGTGTACTCTTCCATTAAAGATTAATAAATACTTTGATTCTACCCTTGAAACAAATTTTTATCAGTTTTTATGAGTTTTCTCTCAAAGTGTTCGAAGAAATGTTTGTTCATTTCAAAGGTGTGACTTCATTGTCAAGGAGGCAGAGTCTGTTGCATTTCAAGGGTATAATATTCTCTCCAATCAGATTCTATTTACCAGAACAAATTGACAGTAGCAGAGGAACTATAATATTTAGTAATCTTCAAATTTCCAGCGGAGAACATTTGTGATGCCAAGGAGAAGCTCCCAGTTCATGATTTGATGTTGTGCATGTGTACTCTTCCATTAAAGATTAATAAATACTTTGATTCTACCCTTGAAACATATTTTTATCAGTTTTTATGAGTTTTCTCTCAAAATGTTCGAATAAATGTTTGTTCATTTCAAAGGTGTGACTTCATTGTCAAGGAGGCAGAGTCTGTTGCATTTCAAGGGTATAATATTCTCTCCAATCAGATTCTATTTACCAGAACA
Source organism: Pinus tabuliformis (assembly GCA_031772625.1). NCBI lineage: Eukaryota > Viridiplantae > Streptophyta > Pinopsida > Pinales > Pinaceae > Pinus > Pinus tabuliformis. Next base: position 705,596,398 of record CM062816.1, on the reverse strand, counting down.
AATTGACAGTAGCAGAGGAACTATAATATTTAGTAATCTTCAAATTTCCAGCGGAGAACATTTGTGATGCCAAGGAAGCTCCCGGTTCATGATTTGATGTTTTGCATGTGTACTCTTCCATTAAAGATTAATAAATACTTTGATTCTACCCTTGAAACATATTTTTATCAGTTTTTATGAGTTTTCTCTCAAAGTGTTCGAAGAAATGTTTGTTCACTATATGTTTGATGGAATGCGTTAAAGAAGGTTTTAAAAATTTGTTGGGTTGAATTAGTATATGTTGGCTTTACTCTCAAAGTGTTCGAAGAAATGTTTGTTCACTATATGTTTGATGGAATGCGTTAAAGAAGATTTTAAAAATTTGTTGGGTTGAATTAGTATATGTTAGCTTTGGTACATTACAGTGGTATTAGAGCATGATTTTGGCAAGTTGTGGGTTAAAATCAAGATGATATCGGGCTAAAATCAAGGTGGTATCGAGAATAAGATTTCCAGGACTGGAATCCAAAGGGACAGCCAAAGATAACAAGGAAAAATGCAGATTTGAGCAAACTTTTCATGAGGGTGACAAAACTCATGGAAGCATGGGTATCATCAAAGATGACAAAGAATAAAAGAGATTGCAAATTTGAAGTCCAAGACCAGGAGCTACGGAATCACAAAGAATATGGAGGAGGGTATGAGAATTACTCTTCCAAGGATCATCCTCAAGATTTTTATGACGTATTCCATTATGTCGATAGTGACATTCCTTTTGGAGCTATCACTGGATCTGTTGAAGCAGTAGTTGGAGCCACATTGCTAACTGAAAATCTAGCGAAATCATCAAAGTTTCCCACAGAAGGAGTATCTCTGATTTCCCCTTGGTTTGAAGCAGGAAAAAGAGGAAAATATCAGTGACCAAAATATTTTCATCAAACTGGCATTCAGCCAATTGAAAGCAAGATTTCAAGGCAGATACCTAATGTTGAAGATATATATAGGACAGAGGATACCCAGTTTCCAGGGTGGAGCAAGGAAATAGTAGATAGTGATTATGCCTTAGGATCAGCTATGTATTTTGAATAGATCTACACTTGGAGGGCATTTCAGCAATTTCCTAAGGCTAATTTGACACAAGAAAGTTAGAAACTACATGATATTGACATAGACACTTCAGACTTGGAAGATCAATATTCTGAACTGTCTAACAACATAACCACAGTTTATGATTGAAGCAAGGGAGGATCATTTAATGAAGGTCAAGGAGGAGCTGACTTGGAAGAGATATCAAAATGTAGTCAAAAATTGAATTCTTCTCATTATCATGTATCTAGTTCATTCGAGGGTGGGTTTCTACATCATCTGTGAAGATGGGACTTGGGGAAACATTACAGGCTATAAGTTTGTTGGCCTGCTTGAAAGTTCAACAGAAATTCCTATTACCCACCAAAAGTGGGAGATCGCATAGGAAAATTTATCTCTTGGTCATCTCTTCCAGCCAGCAGCCCTTGACAACCACCCAGTAGCCATTGTGATGTGCCATTATTATCTCAGACAGCAGCCCCTGACAACCACCCAGTAGCCATTGTGATGTGCCATTATTATCTTTGCCACCTGCATCAATTCTATCATGTATGTTTTCTCACCCATTTTTCAAGAGCACATCTTGGAAGGTGGGAATCCGACCGAAAGGTATTTTATTCATTATGAAAACAGGGACTTCTGCGTGTTTATAATTGTTGAAATTTCTATGTCTGACACGTTAGAAATCCCTACTGCATTATCTGGTTTATTTTCTCCTACTTGTTCTTTTCATTAACAAGTTATTTATAAGTATAAATACTGAAAATAAACACAAATGCAGCCTTAACTCATATACAAATCAACAACTGAAATAACTGAGACAAACACACAAGGGACACCGTTATTTTTGGACAATTGTCCCTAGAAAAACGCAATGCGGGAAAACCGGTGCAACAAATATGAGGGTTTTATTATTATGCAGTTTTTGAATAAAACTAGCGTGCTAGAAATGGCTCACCCAATAGAGAATGTCCTCGGCAGTAATACCTCTCCTCGGAGACAGATATTCCGGCTGATCAATCACCGAATGAACAATCCCACAACAACTACGACAGCGCCCTAGCTGGATAGCGAAAACTGCTCAAAGCTTCTCTACTGCTCTGTGTCACTCTGCAGGGACTGCATCACCCTTCCCAGTGCACCAACACTCAGTCTGCCCCACGAAAAATCTCTCAACGCTGCCTCTTGGCCTTGCATCAGCCCCTTGGCTCTCTGCATTAGTCCTTAGACCCTCTGTGTCACACACCCTGGCCTCTTTAGCCTTTGCGTAGCTCCCAGCTGCCTCTGTGTCAGCCTCTCCAGGCTTTACGCTATCTCTTTGGCACTATCTCTGCCTCTCTACTATGTATTCTCGGCCTCGCCCAAACTGCCCCTCGCTGCAACAGATCACTAGCTCGATTCTCTCAGCAAAACCCCGCTCCAGAAAATCGAACTGACTGATCAATTTTAGTGTATCTCCAACTGACCCTTAAGCCTCCTCTTACACTTTTCCTGTTGAGTCTTCAACGGCCGAGATTAAGTCCCTAATCAATGGCTAAGATTAGATTTGGCTTGATCCATGTCATTTAGAACATTCTCACCCAGTTTTATATTAATACCCATTAATATTTTAATTTTCCTAAGTTTAGACTTAGGAACCCCATTAAAAATATTAATTATTTTAATATCTCTCCAACCAGGTGAAATTTCCCCAAACCATTTCTGTGTCTTGGAGATCTTATGTGCCTTAGCCTCTCCCCCAATTTTCATGGCTAGAGCACATCCGATGCTACCACAAATCAACAATAATTTGGGCATTTGGTTATGGATTATGAAGTGACTTGGAAGAAGGAAGGGTTTGACCGTGGTTTTGATCCCTCACCTTAAAATGGAGGGTTAATCCTCAATCCTAGTCTAGTGGGACCTCCCCTAATGACCCATGGCTTTAGGAAGGGCATTACTTGGGAAACTTTGGTTGAGATAGCATGGTCCTGTTTTCCCATTCCATACTATTACTTCCCTCTGTACATTAAGAGCCTTATACTCCACCTCCCATCGTCGGGTCCACTTGACCATGGGTTCACTAGGATTTAGCACACCCCCTCCCCTTTTTTGCATATGTAGGTCAAGCTTGGAAATTTTTCCTTGAGAGGTTGATGCAGCTAAAAGAAATGGGAAGAGCATGTCATGGCCACAAGTAAGAAACAAAAGAAAAAAAATTATAAAATGCAAAAGATGGTCGTGATATTAACATTAGCATGTGGGAAAAAGCCAGGCATGAGCTCTACCTGTGAAAATTCTATCACTGCAACAACTGATTTACTTTTCCTACTTATTTCACCATAAGTTATTCATGAAATTTCTTCAATAAACATCAAAATAAATACTACTGTAGATATCACACCGTAATACAGAAACAAACATATGCACAAAAATCAACACATTGACACAGTTATTTTGGGCTAATGTCCCTGGAAAAACCCAATGTGGGAAAACCGATGCAGCAAGGGAGGATTTTATTATTCAGCAATTTTCTAGTACAATAGGGTGCCAAACTGGCTTACCCACAGATAGACAAATTTTCCAGCACTTCTTCTGAACCCAGCGTCAGCCCTAGTGACCTCTGCGTGACCTGAAACCCTCTGCATCAGCTTGTTGAGACTCTGCGCAGCTTCTCTGGCCTTCTGCGTCACTCCTGCAGCCTCTGCGTGGATGACGCAACCCTGCTGGCTTTGCGTAGTCTCTGTTGCATCTGCGTGGCTCCCTCTGGCCCTGCGTCTGCCTGTTCTGCCCTGTGTTGATCTCCTGTCTCTCTGTTTCGTACTTGCTGCCCCCTGACTACTCTCCAGACCACTGGTTCAATTTCTCAGCTAACCCCGCTCGAGAAATTGAACTGACTGGTCTCCCTCAGTGTATTCTCCAAGTGACCCTCAAGCCTCTTCTTATACTTTTCTCGTTGACAAATCAATGGTCGAGATTAAGTACCTAATCAACGCTAAGATTAGATCTAGCTTGATCCATGTCTTTTGGACCATTCTAACACAGTTTTATATTAATCCACATTAATATTTTAATTTCCCTAAGTCTAAACTTAGGAACTCCATTAAAAATATTAATTATTTTAATATCTCCAGAACTATTTAGAATCTGCCCAAACCCTTTCTGGGTATTAGAGATCTCATGTGCCCCAACCACTCCACCAAATTTCGTGGCTAGAGCACACCCGATGCTACCCCAAATCAACACTCCCTCTTAACGAGGACTGTGCTCTAGTAATACTCCTCACTGTGTATCACTCTGATCATCCGACATTGGTCCCTATGCTGATGCTAAGCCTCCCTGCCCAACATCCTCTGCACTGCTGCATCCTGTACGACAACTCCCTCTGCATCCGTGCTGCTGCTGGTCCTTTCTCCCAACACTGCATCTACACTACAACTCCCTCTTCATTCGTGTTGCTAACACACTCATTTCTACGTCTGAAAGGGGTTCTTTACCATCCCCATCTTTTCCCTGAAGTAGTCAAATTTTGACTTTCCAAGGGCCTTGGTGAGGATATCTGCCACCTGTTCTCCTGGAGGAGTATAGCTCAATTGTACAGCTCCTCGTTGGACACAGTGTCTGTTGATTTGGGGTAGCATCGGATGTGCTCTAGTCACGAAATTTGGAGGAGAGGTTGGGGCACATGAGATCTCGAATACCTAGAAAGAGTTTGGGCAGATTCTAAACAGTTCAGGAAATATTAAAATAACTAATATTTTTAATGGAGTCCCTAAGTCTAAACTTAGGGAAAATAAAATATTAATGTGTATTAATATGAAACTGTGTTAGAATGGTCCAAAAGACATGGATCAAGCCAGATCTAATATTAGCCGTTGATTAGGGACTTAATCTCAGTCGTTGATATGTCAACAAGAAAAGTATAAGAGGAGGCTTGAGGGTCACTTGGAGAATACACCAAAGTGATCAGTCACTCTATTCTCTAGAGCGAGGTTTGCTAAGAGAGATAGAATTAGTGATCGGGAGTTGCAACTGAGGAACATTGGGTACAGAGAGACAGATAGACAGAGATAGTGCTAAGAGAGCAGCACAGTAGCCGGGGAGAGTGACGCAGAGCCAGCCAGGGCTCACACAGGGCCACGCAGAGGCAGCCAGGAGATGCGCAGAGCCTCAGAGAGGCCAACGTTGCTGACGTAGAGGGCCAGAGGGCTGACGCAAGGCCTCCTAAGGCTGATGCAAACCCATCTAGGGTGATACAAGGCCAACGCTGGGCAAAGAGGGGCTGACATAGTCCAGAAAAGGCTGACGCTGGGGTTTCTGGGGCAGATTGGTGCTGAGTAGCTGCCGGAAGGATTATCCAGGGTTTCAACGAGGAGATTTGTCAGAAACTGAGAGGTATTACTGCCAAGGAAATTCTCTGTTGGGTTGGCCAGTTTCGCCACCCAGATTGTACTCTGATGTTGCTTAGTAAGAAAACCCTCAGATAGCTGCACCGGTTTTCCCACAATGGGTTTTTGCGAGGACATTGGTCCAAAAATAATGGTGTCATACGGTGTGATTGTTTCTGTTTGCATTAGTTGTTGATCTATAATATGTTGAGCATGCACTAGTGTTTGTTTTTTAGTATTTACAATTGTAAATAACTTGTTAAGTAAAATAACAGGTAGGTAACAATAAATCAGATAAAGTGCATGGAGGGTTTCTAACTAAGTAAACTTAGAAACTTCAACATGGTATCAGAGCGTGATTGCAGATCACAAGAGGACTAAGGACATCAGCCGAGCGGAGCAATAGCAGCAGAAAATAGCTGTCCCGAGGTGACAAAAGTTGTTTCTAGCAGAGCGGCAACAAAGGAAGGGTGACGCAGTGCCTATGTCATCAAGGGTGAGCCGGGAAGAGGTAGCGCAAAGGCTAAGCAAGGCAAAGAGAGCCTCACACAGAGCCACGTAGACGCTGGGAGGGCTGACGCAGTTGGCTGAGGAGGTCGGGTTGCTGGTGTCGAGATTGCGCAAAGCGTAGGAGCTCTCATTTTCAGGTTGATAGGGTTTAGAAGGTTGTGGGAATATTGCAGAGTGGAGCTGGTGAGGTACTGTAGTCAGAACAGTACCTGACAAAGCAAGGCCAAGAAGAGTTGCTACCAAGGGTTTCTAACCGAGGAACCCAGATCAGTGGTGTGGTTGCACAAGACGATCAAAATAGGGGGCATCTCGACAGCGACAGAAGGATTTCTAGGAGGGAAGTCGGGACTCAGAGGGAGTCTAGAAGAGAACTTCTAGACGGGAAGTAGAGACTTAGAGGAGTCGAATAGAGAACTTCCAAGAGGGAAGTAGAGGAGCATCATGGCACAACACGGAGTAAGAGACCAAGATAAGCTGGACGGAGCATCAAACTTCGTAGTTTGGAAGGCCAGAATCTTATCCGTACTTGACAGAAATCGTGTCAAGAACTTCGCCTTAAAGGTTATAGCTATCCTAGTCGACCCCAATGGTAATGACAAGTATGAGGAAGCAATGGCGAGGGCCAAGAGCATCATCCTTGACGGGGTCAAGGACCATGTAGTACCACACATTGCTAAGAAGGAAACGACACATGAGATGTGGAAGGCCCTCAAGAAATTGTACCAGCATACTTCTGTGCAGAAAAGAATGTTACTTGAGAATCCGTTGAGGTCATATCAGATGAAGAAGAGAGAACCAATCAACACCTTTCTCGGAGGACTGAATGAGATCCGAGATCAGTTGACTGCTATAGAAGCCACACCGGATTAGGAGTTGATGGTGAAGACGACCCTAAATGCAGTCTCAAAAGACTGGGAGGTATTTGTCCAGAGTATACTGGGCAGAGGGACACTTCCACCTTGGGATGAGATGTGGGCGGCTCTTCGCCAGGAAGAGATCAGATGGCAGTGGAAGACGGGTAACAACAGCAAGGGGATCAAAGTCAAGCAGGAGGAGGAAGATGTTGCCCTAGCATCTGAGGGAAAGCATGAAAAGCGAAAGAAGAAGGATCTCTCCAAGATCAAGTGCTTCCACTGTGGGGAGCGGGGTCATTATGCGACCCAGTGTCCAAGGAAGAAGAGTAAGGGAGAGTCTTCCGAGACTAAGGCAGCGTCAGCAAGGGCAGAGAAGGAAGTTTTGACAGACGATAATTGTGCCATGAGTGCACATGCACCACTTGAGCGGAAGTGGGGAGACATCGAGTTGTAGTCAGGCGCACTACAAGCGATGAGGGGCAGGAACCTCGAGATACCCAGCCTCTTGGATTAGACCTTGTTACGAGAGCCCCGAAGAGAAGTAGCAGGACTGGCTGATGTGGGTAGAGATGGATGCGGATGGAGTGGCAGAGAGAGCTACAGTGCAGGAGTCCCGAGACAGCGCGAGGCTAGCAGGCTGCAGCAGTGCGAGAGGCATAGGAGTGTTGCACCAATGCAGGATGGCACAGAGAGGTGTGCAACAATGCGAGATGCAAGGAGTTGTTGCAGCAGCGTAGAGGTCAGAGAGGGAGCACTTATCAGCGACATAGGGAGCTTCAGCATCAATGGGTGTCTCTAGCCCAACATGGAGGTCAAATTGGGAGATCAGTTACTTACTTCTCAGCAACTAAGTTGCAGTGCAGCAGTGGGCAGCACAATGCAGCATGATGAGAGGAGGTGCAGTGCGGATGTAGTGCTGGGAGAAAGGACCAGCAGCAACACGGCTGCAGAGGGAGTTGTCGTACAGATGCAACAGTGGCAGTGGCAGAAACATGGGCAGCAGTACAGGATGCAACAGTGCAGAGGATTTTGGGCAGAAAGGCCTAGCATTAACACAGGTACCAATGCCGGATGATCAGAGTAATACTCAGTGAGGAGTATTGCTAGAGCAAAGTCCTCGCTAAGAGGGAGTGTTGATTTGGGGTAGCATCGGATGTGCTCTAGTCACGAAATTTGGTGGAGAGGTTTGGGCACATGAGATCTCCAATACCTAGAAAGGGTTTGGGCAGATTCTAAACAGTTCAGGAGATATTAAAATAATTAATATTTTTAATGGAGTCCCTAAGTCTAAACTTAGGGAAAATAAAATATTAATGTGTACTAATATGAAACTGTGTTAGAATGGTCCAAAAGACATGGATCAAGGCAGATCTAATCTTAGCTGTTGATTAGGGACTTAATCTCGGCTGTTGATATGTCAACATGAAAAGTATAAGAGGAGGCTTGAGGGTCACTTGGAGAATACACCAAAGTGATCAGTCATTCTATTCTCTAGAGCGAGATTTTCTAAGAAAGATAGAATTAGTTATCGGGAGTTGCAGCTGAGGGGCATTGAGTACAGAGAGGCAGAGATAGTGTCGGGAGAGCAGCGCAATAGCCGGGAGAGTGACGCAGAGCCAGCCAAGGCTCAAGCAGGGCCACACAGAGGCAGCTAGGAGCTGCGCAGAGCCTCAAAGAGGCTAGCATTGCTTACGCAGAGGGCCAGAGGGCTAACGCAGGGCCTCCTAAGGCTGACGCAGACCCATCCGGGGTGACGCAAGGCTAGCGCTAGGCAGAGAGGGGCTGACGTAGTCCAGAAAAGGCTGACGCTAGGGTTTCTGGGGCAGATTGGTGCTGAGTAGCTACCGGAAGGATTATCTAGGGTTTCAGCTAGGATATTTGTCAGAAACTGAGAAGTATTACTACCAAGGAAATTCTTTGTTGGGTAGACCATTTTCGGCACCCAAATTGTACTCTGATATTGCTTAATAAGAAAAACCTCAAATAGCTGCATCGGTTTTCCCACATTGGGTTTTTCCGGGGACATTGGTCCAAAAATAATGGTGTCATATGGTGTGATTGTTTCTGTTTCCTTTAGTTGTTGATCTGTAATATGTTGAGCATGCACTAGTGTTTATTTTTCAGTATTTACAATTGTAAATAACTTGTTAAGTAAAATAACAAGTAGGTAGAAATAAATCAGATAAAGTGCATGGAGGGTTTCTAATTAAGTAAACTTAGAAACTTCAACAATCTCTGACAAAGTGACACCGGATATCAATATGCTTCGACCTATCATGAAACACTGGATTCTCAAAGAGTTTGATGCAACTCTGATTATCACACATGATCCTGGTCGCCTCCATATTTCTTCTGAATAAGTTCACCAGCAGTTTTCTAAGCCATATGGCCTCACACGAGGTTGTGCTTACTGCCATATATTCTGCCTCATATGAGCTCAGAGCCACGCATTTCTGTTTCCTACTGCACCAGGAGGTCATTCTCGATCCAATGTTGAAACAGTACCCAGAGGTACTTTTCCGATCCACTAAACTTCCTTCCTAATCTGCATCAGTAAATCCACTCAACCTGATATCCTTCCCCCTTGGTGTATAAGAGCCCATAATCAACTGTTCCCTGTAAATACCTGAGAAAATGTTTGGTTGCTGCCCAGTGTGCCCTGTTTGGTTCCACCATGAACTGATTGAGGGTGTTGACAACATAGCAAATATCTGGCCTAGTATTGACCAAATACATCAGGGACCCTATGAGCTGTCGGTATAGAGTGGGATCGACACCCTTGTCTTCTGATGCATCAATCTTCTTCCAGTTGGTGATCATTGGCGTAGCCATAGGTCTACAGTCTCCCATCCCGAACCTTTTCGGGATTTCTGTAGCATACCTCCCTTGCCCAAGGAAGATTTCTCCTTCCTACTGCCAAACTTCCAACCCTAGGTAGTAGTGCATTCGTCCCAGATCCTTCATATCGAACTCTATGGCTAGATTCTTCTTGTAGTCTTCAATGAGTCTGGATGATCCTGTCAGAAAGAGATCATCCACATATAATACTAAGATAAGCGGCTCGTTCTCTACGACCAGACAATAGAGATTTGGCTCTGCGTCACTCTTCACAAACCCCATCTTCTGCATGTAGCCATCTATTCAACCATACCACGCTCTCGGTGCCTGCTTCAGCCCATACAAGGTTTTCTTTAGTCTGCATACATGAGACTTCTTCTCATGAGTTTCAAAGCCCTCTGGTTGTTCAATGTATACCTCTTCTTCTATTACCTCGTTCAGAAATGCCATCTTGACATCCATCTGATGGATCTCCCATCCCATTTGGGCTGCAAGAGATATCATGGTCCTAATAGATGTATACCTGGCTACCGGGGCGAAGGTTTCCTCATGGTCAGTCCCTTCCTTTTGAGCATTACCCCTTAGCCACAAACCTGGCCTTGTATTTCTCAACACTGTCGTTCGCAACATATTTGATCTTGTAGATCCATCTTGAACCTACCACAGATCTGTCTTGAGGCCTTGACACCACCTCCTAGACATCATTCACCATTATGGAGTTATACTCCTCTATCATTGCATCTAGCCAGAACTAATGCTGAGCTACCTCCTTGAAACTGGCAGGCTCTCCATCTTGAGCTACTAATGCCTGATATCTGTCTGGTTGTTTTTGCTCCCTCTTACTATTCCTTGGCTCATCGATGAAGTTTTTTGCATCACGCAGAATCTGACGAAGTTCCCTGCTAGTTCTTCCTCTGCCAACAGGTGCTTTTGTTCGCTCCTACTCCTCATCCTGAGAATCATCTTGACCTGAGGAATAATTCTTCACTTCTATTGGTTGAAGAGGCATGACCAACGGATCCTCTTTCGACTGCTCCTCGGAAGGCATTTCACGAGATCTTCTAAAAGCTCTATCCTCCATGAACTTTACATCTCGTCGTACTACTACCTTCCTGCTCCCTGGAAAATAGATTATGTATGCCTTAGCATTCTCGCTATATCCCACCAGATATCCCTTTTCTGCAGTCTGATCCAGCTTCTTCCTCTTTTCTTCGGGTATGCGACAATATGCTAAACTCTCGAATATCCTGAAATGACTGACTTCAGGCGTCTTCCTAGTGAAGACTTTCTTTGGAGTAATCTTGCCAAATGCCCGATGAGGAGTCCTGTTCTGAACGTAGACAGTTGTGTCGCATGCTTCCGCCCACAGGAATTTTGGCATACAACATGGCCCTAGCCGCTTCTACAATAGTCTTTTTTTTCCTCTCTGCCACCCCATTCTGCTCCGGATTGTAGGGAGTTGTCTACTCTCTTTTGATGCCCTCCTTAGCGCAATAATCAGTGAAGTCCTTATCGACATACTCTCCACCATTATCTGAGCGCAAAACTTTTATTTTCTTCCCAGCCAGATTCTCCACCAAAGCCTTGAACTCCTTGAATCGACAGAAAACCTCATCCTTGGTTTTCAGAAAATAAATTCAAGTTTTCCTCGAGTGGTCATCAATGAAGGTAAGGAAATACTCGGCACCACTGAGAGCTTTGACGGACATAGGTCCGCAGATATTTGAGTGTAACAGTCCTAGTTCACTCTTAGCCCTGTATTTGCTCCTAGGAAATGTCGCCTTGGCATACTTTCCTAGAGCGCATCCCCCGCATACATCATCTCGTTCCGTACTCAGATCTGGAACTCCTGTTACAGTGCTCCTGAGAATTCTCAGAGCTCCATGGTGCAAGTGACCCATCCTTCTATGCCATAGTTCGTTCAAATCCTTGTCCCCATGACTGCCTATTAGTGCCATTGGTGATTCTAGTTGTAATCTATACAACTGATTACTTTTGATCCCAATCTGCACTTTATTTTTCCAGCTCAAGTGTTTGACATATACCTTTTCCTTGATGAAGTAGACGTCATAGCCCTTGCCTTGTAGTTGTGACACGGAATTGCTCTCTCGATTCTGTATGAAAAACTATGGTACCCTTCCTTATTGGAGTACACTTTGCCTTGTTCCCCATGGTGATCTGAAAGTTCATCTTCTCTTCTCGATATTCTGAGAAACACTCCCTGATTCTCGTCATATGCCACGAGGCTCCACTGTCTATATACCATACCTCTGATGATGCAGCACTAATCATGCATGCCACTTCTTCCAGCTTGGAAGCCAACATAAAGAAATCGAAATCTCTTTCTCTTGTGCACTCTTCTGAATATCTGTGTGAGTCCCCTGAGGTGGATGCCTCTGCATCGTGGTCTCAACCCATAACTGATTTTCCCTTTCTGTCTCTAATTACTCGCTCTGATACCATGTGAAAATTCTATCACTGCAGCAACTGATTTACTTTTCCTACTTATTTCACCATAAGTATTCATGAAATTTCTTCATAAGCAGATATCTTGATGGATGCCTCTGCATCGTGGTCTCAATAACTGATTTTCTTTCTGTCTCTAATTACTCGCTCTGATACCATGTGAAAATTCTATCACTGCAGCAACTGATTTACTTTTCCTACTTATTTCACCATAAGTTATTCATGAAATTTCTTCAATAAACATTAAAATAAATACTACAGCAGATATCACACCGTAATACAGAAACAAACATATGCACAAAAATCAACACATTGACACATTTATTTTGGACTAATGTCCCCGGAAAAACCCAATGTGGGAAAACTGGTGCAACAAGGGAGGATTTTATTATTCAGCAATTTTCTAATACAACAGGGTGCCAAACTGGCTTACCCATAGATAAACAAATTTTCCAGCACTTCTTCTAAACCCAACTTCAGCCCTACTGTTAGGGTCCAACCCTAACCCCTTTATTTATGTAATAGGGTCGAGTCATAGTTATAGTTAGTTAAAGAGTCAATAAAGCTCGTATTAATAATTGTAAGTGGTTCCCGCATTTAAAGAAAAGGACCACAGTTAGTTACAAACGGGCCATGGTATTAGATAGATGGTATTGAGAGAACCATGGTACTGACCCATGGTATTGCATGTATGAATCCTATATAAAGGATAGAGACTCCCCATTGAGGAGCGTCGTGTCTTATTTTGTAATCGAACTCTGTTCTGTTGGAGGTTGCCCCCTCGAATAGGCAAGTGAACACTGCTTTCATCACTGAATAATAAAATATTTGTTGTTTTTCTCATTTTGTTCTGTGTTCTGGGTTGTATTTCTTCGTATATTTGGTATTCTAGCATCTTCTCGCAGGTCAAAAGCATAACAAGTGGTATCAGAGCGCTTTCCAGGGCCGGTGGTATCTCCATTTTTAGTAGAATTTTTTTAGGCTAGAGAGGTGTTCCGACGTCTTTAAACCACAGGGTCTGTCGTTGAGCGCATAAACCTACGGATTTGGGGAGGCATGCACGCAGAAAATACAAGAGGTGGTCACGCTTGTTGGACTCCCTTGTAACCCTTGTGGGTACCCCTTCGAGTAGTAGCGCATTAGACAGAACCGCGCACAAACTGTCTTCCACGTACCCTCTGGGTATATCAGAAGCCCCCTAGGCTCACCTGAAACCTCGCCTTAGATAAACCGTCGACTCTCTTGCTGCTACAGTACACCGAGAACAACACTCAAGGAGATTACTCGCGCGTACGATAGGGTAGTCGAGTAATACGATTAAGGGTACAGTTGATCCTCCTTAATTAGTGCCCTGAAAGATTGGGCCGAGTACTACTGTTGGACCCATATGTATATTGCGATCTGTAGCACCTGACACTCCTTGAGACCATAGTTCCCTCGTCTCTCTGAAGATCGCCCATTATCTTATTTGCTAGATCAGATGCCGTCGCAACAAACAAATCCACCGATTGAGGGTCTACTGCCACAGTACCATTCAGATCTAGCAGCTGGGGTTCTGTCGTCGCTGCAGTCCAACTCACATTCAGCAGTAAGGGTTTCCCAGGCACATCTGACCATTTGTGCAGGGAGGCTTGTGGCTCCTATACCCTGGGGCGATTCTCACAGGACATTGGGTAGGATTAAGTTTTCTAGAAATTGGCCACTGCAGTATTGATAAGCGGGGAGTAAAACTCCTTGCGAAGTAAAAAAAAAAGGTCTGAGGCCTTGCCGGGACGCTTATAAGGGACTTAGCCCATAAGAATCAAGACGACGAGCTGATCAAGGTGGTACCATTCACTTGTCAGCTTCAATTTTCGGGTGGTCCCAAATTTTTTCAAAGTGACAACAAGTGACCAAATTCTGTGTATGGTAGAAACCAAAGCTCAAGCCATGGCCAACGAGAAGATTGAGAGCCTTGAAAAATAGTTGGCTTCTTTCAAGATCCTAGCGGACCAGATGCAACAATTCATGGACACATTCACAAGGGGCAAGTCGGCATTGCAATCGGAGGCACATGGTTTTAATGAAGACCTTGAAGGTCAATCTAGCCATCATCTTCACTTCCATGGAAATCACCAACATTCCCACCCTCGACCACCCAAGCTGGACATGTACAAATTCGATGACTCTAATCCAGAAGTATGGGTAGCACAAATGGACCAATATTTCACTCTAAATCATATCGTAGATGATGAAACTAAACTACGTGTGGGAGGCCTTTACTTGGACCAAGAGAGATGGCAATGGTGGCAGTGGCATCAAAAATGCTATCCTGGAAACATTACTTGGCAAGTGTTCGCAAAATCCATTTGTGACCGCTTTGACTACGAATCTAATTTTTTGGGTCGTCTTACTAAGCTCCAACAGACAGGCACAGTAAAAGACTACATTGCAGCCTTTAAGACATTGGCCATCCCCGCACAGAAGGTCTGGGAGATGAATTCTACTTGGAATGTTTTATAAATGATCTCAAAGAAGCCATCCAAGCCCATGTTCGTACGCACCACCCACCCACCTGGATAGACACTTGCAAAAAGGCTATCGAAGTGGAACGTGCTTTAGCTGCCCAGTCGCCTCGTCCAAATTTCATAGACAAGTGACGCCCCACCCAGGCTCAGGGCACTACCCAAACAACACTTAAGGTTCAAAAGGTGTCCCCCGCAGAAATGGATGAAAGAGGAAAACAAGGATTGTGTTACTAATATGATGACAAATACTCCCCGGGGCATAAATGCAATGAACCCAAATTCTTTCAAATTGATGTTACTGATCACAGCTCATCTGAAGAAGCCCACCCCTTGAGGGACCAGAGGAGGAAGATGAGGACACCCAGCAGGACAATGAGCTCCTAGCTACGCCAGAAGAACCAGTTATCTCGCTACATGCTTTGGCAGGCATTTCTGCGCCCCAAACTCTCAAAATCAGAGGCTTTATTAAACATCGCCTTGTAGTAGTATTGATTGATAGTGGCAGCACTCATAACTTTATCCATCAAAGAGTCGCCGAAGCTATTCATTGTTTTGTCAGGGCAGTCTCTAATTTTCAGGTCCAAACTGCTGATGGGGGGGTAATGAAATGTGAAGACCGATGCGAAAATATCAAACTTCAGATGGGAGATTACCACCTAAAGACCCAAATGTTTGCCATCAACATGGGTGGTTGTGACATTGTCTTGGGTGTTGAATGGCTTCGCACACTAGGCCCAATCACAATGGATTTCCGGGAGTTATATATGAGTTTTAAGCAGAATGACCACATGCATACCCTCCGTGGACTCCAGGCAAGTGCTCCTTCTATCATCAGCTCGAATCGAATGGAAAAGTTGTTGAAAAAGGGCCATCATGGAGTTATCACCCAATTTAATGCCATCTAGGCCATCGAGCCCACTACTCTTCATATTCATCCTAAGATGCAATAGGCCTTAAACCGCCACCAGCAGGTCTTTGACAAACCTAAAGAGCTTCCGCCCTAAAGAGGGGAACATGATCATAGCATCACTTTGGTCCCAGGGGTACAACCGCCGAATGTGCGCCCATATAGATATCCTTTTGCCCAAAATAATGAAATTGGAAAAATCATCAAGGAACTCTTGGAAGCCGGTGTCATTCATCTTAGCATCAGTCCTTATTCATCACCAGTGGTTATGGTGCTCAAGAAAGATGGGGAATGGCGCATGTGTCCAGACTTCAGGGCCCTCAACAAGCTCACGGTCAAAGATAAATTCCCTATCCCAGTTGTTGATGATTTGCTGGATGAACTAAATGGTGCTCAATTCCTTACTAAGCTAGACCTTCGTTCGGGCTATCACCAAATACGCATGAAAGAAGTAGACATTCCCAAGACTGCTTTTCGAACTCATGAAGGCCATTATGAATTCTTGGTCACACCATTTGGTCTATGTAATGCCCCATCCACTTTTCAGAGCCTCATGAATCACCTGCTCAAACCATATCTCAGAAAATTTGTCCTCATTTTCTTTGATGACATTCTCATCTGCAGCCTCACCTGGGAAAAGCATCTTCAGCATGTAGAAATGCTCTTGCAACTGCTCTAGAAGCATAAATTATTTGTCAAATTGTCCAAGTGCTTTTTTGAAATTTGGCATGGAAGAAGTCGAGTATTTGGGCCACATTGTGGGTCGTGAAGGTGTCAGGGTGGATCCCAAAAAGATCCAGGCAATGCAGGATTGGCCCCAACCAAATACCTTGAAGAGTTTGAGGGGATTCTTGGGTCTCACAGGCTACTATCGCAAATTTGTCCGCAATTATGGTCGCATTGCTAGACCCCTCACTAACCTTCTCAAGAAAAATTCATTCCTCTAGACTGATGAAGCACAACAGGCGTTTATGGCTCTCAAACAGGCCATGTGTTCCACTCTCGTATTGGCACTACCCGACTTCACCAAATCTTTTGTGATTGAATGTGATGCTTCAGGCACGGGTATTGGGGTTGTCTTAATGCAGGAAGGTCGACCCTTGGCTTTCACCAGCCAACAACTAAGTGGGAAACATCTGGGACAATCTACCTATGAGAATGAGATGATGGCCATCTTACATGCAATAGACACCTGGCGACCATACTTATTGGGGCGACGTTTCCAAATCCGCACAGACCATCAAAACCTCAAATATTTTTTAGAGCAGCATCTATCCTCGCCCCAACAAAATAAATGGCTAGCCAAACTACTGGGATATGATTATGAGATAATTTACAAGAAAGGGCGCGAAAATGTAGTAGTAGATGCTTTATCACGCCAATTTGAGGATGACAGTACCCTGCTATCAATCTCTCTTCCCATTCCAAATTGGATTGAAGAAGCCTGTAAGGAATGGTTTTCACATCCCTCTTTCTCCCAAATCATTAATAACTTGAGAGCAGATCCTAATTCCAAAATGGGCTACTCTTGGAAGGATGATATTCTTCGCTACAAGGATAGCGTAGTGATATCATCCATCGCGTAGGCAGATATCATCTCCCATACCATGCAGGATAAGACTTATGCTCGATCGTCGTTCCTTCACAGGCATACAACTGACATAGTAATGATATTCTTCGCTACAAGGATAGCGTAGTGATTACAACTTGCCTATCAATCTAGACGAATGACTTCTTACTATAGTGATGTGTCTCAACGCCATAGTCTCAGTTACAATTGCTTGCCTCAATCTAGACGGATGTTTCTATGGATTTCATTACTGGTCTTCCAAAGTCAAGCAACAAGTCAATCATCATGGTGGTTGTGGAAAAACTTTCTAAATATGCTCATTTTTGTGCCCTACCCACCCATTTACCCCCACTTTGGTGGCTCAAGCTTTCATGGACAAGATCTTCAAACTGCATGGCATGCCTATTTCCATTGTGTCTGATCGTGACCCGACCTTCACCAGTAACTTTAGGCACGAACTTTTCAAGCTACAAGGCAACAAACTCCAACTAAGTACTTCCTATCATCCCCAAACTAATGGTCAAACTGACGTAGTCGACAAATGTTTGGAGACCTACCTAAGGTGCTTCACTTCAGTAAAGCATCATCAATGGGTACAGTGGTTACCTCTAGCTGAATGGTGGGATAATACTAACTATCATGCCACCATCAAGATGACTCCATATGAAGCAGTGTATGATCAACTCCCACCTTCACCTACTTCTTATATCCCTGGATGCGCTAAGGTGCAAACAGTGGATCAACTCCTACAGAACCATGCAACAATGCTAGCCCGTCTCAAAGATAATTTCCATCAAGCTCAAAATCGCATGAAGCAATAGGCAGACCAACATCGTTCAGAGCACACATTTCAAGAAAGGGATTAGGTATTTTTGAGGCTACAACCATACAAGTAAACATCGCTCAAAGACAAGGGCTGTCAGAAATTAGCTCCAAAACTCTACAAACCTTATCAAATACTTCAACGCATTGGAGAAGTAGCCTATAAGCTAGCCTTGCCACCAAATGCAAAAATCCATCCCGTCTTCCATGTATCATGCCTCAAGAAAGTGGTGGGGAACAATTGCAGAATTCAAACCAGTCTACCTGAATGGGATGAAGAAGGTTCACTGTGGCTCCAACCTGAACAGGTCCTTGACACACGAGAACGACATCTACGCAGCCGCACGATCAAGGAAGTCCTCGTCAAGTGGAAAGACACCTCTCCAGAAGATGTGACATGGGAACCAACCACTATTCTTCAGCAGTTCTCGTAGCTTCAGCCTTGAGGACAAGGCTGTTTTTATGGGGGAGGGAATGTTAGGGTCCAACCCTAACCCCCTTATTTATGTAATAGGGTCGAGTCATAGTTATAGTTAGTTAAAGAGTCAATAAAGCCCGTATTAATAATTGTAAGTGGTTGACCCGCATTTAAAGAATGGGACCACAGTTAGTTGCAAACGGGACATGGTATTAGATAGATGGTATTGAGAGAACCATGGTACTGACCCATGGTATTGCATGTATGAATCCTATATAAAGGATAGAGACTCCCCATTGAGGAGCGTTGTGTCTTATTTTGTAATCGAGCTCTGCTCTGTTGGAGGTTGCCCCCTCGAAGAGGCAAGTGAACATTGCTTTCATCACTGAATAATAAAATATTTGTTGTGTGTCTCATTTTGTTCTGTGTTCTAGGTTGTATTTCTTCGTATATTTGGTATTTTGGCATCTTCTCGCAACTCAAGAGCATAACACCTACTGACCTCTGCGTGACCTGAAACCCTTTGCGTCAACCTGTTGAGACTCTGCGCAGCCTCTCTAGCCTTTTGCATCACTCCTGTAGCCTCTACGTGGATGATGCAGGCCCTGCCAGCAGTCTCTATTGCCTCTGCGTGGCTCCCTCTGGCCCTGCATCTGCCTTTTCTGCCTCTGTGTTGATCTCCCGTCTCTCTGTTCCGTACTTGTTGCCTCCTCACTACTCTCCAGACCACTGGTTCAATTTCTCAGCTAACCCCGCTCTAGAAATTGAACTGACTGGTCTCCCTCAGTGTATCTCCAAGTGACCTTCAAGCCTCTTCTTATACTTTTCTCGTTGACAAATCAACGGTCGAGATTAAGTCCCTAATCAACGGCTAAAATTAAATCTGGCTTGATCCATGTCTTTTGGACCATTCTAACACAGTTTTATATTAATCCACATTAATATTTTAATTTCCCTAAGTTTAGACTTAGGGACTCCATTAAAAATATTAATTATTTTAACACCTCTTGAACTATTTAAAATCCGCCCAAACCCTTTCTGGGTATTGGAGATCTCATGTGCCCCAACCTCTCCACCAAATTGCATGGTTAGAGCACATCCGATGCTACCCCAAATCAACACTACCCCTTATCATTATGGCTATCACCTAGTTACTGGGGTCAATGTTGCCCTAACACATCATGGAAATGAACCCCTAAACTCAGGGACTCCATTAAAAATATTAATTATTTTAACACCTCCTGAACTATTTAAAATCTGCCCAAACCCTTTCTGGGTATTGGAGATCTCATGTGCCCCAACCTCTCCACCAAATTGCGTGGTTAGAGCACATCTGATGCTACCCCAAATCAACACTACCCCTTATCATTATGGCTCTCACCTGGTTACTGGGGCCAATGTTGCCCTAACACATCATGGAAATGAACCCTTGCATGTCCCAACCCCTGGTGGGCGATCAACTACCCCACTACTAAGGGGGTAATCACTGCTACACATCATTTAAAACATGCTCTCATTTCCTAGAGCTTCAAGGACTAATACAAAATATAAAAATCAAGAAAAACCAAAAGGAAATAAGAGGGATGGAAAAACAAAGTTTGGGGTAACTCATGCATCCACGATTGCTCCCTCCTCACATCTGTATACTAAAAGGAAATAAGATGGGTGGAAAAACAAAGTTTGGGGTAACTCATGCATCCACGATTGCTCCCTCCTCACATCTATATGCCCAGAATGTAGAATTCCTCATCATTGCTACCCCTTTGACCATGGAATTTACCCATAAGACACATTTTCCCCCTTGTTTCATCATTATTCACATGAAGCCTATTGATTGAAAGATGTACCAGGGACCTGTCATTCCCCTTAGGGGAAAGGAACACTTAATATGGTTCTCCATTAGCCACTCCTACATAGGGAGGTAACACTATTACATGACCAAAGTGTTGAGAAATCTAGGCAATTAGCATTAAATGATTTCTCTTCTATTAGTGACTATTTGTGAATGTTTTTTACTTATTTAGATTATTAATGTTCTTCTTCATCAAACAGTAACCAATGCATGAACATAAATAGACAAGAGACACAACATGTAGGCTATGAGCCAGGGTCAAAACCTCTCACTCTTTGAGAGGAAAACCCGCACAAATTCTTCTTATAGAGATTCCAATTGACGAATACCAAGACCAAGACCCTTGACCTATTAGCCGCTTCAAAGATCAAGGCACTAGCTCTCTTGACTGTCTTCTCCTTCCTCCTTTCTGTTCCTCTTATGCATTGAGATCATTTCCTTTCTGAGCAGAATATGATAGCAACGAACAATTGACATACTTGAGATGGCACTGTACCATATCACTATCTTGTCATCAAATTGTCCTAAATGTAGCATTAGCAAGACACTGTAATACTTTTCTTAATGGCAGCTCCTTCACATCACCAAACCATGGCTTCTATACATCATCTAGCTGTGGTATAGATACCCTCATTCGAATTCTATCTTTCCACTGTAGCTATGAGACCTTTTATCCAGAGATCCGAACTTCATATTGTCACTATTTACTCGAGATTACAGAGAGACATATCCGAGCTTCTTTCACTGTGGAGATCCGAACTATATCCTAGAGAAACCTTCGTTGTCTCTTCTCTTCTGTCAGAACTGTGTACTGTGATATGACATTTGAATTCCAGAGGGATCCATATTCCCTTGACTGCAGTAGTATTCGAACTGTTTACTTCTAGATGTCCGCCTGAAGTCATGAAGATGTCCGAACTTCAGTCTATCACCTCATCCTAACTACAGAGAGATGTTTGAATACTTCTTTGTTCTGCCCATCTGAAAAACTCAGAGAGGTATGCGAAAATATCTGTCTTAAGGAATAGGCCGAGGTTGCTATATATAGTGGTTTGTCCATTATATTAATGCCAACATGAACCATGTGAACCGTTGTGTCTTCATAAGGTAAGCTGACGTGATCTTTACTTCATGTTTGAAACTAACATGAGGAAGAGAGCTAGTGCTTGTCATTGGAGAGCTTCTAGACAGTCCTATTAACTCAAATACATTTGTTACATGCCCAAGAAGGGCTCTTTATACGTGACATAGACTCTCTGACTTTTTAATGACCAATCCTAAGGCTCTAAATGGGAGCCATCTAAAAATAAATCACTTGCTCATGAAACTCATGAAGCAAGGCTTACAATAATAATTTTATTTTATTCATTACATCATTTACAAAAGTCACAATTACATGTCATTATGAAGACCGAACCTAGTTACGCTTTTCAACACAAAGACCCAAATTTGGAAGGGATGCCTTATATGAAGAGTCATTTTGTCATTGATTAACAAGCTTGGTATACTTAGATGCACTAATAATTATTGTACCTAATTGTGAAGATGTCGCACTGCATATTGTGTGTGATTGGCAGGTGGTTTTCATCATGGGTTGGGCAACTTAACTAGGGCTCAAGCCCACTAGAGGTGCATGTGGCACCTTATAGGCAAAGCGTTGAGAGCCATGGCACTCCTGTCAATTGTAGAGCATCATTCATATCCATGGGTTACCCTCAGCACCTCAGCAAGCTTGAACTTTGCCCCATATTATTCGCGAGATGATGCACTTGGACTAGCATTGCCCAACCGACTTAGTAGTGATCAAATGATTTGGCAACTGACCCAAGGCCCAAATGATGTTTGTTAGGTTTGTCTCACCCCTTGAGGCATGAAAGGGCTAGCACCATCCTCAAAGCCCTCAACTTTGGAGCAAAAGTAGGATATTTCACCACGAGGAAACCCATGAGACCAACTTTTGTTCTCGAAAGCCAAAATTGTGGTCCACAAGATGATTTGCATGGAAGTCTAGGGGCTAACCCCTAGAACTTGATTTTTGGAGCTCTCTACACTCATTTTGGCACTAGAGGAGCCCAATGCTTTCCTAGAGGAGGCCTATGCATGCATGACGTCATCATTTTGTCCCTCCTATGGATTACTTATTATGATTTCTCATCGGCCATAAGGTCAACTTGTGACCTTACCTAGTATTTGCCCATTATTTTATTAGTTGAGGGGTTAATAGGATAAAATTAGACATCATTGGACACATATATACTAGAGAGACCTCATTTGATCTCTCTCATTATCAACTTTGTGAATCCATCCCTCTTTAGGGAACTCGCACTTGCTTCTTATGTGTCAATTGGAGATCATAGGATGCACTTTGATGTTTGGAAGCTGATTTTTGGATAATCTTTGGAGCTATTCTTGGTTTAATGGAAGGATATATTACATGTTATCTTGTAAGTGAATCCTATTGAATATCTTTTCTTGAATGTCTAATGCATGGAACTATTGATTCTAGGTCAATTTTTTGTGCCCTAATTTGTTGAAGATCAATTTATTGAAGAGTATCTAGATGAATGTTGTATTCATTACTCATCATAACATGAAATGAATGTTCCTAGTGGTGATCTCCTTATAGCTCTCCCCTGAAACTCCATTTTTCCATTGAATGGGTAAATGTTGGATATTTGATAATCAGGCCATCGAATTTAACCTTAACCATCCTAGACTCCTTAGGCCCAAGACAAGGCACTAGTCGTATCACTTGGTGATCATCTTGAAAATTCCTCCATAAATTTCTCAGCTTAAATTCAGTCTTTTTAAGGCTAGGAAGGAGAATCTAGGGATTAGAGCGAAATTCTATGGAGAATTGGTGGTTTGAGAGCCTAAACACCAAGAGGTAGGTCTTGACTACATGACCTATCATTTTGGTGGGCATCCACTCAAATTTCATCCATAAAATATTTTGCCCTTGGGTGTTGCCCTAAGAGGGAAACCTAGTTTCTTCTCCCTAAACTTGAGGGCTTTCTCA